>JARQOD010000003.1:222056904-222221455 GCA_033576555.1 Oophaga sylvatica | reverse complement strand
TACACAGCGCCCCCTAGCTGTATCATGGGTCATTACACCACAATATATACATGTCATTGTGACATATATATACATATATTTACATATATTTATAGTCCATACACTTCTACATAGTAAAATAGCCTCTGATTCAATTGCCGGGCAATGCCGGCTTTTGTGAAAATACAGAAGCACCCGACATGAAATGACACATGGTTTACATAGAGTTAACCATGTCTGTTATGTTTCGGTAGCTGAGGAGTGCAGGTAAAAAGGCAATACACCAGAGCAGTTGGAATCTATGAGATTGCAGTACCCTGACTAACCACCACAACTAGAGGCAGCCGTGGAGCGTTCCTACGTTGGTCCTAGACGCCTCGTCACAGCCTGAGAAACTAACTACACCTAAAGATAGAAATAGGAAAGCTATCTGCCCCGGAGCAGAACCCCAAAGATGACAGAAAGCCCCCAAACATGTAATGGCGGTTAGACAAGAGGAAATACTGACACAGAAAGAAAATAGTATGAGCAAACGCTGGGGCCCAAACTATCTAAATAGAAAAGGATAGGAAGGGTACTTACTGCAATCCCAGAAAACCCTGAAAAGCACCAACTCTACTAATTTCAAAATCACCTGAGATCACACGACCTCTACCACCTAAATTAGTTCTCTGGTGTAACAAAATCAAAACAGCAGCCACTGAAAAAACTGGAAAAAGCAAAAGAACAAAACTCAGTGGCTGAACTAAACTGAGAGGGCAGAAGCCCCCGGAGGGGACCCTGAAGGCCCCCAAAGAAGTGCAGGACAAAATGCAAAAACACAGCAAAAACACAAAAGAAGCAAAAGTCTTATCTGTAAGCAGGAGATGCAGACACGACACAGCAGGCTACAAGGGAAACTGGAATGAAGGATTCAGACCAGAACAATTGATCACCGGCAACCCTGATGGGAAAATGACTCCCTTATATAAGACCAGTCAGTAACACCTGATTCCCAGTCCTCACAATCTCACTAGCACCGCTTGTAACCACCAGAGGGAGCCTCTGCTCAGAACTCATCTCAAACCCATTCACAACAGTACCCCCCCTTGAGGAGGGGTCACCGAACCCTCATTTGAGCAACCAGGTCGGTCAGGATGAGTTCTATGATACGCACGGATAAGTCTCCTAGCATGGATGTCCGAAGCAAACACCCAAGAATTGTCTTCTGACCATAACCTCTCCATTTAACCAAATACTGGAGTTTCCGTCTAGAAAAACGAGAATCCAATATTTTCTCAACCACATACTCCAGATTGCCCTCAACCAAAACAGGGTCAGGAGGCACAGCAGCAGGAACCACTGGCTCAACAAACCTCTTCAACAAGGACTTGTGGAACACGTTATGGATCTTAAATGTCCCTGGAAGAAGCAAACGAAAAGAAACAGGATTAATAATCTCCATGATCTTATAAGGTCCAATGAACCTAGGCTTAAATTTAGGAGATGCTACTCTCATAGGAATATTCTTTGAGGACAACCAGACCAAGTCCCCCACTTTAAACCGAGGACCATCAGTCCTATGCCGGTTAGCAAACCGCTGGGCCTTCTCCTGAGAGAGGGACAACCTCTCCACTACCTGGTCCCAAATCTGTTGCATACGCTCCACAACAGAGTCAACACCTGGACAGACAGAAGCCTCCGTCTGTCCTGAAGAAAATCGAGGGTGAAACCCAGAATTACAGAAAAACGGAGACATCAAAGTGGCAGAGCTAGCCCTATTATTAAGAGCAAACTCAGCCAAAGGCAAAAAAGAGACCCAGTCATCCTGATCAGCAGACACAAAGCATCTTAGATAAGTCTCCAATGTCTGGTTTGTTCTCTCAGTTTGACCATTGGTCTGAGGATGAAATGCCGAGGAGAAAGACAATTGAACACCCAGTGTTGTGAATGGGTTTGAGATGAGTTCTGAGCAGAGGCTCCCTCTGGTGGTTACAAGCGGTACTAGTGAGGATTGGGAATCAGGTGTTACTGATTGGTCTTATTTAAGGGAATCATTTTCCCATCAGGGTTGCCGGTGATCAATTGTTCTGGTCTGAATCCTTCTTTCCAGTTTCCCTTGTAGCCTGCTGTGTCGTGTCTGCATCTCCTGCTATCAGATAAGACAATTTCTTATTTTGTGTTTTTGCTATATTTTTGCATTTGGTCCTGCACTTCTGTGGGGGCCTTCTGGGTCCCCTCCGGGGCTTCTGCCCTCTCAGTTTAGTCCAGCCACTGTGTTTTGTACTTTTGCTTTTTCCAGTTTTTTCAGTGGCTGCTGTTTTTGTTACACCAGAGAACTAATTTAGGTGGTAGAGGTCGTGTGATCTCAGGTGATTTTGAAATTAGTAGAGTTGGTTTTTTCAGGGTTTTCTGGGATTGCAGTAAGTACCCTTCCTGTCCTTTTCTATTTAGATAGTTTGGGCCCCAGCGTTTGCTCATACTATTTTCTTTCTGTGTCAGTATTTCCTCTTGTCTAACCGCCATTACATGTTTGGGGGCTTTCTATTATCTTTGGGGTTCTGCTCCGGGGCAGATAGCTTTCCTATTTCTATCTTTAGGTGTAGTTAGTTTCTCAGGCTGTGACGAGGCGTCTAGGACCATCGTAGGAACGCTCCACGGCTGCCTCTAGTTGGTGTGGTTAGTCAGGGTACTGCAATCCCATAGATTCCAACTGCTCTGGTGTATTTCCTTTTTTACCTGCACTCCTCAGCTACCGAAACATAACAGTATCACCGGCCTTAAAAATTGTATGGTACTCACAGAAGGGAAAAAATATTTTGAAGGAAGAAAAGTTGTCAGAGATATTTTTCTGTTTGTTGCATTTTTTTTTTCCTCTGTATCTCTGGGTGCTGAGGAGGATCTTTTCTTCCAATGGAGTTTGCACAGTTGTCTGGCCGTGTGGATCAGCTTGCCACTGAGGTTCAGAGTATTGCTGCATATCTTGCTGGGTTGCCTGTTGTGGAACCTAGGATCCCCATGCCAGATTTGTTTTTAGGGGATCGAGCTAAGTTTCAGAATTTCAAAAATAACTGTAAATTGTTTTTTGCCTTAAAATCTAAGTCCTCAGGAAACGCAGCGCAGCAGGTTCAAATTGTCATCTCTCTCCTGCGCGGCGATCCTCAGGATTGGGCTTTTTCCCTGACACCTGGGGATCCTGTTTTGAGTGATGTTGATGCATTTTTTCAGGCTTTGGGGTTATTGTACGATGAGCCTAATGTCACTGATCAAGCTGAAAAAGCCTTGTTGGCATTAAATCAGGGGCTTGATGACGCTGAGTTATACTGTCAGAGATTCCGTAGGTGGGCAGTCCTGACCAAATGGAATGACGACGCTTTGGCAGCTCTTTTTCGGAAGGGTCTGTCGGATAATGTAAAGGATGTTATGGTGGGATTCCCTGTCCCCTCTGGTCTCAATGATTCGATGTCATTAGCGATTCAAATTGACAGACGTTTGCGTGAGCGGAGAAGTATGCGTGGAGTGGTGTTACCTTGTGAGCCAGCTGCTGAGCCCATGCAGTGTGATGGAGTGGTGTCTGGGGCACAGCGTCATGAGTTTCGAAAGCGCAATGGGTTATGTTTCTACTGTGGTGATGCCTCTCATGCTATTTCAGTCTGCCCTAAGCGGGGAAGACGTTTTGCACGCTCAGTTATCTTGGGTAGTGTTCAGACTAAGTTTTTATTAACTGTCACTCTGATATGCTCTCTGTCCTCATTTTCTGCTCAGGCTTTCGTTGATTCTGGAGCAGCTATTAACCTGATGGATTATGATTTTGCTAAACGTTGTGGATTTCCCTTGATACCCCTACAGAAGTCTATTCCCCTACTGGGGATCGATTCTACCCCTTTGGCTGAGAATAAACCCCAGTTTTCTACTCAGGTGATAATGAGGGTTGAACCTGATCACCAGGAGTGCTGCAAATTTTTGGTTCTATATAATCTGCATGACATTATCGTGCTGGGTTTCCCTTGGTTACAGTCTCATAATCCTGTTTTGGATTGGAAATCTGTGTCTGTAACCAGTTGGGGCTGCCAATGTGTTAATACCAACACTCCTGTTTTTTCTGCCTCCCCCCAGGCTGAGGATGTTCCTGACTTTTTGTTTGATTTTTCTGATGTGTTTAGCGAAAGTAAATCTGCATCCTTACCTCCCCATAGGAGCTATGACTGCGCTATTGAATTAGTGCCAGGTAGTAAATTCCCAAAAGGGTCGCCTTTTTAACTTGTCTGTACCTGAACATGACGCTATGCGGTCTTATATCAAGGAATCATTGGAGAAGGGTCATATCAGACCATCCTCTTCACCCTTAGGTGCCGGTTTTTTCTTTGTGGCCAAAAAAGATGGTTCATTAAGGCCGTGTATTGATTATCGTCTCTTGAACAATATTACTGTGAAATATCAATACCCGTTACCCTTGATTTCTGACCTGTTTTCCAGGGTGAAAAACGCTACTTGGTTTACCAAGCTTGACCTCAGGGGGGCGTATAACCTTATTCGCATTAAGCACGGGGATGAATGGAAGACGGCATTTAACACCCTGAAGGGCATTTTGAGTACCTTGTGATGCCCTTTGGGCTCACTAATGCTCCTTCCGTCTTCCAGTCCTTCATGAATGACATTTTCAGGGATTTTGTGGACAAGTTTCTGATTGTTTATTTGGATGATATCTTGATTTTTTCTAATGACTGGGACTCTCATGTGAAACATGTTCGAACTGTATTCCAGATTTTGAGAGAGAATGCTCTGTATGTGAAGGGATCAAAGTGTCTTTTTGGCGTACAGAAGATCTCATTTCTGGGATTCATTTTGTCCCCATCTGTTATTGAAATGGACCCGGTCAAGGTTCAGGCCATCTGTGATTGGGTCCAACCTACTTCATTAAAGGCTCTTCAGAGATTTTTGGGTTTTGCCAATTTTTATCGTAAATTTATTGGTAATTTCTCGTTATTGTTAAACCATTAACTGATTTGACCAGAAAGGGTTCTGATGTGGTGAATTGGCCTCCTGAGGCAGTCTCTGCGTTTCAGGAACTTAAGCAGAGATTCACTTCTGCTCCTGTTCTACGGCAGCCTGATGTTTCTCTGCCATTTCAGGTGGAGGTTGATGCCTCTGAAATTGGGGCAGGTGCCGTTTTGTCCCAAAAAGATCCAGAGACCTCTAAAAGTAACCCTTGTGCCTTTTTCTCTCGAAAATTTTCTCCTACTGAACGTAATTATGACGTGGGTAATCGGGAGTTATTGGCCATGAAGTGGGCTTTTGAAGAGTGGAGACATTGGCTGGAGGGAGCCAAACATCAGGTGGTGGTCCTTACGGACCATAAGAATCTGGTCTATCTGGAATCTGCCAAGCGACTCAATCCTAGACAGGCCAGGTGGCCTTGTTTTTCACACGTTTTAATTTTGTGGTTTCCTTTCTTCCTGGCACTAAGAATGTTAAGGCGGATGCCCTCTCGAGGAGTTTCCTTGCGGACTCTCCTGAGCTATCTGATCCCTCTGTTATTTTGAAGGAGGGTGTAGTTCTTTCCGCCATCTCGCCCAATTTGAGACTTGCTCTGGAGGGGTGTCAGGAGGATAGGCCCGAGCGCTGCCCTGTTGGAAAATTGTTTGTCCCGGACCAATGGAAAAAGAGTGTGATGTCTGAGATTCATTGTTCCGCATTGGCTGGGCATCCCGGAATTTTTGGTACCAGAGACTTGGTTAGTCGGTCCTTTTGGTGGCCTACCTTGTCTCGCGATGTCAGGGAATTTGTGCAGTCCTGCGGGACTTGCTCTCGCTCCAAGCCTTGCTCTCGCTCTAGTGGTTTGTTGATGCCATTGCCTGTGCCCAAGAGACCATGGACCCATATCTCTATGGATTTCATTTCCGATCTTCCTGTTTCTCAGAGAATGACCACCATCTGGGTAATTTGTGATAGGTTTTCCAAAATGATACATCTTGTGCCATTACCTAAGTTGCCTTCCTCCTCTGAATTGGTGCCGTTGTTCCTTCAGCACGTGGTTCGTTTACACGGCATTCCTGAGAACATTGTGTCTGACAGAGGAGTCCAGTTTGTTTCCAGATTTTGGAGGACTTTTTGTTCTAAACTGGGTGTTCAATTGTCTTTCTCCTCGGCATTTCATCCTCAGACCAATGGTCAAACTGAGAGAACAAACCAGACATTGGAGACTTATCTAAGATGCTTTGTGTCTGCTGATCAGGATGACTGGGTCTCTTTTTTGCCTTTGGCTGAGTTTGCTCTTAATAATAGGGCTAGCTCTGCCACTTTGATGTCTCCGTTTTTCTGTAATTCTGGGTTTCACCCTCGATTTTCTTCAGGACAGACGGAGGCTTCTGTCTGTCCAGGTGTTGACTCTGTTGTTGAGCGTATGCAGCAGATTTGGGACCAGGTAGTGGAGAGGTTGTCTCTCTCTCAGGAGAAGGCCCAGCGGTTTGCTAACCGGCATAGGACTGGTGGTCCTCGGTTTGGAGTGGGGGACTTGGTCTGGTTGTCCTCAAAGAATATTCCTATGAGAGTAGCATCTCCTAAATTTAAGCCTAGGTTCATTGGACCTTATAAGATCATGGAGATTATTAATCCTGTTTCTTTTCGTTTGCTTCTTCCAGGGACATTTAAGATCCATAACGTGTTCCACAAGTCCTTGTTGAAGAGGTTTGTTGAGCCAGTGGTTCCTGCTGCTGTGCCTCCTGACCCTGTTTTGGTTGAGGGCAATCTGGAGTATGTGGTTGAGAAAATATTGGATTCTCGTTTTTCTAGACGAAGACTCCAGTATTTGGTTAAATGGAGAGGTTATGGTCAGGAAGATAATTCTTGGGTGTTTGCTTCGGACATCCATGCTAGGAGACTTATCCGTGCGTATCATAGAACTCATCCTGACCGACCTGGTTGCTCAAATGAGGGTTCGGTGACCCCTCCTCAAGGGGGGGTACTGTTGTGAATGGGTTTGAGATGAGTTCTGAGCAGAGGCTCCCTCTGGTGGTTACAAGCGGTACTAGTGAGGATTGGGAATCAGGTGTTACTGATTGGTCTTATTTAAGGGAATCATTTTCCCATCAGGGTTGCCGGTGATCAATTGTTCTGGTCTGAATCCTTCTTTCCAGTTTCCCTTGTAGCCTGCTGTGTCGTGTCTGCATCTCCTGCTATCAGATAAGACAATTTCTTATTTTGTGTTTTTGCTATATTTTTGCATTTGGTCCTGCACTTCTGTGGGGGCCTTCTGGGTCCCCTCCGGGGGCTTCTGCCCTCTCAGTTTAGTCCAGCCACTGTGTTTTGTACTTTTGCTTTTTCCAGTTTTTTCAGTGGCTGCTGTTTTTGTTACACCAGAGAACTAATTTAGGTGGTAGAGGTCGTGTGATCTCAGGTGATTTTGAAATTAGTAGAGTTGGTTTTTTCAGGGTTTTCTGGGATTGCAGTAAGTACCCTTCCTGTCCTTTCTATTTAGATAGTTTGGGCCCCAGCGTTTGCTCATACTATTTTCTTTCTGTGTCAGTATTTCCTCTTGTCTAACCGCCATTACATGTTTGGGGGCTTTCTATTATCTTTGGGGTTCTGCTCCGGGCAGATAGCTTTCCTATTTCTATCTTTAGGTGTAGTTAGTTTCTCAGGCTGTGACGAGGCGTCTAGGACCATCGTAGGAACGCTCCACGGCTGCCTCTAGTTGGTGTGGTTAGTCAGGGTACTGCAATCCCATAGATTCCAACTGCTCTGGTGTATTTCCTTTTTTACCTGCACTCCTCAGCTACCGAAACATAACACCCAGTTTAGAACAAAAAGTCCTCCAAAATCTGGAAACAAACTGGACTCCTCTGTCAGACACAATGTTCTCAGGAATGCCGTGTAAACGAACCACGTGCTGAAGGAACAACGGCACCAATTCAGAGGAGGAAGGCAACTTAGGTAATGGCACAAGATGTATCATTTTGGAAAACCTATCACAAATTACCCAGATGGTGGTCATTCTCTGAGAAACAGGAAGATCGGAAATGAAATCCATAGAGATATGGGTCCATGGTCTCTTGGGCACAGGCAATGGCATCAATAAACCACTAGAGCGAGAGCAAGGCTTGGAGCGAGAGCAAGTCCCGCAGGACTGCACAAATTCCCTGACATCACGAGACAAGGTAGGCCACCAAAAGGACCGCTAACCAAGTCTCTGGTACCAAAAATTCCGGGATGCCCAGCCAATGCGGAACAATGAATCTCAGACATCACACTCTTTTTCCATTGGTCCGGGACAAACAATTTTCCAACAGGGCAGCGCTCAGGCCTATCCTCCTGACACCCCTCCAGAGCAAGTCTCAAATTGGGCGAGATGGCAGAAAGAACTACACCCTCTTTGAAAATAACAGAAGGATCAGATAACTTAGGAGAGTCCGCAAGGAAACTCCTCGAGAGGGCATCCGCCTTAACATTCTTAGTGCCAGGAAGAAAGGAAACCACAAAATTAAAACATGTGAAAAACAAGGCCCACCTGGCCTGTCTAGGATTGAGTCGCTTGGCAGATTCCAGATAGACCAGATTCTTATGGTCCGTAAGGACCACCACCTGATGTTTGGCTCCCTCCAGCCAATGTCTCCACTCTTCAAAAGCCCACTTCATGGCCAATAACTCCCGATTACCTACGTCATAATTACGTTCAGTAGGAGAAAATTTTCGAGAGAAAAAGGCACAAGGGTTACTTTTAGAGGTCTCTGGATCTTTTTGGGACAAAACGGCACCTGCCCCAATTTCAGAGGCATCAACCTCCACCTGAAATGGCAGAGAAACATCAGGCTGCCGTAGAACAGGAGCAGAAGTGAATCTCTGCTTAAGTTCCTGAAATGCAGAGACTGCCTCAGGAGGCCAATTCACCACATCAGAACCCTTTCTGGTCAAATCAGTTAATGGTTTAACAATAACCGAGAAATTACCAATAAATTTACGATAAAAATTGGCAAAACCCAAAAATCTCTGAAGAGCCTTTAATGAAGTAGGTTGGACCCAATCACAGATGGCCTGAACCTTGACCGGGTCCATTTCAATAACAGATGGGGACAAAATGAATCCCAGAAATGAGATCCTCTGTACGCCAAAAAGACACTTTGATACACCTTCACATACAGAGCATTCTCTCTCAAAATCTGGAATACAGTTCGAACATGTTTCACATGAGAGTCCCAGTCATTAGAAAAAATCAAGATATCATCCAAATAAACAATCAGAAATTTGTCCACAAAATCCCTGAAAATGTCATTCATGAAGGACTGGAAGACGGAAGGAGCATTAGTGAGCCCAAAGGGCATCACTAGGTACTCAAAATGCCCTTCAGGGGTATTGAATGCCGTCTTCCATTCATCCCCGTGCTTAATGCGAATAAGGTTATACGCCCCCCTGAGGTCAAGTTTGGTAAACCAAGTAGCGTTTTTCACCCTGGAAAACAGGTCAGAAATCAAGGGTAACGGGTATTGATATTTCACAGTAATATTGTTCAAGAGACGATAATCAATACACGGCCTTAATGAACCATCTTTTTTGGCCACAAAGAAAAAACCGGCACCTAAGGGTGAAGAGGATGGTCTGATATGACCCTTCTCCAATGATTCCTTGATATAAGACCGCATAGCGTCATGTTCAGGTACAGACAAGTTAAAAAGGCGACCTTTAGGGAATTTACTACCCGGCACTAATTCAATAGCGCAGTCATAGCTCCTATGGGGAGGCAAGGATGCAGATTTGCTTTCGCTAAACACATCAGAAAAATCAAACAAAAAGTCAGGAACATCCTGAGCCTGGGGGGAGGCAGAAAAAACAGGAGTGTTGGTATTAACACATTGGCAGCCCCAACTGGTTACAGACACAGATTTCCAATCCAAAACAGGATTATGAGACTGTAACCAAGGGAAACCCAGCACGATAATGTCATGCAGATTATACAGAACCAAAAATTTGCAGCACTCCTGGTGATCAGGTTCAACCCTCATTATCACCTGAGTAGAAAACTGGGGTTTATTCTCAGCCAAAGGGGTAGAATCGATCCCCAGTAGGGAATAGACTTCTGTAGGGGTATCAAGGGAAACCCACAACGTTTAGCAAAATCATAATCCATCAGGTTAATAGCTGCTCCAGAATCAACGAAAGCCTGAGCAGAAAATGAGGACAGAGAGCATATCAGAGTGACAGTTAATAAAAACTTAGTCTGAACACTACCCAAGACAACCGAGCGTGCAAAACGTCTTCCCCGCTTAGGGCAGACTGAAATAGCATGAGAGGCATCACCACAGTAGAAACATAACCCATTGCGCTTTCGAAACTCATGACGCTGTGCCCCAGACACCACTCTATCACACTGCATGGGTTCAGAAGCTGGTTCACAAGGCAACACCATTCCACGCATACTTCTCCGCTCACGCAAACGTCTGTCAATTTGAATCGCTAATGACATAGAATCATTGAGACCAGAGGGACAGGGAATCCCACCATAACATCCTTTACATTATCTGACAGACCCTTCCGGAAAAGGGCCGCCAAAGCGTCGTCATTCCATTGGTCAGGACTGCCCACCTACGGAATCTCTGACAGTATAACTCAGCGTCATCAAGCCCCTGATTTAATGCCAACAAGGTTTTTTCAGCTTGATCAGTGACATTAGGCTCATCGTACAATAACCCCAAAGCCTGAAAAAACGCATCAACATCACTCAAAACAGGATCCCCAGGTATCAGGGAAAAAGCCCAATCCTGAGGATCGCCGCGCAGGAGAGAGATGATAATTTGAACCTGCTGCGCTGCGTTTCCTGAGGACTTAGATTTTAATGCAAAAAACAATTTACAATTATTTTTGAAATTCTGAAACATAGCTCGATCCCCTAAAAACAAATCTGGCATGGGGATCCTAGGTTCCACAACAGGCAACCTAGCAAGATATGCAGCAATACTCTGAACCTCAGTGGCAAGCTGATCCACACGGCCAGACAACTGTGCAAACTCCATTGGGAGAAAAGATCCTCCCCAGCACCCAGAGATACAGAGGAAAAAAAAAAAAAAAATGAAACAAACAGAAAAATATCTCTGACAACTCTGACAACCTTTTTTCTTTCACAATATTTTTTTCCCTTCTGTGAGTACCATACAATTTTCAATTTTTGGGCCGGTGATACTGTTATGTTTCGGTAGCTGAGGAGTGCAGGTAAAAAGGCAATACACCAGAGCAGTTGGAATCTATGAGATTGCAGTACCCTGACTAACCACCACAACTAGAGGCAGCCGTGGAGCGTTCCTACGTTGGTCCTAGACGCCTCGTCACAGCCTGAGAAACTAACTACACCTAAAGATAGAAATAGGAAAGCTATCTGCCCCGGAGCAGAACCCCAAAGATAACAGAAAGCCCCCAAACATGTAATGGCGGTTAGACAAGAGGAAATACTGACACAGAAAGAAAATAGTATGAGCAAATGCTGGGGCCCAAACTATCTAAATAGAAAAGGATAGGAAGGGTACTTACTGCAATCCCAGAAAACCCTGAAAAGCACCAACTCTACTAATTTCAAAATCACCTGAGATCACACGACCTCTACCACCTAAATTAGTTCTCTGGTGTAACAAAATCAAAACAGCAGCCACTGAAAAAACTGGAAAAAGCAAAAGAACAAAACTCAGTGGCTGAACTAAACTGAGAGGGCAGAAGCCCCCGGAGGGGACCCTGAAGGCCCCCAAAGAAGTGCAGGACAAAATGCAAAAACACAGCAAAAACACAAAAGAAGCAAAAGTCTTATCTGTAAGCAGGAGATGCAGACACGACACAGCAGGCTACAAGGGAAACTGGAATGAAGGATTCAGACCAGAACAATTGATCACCGGCAACCCTGATGGGAAAATGACTCCCTTATATAAGACCAGTCAGTAACACCTGATTCCCAGTCCTCACAATCCTCACTAGCACCGCTTGTAACCACCAGAGGGAGCCTCTGCTCAGAACTCATCTCAAACCCATTCACAACACATGTCTTTTCATGTAGTTTGATATATGGTTTTCACAAACAATTACATGAGTGTAAGTGTGAAAAATTTGACACATGTAGGGGTTAATTAAAGGTGTAAATTCGTTGTAAAAAAACACATTTTTTGCTACGAATTTACACCTTTAATTAACCCCTACATGTGTCAAATTTTGCACACATACACTCATGTAATTGTTAGTGAAAACAATATATCAAACTACATGAAATGACATGGTTAACCCGCTATTGAATTAGCGACTATTATACTATGTAGAAGTGTATGAACTATAAATATAAATATATATATATATATATATATATGTGTCACAAATTCAATGACATATGTATATATATATATATATATATATATATATATAACATATATATATATATGTATATATATATATATATGAGGTGTAAAATTTTTGAAAAAAAATGCATGGGCTCCCACCCTATTTTCTCAACCAGACAGACAAAGCCAGCGAGTGGGGGCAGATAATAATAGCCCAGAGAGGGACCATTATTTTTGGCCCCCCCCTGGCTACTAACATCTGCCCCAGACACCCTAGAAAAGGCAAATCTATAATTAGATTCGCCCTTTCTGGCACTTTGCCCTGTAGCAGTGGCGAATGGGTTAATAAGGGGTTAAAGCCACCTTGCTATTGAAAGGTGAGTTTAAGCCAGGTTAATAATTGAGAGCTGTCAATTAGACAACTATCAATTATTAATCCTATTATATGAAATAAAAATAAAACACACACACTTTAATTCAAAATCATTTTAATGAAATAAACACACAGTTTTTGACAAGATTTTATTTTACTGCCATTCCTTGCGAAGCCCTTACAAACCTGTAATAAAAATAAAATAATAAAGCAACATTATTCTTACCTGTCTGATGTTCAGTCAGGTCCCCCGATGTAATCCTTCTGAAAGGGTTAATGTTTACTGCAGAGACCGCAGCTAAAAGTCTCACAGTAAACCCCCGACTGAATCATCTCCTCTCCTGGCTGACAGAAGAGGAAGTGGTTAGCATAATTGATTGCTTCCCACTTTCACTTCAGGTCAGCCAGGGACACCCACAGCATCAGAGGGAATCCCGGCTGACCTGAAGTGAGCTGATTAACAAAAATAGGGGATCCCGTCTAAAAAAAAAAATGGCATGGGGTCCCCCCTATTTTTGTTAACCAGCCTGATAAAGCAGACTACTGAGGCCTGGTTTTTCAGGCTGTTAAGGAGTCAATATCCATGGACCTTGCAAGCCTGATAATACCAGGCCACAGCAGTCTGCTTATCTTGGCTGGTTAACAAAAATAGGGGATCCCCTCGAAAAAAAATGGCGTGGGGTCCTTCCTATTTTTGTTAACCAGCCAAATGAAGCAGACTGCTGAGGCCTGGTTTTTTAGGCTGGTAAGGATCCAATATCCATGGACCTTGCAAGCCTGATAATACCAGGCCACAGCAGTCTGCTTAGCTTGGCAGGTTAACAAAAATAGGGGATCCCCTCGAAAAAAAAATGGCATGGGGATCCCCCTATTTTTGTTAACCAGCCAAGTAAAATGCAGACTGCTGCGGCCTGGTATTAAAAGACTGTCAAGGCCCATGGATTTTGGCCCTCAACAGCCTAAAAATACCAGGCTGCAGCAGCCCCACAAATGGCGCATCGAAAGATGCGCCAATTGTGGCACTTTACCTGGCTCTTCCCACTTGCCCTGTAGCGGTGGCAAGCGGGTAATAAGGGGTTAATGTCACCTTTGATTGATTGGTGACAGTAAGCCCGAGTAATAATGGAGAGGCATCAATAAGACACCGATGCATTATTAATCATAGTTTGAAAAATTTTTTAAAAAAAAAACAACCAGAAAAAAGTATTTTAATGAAATAAAACACCACACAGTTTTCATTAATTTTATTTCACTCTCATTCCTGCAACGCCATCGATCTCCTGTAAAAAAACAAAAATAATAAACCAACACAAATACTCCCTGTCCGACGCAGTCCAAAATACCGAGTGTCCCACGACGAGTCCAGCTCTGCTACATCTGGATGACAGGCTGAGCCTGACATCCACATAGAGCAGAGCTGCTTACCAGTGCTGCGTCCCCGGCGGTGACGTCATCCGGACTGGTTTACGGCCAGTTGTCGCGAGAGTACAGCTGGCCGAGATTACCCAGTACCCGGCAGTCACTGCAGTTATCGCGAGTCCTGACACCTGACAGACCCGACCGATACTGACAGTGACAGTTTCGGGAAGCTCCTGTGTCACGTACTTCATTCTGTGACACAGGAACTCCCATAGACTTGGTCGGAAAACTCCGATTCCGGTATCCGATATGACAAAAATATCGGAACTCAGAATCGGAATTCCGATACAGCAAATATCGGTCGATACCCGATATTTGCATTATTGGAATGCTCAACACTAGTTATATGTTGTATGTTCTGTATGTAATGTATGTTTTTTTTTTAATTCAACACATTAGCCGGATGATGGGACTACTACTGTCCCATCATTGGCTAATGTGTCACTCACTGACAGTGTAGCAGGCATAGCCGGATGGGACTTGTAGTCCCATCGGACGATGCCTGCACACACACACACACACACACAGCCTTGCGCACACACACACACACACAGCCTCGCACACACACACACAGCATCGCACACACACACATAGCAAAGCCGGGCGGCACCGCTCAGCCATTGGCGGGGGATTTGAATCCCGCGCCGCTCATTGGCTGAGCTGCCGCTGGCTTTGCCAATGAGTGGTGCCGCATGGCGGGAGATTTGAATCCCGCGCCGCTCGTTGGCTGAGCCGGCGGGCGGCTCAGCCAATGAGCGGTGCCGGCGTGGCTTTGGCGGGGGATTTGAATCCTGCGCCACTCAAAACCGCGCCGGCACTGCTTTTTGGCTGAGCTGCCCGCCGGCTCTGAAAATGGGCACTGTAGGTGTGTTTACTGTCCTCCACCCCTGCCAACTTGTATTACCCATTGACTTGCATTGGGTTTCGTGTTTCGGCCGAACTACCGACTTTTCCCGATAGTTGGCCGATTTTGCTGACCCGAAAAAAGGGAAAGTCGCTCATCTCTAGTCCAGTATATGAATTCAAATTAAAAATCAAAAATGAATTGTACCAGCTAAAATGTAAGGAAATTGTATCCACTGGTAAACATGAACAGCACAAGAGTCGTATCCATGTTTGACACAAGAGTCTTGCACATAGAGACCCAGAAGCAATAAGAAAGTAAGGGCCCCGTTACACGCTTCAATCTCCCAGCGATCCCACCAATGATCCGACGTGGATGGGATCGCTGGGACATCGTCAGCTGATCGCTG
Source organism: Oophaga sylvatica (assembly GCA_033576555.1). NCBI lineage: Eukaryota > Metazoa > Chordata > Amphibia > Anura > Dendrobatidae > Oophaga > Oophaga sylvatica. Next base: position 222,206,150 of record JARQOD010000003.1, on the reverse strand, counting down.
GTGAGCTGTCACATAGGCAAACTCACCAGCGATCAGGACCAGCGAGCACGCTGATATCCAGGGTAAACATCGGGTAACTAAGCGCCGCGTGGCGCTTAGTTACCCGATGTTTACCCTGAATACCAGCTCCCAGCATCTGCTGTATGACGCTGGGAGCTCGCTGATCGTTGGTCTCCAGCAGTGATGCGCGCTGGCCAGCGGGACACCAACGATGAAAAAATGATCCAGGCCATTCGACGATGATCAGCAACATCCAGCAGGGGGGCTGGTCGCCGCTGCGTGTCACATGTAGCGAGATCGCTGGCTAGGTCGCTGTTGCGTCATAAAATCGGTGACGCTTTAGCGATCTTGCTAGCGATATCGCTATGTGAGACGGGGGCTTTAGTTGCTGATGGAATTACAGTTGATCTGTGTAATCAGATAATGAAATGTAAAAGTTGTTTTAGGCCGGGGTCACATTGCGTATGGCATCCGATGCGAGAGCAACAGATGCGATATGCTAATGATGACCCTCGGCTCCTGCTCTGCTGCGTGCGGGAGCCGAGTATCATGCTACTGTGCTCCGAGCCTCTTGCACAGAGCGGATCAGAGCTTTCTCTACCTGCTCCATTGCCGGCGTCGGCGTATATCGAACAGTATTCGGATGATATCCGAGTGATGTGCGCTGTGTCACTCGCACCCATAGACTTATGTGGGTGCGAGTGCGTCCAGACTCGGCCCAGTGTCGGTGACAATCGTAGCATGTTGCAATTTCACTTGCATGTAGAATACGGCCGAGAAAAAAAAATGCTGATGGGAGTTGCCCCATAGATTAATACTGGTCCGAGTGCTATGTGATGTTTTATCACATAGCACTCATCCGTATTCGCTAGTGTGACCCCGGCCTTAAAGGGGAAATTTCAAGAAAATCCTTTCCTAAGACTAGTACTACAAAATCAGAACAGCTTCTGGACTTAATATACACAGATGTTTGTGGTCCAATGAGTACTTAAAGTCCTGGAAAGTAGAGATATTTTCTTACGTTTATCGATGATTGTTCAAGATATACAGTATCAAGAAAGAAGAAAAAGGCCAATACATATAAGATGTGCACACCTAATTATGAGTAAAAATATATTTTTATTAACATAAGTAGACAAACAAATCTAATAATTAAAAACATTTAAATCCACACTAAAAAAGAACAATATAACAACATCCCTAAATTCGCAATAAATGAGGCAACCACAATACTGTAAACAATACAGACAATATATTAACCCCTTCCCATCCTTTGGCGTACTCAGTGTGTCCTGGATGGGAAGTGTTTCCTTTTTTTCAAATAACTTTATTTGAGTTTTTTCATAAACGCAAAGGTAATACAGCATTTTGTTACAAAAGAGTAATAAATTTTTTGCAAGTAACAGTAATCATCAATGTTGGATTTAAAGTTGTAGTTATCAAACACTAATCTAGCCGTGGATTAATACAAATATACCATTATTATAAGTTAATAACATATATAACAATAACAGTACTATACTAACAGTAATTTTAACATTTGTTGTGTTTCCTGACCTTGGACATACTGGCGATTTTGCATGCACAGAAGCTGTGCGCACGCCATCGTTCCCTGGTGATCAGCTGATATGACAGCTGTCACGCAGCACTCACCAGCAGGAGAAGTGACCACACCTCTCCCTGCTGTTTAACCACATAAATTCTGAGATCTATATCACTCTCAGCATTTAGAATGCAGATAGCTGGAGGGAGCCTCCTCTGCCATACGATCGGCGCCACCATGACATCGTCGCAGGTGCCCGATCGTTACCATAGTGACCTGATGTTGTCATGACAATATCCGGATCACCAGTCTCTAGTAAGTTAGTTAGATACTGCGCAGTGCATGATCTAATAATAATAAATAATCTTTATTTTTATATAGCGCTAACATATTCCGCAGCTTTACAGTTTGCACACATTATCATCGCTGTCGCCGATGGGGCTCACAATCTAGATTCCCTATCAGTATGTTTTTTTTTTGGAGTGTGGGAGGAAACCGGAGAACCCGGAGGAAACCCACGCAAACACGGGGAGAACATACAAACTCCTTGCAGATGTTGTCCTTGGTGGGATTCGAACCCAGGACTCCAGAGCTGCAAGGCTGCAGTGCTATCCAATCAACGCGTTTCGCCTCATTAGACTCATCAGGAGGCCTGATGTCTGGATAACATGTGTCCCGATGTGATGTGGTAGTTCAATGAGGTGAAACGCGTTGAGGCGCAACTAATTGCATGGCAGATGGCGGGTGAAGGAGATGAGTATTTATATTATGTACATCTGAGTACTCATGCAGTACCTGGTATATTTTTGCAATAGACTGACCCATTGTTGGTATCTTTATGTGAATATGAGTATGCTCTGGGGCCGTATCAAGTGGCTGTAATATTTGATTGGGTTGCTGCTATATATGTTTAAACAGCTTATCTTAGAGATTGACACTATCTCTGCCATATAACATTTATAGCCTTGGGAGCCACTGAACATATCACTCTAGCTTTTTGATCTCAATTATCGTTATGTTGGTCAGTGTTTTGTGTTTTTTTCACAAAAAATCCGCTTGTCGTAGTTGACTCAGTATCGAGATGGCTTGGTATCCATAAAAATTGAGAGTCTTTACAGACAAAAGGGTTTGTTCAATTTTGAATCCTCACTTTATATGTCAATCTACTGCCGTATGTGTTCCTATATATACATATGTTTTTAACCTTTGGGATATAGGGTCCTCTTTAGCATAGAATTATCTATGTTTATTGGTAGGGGTCCCTCAAGAAACGGGGCAGGGGGATTCCCTAGTGGTTACAGGGTATATCAGGGTCACTAGGGACAGCCATCGTGGAGCTGGGGCGCCACAACGTTCCCCCCTAGGGTGCCAACCTCCGCAGTCAGAAAGGTGTGAGCATAGTCTACACCAGGGATTTCTATACTGTGTGCAGAATTATTAGGCAAGTTGTATTTGAGAGGATTCTTTTTATAACTGAACAACAACTATGTTCTCACTCAACCCAAAAGACTCATAAATATCAAAGCTTAATATTTTTGGAAGTTGGAGTGGGTTTTTTAGATTTGGCTATCTTAGGAGGATATCTGTTTGTGCAGGTAACTATTACTGTGCAGAATTATTAGGCAACTTAATAAAAACCAAATACCGTATATACTCGCGCATAAGCCGCGATTTTCAGCCCATTTTTTAGGGCTGAAAGTCCCCTTCTCGGCTTATACGCGAGTCATATACCGGGAGTCGGCGGGGGAGAGGGAGTGGGGGTGTCGGATCATACTCACCCCTCCGCCGGCGCGTCTCTGCAGCCCCCCACGATCTCCGGCTCCTTCCTGCAGCGGTCACATGGTACCACTCATTAAAGGCATGAATATGCACATATTCATGCCTTTAATGAGAGGTACCACAGGACCGCTGTAGGAAGGAAGAGCTGTGGAGACCGCCGGGAGAAGAGGAGAGGCTGCAGAGTGTGATGCGCCGGTGGGGGGGTGAGTATAGCGATATTTACCTGGCCTCGTTCCACAGTTGCGCGCTGCTCCGACCTCCTCGCCCGACTCCTCGGCAGTGAATGTTCAGGCAGAGGGCGCGATGACGCAGTTAGTGCGCGCCGCGCCCTCTGCCTGATCATTCACTGCCGAGGACCCAGAAGAGGTAGCAGCGCTATGGAGGACCGGTCGATGACAGGTAAATATCTCAGGTGCCGGGGTCCTGAGCGAGCGGTGACACCGGCACCTGTCCCCCATAGCGCTCCGGTGTCACCGCCTGCTCAGGACACCGGCACCTGGCCCCCAGCGACGAGAGGTGAGTATGTCATTTTTTTTTTCTTTTGCAGCAGCGCGGCAGCATAAGGGACCTATACTATGGGGCATAATCTAGGGAGCATATGAGGTCATAATCTGTGGAGCATATTTGGGCATAATCTGTGGAGCATATGGGGGCATATTCTGTGGAGCACATGGGGGCATAATCTGTGGAACATATGGGGGCATAATCCATGGAGCATATGGGGGCATAATCTGTGGAGCATATGGGCATAATCTGTGCAGCATATGGGGGCATAACCTGTGAAGCATATGGGGGCATAATCTGTGGCACATATGGGGCATAATCTGTGGAGCATATGGGGGCATAATCTGTGGAGCATATGGGGCATAATCTGTGCAGCATATGGGGCATAATCTGTGCAGCATATGGGGGCATAATCTGTGGAGCATCATATGGGGGCATTATCTGTGGAGCATCATATGGGGGCAAAATCTATGGAGCATATGGGGGCAAAATCATTTTCCACCCTAGGCTTATACACGAGTCAATACGTTTTCCCAGTTTTTTGTGGCAAAATTAGGGGGGTCGGCTTATACACGGGTCGGCTTATACATGAGTATATACGGTATATACCCATATCACTTGTTTATTTTCACCAGGTAAACCAATATAACAACACAAAATTTAGAAAAAAACATTTCTGACATTCAAAAACAACCAAAAAAAAATCAGTGACCAATATAGCCACCTTTCTTTACGATGACACTCAAAAGCCTTCCATCCATAGATTCTGTTAGTTGCTTGATCTGTTTACGATCAGCATTGCGGGCAGCAGCCACCACAGCCTCCCAGACACTGTTCCGAGAGGTGGACTGTTTTCCCTCACTGTAGATCTCACATTTTATGAGGCCACAGGTTCTCTATGGGGTTCAGATCAGGTGAACAAGGGGGCCATGTCATTATTTTTTCTTCTTTTAGACCTTTACTGGCCAGCCACGCTGTGGAGTATTTGGATGCATGTGATGGAGCATTGTCCTGCATGAAAATCATGTTTTTCTTGAACGGTACCGACTTCATCCTGTACCACTGCTTGAAGAAGGTGTCTTCCAGAAACTGGCAGTAGGTCTGGGAGTTGAGCTTCACTCCATCCTCAACCCGAAAAGGTCCCACAAGTACATCTTTGATGATACCAGCCCATACCAGTACCCCACCTCCACCTTGCTGGCGTCTGAGTCGGAGTGGAGCGTTCTGCCCTTTACTGATCCAGCCTCAGGCCCATCCATCTGGCCCATCAAGAGTCACTCTCATTTCATCAGTCCATAAAACCTTAGAAAAATCAGTCTTAAGATGTTTCTTGGCCCTGTCTTGACGTTTTAACTTATGTTTCTTGTTCAAGGGTGGTCGTTTTTCAGCCTTCCTTACTGTAACGAATGGAAGCGGAGGCAGAGGTGGTGAAGTTCACATTCGTATTTATTTTTTAATGTGGAACCTCGAGACCGCGGTCCAGGGGGCTCTGAAGGGGGCGTAACTAGTGAGCCCGGGTACCCGTAGTAAGGCCCCTCGAACAGGACCAGAATGGAATACCCGGAGGACACAGGTGCTACCTCCAGTTAGACCCCGGACACGTGGCAGCTGTCCCAGAGGGACCAAAAGGGTAACAAGTATTTACAGAGTCCGTGGAAAGTTCTTGACGGAGAAGGGTAAGGTCCTGGTCCAGAACGGATGGTAGAAGGCTGGCTTCAGTGACCTTGTCACGGTCCACGGGTACGGATGGCTGATGGCGGAACGGGATGACACTTGCGCCAGTAATAGCCGAGATTGTCCAGATTAGCCAGATACGGGTTAGCAATGATCTGAGGAGACAAACAGTATCAGCGAAGCACAGAGACTGCAGACGCAGCGCAGACAAAACAGGAACAGAACCGGATGTAGCAATGATAGAACACGTTGCTCCGGCACTCCCCTAATGGTGGAGTGACCAGATATAGTACTGAGTGCGCAGCCATTGGTTAATTAGCAATTTCAAAAGATGCACGCTGCCCCTTTAAGAGAGGCGGTGGGCGCGGCCTCGCGTCCTAAGCCGACTGTCTGGAGGCCTGCCAGCAGCGTGCCAGGAAGTGAGCAGAACGGAGTGCAGAGGCAGCGCTGGGACTGGGTGTAACACTTACCTTACCTTGGCCATGTCCCTGAGTATGGCACACCTTGTGCTTTTTGATACTCCAGTAACGTTGCAGCTCTGAAATATGGCAAAACTGGTGGCAAATGGCATCTTGGCAGCTTCACGCTTGATTTTCCTCAATTCATGGGCAGTTATTTTGCGCCTTTTTTTTATCAACACGCTTCTTGCGACCTTGTTGGCTATTTGCCATGAAACGCTTGATTGTTCAGTGATCACGCTACAAAAGTTTTGCAATTTCAAGACTGCTGCATCCCTCTGCAAGACATCTCACAATTTTTGACTTTTCAGAGTCTGTCAAATCTCTCTTCTGACCCATTTTGCCAAAGGAAAGGAAGCTGCCTAATAATTAGGCACACCTTATATAGGGTGTTGATGTCATAAGACCACACCCCTCCTCATTACAGAGATGCAAATCACCTGATTTACAGAATTGGCAGTTGGCTTTCAAGCCTATACAGCTTGGAGTAGGACAACATGTATAAAAAGGATGATGTGATCAAAATACTCATTTGCCTAATAATTCTGCACACAGTGTAGTGTTTTTGATCCCCATTTTAAACTGGTTCCTTTGAGCACTTATTGTCCAATTGTTGGTTTGCTTTGTCCACTTGTGGTGTGACCCTATTGTTTGGTTCTTTTATCAATAACGTATTTCGTTTTTAGGGAAATTATATGATATTTGTTTGAGACCCTAAGTGTATCTTCTAATTAAATTTATTTTGTAAAAGCGCCAAAATATTTTTAAAAAACTATATAAATGTGGTATCACTTTAATCCTACTGACCCACATGCGAAATGACATTAAAAAGACTCCCAAAAACAATTCCTGAATTTCTGGCATTTTTTAATTATGCCTCTAAAAGATTGGAATAGAAAGCAATCAAAAAACGTGTGATCAAAAATGGTACTAATAAAAATGACAACTCCTCCCACAAAAAAACAAGCCCTCACAAGACTCTGTTGGCAGAAATATGGAAAAATTATAGCTCTCAAAACATGGTGATGCACAATAAAAAGTGTTTAGCGTGTGACAGCAGCCAAACATAAAAACCCAATATAAATCTGGTATCGCTGTAATCGCACCGACCCAAACAATAAAGTTGCCTAATCATTTACACCGCATGAGGAGCGGCGTAAAAAATAAATAAAACCAATTCTTCACCTGCTGTTGATTTTTTCATTCTGTCTCCCAAAGATCGCAGTAAGGCTCGACTCACATTTATCCTGTACTGTATACTAAGTGCTTACACTGGGGTTACCAAGTAAATCTCTGAAATACGTGGTTCAGACTGAACCTATGGCGGAAGATTCTCTATAATGAGGCAGACGGAGGCACTGTGGACACTGTCTGGCCTATGATCCTGTAAGGAGAAGATCTAAGTCAGGCGTACCTACTCTGTGATGGATCCAGAACTGTCGGGGCTGTCACCTAGGTTGCACAGGGTAAAGCTTAAGACTGACCTTTGCACCCAGTGATAGGCAGCGTGGTGAAGCTTAAAAAGCCGCGACACGCGTGAAACCAGACAGTCTTGGCAGGAGCATGCAGAGCGCAGGGAGACTGTGTCAGCATTCCAACCACTGAGTATCGGGAAGGAGTAGGCCCAAGTCTGAGGGGGCCTCAGATCCACCTCGAGGGACCGTCGATAAAGACTCACCTCGTACCTGCTGACACCGCTGACACCTTTGGTACCGCTGACCGTGAGTGACAGAGTCCGTGGTCCAGGCATAGACGCGCTCCCGCATCGGCAGGAGAGCCAGGTGACCTGCTGTGAACTTTCCCCTGATAAGCCCGCATTCAGTCGCCGAGATGTATTAGACTTTGCCAGGGCCAAAGACTTTATCCTTCCCGCCTCTTCATCTTCCGGACCCAGGACCTCCATCAAGACCACCAGTGATCATCTCCGCTGACAGGATCCAGGACGCCATCCTCTTCAGGACTGTACCGGACCCCCCTTCCAGCCTTGGCGCCACCGCCTGCATCCAGAAATCCTGTCTCTGACCTTGGACTGATAAGTTTATTACCCCTGTACTTCTTTGTCCCAGTTAGCCACACCTGTTCCTCCCAAGTTGTTCAAACCCCCTTGCAATTTAACCCTGCCTTTATTTCTCCCTGCGTGGAGTATCCTTTTGTTGAATTAAACCCTTTTGTTAACCCTTGCTCTGCCTCTGGACCGTTACTGCATCCTGCAACCTGCTGTCTCTCACAATCCGGTGGTGTCTGTCTTTTTAGGTGTGCATAAAAACATGGTCGGCCACAGTTTTGTGCACTTCTGAAAAAAGGGACACTGCTGAATAGTGGTCAGACGGAGTCCAGAGTAACTCTGCTCCCTCATTACAGTGTATAGATCCATCGTGTGTTTCTTCTGAATCATGTCACGATGGAAACCCCAAAGTAAATCCTCAGAGTAGAGTAATGGATAAATGTGATCCCAAATGTTATGTAAAATGTTCCCAACAAAAGCTTCAAATCAATCCACAAAAAAGCAAGTCACCGCTCAGGTCTGTCATCATTTAATGGAAATATAGGCTGCTTCCACGTTACTGGTAGTACAAAGTCTCTGGAAAAGCGAAATTGCTCCTTACCCTCTATGAAGGAAACCCACTTCCTTCCACGTCACCAATGTGATGTACTACACAGGCACAGCTCTCCGGCGCCCCCTTGGTCTCTCAAGTCAGTAAGGGAACTGCACCTAGAGCAAATGGCCACCGGGGAGGGTGTCCTGTTACCCACTGGGTATTCTAAGATTTGTGATCAGAGTAAAAGCATCAGTCCAAAATTAATTTTATGGTTTAATTGCCTTAAGGGCGCACTAGATAATTACAGAAATATACAGTAAGCTGTACAACGGAATTACAGTGGATTTGCAGTCAAAGTAAAATACAACAATAATGGTACAAGGCTTAGAGGTATTAGCTAGAGGTCAATATTACCAGGTTGTAGGTTGCATGTGGCGGCAGAGAGCTCTGCGATCCACAGGTGAGAATCTTAGTTGCTGGACAGTCCCCCAAAACGTGTACCGCTGCTCCCTTGGCAGATCTGTCCCTTGTTCCTGTAACGGGTCTGGTGGGTGGAACTACTGACGAGACAGGTCAGGTTGGTGGAACCACAAAGCTTTATTATACAAGAGAGTTTACTTGTAAGAGAGCGGGTGGCACCTGGGAAAAGGGCAGGGATTCACGGCAGGAGATATAGGTAGTTTCTGGACAGGCAGGTTTGTCACAGCAAGTGACCAAGGAAGTCTCTGGGCAGGCAGGTTGTAACGGTAAGTAACCGAGGCAGTCTCTGGACAGGCAGGTTGTCACGGCAAGTGACCAAGGCAGTCTCTGGGACAGGCAGGTTGTCACGGCAAGTGACCAAGGCAGTCTCTGGACAGGCAGGTTGTCACGGCAAGTGACCAAGGCAGTCTCTGGGACAGGCAGGTTGTCACGGCAAGTGACCAGGCAGTCTCTGGGACAGGCAGGTTGTCACGGCAAGTGACCAGGCAGTCTCTGGGACAGGCAGGTTGTCACGGCAAGTGACCAAGGCAGTCTCTGGACAGGCAGGTTGTCACGGCAAGTGACCAGGAAGTCTCTGGGACAGGCAGGTTGTCACGGCAAGTGACCAGGCAGTCTCTGGACAGGCAGGTTGACATGGCAAGTGACCAGGCAGTCTCTGGAACAGGCAGGTTGTCACAGCAAGTGACCAGGCAGACTCTAGACAGGCAGGATGTCACAGCAAGTGACCAGGCAGACTCTAGACAGGCAGGTATATACGACCTGATATGGTGGAGCCTCCAGGTAGGCTGCAGTCGGATGGCAGATGATCGCTCCCAGGTGAGCAGGCAAGAGCCGGGGATCTCTGCAGATGATGTCCGAACTTCCGGATGGAGCTGCAGTCGGATGGCAGATGATCGCTCCCAGGTGAGCAGGCAAGAGCCGGGGATCTCTGCAGATGATGTCCGAACTTCCGGATGGAGCTGCAGTCGGATGGCAGATGATCGCTCCTAGGTGAGCAGGCAAGAGCCGGGGATCTCTGCAGATGACGTCCGAACCTCTGGATGGAACTGCAGACGGATGGCAGACAGGCAAGCCGACAGGTAACAGGCAGGAAACTGGAATCAGGAGCTGATGGCTGAAACAGAGTTAGACTGCACAGGAACAACATTGCTCGGGCACCTACATTAAGGAGGAAGCCCTTAATATAGGGTGGAGTCCTCCAGCATTGGCTGGAGACTGATTTGGAAAATGCGCGCGGCTCCTTTAAGAGCGGGGGAGGGTGCGGGCGCGCGCCCTAAGGCCAGTAGCAGGGAAGGAGCGCGCGGGACCAGCAGGGCGGAAGGAGGGCGCCGAGGACAGGTGAGGAGAGCGACGTCCCTGTCTGGCAGCAGGCAGGGACGCGGGCGCTACAGTACCCCCCCCTCTAGGCCCCCCCCTCTTTAGGCCAGAAAGAAATTTAGCTAGGATAAGAGGGGCATGGATGTTCTCCCGAGGCTCCCAGGTTCTCTCCTCAGGACCAAACCCCTTCCAATCCACCAAAAAATAAGTCTTTCTTCCTACCCTTTTTGTGGCCAGAATGTTCTCTACCTCAAATTCATCATCAGCAGACACTGGAGCAGGAGGTGTACCTGTAGACTTAAAAAAAGAGTTAAGAACCACAGGTTTGAGGAGAGATACATGAAAAGAATTAGGAATTCTCAAATTGGCCGGGAGTTTCAATTTATAGGACACCGGATTGATCTGACTGATGATCTCAAAAGGACCGATGAACCGAGGACCTAACTTGTAGGACGGAATTTTGAGTCGAACATATTTGGACGAAAGCCAGACTTTGTCCCCAGGACGGAATTGAGGAGGATCCAGACGTTTTTTGTCAGCATGTCTTTTCATGCGCTCGGAAGACTGAATGAGTGCGGACGGGTACTCTCCCAGATGGAGGAGAATTCTCTAACTAGAGATTCCGCAGCTGGATTGTCCACAGAGATGGAAACAGGGACAGGGATCCGAGGGTGCTGACCGAAGACTACAAAAAACGGAGACTTGGTGGAAGATTCGCTCTCATGATTATTGTAGGAGAATTCGGCCCAAGGCAGGAGCTCCACCCAGTCAGAATGGTGGGCATTAACGAAATGTCGAAGATAACTGGTCAAATTCTGATTTATTCGTTCAACTTGTCCATTGGACTGTGGGTGGTAAGCGGAGGAAAAATCCAGGGTGACGTCTAGCAACTTACAAGTGGCTCTCCAGAAACGTGAGGTGAACTGAACCCCACGATCCGACACAATGTGACGAGGCAGACCATGAAGACGGAAGATGTGGCGGATAAAGTCTTTAGCCAACTCGGGTGCAGACGGGAGACCTGGCAGAGGAATGAAGTGAGCCATCTTGGAAAAGCGGTCAGCGACCACCCAAATGACCGTACAACCGGCAGAGACGGGCAGATCTGTTATGAAGTCCATGGCTATATGCTGCCAGGGGGCAGCGGGTACAGGAAGCGGAAGAAGACGGCCGGTAGGCAGGTGTCTCGGAACTTTGTTGCGGGCACAGGAAACACAGGCAGAAACAAAGTCTATTACGTCTTTGTGCAGGGTAGGCCACCAATAATGCCGGGTAATGAGTTGGAGGGTCTTTCTTTGACCAGCGTGGCCAGCGAGTTTAGACGAGTGACCCCAATGTAGGATTCTCTTCCGATCGGTTTCTGATACGAATGTCTTACCAGGAGGGAGACGATTTAGACTCACGGGAGCCACCTGCATCACTCTGGCGGGATCGATGATATGTTTAGGCTCATCTTCGAGATCCGACACCAGGAAAGACCGAGACAAGGCATCCGCCTTGACGTTTTTGTCAGCTGGGCGAAAATGCAAAAGAAAATCGAAGCGGGCAAAAAACAAGGACCACCGGGCTTGACGAGGATTAAGTCTCTGTGCCTGCTGGAGGTATGCCAGATTTTTGTGGTCCGTGTAGATGATTACCGGATGAAGAGCCCCTTCGAGTAGGTAACGCCACTCCTCCAATGCCAACTTAATGGCCAATAGCTCTCGATCTCCTATGGAGTAGTTGCGCTCGGAGGAGGAGAAGAGTTTGGAGAAGAAACCGCAGGATACCATCCTCCCGGATGGCGATTTTTGGGTAAGAACCCGTCCGGCTCCAGCAGAGGAAGCGTCCACCTCCAGGAAGAACTGCTTGTTGCCATCCGGGCGATGCAGCACTGGAGCGGAAGAGAAGGCCTGTTTCAGAGAAAGGAAGGCCTCCTCTGCTTCGGGCGTCCACTGTTTGGGGTTAGCATCCTTGCGAGTGAGCGCTGAGAGTGGAGCAGTCCTGGAAGAGAAGTGCGGTATGAATAGACGGTAATAGTTGGCAAATCCCAGGAACCGCTGAATGGCCTTCAACCCCTCCGGTCGGGGCCACTTCTCGATGGCAGACAATTTCTCCGGATCCATTCGTAGGCCTGTCTGAGAAATGATGTAGCCCAGAAACGGAAGCGATGTCTGCTCAAAGAGGCACTTCTCATATTTGGCGAAGAGGTGATTCTGCCTGAGCCTGAGCAGAACCTGACGAACATCCCTCCGGTGAGACTGAAGATCCGGAGAGAAGACCAAGATGTCGTCAAGGTACACCACAACGCAGGAATAGAGGAGGTCCCGGAAGATGTCGTTGACCAACTCCTGAAAGACTGCTGGAGCATTACAGAGACCAAAGGGCATCACCAAGTACTCGTAGTGGCCGTCCCGGGTGTTGAATGCCGTCTTCCATTCATCTCCTCGACGGATACGAACCAGGTTGTATGCTCCACGAAGATCTAGTTTGGTGAAGACTCTAGCCCCTCTAAGACGATCAAACAGTTCTGGAATGAGCGGAAGAGGGTACTTATTCTTCACCGTGATCGAATTTAGGCCTCTGTAGTCAATACAGGGACGGAGAGATCCGTCTTTCTTTTTAACGAAGAAGAAACCTGCTCCCGCTGGGGAGGTAGATTTCCGGATGAATCCCTTTGCTAAGTTCTCCTCGATATATTCGGACATCGACCTGGTCTCAGCAGCAGACAACGGGTAAATACGCCCACGGGGAGGCGTAGTACCGGGCAACAGGTCAATCGGGCAATCATATGGTCTATGCGGGGTAATGTCTCTGCTTCCTTTTATTGAAGACATCAGCAAATGACCAATATGGAATCGGGAGTCCAGGTAGATTAGCAGGTGTAGGAGAAGAATAGACAGGATGAACAGGCACCAGACATGTTTTATGACAGTCCTGTCCCCAGCGAAGAACCTCTCCATTCTGCCAGTCGAGCACAGGTGCATGTTTTTGGAGCCAAGGCAGACCTAGTAAGAGAGCATGAGAGAGTCCAGGTAAAACATGAAACGAGATGCTCTCAGAATGCAACATTCCCACCTGCAGGGTTATGACTTCGGTGATAAGTCGGATGGGACGAGGTAGGAGGCCCCCATCCACAGCAGCAACAGATACAGGTTCAACAAGAGGTTTGGTGGGAATGTGATACTTCTCTACTAGAGCCTGTGACACGAGATTCCCAGCTGCTCCAGAATCAAGTTGGGCCATTTCGAAGTGGCGGTTCTTACCGATCAGAATTGAAACCGACAGCAGCAGGGATGAAGAGGATTTATTTTTGTCTAGATTGACCTCTCCGAGCGAACCTAGACACAGGCGTTTTCCCGACTTCTCTGGACAGGTTTGGATCCAGTGCTCCTTACTGCCGCAGTAGAAGCAACTTTTCTCGGCACGGCGTGAGTCCTGACGGGCTTTGACCATCTTGGTCTGGTCGACCTGCATAGGCTCAGCAGGGTGCACCTGAGGAGAAACGGAAGAGGTTATAGATCTCTGACACGAGGGTGCAAGATGGGAAAACTCTTTTTTACGGGTGATCTCTTTGGCTCGTTCCTGGAACCGTAGATCAATTCGATTGGCAAGATTTATTAAATCATCAAGCGAGGTTGGAATGTCCCGACCGGCAAGTTCGTCTTTAATACGGCCGGACAGACCCTCCCAGAAGACCGAAATTAGAGCTTCATTGTCCCAAGCTAGTTCTGAGGCTAAAGTCCGGAACCGTATGGCATATTGACCAACGGTGAAACTCTCCTGACGGAGACGCAGCAGAGATGATGCAGAGGAAGTCTTCCGTCCAGGTTCGTCGAATACCTTCCGGAAGGCCGAGAGAAACGCAGGCAGGTCAGACACCAGAGGATCCTCTCTCTCCCAGAGAGGGTTAAGCCAGGCCAGGGCCTCTCCAGTGAGATGGGACATGATGAAGGCAACTTTGGCCCGGTCAGAGTTAAACTGGTGTGCCAGGAGTTCAAAATGCAGGGTGCACAGATTAATGAAACCCCGAGCCAGAGCAGGATCGCCTCCAAACCTAGGAGGAGCTGACAGTCGGGGTCCGGGAATGGAAACCACGGAATTGGGAATCAGCGGGACTGACGGATTATGAGTCATGGCTCCAGCGATGGTTGCTATTGATGATTTCAGAGTGTCCAGACGGGATTTGACGTTCCGCAGGTGACCCAGGATGGCCTCCTGTTGAGACCTCTGGCGAGACAGCTCATGACACAGTTCCGGGAGTGAAGGGGTTTGGGTGCCACCGGGTTCCATGGCCCGAGCAAACTGTAACGGGTCTGGTGGGTGGAACTACTGACGAGACAGGTCAGGTTGGTGGAACCACAAAGCTTTATTATACAAGAGAGTTTACTTGTAAGAGAGCGGGTGGCACCTGGGAAAAGGGCAGGGATTCACGGCAGGAGATATAGGTAGTTTCTGGACAGGCAGGTTTGTCACAGCAAGTGACCAAGGAAGTCTCTGGGCAGGCAGGTTGTAACGGTAAGTAACCGAGGCAGTCTCTGGACAGGCAGGTTGTCACGGCAAGTGACCAAGGCAGTCTCTGGGACAGGCAGGTTGTCACGGCAAGTGACCAAGGCAGTCTCTGGGACAGGCAGGTTGTCACGGCAAGTGACCAAGGCAGTCTCTGGGACAGGCAGGTTGTCACGGCAAGTGACCAGGCAGTCTCTGGGACAGGCAGGTTGTCACGGCAAGTGACCAGGCAGTCTCTGGGACAGGCAGGTTGTCACGGCAAGTGACCAAGGCAGTCTCTGGGACAGGCAGGTTGTCACGGCAAGTGACCAGGAAGTCTCTGGGACAGGCAGGTTGTCACGGCAAGTGACCAGGCAGTCTCTGGACAGGCAGGTTGACATGGCAAGTGACCAGGCAGTCTCTGGAACAGGCAGGTTGTCACAGCAAGTGACCAGGCAGACTCTAGACAGGCAGGATGTCACAGCAAGTGACCAGGCAGACTCTAGACAGGCAGGTATATACGACCTGATATGGTGGAGCCTCCAGGTAGGCTGCAGTCGGATGGCAGATGATCGCTCCCAGGTGAGCAGGCAAGAGCCGGGGATCTCTGCAGATGATGTCCGAACTTCCGGATGGAGCTGCAGTCGGATGGCAGATGATCGCTCCCAGGTGAGCAGGCAAGAGCCGGGGATCTCTGCAGATGATGTCCGAACTTCCGGATGGAGCTGCAGTCGGATGGCAGATGATCGCTCCTAGGTGAGCAGGCAAGAGCCGGGGATCTCTGCAGATGACGTCCGAACCTCTGGATGGAACTGCAGACGGATGGCAGACAGGCAAGCCGACAGGTAACAGGCAGGAAACTGGAATCAGGAGCTGATGGCTGAAACAGAGTTAGACTGCACAGGAACAACATTGCTCGGGCACCTACATTAAGGAGGAAGCCCTTAATATAGGGTGGAGTCCTCCAGCATTGGCTGGAGACTGATTTGGAAAATGCGCGCGGCTCCTTTAAGAGCGGGGGAGGGTGCGGGCGCGCGCCCTAAGGCCAGTAGCAGGGAAGGAGCGCGCGGGACCAGCAGGGCGGAAGGAGGGCGCCGAGGACAGGTGAGGAGAGCGACGTCCCTGTCTGGCAGCAGGCAGGGACGCGGGCGCTACAGTTCCTTCTTAGATCTTCATCGTCTTGGCTTCTGTGTGAATAGAGTGAGTCTGCCATCCGCTCACAGTTCTTAAACCTGTTAGGTCCCTCCCCTCGGTGTCCGAGGGTGGGCTGATAATCTCCACCCTTAGCTCCTTGCAGAATTTATTCCCAATATCTAACAAAGGGGTTAACTTTCTCCAGGATGATCGGATCAGGACACGAGAGGTACCAGCGGATGCAGTATGTTTTGCCTGTCGCATGGAGATCAAACCTGGCCCGATTGGGTCTCTGTGGAGGGCCAATCTCTATATCTCAGGCCCCCGAGCCATCACCGACTCGGGAGTTGCACTGTCAGATGCCCGAGGTCCGCAGGATCACGCAGATATTTTTTATGAGTCTGTGCCTAGAAAGATGTGCTCATAATTCATAATCCTAGAACGGAGCCGTCGTGGCTGGGATATACAATGGATGTGTTTTCTGTGTCCAGCTGGCAGGTATAATCTAATTGAAGCATCTCCAGGCCCCATGCTGATGCGGCTCCAGACTGCAACTTTGAAGTCTTGTTTTTGGCCTGACCACTTAGCATACTAAAAGGCCTAGCTATTCACAGTGTAGACTAAACCCTATTGTCTTCAATATGCCTAAGGCCATGGGGGCCAGCTGCTTGTGGGCCCTGTGAATTCAGACAAAATGGAGGCTGGTACAGGCCAATCCAAGATGGTGGCTGTTCCTTCATCACACCTGCCAAAAGAAATTCAGCAAATTTTCCACATGCAAATCCAAGTACCCCCTTCCTTGTAAGCCCCACAGTGTGCCAAAATTACATGTAGCATCCACATGTTTGGCATTTCTGTAGCGATGAGATTCCGCCTAATTTACGGGTGTGTGTCTCCAAAAGCACAAGCTGGACATTACAATGTATTGGGCCCTACATTGATAGTTTGTAATTTTCAATCAGCAACATGCACTGTTGCATGTTTCTGGAACACGCTCATGGAGTCAAAATCGTCACTACACCATGTGAGACAATGAGAGTATGTGTATTGAATGGGGTGTATATTTCACCTAGCTACTTTACTGACTGGTATAAGGGAGGTGTGTGGCTTTGTAGACCTAGTGGTAGAGAAAGGTCACTACACCTTGCATTCAGTACATACTTGCAGCTCAGGCCTGAAATCACTCAGGTGTTGATTAGGAGACCAGAAGTAGGTGTGTTGGAACACAGTCAGAGAGCTGGCTTAGTCTGGACACAGGAAGGGGTCCAGGCACAAGAAGCAGTCTCCAGGAGTGGGAGCACGCTTAATCTGGACAAGGGGTCCAGGTACAGAAGGTGTCTCCAGGAGTGTGAGCTATCTCAGTCTGGGTGCAGGAAGTACCCCGGACACAGGAGTAGTCGCAGTGAGAATCCGTGCGAATAGCGGCTGAATAGGAGTGGATCTGTCTCAAGTCTGGACATTGAAGGTGCCTTCAGACACAAGGAGGAGTATCTGTGAAACTCCATACTGGTAACATATATCATATGTGTTGTTTTGGGCCAGGCTGGTAGAGCCGGGACCCGGATAGACAGGGCAATCTATCTAAGTGTAATTAGTGGCTAGACAAGCCTAGGTCTTCTGTTTATGATTTGTTTTTATCTGTTTGCTGTGGACTTTAATAAAACTGGTTGCGGCCAGTTTTACACCAGAACTGCTGTCTGAATGAACTGTTTTCGTGCCATTCTGTCTACCCAGACAGCGATCCTAGAGCTATATCCCCTGAAAAGCTTACAACCTGTAGATATGATACACTTTATTGATCCCAAGGGAAATTATGGTATTACAGCAGCGTTACAAACAGCATTCCAAACATTACAACATTACAAACAGCATTACATAAAGTAATTCCTAGACACAGATCTTGCACATGACTAACCATATTATGTAACAAATAAATTTGTGTAAATGCAGGTACTTAAATCTAAAATCTCTGATCATTGTCATTAGTGCACCAGCCATAGGTCATTGTCGTCTTTAACCCTTAGGAAATTGTTATATATCCCCAAAGCAGTAGGCACAAACGATTTCCTGAATTTCTCCTTCTTCCCAAAGGGTTATAATTTCCAAAATGGGGTCACTTGAGGGGGATTTCTGTTGTTCTACCACTTAGGGGCTCTGTATATGGAGTTCGCAAACTATTCTAGGAAAATCTGTGCTCCAGGAGGCAAATAGCGCTCCATCCCTCCCGAGTATGGGGAATTTCTACATTCAGCAGAAATTGTGCGACAAATTTTGGTGCCATTTTTACCCATTTTCCTCGGTGAAAATGTATAATTTGGGCTAAAACAAAATTTTTTATTTTTTCTTCACTGCCCAATGGTATAAAATCTGTGACACACCTGTGGTGTCAATATGATCACTGCACCCCTGGATGAATTCATTGAGAGGTGTAGTAAAATGGGGTCACTTATGGGAGGTTCTGCTGTTCTGGTACCTCAGGGGCTCTCCCAATGGGTCATGGCACCTGCAAACCATAACAGTAAAATCTGCACTATAATATGGTGTTCCTTCCCTTCTGAGCTTTGCACTGTGTCAGAAAAGTATTTCCCGATTACATATAGACTATTGGCACACTCAAGAGAATTTTTTAGGACAAATTGAGGTCCATTTTTCCTATTAGCCCTTAGAAAAATTAAAAACTAGGGGCTAAAACAAGTATCACGGGGAGCAATGGGAAAACAGAAGATGAGGATCCTGGGCCCCTAAACTGCCCATCAGACTAAGGGGAGCCCTGTCTTACCTTAACTTGGGGGTACCCTTGATGGTAGGCAGGCCCAAGTCACTGACCTGTCCCTATCTCCTGTTTAGCCCTGAGCTAAACCCCCACCCCAGGAGGTGAACAGTAGTGGAAACCACATCAAAAGAACAACAGGGAATAAAGTAAACTGCACCACAAAGCTAATTAACAGAGTAACACAATATGTGTGTGCGGAGAACACAATACCAATAGGGAAATAATAACTTTGCTTTCTCTGCTGCAAAGCAGCGCACAGCAGAATAACAATAGCAACTGGACTCCAAACACCAGATGTGGCTGACACTAGAGAGCTGCTCCTGCTAGGCTGATTACCAGAAAGGACCTGTATCACCAACAGTCAGCTGATGCATCAGGAGACCTTTTAAAGGATGGTGGGAGTGGTCATCACCTGCATCAGCTGACCCAGCAGAAATGCAGTAACACCAGATTGCCAGTGGGGGAAAAACTGACTTTAACCCCCGATGGTCCAAAAGGAAAAAAGTTTTAATTGAGTGGAACCAGAGCTGCCACAAATCCAAAAATGGATTGTGACAACAAGATTTTAGTGGTAAAAATGTAATAATTCTTTCTTCATCGCCCAATGTTATAAAATTCTGTGAGGCACATGTGGTGTCAACATGATCACTGCACCCCTAGATGAATTAATTAAGGGGTGTAGTTTGTAACACTTATGTGGGGTTTCTGCTGTTCTGGCACCTCTGGGGCTCTGCCAATGTGACATGGCATCCTCAAGCCATTCCAGCAAAATCTGACATCAAATATAGTGCTTCTTCCTTTCTGAACTTTGCACTGTATCTTAAAAGTAGTCTTCGATCACATATGGTGTACCTGTGTACTCTGGAGATATTGCACAACAAAATTTGGGTCCACTTTCTCCTGCTAACTTTGTGAATATGAAATCATTTGGGGCTAAAACAATTTTTTTGTGGGACATTAGAGTTTTTTTATTCACAGATCAATGTTGCAAAATTCTGTGAAGTACCTGTGGGTTCAAGGTGATCACCACACATCTAGATAAATTCCTTGAGGGGTCTAGTTTCCAAACTGGGGTCACTTTTGGGAGGTTTCCACTGTTTAGGCACATCAGGAGTTCTCCAAACGCAACATGACACATGCAGTCCAGTCCATCAAACTCTACGTTCTAAAATGTCACTGAGCCCTGCCGTGCGGCCAAACAGTAGTTTCCCCTCCACATATGAGGTTTCTGTGTACTCAGGATAAATAGCACAACAAATTGTGGGTTCCAATTTCTTCTGTTACCCTTGTGAAAATCAGATCACTTGTGGGAGGTTTCTACTGTTTAGTGGAAAAATAAAAATGTTATGACTCTGGGAAGATGGGGAGCAAAAAATGTAAACTCAAAAATGAAAAACCAAGGTAGTTAAGGGGTTAAAATATAAAAACCAGCTCTGGCAAAAATTAAGAGACCACTGCAAAATTTTCAGTTTGTCTGATTTTTCTTTTTATAGGTATATTTTGGAGTAAAATGTAAATTGCTCTTTTATTCTTTAAACTACTAACATGTCTCCGAATTTCCAAGCAGTAAATTTTGTATTTATTTTCAGAAAATGAGAAATGGTCAAAATAACAAAAAATGCAGTGCTTGCAGACCTCAAATAATGCTAAGAAAACAAGTTCATAATCATTTAGAAACAACAATACTAGTGTTTTAACTCAGGAAGAGTTCAGAAATCAATATTTTGTGGAATAACCATGATTTTTTTAACCATCTTACATGCGTCTTGGCATGCATTCCACCAGTCTTTCACAATGCTTTTGGGTGACCTTATGCCACTCCTGGTACAAAAATTTAAGCAGTTATTCTTTGTTTGATGGCTTGTGACTATCCATCTTCCTCTTGATTACATTCCAGAGGTTTTCAATGGGGTTCAGGTCTGGAGATTTGGCTGGCCATCACAGGGATCTGATGTGGTGGTCCTTCATTCACACATTGATTGGCCTAGCTATGTGGCATGGCGCAGTGTCCTGCTGGAAAAAAACAGACCTCAGAGTTGGGGAACATTGCCTGAGCAGAACAAATCAACTGTTTTTCCAGGATAACCTTGTATGTGGCTTGATTCATGCATTCTTCGCGAAGATTAACCTGCCCAGATCATCACCGATCCTCCATCAAATTTCACAGTGGGTGCAAGACACTCTGGCTTGTACGCCTTTCCATGTCTCCGTCTAACCATTAGACGACCAGGTGTTGGGCAAAGCTGAAAATTAGACTCATCAGAGAAGATTACCTAAAGCCCCCATCACACACAGCAATCTCGCTAGCGAGATCGCTGCTGAGTCACTAGTTTTGTGACGCAACACCAATCTCCTCAGCGATATCGCTGTGTGTGACATTCAGCGACGATCAGCCCCCCTGCTGGATATCGCTGATCGTCGCTGAATGTCCTGGACATTTTTTTGATCGTTGGTTTCCTGCTGGCCAGCACGCATCGCTGCGCGTGGCAGGCAGTAGACCAGTGATCAGCTGGTAACCAAGGTACACATCGGGTTTCCAGGTGCCGAGCGGCGCCTGCAAACCCGATGTGTACGTTGGATACCAGCGCGCTGCTGCAGGGGAGCTGGTAACCAAGGTACACATCGGGTTTCCAGGTGCCGCGCAGCGCCTGGAAACCCGATGTGTACCTTGGTTACCAGCTCCCTGCACCAGCGGACTGGTATCCAACGTACACTGCGGGTAACTAAGCGACGTTACCCGCAGTGTCGCTGTCCTGATCGTTGCCTGAGCTGCCTGTTTGGCAGCTCAGCAGCGATCATGTAGTGACACACCAGCGATCCTGACAAGTGCATATCATTGTCGGGATCGCTGGTGTGTCGCTATGTGTGATGGGGCCCTTACTCCAGTCCTCTATGATCCAATCCTTATGGTCTTTGACAAACTTCAGCCTGGCTCACTTTTGCTTTTCATTGATGAAAGGGTTTTTCTAGGTTTACATGACTTGAGCCCTGCCTCTAGGAGCCTGTTACGAACTGTTCTTGCCTTGCACTTCACCCCAGCTGCCATTCCTTTTGTAGGTCACTTGATGTCATCCTGTGGTTGCTGAGTGACATTCGAATAAGATGATGGTCATCTCGGTCAGTGGAGAGTCATTTTCACCTCTGCCTGTCTGTAGATTTGTTGTCCCCAATGTCTGCTGCTTGACCTTGTTGTAATAGACTGCCGTTGTATAAATTTTCAGGATGGAGGCAACATGACGCTTACTGTATCCCTCTGCTAGTAAAGCCAGAATTGAGCCCTTCTTTTCCTCACTCAAGACTTTTCTTTTTAACTCCTTTGGCATGGTTAAAAGTTATTTTTTCAATCCTATTACTTTTGGGATATAATAATAATAATCTTTATTTATATAGCGCCAACATATTCCGCAACGCTTTACAGTTTATCAGTTTCAAAACACAAGTCATAAGTAACAACGTTAACAATACAATAATTAAAGCAAAATAAGATGACCCTGTTCGTGAGAGCTTACAATCTACAATGAAGTGGGGGAGATACAAAGTACAGGTGTGTGTATATACAATGGTGTATTTACATTGATGGTCCAGCCTGGGCCGTATTTGCCACTAGGCTCTTGAGGGCACGTGCCTAGGGCGCCAGGATGCGGGGGGGCGGCAGCTGAGCAGGTTTTGTTTTTTTTAAGTCTGGCAGCTCCCTGCCTAAACAGAAGAAATTACATCTGATCTGAATGGATGGTACAGGACCTGCGATGACATCACGATCATGTGACTCAAGGGGAGGAGTCACAGAGTTGCAAGCTGGAAGCTGCAGGAGAAGCTGAGATGGGAAACTTGTGAGAGGTAATGACAGAAACAGGGTACATGGGGAGTGCAGGGTGTATGTGATAGTGGGATGTGAGCTAAGGGGGTGCACACTGACAGAGGGATGTGTGACGTTACAGGCTGTGGGAAATAGAGGGGTCCAGACTGTGACAAGAGAAGCGCAGGGTGTGTGATAGAGGGGTGCAAGAGAGTGCAGGGTGCATGAGACAGAGGGGTGCAAGAGGGTGCGTGAGATAGAGGGGTCCATGAGACAGAGGGGTGCAAGAGAGTGCAGGGTGCATGAGAAAAGGGTGCAAGAGAGTGCAGGGTGCATGAGACAGAGGGGTGCAGGATGCATTAGACAGAGGGGTGCAAGAGAGTGCAGGTTGTGTGAGACAGAGGGGTGCTAGAGGGTGCAGGGTGTGTGAGATAGAGGGGTGCAAGAGAGAGCAGGGTGCATGATACAGGGGTGCAAGAGAGTGCATGGTGCATGAGACAGGGGTGCAAGAGAGTGCAGGGTGCATGAGACGGATGCAAGAGAGTGCAGGGTGCACGAGACAGAGGGGTGCATGAGACAGAGGGGTGCAAGAGAGTGCAGGGTGCATGAGACAGAGGGGTGCAGGATGCATTAGACATAGGGGTGCAAGAGAGTGCAGGGTGCTTGAGACAGAGGGGTGCAAGAGGGTGCAGGGTCGGTGAGATAGAGGGGTGCAAGAGAGAGCAGGGTGCATGAGACAGGGGTGCAAGAGAGTGCAGGGTGCATGAGACAGGGGTGCAAGAGAGTGCAGGGTGCATGAGACGGGTGCAAGAGAGTGCAGGGTGTATGAGACAGAGGGGTGCATGAGACAGAGGGGTGCAAGAGAGTGCAGGGTGCATGAGACAGAGGGGTGCAAGAGTGCAGGGTGCATGAGACAGAGGGGTGCAAGAGTGCAGGGTGCATGAGACAGAGGGGTGCAAGAGTACAGGGTGCATGAGACAGAGGGGTGCAAGAGTGCAGGGTGCATGAGACAGAGGGGTGCAAGAGAGTGCAGGGTGCGTGAGATAGAGGGGTGCAAGAGGGTGCATGAGATAGAGGGGTGCATGAGACAGAGGGGTGCAAGAGAGTGCAGGGTGCATGAGAGAAGGGTGCAAGAGAGTGCAGGGTGCATGAAACAGAGGGGTGCAGGATGCATTAGACAGAGGGGTGCAAGAGAGTGCAGGGTGCGTGAGACAGAGGGGTGCAAGAGGGTGCGTGAGATAGAGGGGTGCATGAGACAGAGGGGTGCAAGAGAGTGCAGGGTGCATGAGAGAAGGGTGCAAGAGAGTGCAGGGTGCATGAGACAGAGGGGTGCAGGATGCATTAGACAGAGGGGTGCAAGAGAGTGCAGGTTGTGTGAGACAGAGGGGTGCAAGAGGGTGCAGGGTGCATGAGATAGAGGGGTGCAAGAGAGAGCAGGGTGCATGAGACAGGGGTGCAAGAGAGTGCAGGGTGCATGAGACAGGGGTGCAAGAGAGTGCAGGGTGCATGAGATGGGTGCAAGAGAGTGCAGGGTGCATGAGACAGAGGGGTGCATGAGACAGAGGGGTGCAAGAGAGTGCAGGGTGCATGAGACAGAGGGGTGCAGGATGCATTAGACAGAGGGGTGCAAGAGAGTGCAGGGTACGTGAGACAGAGTGGTACAAGAGGGTTCAGGGTGTGTGAGATAGAGGGGTGCAAGAGAGAGCAGGGTACATGAGACAGGGGTGCAAGAGAGTGCAGGGTGCATGAGACGGGTGCAAGAGAGTGCAGGGTGTATGAGACAGAGGGGTGCATGAGACAGAGGGGTGCAAGAGAGTGCAGGGTGCATGAGACAGAGGGGTGCAAGAGTGCAGGGTGCATGAGACAGAGGGGTGCAAGAGTGCAGGGTGCATGAGACAGAGGGGTGCAAGAGAGTGCAGTGTGCATGAGATAGAAGGGTGCATGAGATAGAGGGGTGCATGAGACAGAGGGGTGCAAGAGAGTGCAGGGTGCATGAGAGAAGGGTGCAAGAGAGTGCAGGGTGCATGAGACAGAGGGGTGCAGGATGCATTAGACAGGGGTGCAAGAGACTGCAGGGTGCATGAGACAGAGGGGTGCAAGAGGGTGCAGGGTGCGTGAGATAGAGGGGTGAAAGAGAGAGCAGGTTGCATGAGACAGGGGTGCAAGAGAGTGCAGGGTGCATGAGACAGGGGTGCAAGAGAGTGCAGGGTGCATGAGACGGTGCAAGAGAGTGCAGGGTGCATGAGACAGAGGGGTGCATGAGTGCAGGGTGCATGAGACAGAGGGGTGCAAGAGAGTGCAGGGTACGTGAGATAGAGGGTTGCAAGAGGGTGTGTGAGATAGAGGGGTGCAGGGTGCATGAGACAGGGGTGCAAGAGAGTGTAGGGTGCGTAAGATAGAGGGGTGCAAGAGGGTGCGTGAGATAGAGGGGTGCAGGGTGTTTGAGATAGAGGGCTGCAAGAGGGGTTCAGGGTGTTTGAGATAGAGGGGTGCAGGAGAGTGCAGGGTGCATGAGACAGGGGTGCAATATTGTGCAGGGTGCGTGAGATAGAGAGGTGCGAGGGGTGCAGGGTGCGTGAGATAGAGGGGAGTCCGTGTATCATTGGTGTACGGTCCGTGTATCATCAGTGTACGGTCTGTGTATCATCAGTGTACGGTCCGTGTGCCCGTTTTTACCATTAGTTATCGTAAGTGGTTTTCACAGATGGATAAATAAATGACGAAGCCTCTGTTATACTTCGCAGTGTTAATCACAGGCAAAACACGGATGGCGCACAGACGGTATACTAATACTACCCGTGTGATATGGTTTTTGTCTGGACCCATAGACTTGTATTAGCACTTTTGATATGTGGTACTGTAAAAAAACGGACAAATCTCCATAAGTTTTGCACAGGCACACAGTCCGTGAAAAATTATGGATATGTGGACTGCCTCATAGATTATAATGGTTACCTGTAGTTGTGAAAAATACGGATAGAATTTGTACGTTTAACACTGACGGCTGCATAAGACTGTTGTCTGACTTACCAATAGGGGGAGTGACCACTTACAGTGCCTAGGGCAGCATGAATGCCAAATACGGCACTGGGTCCAGCCATCTTGAGGGAGTAAGGGATGGATGGAGATAGTGAATGGGCTACACACACACTTACACATAGAAGGACTTTGATTAGTGAAGGTGATAGGCCTCTCTGAACAAATGTGTTTTGAGTAGTGTTGAGCATTCCGATACTGCAAATATCGGGTATCGGCCGATATTGGCTGTATCGGAATTCCGATTCCGAGTTCCGATATTTTCGTCTTATCGGATACCGGAATCGGGATTGTCACTGTCACTGTCAGTGTCCGTCGGTCGGGTCTGTCAGGAGTCAGCGGCACTTACCTGGCAGAAGATCTCCGGCGGTCACATCCCGGACTGCTTCATGGCCGCCATCTTCTTTCCCCGCGGTCACATGCAGTTTCTCGCGATAACTGCAGTGACTGCTGGGTAATCCCGGCCGTAAAGCAGTCAGTCCGATGACGTCACCGCCGGGGAAGCAGGTAATCAGCTGTGCTGCGTCGCGATGACAGGCTCTGCCTGTCATTGCGATGTAGCACAGCTGGATCGTCGTGGGACTGTCGTTCTGGACTGCGTCGGACAGGTGGTATACTGTTGGTTTGTTTTTTTTCTTTTTTTACAGGAGATCGATGGCGTCGCAGGAATGAGTGTATAATAAAATTAATGAAAACTGTGTTGTCTCTTTTATTTCATTAAAATACTTTTTTCTTGCTTTGTCTTTTTTTTATACATTTAATAACTTTGGGATTAATAATGGATCGGTGTCTTATTGACACCTCTCCATTATTAACCGGGCTTATTGTCACCGTGCAATCAACGGTGACAATAACCCCTTATTACCCCGCTTGCCACCGCTACAGGGCAAGTGGGAAGAGCCAGGTAAAGTGCCACAATTGGCACATCTTTTGATGCGCCAAATGTGGGGCTGCTGTAGCCTGGTATTATCAGGCTGTTGAGGGCCAAAATCCATGGGCCTTGACAGTCTTTTAATACCAGGCCGCAGCAGTCTGCATTTTACTTGGCTGGTTAACAAAAATAGGGGGGATCCCCACGCCGTTTTTTTTTTCGAGGGGATCCCCTATTTTTGTTAACCAGCCAAGCTAAGCAGACTGCTGTGGCCTGGTATTATCAGGCTTGCAAGGTCCATGGATATTGGATCCTTACCAGCCTGAAAAACCAGGCCTCAGCGGTCTGCTTCATCTGGCTGGTTAACAAAAATAGGGGGACCCCACGCCAATTTTTTTCGAGGGGATCCCCTATTTTTGTTAATCAGCCAAGATATGCAGACTGCTGTGGCCTGGTATTATCAGGCTGGCAAGGTCCATGGATCTTGGCTCCTTAACAGCCTGAAAATCCAGGCCTCAGCGGTCTGCTTCATCTGGCTGGTTAACAAAAATAGGGGGGACCCCACGCCAATTTTTTTCGAGGGGATCCCCTATTTTTGTTAATCAGCCAAGATATGCAGACTGCTGTGGCCTGGTATTATCAGGCTGGCAAGGTCCATGGATCTTGGCTCCTTAACAGCCTGAAAATCCAGGCCTCAGCGGTCTGCTTCATCTGGCTGGTTAACAAAAATAGGGGGGACCCCACGCCAATTTTTTTCGAGGGGATCCCCTATTTTTGTTAATCAGCCAAGATATGCAGACTGCTGTGGCCTGGTATTATCAGGCTGGCAAGGTCCATGAATCTTGGCTCCTTAACAGCCTGAAAATCCAGGCCTCAGCGGTCTGCTTCATCTGGCTGGTTAACAAAAATAGGGGGGACCCCACGCCAATTTTTTTCGAGGGGATCCCCTATTTTTGTTAATCAGCCAAGATATGCAGACTGCTGTGGCCTAGTATTATCAGGCTGGCAAGGTCCTTGGATCTTGGCTCCTTAACAGCCTGAAAATCCAGGCCTCAGCGGTCTGCTTCATCTGGCTGGTTAACAAAAATAGGGGGGACCCCACGCCATTTTTTTTTCGAAGGGAACCCCTATTTTTGTTAATCAGTTCCCTCTGACGTCACTGATTGTGTCCCTGGCTGACCTGAAGTGAAAGTGGAAAGCAATCAATTAAGCTTTCCACTTAAGGGCCCGTCTCACATAGCGATATCGCTACCGAGATCGCTGCTGAGTCACTAGTTTTGTGACGCAGCAGCGAGCTCACCAGCAATATCGCTGTGTGTGACATTCAGCGACGATCAGCCCCCCTGCCGGGTATCGCTGATCGTCGCTGAAATGTCAGGACCTTTTTTTGATCGCTGGTTTCCCGCTGACAGGCACACATCGCTGCGTGTGACAGGCGGGAGACCAGCGATCCGCTGGTAACCAAGGTACACAGCGGGTTTCCAGGCGCGGGGCTGTGCCTAGAAACCCGCTGTGTACCTTGGATACCAGCGCCCTGATGCAGGGAGCTGGTATCCAAGGTACACAGCGGGTTTCCAAGCGCTGCGCGGTGCCTGGAAACCCGCTGTGTACCTTGGTTACCAGCGGATCGCTGGTCTCCCGCCTGTCACACGCAGCGATGCGTGCCTGTCAGAGGGAAACCAGCGATCAAAAAAAGGTCCTGACATTTCTGCGACGATCAGCGATACCCGGCAGGGGGGCTGATCGTCGCTGAATGTCACACACAGCGATATGGCTGGTGAGCTCGCTGCTGCGTCACAAAACTAGTGACTCAGCAGCGATCTCGGCAGCGATATCGCTATGTGAGACGGGCCCTTAAGCGATGTTACCCGCAGTGTCGCTGTCCCAGATCGCTGCCTGAGCTGCCTGTTTGGCAGCTCAGCAGCGATCATGTAGCGATACACCAGCGATCCTGACAAGTGCATATCGTTGTCGGGATCGCTGGTGTATCGTTATGTGACACCCAGCCTTTACTCTCCTGTCAGGCAGGAGAGGAACTCATTCATTTGGGGTTTACTGTGAGGCTGCAGCATTAGCTGCGGTCCCTGCAGTAAACATTAACCCTTTCTGAAGGATTTCACCGTGGGACCTGACTGTGCATGGGATAGGTAAGAATAATTTTGCTTTTTTATTTTATTTTTATTACAGGAAATGGTTTTAGCAGGTAAATAAAATATGGTCAAAAACTGTGTGATTATTTCATTAAACTTCTTTTTTATTAAAGTGTGTGTGTTTGATTTTTCTTTCATACAATAGGATTAATAATTGATAGTTGTCTAATTGACAGCTCTCAATTATTAACCTGGCTTAAAGTGACCTTTCAATTGCAAGGTCATTTTAACCCCTTATTAACCCATTCGCCACCGCTACAGGGCAATGGGAATAGACGGGCAAAGTGCCAGAAAGGGCAAATCTAATTAGAGATTTGCCCTTTCTGGGGTGTCTGGGGGCAGATGTTAAGTAGCCGGGGGGGCCAAAAATAATGGTCCCTCTCTGGGCTATTATTATCTGCCCCCACTCACTGGCTTTGTCTGTCTGGTTGCGAAAATAGGGCGGGAGCCCACGCATTTTTTTTCAGCAATTTTACACCTCATATATATATATATATATACATGTCATTGAATTTGTGACACATATATATATATATTTATATTTGTAGTTCATACACTTCTACATAGTATAATAGCCGCTAATTCAATTGCCGGCTTTTGTGAAAATGCAGAACCCGACATGAAATGACACTTGGTGTACATAGGGTTAACCATGTCTTTTCATGTCCTTTGCTATCTAATTTGCACAAACAATTAAATCAGACTATGTGTGCAAAATTTCACACCTGTAGGGGTTAATTAAAGATGTAAATTCGTAGCAAAAAAGTCCGTTTTTTTTACAACGAATTTACACCTTTAATTAACCCCTACAGGTGTGAAATTTTGCACACATAGTCTGATTTAATTGTTTGTGCAAATTAGATAGCAAAGGACATGAAAAGAAATGTTTAACCCTATGTACACCAAGTGTAATTTCATGTCGGGTGACCCGACATGAAATGACACTTGGTGTACATAGGGTTAACCATGTCTTTTCATGTCCTTTGCTATCTAATTTTCACAAACAATTAAATCAGACTATGTGTGCAAAATTTCACACCTGTAGGGGTTAATTAAAGGTGTAAATTCGTAGCAAAAAAGTCCGTTTTTTTTACAACGAATTTACACCTTTAATTAACCCCTACAGGTGTGAAATTTTGCACACATAGTCTGATTTAATTGTTTGTGCAAATCAGATAGCAAACGACATGAAAAGACATGGTTAACCCTATGTACACCAAGTGTCATTTCATGTCGGGTGCTTCTGTCTTTTCACTGAAGCCGGCTTTACCCGGCAATTGAATCAAAGGATATTTTACTATGTAGAAGTGTATAAACTATACATATATGTATATATATATGTCACAATGACATGTATATATATATATATATGTATTCTATGTGTGTATATTTAGTGTTTACAAGGAAAGAATGGGGTTTTTTTAGTTGCGATATTTTGTTCCCATAGACTTACATGGGACTTCCGGTATCGGTATCGGGTATCGCCGATTTTTTAGTGATATCGGCGATATCATTCCGATTCCGATACTTTAGGATATCGGAAAGTATCGCTCAACTCTAGTTTTGAGGAAGCAC
Source organism: Oophaga sylvatica (assembly GCA_033576555.1). Lineage (NCBI taxonomy): Eukaryota > Metazoa > Chordata > Amphibia > Anura > Dendrobatidae > Oophaga > Oophaga sylvatica. The sequence goes on along the minus strand of JARQOD010000003.1, from coordinate 222,176,053 downwards.
CTGAAACCATGCAAATTGTGGATAGTCCTTATTTCTTGGGGTACAGTATTCCAGAGAATTGGCGCAGCGCAGGAGATTACTAGCGGGATATTACTAGCACTTGTGTTGCCATCCAGCTTGTCCTATTGCAAGAGGATTGTGAACACCACAGCAGTGTTTTTTATACTTTCCTTCGATAAATAAGATTTGGTTCAGGTGATCACCTAATTAGTAGCACATTACGTAGAATGAGGTGTACTCTGGTTGGAATTCAACTGACACTGGAATGGCTGTCAGACGTGTAGAGAAGCTGATTTTTATAAAATTTTGCAGTGGTCTCATAATTTTTGCCAGAGCTGTATATATACACTGCTCAAAAAAATAAAGTGAACACTCAAATAACACATCCTTGATCTTAATGAATTAAATATTCTCATTGAATACTTTGTTCTGTACAAAGTTGAATGTGCTGTCAACATAATCACACAAAAATCATCAATGGAAATCATATTTTTGAACCAATGGAGGCCTGGATTTGGAGAGATCCCCAAAATGAAAGTGGAAGCAAGTCGAAATGAAAATCAAAACAAGACAAAATTAAAGTGGAAACAAGTCAAAATGATGCTCAGTATTGTGTGTGGCCTCCACGTGCCTGTATGACCTCCCTACAACGCCTGGGCATGCTCCTGATGAGGTTGCGGATGGTCTCCTGAGGGATCTCCTCCCAGACCTGGACTAAAGCATCCGTCAACTTCTGGACAGTCTGTGGTGCAACGTGACGTTGGTGGATGGCGCGAGACATGATGTCCCAGATGTGCTCAATCGGATTCAGGTCTGGGGAACGGGCGGGCCAGTCCATAGCTTCAATGCCTTGCAGGAACTGTTGACACACTCCAGCCACATATATATTGCCTAAAATGCAAAGGAACTGTGTTATCTTTAACTTTAGCCCTTTTAGAGATAATTTCATCTTCAATTTGCTTAACTGTTCACAATAACAGTAATTTTGTCCAGGGGTACCGAAAACTTTAACATGCCACTGTATAATAACATTGAACCATAAATACTTCATTTTGAATATGTACTGAACATGCAAAAAAACACCTTATTTTTCTCTGCAGAATCTCTCTTTTTTATTTGTTTTTGATCATTTGTATGTTTTGTGATAAAGTCACTGGTAAAGTGCTGGAGGGGATATACATTTCACTACGCTTAAAGGCATCAGTGATATAAAAACCCATAGACTTTCCTCCAGCACACTAAGTGCTGTGAGGGGTTAACCGCTAATTTACATAATGGGCTGGGTTTTATGTGGATGACCATAGAGTGGGTGGGAGGTTGTCCAACTTATCTCCACCCCCAGGGTGTGGTTTGGGGTTTTAAATAGCTGGCTTCCAGAAGCAGTTGGCTTTCGGTAGGCCTGGAGAATGGAGCTGCAGTGTGTTGTGTCCTGTGAGCTGCTCTACCACAGTATTTATTCAATAAAGTTTTACTGTTTTTGCACTTAATACATTAAGGCAGGGGTCCTCAAACTTTTTAAACAGGAGGCCAGTTAGTCCCAATAGGCAGCATAATCCCCCATAGGCAGCATAATACCCAATAGGCAGCATAATCCCCCATAGGCAGCATAGTAGTTCCCAATAGGCAGCATAATCCCCAATAGGCAGCATAATCCCCCATAGGCAGCATAATCCCCCATAGGCAGCATAATACCCAATAGGCAGCATAATCCCCCATAGGCTGTATAGTCCCCAATGGGCAGCATAGTAGTGCCCAATAGGCAGCATAATCCCCCATAGGCAGCATAATCCCCCATAGGCAGCATAATCCTCCATAGGCAGCATAGTAGTCCCCAATAGGCAGCATAATCCCCATAGGCAGCATAATCCCCCATAGGCTGCATAGTAGTCCCAATAGGCAGCATAATCCCCCATAGGTAGCATAATTCCCCATAGGCCGCATAATACCCAACAGGCAGCATAATCCCCCAAAAGCAGCATAATACCCAATAGGCAGCATAATCCCCCATAGGCAGTATAGACCCCAATAGGCCGGGCCCGGCGTTAAAAAAAAAAACCCAGTACTCACCTATGTCCTCTGCTGCTCTTCTCCTTGCACAGGCGGCGTGACGTCATCAACCCGTGCAGGCGGCGTGATGACGATCACGTCTGTGCTGCATATGGAAGGCCGCAAGGCCTTCCTCGCCGCCTTGTAGTTCCGCCTGCGAATAAAGGGCCCGCCGGCATTGAACTGACGTTCAATGTCCGCGGGGCCGACGGGCCGGATAAATGTCCTCGGCGGGCCATAGTTTGAATTTGAGGACCCCTGCATTAAGGAGTTCTGTTTTCTTGAATTTTTTTCTACTTTGTAGAACTCTTGTGACTGTGACTGTTTTTTGGTTGCATAATTTGAAATTATATTTGATAGTTTTTCCATTATATACTATGTAAATATAAACATTCATTTGTATCCATTTTTTTTAATATACAAACAGATACGTCAAGTATACCACAAAAATTTGGTGTGAAACAGGCCTAAATGGGCTTTGTGCACACCACGTCTTTTTAGATGGATTCTGATGTGGAAACGACATGAAAAAACCTATCAGAAAATGCACAAAAGATTGAACATATGCATTTCTATGTAAAAATAACTTTCCGTGCATATGAATGTCTTTTACCTATTTCAGGTTTCTAAAAATGACAAGCAGTTACATGAAATGTCGATTCTTCTGCTCGGTACTTTACAATACAAGATAATGGGAAAGCAAAAAGGCAACTGGAAGACAACCACATTTTTTGGCACTTTTGCCATTATTTTTGCATAAAACAAGCCAGTTTGTTTCCTCAATATTCAATGGAGCAAAAAAACACTGACCTGAAAACAACAATGAAAAAGACATTATAAAAAAATGAAAAATGGAAAAACCCTCCAAAAACACTCCAGCAGCCAAAATCATAGGAAAAATGTTCAGGAAATGACTGAAACAAAAGACACTTCAGGAAAAAAAAGTGCCAGAATTTCTTAATTTTTTTTCTGCTTGCACACAACTGTGGTTGATAAAAAGACAGTAAGGGTATGTCTCCACGTTCAGTATTTGCTTGCGTATTGGACACTGCGTACAGCCGCAGCATCAAATCCGCAGCGGCCAGATGTTACAGGATAGTGGAGGGGATTTTATGAAATCCCATGTCCACTATGCATTCAAAGACGCAGGTAGCAGACCTGAGTATACACACATGCGGCGCGTCTTTCTAGATCGCAACATGTCTATACGCTCAGTCTCCACAAGATAAATAGCACTGTCTATGTTCAATGAACACATGCGGAATCACTGCGCATACAAAAGCTGGCAGTGCTTTGGACGGATCGGGCATATGCTTCGTCCAAAGCACTGCCAATACTTACCGTGGAAACATACCCTAAAGCCCCCGTCTCACATAGCTAGATCGCTGCTGAGTCACAAGTTTTGTGACGCAACAGCGATCTCCCCAGCGATATCGCTGTGTGTGACACGCAGCGACGATCAGCCCCCTGCTGGGTATCGCTGATCGTCGCTGAATGTCCTGGACATTTTTTTGATCGTTGGTCTCCCGCTGGCCAGCACGCATCGCTACGTGTGGCAGGCGGGAGACCAGCGATCAGCCAGCTAGAGCTGGTAACCAAGGTACACATCGGGTTTCTAAGCACCGCGCGGCACCTAGAAACCTGATGTGTACATTAGATACCAGCGCGCTGGTGCAGGGGAGCTGGTAACCAAGGTACACAGCGGGTTTCTAAGCGCCGCGGGGCGCCTAGAAACCCGATGTGTACCTTGGTTACCAGCTCCCTGCACCAGCGCGCTGGTATCTAAGGTACACTGCGGGTAACTAAGCGACTGTTTGGCAGCTCAGCAGCGATCATGTAGCGACACACCAGCGATCCTGACAAGTTCATATCGTTGTCGGGATCGCTGGTGTGTCGCTATGTGTGACGGGGCCTTTAGACATCCACTTGTAGGGTTTAATAGACATTGTGTGCACATAGCCATGGAATGATTCCTCCTTTTCTTCTTGCTTTAATCTTGATGTGATATTTGTGCTTGTAATAGATAACCTGTAAACTGAGCTCTCTTATCATGTTTGGTATTGTGTTGGGAAAACTAATGTTTGTGGTGAGCTTTCTTCCAAACATCTTGACAATGGAGATAAATAATGTCTTATATTTACTTTATCCCAAATCAGCAAAAGCCAATAATCTTGTATTTATTTGTAGGAGTAGAGAAAAAGAGATACAGTATGTGATATTGTTCCGACCACGCACCACAATTGTGGATACCAGGGCTATGGGGTACTCGGAGCCGAGCCCATGGAAATCTATGGGAGTTGTCACTGGTAGCGGTGGCTCGGTCCGTGGCCCTGGCGGTCGTGCAATGGGGGAATATTTACAGGGGATTATTAGGTATAGGTAGTTCGTGACGCCACCTGCGGTTTCTGGTAAATTGTACCAGCGCTGCTCTAAGGACTTTCACAGGGGATGTTATGGGGCAGCTTGGTAGTAAGTCTCCCACAGGTGAGACGGGTCCCTGGAAGTCTATGGTGATGATGATGATGCAGGGTGTAGTAAGAATTCAGTCAAACACAATGCAGCTTCTTTTCATACCTTTTACTGATGGTGGTTCAAGCAGATCCCGGGGAGCTGGTCGGGGTGGAGAGTGCACATTCGGGTAACAGCTGAGCAGGTTAGAGGCCTCCTTTACTTCCATATACATGTGAGTCCAACTTGCCTGAAGCGAAGTTAACTCTGAATCTCCAGCTTTCTCAATAGCTGTACTGCCCGGCCAACATTGTGGTGGAGCCTTCTAGGTGATGAAACTAAGTCATTACTTTTGTCTGCGCTTGACTCAAAGTCCCTGTTCCACCTGACTCCGGTTACGTATTGACACTTAGGGCTGCTCTCTGCGACCTGTAGTCCAGATGCCTCCGGTTTTCTTGTTACTATGCTTGAAACAATAGCAACGCTTCGGACCCGGTGTCCGGCAATTTAGTGCAGGTAATCCAATACCTGTAGCACTGCTCTGTCTTCTCCACTGCGCCCTTCGCCCTGCTTCACGCTCTTAACATAAACACTTGTAACTTTCAATGGCGAGGTCAGCTTTCTCTAGGGCTCGCTGAGTAGCCCTCAGTATCCTCTAAGTCCCACTTGGACTGACACTGAGCTGATCCGTCCGAAGACAGGAGCCAGATTCCACTACTCTCCCTCCTAGGTTGGCTGACTGACTAACCACTTCAGATACGTGTCACTCCCCTTTTTGTCTCAGAAGGGTGTGTCTGAAAGTGTGAGTGACAGTGAATGAATATCAAGCGTTGCTGTTACCTTCCTGTGCACTCTCCTGGATTTTTATATGTGTACCTGCGTAGCTGGGCCACACAATATCATTGTAGAGTAGATGCTAGAACTTTGCTTCAGTGCTGACTATTTTGAATAGATAACGAGGTATTTGATTATAAAACATTCAAATACATGAGAGTTGAGACAATTCATTCAAGTGGAATTGAATTCTACGAAAATCAGTATTCTGGAAAATACAGATTTTTTTGGAATTTGCTCAGTGCAAATTCACCAGAATGGCAGCCATCTGTGGCCACCATCTTGCTGAACATTAGAGGTCTTCAAAAGGTTAAAAAGTTAAAAAAAGAAAAGTATGCTCACCTCTCTGCTCGCCCCTACTGCGAGCAGACGAACACTGGGCTGAAAATACGACGCGACAGAGAACCAGACAACTGGCAAAGGACATAGGGAGCAGCCAGAAAGGTGAATGGAAGGAGAGTGGCACTGGCACTCCCGGGCTTGCGTAACATTGCTATGTCGCGCGATCCTTGGAGCCAATCAGCAGAATCAGTGCTTCTTGGCTTTTGGAGTGCAAGTTTTGTTTGAATAGATTGTTTGGAGAGCCCCTGAGGTGCCAGAACAGCAGAAAACTCCTTCAAGCGATCAAATTGTGAAAACTTCACTACTCAAGGAATTTTGAATTCATCTAGGGGTGTTAGTAACATTTTGGAACATAAAGCAATTTTTTGATCGCTTTCAGTTTAAGGCGTGGATTGCATTTATACTGTGATCTGTAATGAGCATTTATATCACTGTTTCTGTCTAAATCCCCCAAAAAACGATTTGGACAAAACAACCAACAGAAATATTCACAATAATGAGGTAGATGAAGTTACTTTGGACTTCGTTCGACATCTATTACAGTGGTGTTCTGTCATTTTAGGCATGCACACAACTGTGGTCGATAAAAAGACAGTAAGACACATAAAAAGACAAATACTACTAGAACAATCCAAAGTGACTCAAAGTGCCTCATTATAGTGAGTGGTTCTGTTGGGGGTTTGGTCGGGATCATGTTTTTAACCCCTTAAGGACCAAGCCATTTTGTAGGTTAACGACCAGGTCTTAATTTTAAAATCGGACCACAGTCACTTTATGTGCTTATAACTCTGGAACGCTTCAACGGATCCTGCTGATTCTGAGAATGTTTTTTCGTGACATATTGTACTTCATGTCAGTAGTAAAATTTATTCGATATGACTTGTATTTATTTATGAAAAAAACAGAAAAAAGGCGAAAAGTTTGAGAATTTTGCAATTTTCAAACTTTGAATTTTTATGCCCTTAAATCAGAGACATATGTCACAAAAAATAGTTAATAAATAACATTTCACACATGTCTACTTTACATCAGCACAATTTTGGAACCAAATTTTTTTTTTGTTAGGAAGTTATAAGTGTTAAAAGTTGACCAGCGATTTCTCATTTTTCCAACAAAATTTACAAAACCATTTTTTTTAGGGACCACCTCACATTTGAAGTCACTTTGAGGGGTAAATATGACAGAAAATATCCAAAAGTGACACCATTCTAAATACTGCACCCCTCAAGGTGTTTAAAACCGCAGTCAAGAAGTTATTTAACCCTTTAGGTACTTCACAAGAATTGAAGCAACGTGGAAGGAAAAAATGAACATTTAACTTTTTTTCCAACATTATTTGTTGTGCAATTTCTCCTGAGTACACCGATATGCTGTGTGGAGGAAGACCAATCTTTAGGTGCACGGCAGTGCTCAGAAGGGAAGTAGTATCATTTGAGATTTTAAATGTCAAATTGGCTGAAATCGAGAGCGGACGCCATGTCGCGTTTGGAGAGCTCCTGATGTACTTAAACAGTGGACATCCCCAAGAGTGACCACATTTTAGAAACTAGACCCCCCCAAGGAACTTATCTAAATGTGTGGTGAGCACTTTGAACCCCTAAGGGCTTCACAGAAGGTTATAACGTAGAGCCGTAAAATTAAAAAATCATATTTTTTCCACAAAAATGATCTTTTCTCCCCCAATTTTTATTTTCCCAAGGGTAACAGGACCCCAAAAGTTATTGTGCAATTTGTCCTGAGTACGCTGATACCCCATATGTGGGGGTAAACCACTGTGTGGGTGCATGGCAGAGCTCGGAAGGGAAGGAGCGCCGTTTGACTTTTTCAATGCAAAATTGGCTGGAATTGAGATCGGACGCCATGTCGCATTTGGAGAGCCCCTGATGTGCCTAAACAGTGGAAACCCCCACAAGTGACCCCTTTTTGGAAACTAGACCCCCCAAGAAACTTATCCAGTTTTTTGAGAGCTATAATTTTTCCATATTTCAGCCAACAGAGTCATGTGTGGGCTTGCTTTTGTGGGACGAGCTGACATTTTTATTGGTACCATTTTCGGGCGCATAACGTTTTTTGATCGCTTTCTATTCCGATTTTTGTGGAGGCAGAATGAACAAAAACCAGCAATACAGGAATTGTTTTTTTTTCCTCCGTTCCGCGTGTGGTAAAATTGGTAAGGCAGCTTTATTCTTTGGGTCACTAAGATTACAATGATACCTCATTTATATCTTTTTTTATTATTTGGCTTTTTTTGCACAATAAAAACTTTTATAAAAAAAATAATTATTTTTGCATCACTGTATTCTGAGAGCTGTAACTTTTTATTTTTTTCGCTGATGATGCTGTATGGCAGCTTCTTTTTTGTGGGGCAAGATGACGTTTTCAGCATTAGGGCTCATACTCACTTGAGCTGAAAATGGATGATTTTCAGCCGATAAGAAATCGGATTCAAATTGGACCAATGTTATTCAATAGGTGACATCTCATTTGCGATTTTTTTCTCAGCCGAAATCGGTGTGAGAAAAAAATCGCAACATGCTGCGATTTAATGCGATTTTGGCATGATAATCGCTAATGAAATAGATGGTGCTATAAAAAAATCGCATGCAAATCGCATGTCAATTGCACATAATCGGACCATCCTGAAAACTGACCGATTTTTTTCTAGCAAGTGAGTATGAGCCCTTACCATGTTTATTTATATTCGTCTTTTAGATCGCGTGATATTGCACTTTTTCCAAGCGGTATCATCATAACACGCAATGAAAAAGACGAATATAAAGTATAATTTGCTACTTTTTTGTACTTTTTTTATGGCGTTCACTGAAGGGGTTAACTCGGGTGACAATTTTATAGATGGGATTTTTACGGACGCAGCGATACTAAACGTGTATTTTTTTTGTTTATTTTTTTTACATAAATATGTGTATTTTTTAGGGGATTTTTTTTTAAAATTCTTGTTATTATTTTTTAATATTTTTTAAAAAAAATGTTTTTTTTTACCTAGTCCCTTTATGGGACTTTCACTTTTTCACTTTTGATTGATGGTATAATGCATTGCAATGCTTCAGCATTGCAATGCATTATACCAATGGAGAAAGCTGCTGAGACCATGCTGTGAGCATGGTCTCAGCTGCTTTACGTAGCTACATGACCCGGAGGTTGTCATGACAACCCCTGGGTCATCAAGACAGAGATCGGGCCCCTTGATTACATCGCGTGGATGCCGATCTGAGGCAGAGGGAGCCCCCGACCCTCTGCCTCCCCCTGAACGCTGCGATCGCGCTCAATCGCAGCAGTCAGGAGGTTAACAGCAAGGGGCGGCGCGGACGCTGCTCCTGGCTTTCAGTGCAGGAAGATCAGCCACTGCAGTGCTGAGCTCCTGCATTGATCGGGCAGGAGATGCTGAAATTTCAGCATCTCCTGCCCGATCGCTGCTGTGTTTGGTCAGTCAGATTGACTGACCAATCACAGCGCTCTGGGTGCAGGGACCGACTGCAAGGGTCCCCGCACCTCTTGCCGTGCCTGTCAGCTGTTATAGACAGCTGTCAGCACTGAACTGTCATTGCGTGTTTACATGCAGTGACAGTTTAAATATAGGACGTGCACAGTCCGTCATGGTGCGGGAACGGACATCCTGCCATGACGGACTCTGCACGTCAACAGACGTTAAGGGGTTAAGGGATTTACACAGAAACCCCAAGGTATGTGCTCAGCCTAGAGCACAGGATAAATGTGATCATGAGCTTTTTTCTGCTTTTGGGGAGGCAGAATGAAGTAAGTCCAAGAATATATATATTTTTTTTACGCCGTTCACTGTGCGGTATAAGAGATAAGTGCTCTATTCTTTAGGTCAGTCCGACTACGGCGATACCAGGTTTAGGGCTCATACTCACTTGAGCCGAAAACGGAGGATTTTCAGCCGATAAAAAATCGGATTCAAATCGGACCAATGTTATTCAATAGGTGACATCTCATTTGCGATCTTTTTCTCAGCCGAAATCGGTGTGAGGAAAAAATCGCAACATGCTGCAATTTGATGCGATTTTGGCATGATAATCGCTAATGCAATAGATGGTGCTATATAAAATCGCATGCAAATCGCATGACAATTGCACATAATCGGACCATCCTGAAAACTGACCGATTTTTTTACAGCAAGTGAGTATAAGCCCTTATATTGATTTTTTACTTTTTGCTACTTTTACACACACAAAGACATTTAGAAAAAAATAGTTTTTTCATCACCATATTCTGAGAGCTATAACGTTTTCTTTTTTTTTACAAACAAAGCTAAATAAGGATGAGTTTATATTTTTATAATAGTTTTTGATCAAATTGTGTGCAGATTTTTAAGAGACTTAATAAAAAAAATCAGCAAATCAGTTATTGTTTTTATTTTTTTCCACTGTTCACTGTTATGTTTCGGTAGCTGAGGAGAATTTGCAAAAATAGCAAAAGTAGTAATACACCAGAGAGGCTGGAAACTATTGGATTTCAGTACCCTAAACTAACCGCCACACTAGAAGTAGCCATGGAGCGTACCTACGGTGATCCTAGACGCCTCGTCACAGCCGGAGAGATAACTACACCTAAAGGCAGAAAGATGAAAGCTATCTGTCCCGGAGCAGATTCCCCAAAGAAATAGGAAGCCCCCAAACATGTAATGGCGGTTAGACAAGAAGAAAATACGGACACAGACAGAAAATAGAATGAGCAAATGCTGGGGCCCAATCTGTCTAAATAGAAAAGTATAGGAAAGAATTCTGACTGCAACCCAAAAAAACCCTGACAAAAATACCAACACTTCTGATTAACAAAAAAAACCTGAGATCACACGATCTCTACCACCTAAATCAGATCTCTGGTGTAACACACAGCAATTCAGCAAAAAAAGTGACAAAGGAACAGAGCAAAAGTGCAAATACAAAATGAGCACAATTGCAGCGCCAGACCCCAATAGGGGACCAGGCTGCAGTCCCCTGCAAGCAGCAAAACAGTCAAGGAAAATCCAACAAGAGGAAAAAGAAACAGCAAATCACTTATCTGAAAGAGAGCAGGAATGCAAGCTGAGCTCCAAGCAAAACCAGGAAGAACAACTGATTACCGGCAAGGCTTATGGGAACTCAGGTCACTTATATCAGACCATTCAGAGCCAGCTGAAGGCCATTCAGCAATTAGTTCATTACCCTCAGCAAACATCGGAGGGAGCCCAGCTCAGAAGTCGCCTCCAAAGTATTCACAACAGTTCACTGTGCAGTAAAGTGATAATATAGTTTTTTTCTTGATGTCAGTATGCTTATTGCAGTACCCGATTTATATTGTTTTTTATGCTGTTACTTTTGCACACAATAACAATATTTTACAAAATTAATTCAGTTTGGATTGCCATATTTTGAGAGCTGTAGCTTTTTTTTATTTCTTTGAAAACAGAACCATATGAGTTTTCCTTTGCAGAGCGAGTCGAAGCTTTTAATCATGCCAATTTTTGTGCATACAACTTTTTGACTTTTTTTCATTCTTTTTTTGTGTCAGTATGATAAAATAGCTACATTTTTGGTGTGTTTCTATTTCTTTCTAACAATGTTCACCATACGAATAAATAACATGACAGTTTTCTTAATTTTTTGTGCTTTATTTTATAAGGTTTTTTTTACATTTTTACAAGTGTTATTGATTTTTTTTCTTTTTTACTTCATCCCTTTCTGAGACTTCAGTATTTTTTACTTAGATCATTGGCCTCATACACTGCAATACTCATGTATTACAGTGCATGAGACCTGTCAGTTTCACATTGAAACAACAGCGCCAAACAGGCCATTAAATGACTACAAAGCAGAGATTTTCAATGCTGTTACAGAAATTACATTGGAAAGTTGTAAATTATTATTCAGTTAATTCCCCTATTTTTTTAAACTGTAGATGGAACTACCGGACTCAGTACTGCAGCTAATAGCTGATTATGGGGGTCATTTTTGGAAATACAAATTAATTAAACCATTGATATAGTTATACGTATTACAAATTGTTGGAATATGTTTGGTGCAACAACTCCATTCCCGTCTATGAGTGTTTAGTAGCTAGTTTTGTATGCTGTTTATAAAGTTTTTAAAAAACTCTCAGAGGCTCACACAGGGATAGCATGTAACTGTATTTCCTGTTTACCTGTGTCTGCGTATGAGAGAAGTAGCCTGCTGTAGATGCTATACAGATAGAGACACACAAATGATTTGTTCCTGATCTAATAAGCTTATCCTATTGTTCCTGATTGTTCCTGAATAAAGAAGCTCTGTTGTCACACGCTTGGAGAGTATTGTGAGTAATCTGCTGCCTACAGGTTATGGGCCCAGAGTGACACAGAACCCCAGAGTAAAGGGTATGCCACACTAACAATATCGCTAACGGGATCGCTAAAAAACGTCACTATTTAGCGATCCCGTTAGCGATGTTGTTCAGTGCGGCAGCTTCCAGCGACGAGCTTCCTGCTGTGATCTCGCTCGTCGCTGGAATCGCTCCGGACCCTATTTTCTCGTCGGCGCTCCCGCTGGGTAAGTATCTAATCGCTGTGTGGCACCTTTTCTTAGCGATTTAGCGGTACTTTTGTACCGCTAAAGTCGTTAAGAAGATCGCTAACGGCGATAGCGTCGTTAACTATATCGCTAAATGTGGCCGCATTTAGCGATATAGAAACAATCCCGCTAGCGATCGCATTAGTATGCAACGCTAACGAGATCGCTAGCGGGATAGCTTAGTGTGGCAGTACCTTTACACAGCAACAGAAGCCCAAAGCAAAAGCAGCACAGAGCAAAAGAGAAGATGTCCACTAGCAGCAATCCTGTCAAGTTCTCAGTGCCAAGCCTCACTAACCAGAACTACCAGTCCTGGAAATTCAAGGTGAAGATGCTGCTCATAAGAGAAGGTACGTGGAAATATACTCAGGAACAAGTGCCCCATCCATTACCAGATTAATGGTGTAGGGCAGGGATGTCAAAGTCAAACACACCGAGGGCCAAAAAAAAAAATTTGCTACAAGCCGAGGGCCGGACTGACGCCGGCCCTGCTACCGGTGCATTGTGGGAAATGTAGTGTTGGTGCCAGGGCCGGCTCCAGGTTTTTATGGGCCCCGGGCGAAAGAGCCTCAGTGGGCCCCTTTAACACAGACCACGATTCATGATGCACAGATACAGCAGAGAAATATAGGTACAGTACAATGCCAAATACTTCTCTTCTTCCATTACATGAGTGATATCTATTGTAAATTGTACAATAGCTCAAAAACCGCCAAATCCTCACAGCGCACAGTACAGACTGGACAGTACAGTCCTCCATACAATATTATGGGCACCACAGTCTCCCCCTCATCACCCATATAATACCCCATGCAGGATGTCACCCCCCATATAATGCTCCATACAGAATACTGGACCCAATATAATGCTCCATACAGGATACTGGACCCAATATAATGCTCCATACAGGATACTGGTCCCCATATAATGCTCCATACAGGATACTGGTCCCCATATAATGCTCCATACAAAATATGGAGCTCTCCTCTGCGCTGTACTGCGTTCTGCACTGTTACAGCTCAGGAAAGGGCGCTGTGGAAAGACTCCCCATTATCATCATCATTGCCTCCCCATCATCATCATGGCCTCCCCATTATCATCAATGCCTGCCCATCATCATCATCTCCTCCCCATCATCATCAATGCCTGCCCATTATCATCAATGCCTGCCCATTATCATCATCTCTCCCCATCATCATCAATGCCTCCCCATTATCAGCAATGCCTGCCCATCATCATCTCCTCCCCATCATCATCAATGTCTGCCCATCATCATCTTCTCCCCATCATCAATGCCTGCCCATTATCATCATCTTCTCCCCATCATCATCAATGCCTCCCCATTATCAGCAATGCCTGCCCATCATCATCTTCTCCCCATCATCAATGCCTCCCCATTATCAGCAATGCCTGCCATCATCACACACAGACAGCACACAAGCACTCTCTCACATATATACATACACACACACATACACACACACACATACATACACACACAAAGCACCGCACTACATACACACACAGAGACACACACACAGAGACGTCTTACCTGTTCAGCGTCCCCGCGCTCTGTGCCACAGCCGGCCGCTGAATGATGATGTCATTCAGCGGCCGGCTGTGAGAGGAAGCGCCGGCGCCCCCTGGAGCCCGGAGATGCGGCAGAGCAGGCGGGGGGGGGGCCCAGTGGCGGCGCTGACACCGCTCTCCTCCGCTAACGGGCGCGGGGGTGCCAGACTGCGAGTGGGCCCCCCCGCCTGCTCAGGGCACCGCCTGCCAGGGGGCCATAGATAATCAATTCGCGGGCCGGATTTGGCCCGCGGGCCTTGACTTTGACATATGGGGTGTAGGGATTTGCTCTGGTAGGCAGTGGCCGGGCCGCAGTAACGAGGCAACACACAGGCTTTAAGTCCAAAAATCACTGGTTTACTGTCACTTAAAACACCAGGCAACAGAAACATAACAGAACATAAATACACTCCAGCTTGGAAAACCACTGTTCCCAGACTCACCCTTGCATGGGACGGGCTTGACTAAGTGGCTGCAGGTCAGCAGTCACCGCCAGGTGCCATTCCCCGGGTTGTCTGGAATCTGCTTGCTTGAGCTTGCTGACACACTGTACCAAAAACCATGGCTACAGGCTGGCTCCAGCCAAGCTCCTCTTCCTTGCAATACGCTCCGGAGGTGTCTTCCCAGACCTTCTTCCACTGGCTCAACCTAGTCAGTACTGATCCCCCCTTACCAAACACAAGTTCCATTAAATATCCCTCAACCACACCCATAGGTACATTACACATCACCTGAGCTGCTCATGTGACTATGACCTCATCACAGGTCCTTGCTCACGTTACTATGACCTCCTCACAGGTCATTGTCTTCAGGGAAAATCCCAACCAAACTTTAGCCTGCTGGGAGAAATATATCTCCCATCCAGCAAGACCCCCTTTGGTGTACCACATACCTCCCCCCTTTGTTCAACCCTATGGGGTGGACACATGTCATTAACCCGGGACCCCGTGACCGGGCGTCCATGTCACCTTGTTCCACTAGTCTAGAGGGCTGTCTCAGTTGGGTTTGGTCATCATACAACATCACACGTTTGTTAGGCCTTCCCCGCCCCCAGCGGTCAGTATGTCGGCCTTGGGCTTCAGCCCTGGGTCACCATCTGTCTATGTCACCAGACCGTTTCTAGTCAACCCCCTTTCCAAGTGGGACCCTTTATCTGCCCTTTCCTTCCATGGCCACCTCCTACGGTTGTTGCGGTCATGAGTCCACCGTCCTGTAAAGCCTACTGGCCGATCTGAGTCTGACTCTGGGTCATCCCATCCACTACAGAGTCTCCCACTTTGGTCACTCAGCCCTGAGCTACTTCTACGTCTTTCATCATGCCTTTTCCAGTACTCTCTCTTCTGGCCAATTCTCTCCATTTCCTGCAGCTCTTTATGGATCTGCTCCCTCTCACGTCCTAGCTGCTTGATTTCCTTCAGGTACGCCACGCGATACCCCAAGAGCATCCGGATATTCTCAAAACTCTCCCTGTAACCGACAACCAGGAATGGAACCATCCCATCTCCCCGTCTGACCTGGGCCACGTCATCAGCTGGAATCCTCAGTCTCTTTACACCGGATCTGTTCACCATTTCTTGCATCACTTTTCCCCGTTTTCCGATGACTTTCCCCACCAAATTTCTGGGTACCAGAATGATATCTTCCACCAAGCCCTGACGATTTTGAGCTTCCCTCTTCAGCTCCAGGTGTCGAGCTTTCCTATTCTCCATCATGATCCTCTGTTTCATGTGGAGACATTGAAGATGCATATCCTTTAAGACAGCCACCCGCTTCTCTGTGACTTTGCTTGTCGACAATATCACCAACTGGTTAGTCTCAGGTGCCCAGTTCACACTACATGCTTCCACTGCTTTTCCAAAGGCGTCATGCGCACCCTCACTGGTGCAAGCTTCTCGCACGTCTTCGGGCACTTCTAGTACGCACCTGAAGAGCGAGGTCTTACTCTCTTCAAGACCCGTCGCTAAGGTGGGCATTGGCAGCTCCTCCTTGTTATCACTCCGGCACGACTGCTGCAGGTCTTTGAACACCAACTTCTCCTTCTGCAGAAGACCTCTTACTGCTTCTCCAAGCAGAATCACATATTCCCTTAAGGCCTTATTCCCACTTTGTCACCTTGCTAGGTGACCTTTTAGCTTAGATACTTCCTTCTCCAGCACCCCCTCTCTGTACTCAGCAGTTTCTCTTAGGGCCTTTTCTTGTTCGCTATGCTCTTTCAGGGTTTGTAGTTTGGCCTGTAAACCTGCAGACCTTTGCTTCTCACACGACAACGTTCTAGCAAGTTTCTGGAACTCCTGTGTTTTTTCTCCAAACTTGGTCTTGATTGCCGCAAAATCAGACTCCAGGTGTCGCACCCGCTCCAATTGTACGGAGTAAGCGATTTCCACATCTGACCCCTTCAACTTTTCTTGAGGCTCTGCCCGGTCTGTTATGTTTCGGTAGCTGAGGAGAGCAGGCAAAAACGGCAATACACCAGACAGGTTGGAATCTATTGGATTGCAGTACCCTGACTAACCACCACAACTAAAGGCAGCTGTGGAGCGTTCCTACGTTGGTCCTAGACGCCTCGTCACAGCCTGAGAGATTAACTACACCTAAAGATAGAAAGAGGAAAGCTATCTGCCCCGGAGCAGATCCCCAAAGAACATAGGAAGCCCCCAAACATGTAATGGCGGTTAGACAAGAGGAAATACAGACACAGACAGAAAATAGTATGAGCAAACGCTGGAACTGGAAAAGGCAAATGAACAAATAACAATGGCTCCAGAGGAACTGAGAGGAGCCCAAGCTAACCTGGCTAACCTCACAGAAATGCAGAGAAATATGCAAATGGCAAGCACAAAAACAAAAACAGAAAATATCTTATCTGAAAGCTGAAGAAGAGGCAAGACTCAGCAAGCTTCCAAGTGAACCAGGAACCACAGTTGAGACAAGAACAATTGATCACCGGCAACCATGATGGGAGGGAACCTCCCTTATATCAAGCCAGTCTGTGAATCCTGATTGCCAATCCTCAATGAATGGTTCAGTACTGTTTGTAACCACCAGAGGGAGCTTCTGCTCAGAATTCATTTCCAAAACATTCACAACACCGGTCACCGTCAGGTACCTCACGCCTCTTTGTAACTTCACCGAGCTCTTTAATCTCCAGCTCTTCAGCACCAGGTTCCCTGGAGCCTGCACTCCGATGAGCACTGTCGTTCCACTGTGTCAGTGGTTCTGACCGCACACTATCATATTCAACCCCAGCGGGCGCTACTGGTGATGACACAACACCTTCCTTTTCAACCTCTTCAGTATCTGGAAGAGTACTCACATCTTGCAATAACGCACCAGTCACAGTTTTTTCTTTATTAACATCCTCAGTGAGTACATTGTGTTCAGGCTCCTTGCGTCCTTTACGTCTCCGACGACGGGAGGACTTTTCTCTCTTAGAGTCACAGTCACCCCCAGAGTCTGAGTCACACCCAGTCCCTGATTTTCCTTCACTCATACCTTCACAGAGTGCAATTTGGTCAACGTCTCGGTGGGGTCCTTCCTCACTGTCCTCCCTCTTTCCTTTAGAGTCACAGTCACACCACCTAGTACGGTGAACCCTCAAGACACTCTCCCTCGAGAAGTCAGCTCCACTCCGTTCACCTACCACATCAGTATCAGTCATACTGTCATACTCTTCAGGGGACCTCAGGTCAGTAAGTGGGGCAGACTCAGCCTTTCCTCTTACAGTCGAGTCACCGCCTGCACAGGAGTCACTCCCACTCCCCCTGTCATCAACTTCCTCTGTATCCTCAAAGTACACCCAGTCCCGGCGTTTCGCAAAGGGGTACACTACATCCGGCGGTATACTTCCACCTGAGTACCCAGCACCTGTGGGTATACCGAGCATCACTCTGTCCACCTTATAATCCTTAATGCGCCCATGGATGCAGCTAACCTTGACATTTTTCTCTGTCAAATCAAGAGCAAGAGTAGTTCCTGTCAGAATTACCTGATTCTTTGAGCCCAACAGTCCAGAGACTCCTTCCCGATGTAACCTCACCGTACACACCTTTGGGCGGTCATCAAGGGGGAAGGCTATGCTACATGCGCTACAAGCATAACACCCACACTGCTGTTTCTCAGACATGTCCCCTGAGGTAACCAGTGCTGCCATTTTTGAAAGCTCCACCCCTTTTACTGCCCCTTTTTGGGCAACTGTTCCTATTTGGGTTTCAACCCCCTTTTGGGCAACGGTTCCTATTTGGGCTACCTCCCCCTTTTGAGAAACCATTCGTGTTTGGGTTACCGCCCCTTTTTGGGACCCCACCCTCTTTTTGGCACCCATCATACAGTACCCTTAAACAGTGTCTTTTTAGGGCGTGTACTGGCCCTTTAAGAGTTTGTGTGCCTTGTCTTACCCTGTCCTTCTTACCACACCATGAACAGTTCATTAACATCACATCATATATGGCTTTAACTCATATGCCGAACAGTTCATCAATGTTCACGGAACATGACAAGCACCAACAGTTTGTTCCAATGGCAGATGCTTGTCTGCCCCTAACCCCCTTTGTCTGGAGTTACCTTACAGGAGCTCCTGCTAGTCACATTGACTCCTCGTCAGACATAAGTTCTCGGGGAAGCTTCCTAACTGGGATCACCGTCCATGCCCACCAGGCCACCTGACAGTCCGGACCCTCAGAAGGTCGTTAGCTTCCCCAACACAGTGCCATCACAGACACCTGGCCTCTTCATGCGTTATTCAGGACATCCATCCCAGGACCATCCAACACACAGGCCTCCAGAATCTCCTTACAGTCTCAGCCAGACTACACTCTTTCAAGCTTCCGCTGCGCCATCTTCGTGGACCCTTTGATCCACAGCAACCTTCGTAACCCCGCCGAGTTACAGCCAGACGCTTGTCACCTTCGTAACCCCGCCGAGTTACAGCCAGACGTCTTCACCTGTTTATTTGTCCCTCTTTTCACCCAGGACATAAACTGGTATGCACAAGAAAAAAAAAACATACAAAAAAACAGCCTGCCCTCACTGCATATGCCCGCATTCTCCAACAAATGTAGGGATTTGCTCTGGTAGGCAGTGGCCGGGCCGCAGTAACAAAGCAGCACACAGGCTTTAAGTCCAAAAATCACTGGTTTACTGTCACTTTAAACACCAGGCAACAGAAACATAACAGAACATAAATACACTCCAGCTTGGAAAACCACTGTTCCCAGACTCACCCTTGCATGGGACGGGCTTGACTAAGCGGCTGCAGGTCAGCAGTGACCGCCAGGTGCTATTCCCCGGGTGGTCTGGAATCTGCTTGCTTGAGCTTGCTGACACTCTGTACCAAAACCATGGCTACAGGCTGGCTCCAGCCAAGCTCCTTCTCTTCCTTGCAATACGCTCCGGAGGTGTCTTCCCAGACCTCCTTCCACTGGCTCAACCTAGCCAGTACTGATCCCCCCTTACCAAACACACATGTTCCATTAAATATCCCTCAACCACACCCATAGGTGCATTACACATCATCTGAGCTGCTCACGTGACTATGACCTCATCACAGGTCCTTGCTCACGTGACTATGACCTCCTCACAGGTCATTGTCTTCAGGGAAAATCCCAGCCAAACTTTAGCCTGCTGGGAGAAATATATCTTCCATCCAGCAAGACCCCCTTTGGTGTACCACATAGGCTAGAGAAGGATCAGAAAGCACAAAGCACAATCTCCCTCAGTGTAGATGATAATCAGCTTGTGCATATATGCAAGCGTGCAACTGCAAAGGAGATGTGGGATGAGTTACAGAAAGTGCATGAAAGATCACATCTCAGTAATAAGCTTTATCTCATGAGAAAGCTGTATCAGTCTAAGCTAAGTGATGGACAGAATATGCAGGACTATATAAGAAACACCTAGAGATTGTGGAGCGTCTCAGGGGTGTTGGAGAAGAAATTAAAGATTTTTTTGTTGCTGCACTTCTATTAAGTGGTCTTCCAGAAAGTTATGACACACTCGTGACTGCACTAGATGCACGGCCAGATGATGAGCTGACACTAGAGTATGTTAAAGGCAAACTTGTGGATGAATTCAAGAAAAAAATTCAGCATGTAACTGTGGGGGAGGGCTAATAATATCTGCTTTTGCATGCCCTGGTCTCCCCTCACGTACAAAGAATGTCCCATTGTCAGTGTACTTGCCTCTCCGCTCTCTTCACCTTCAGGGTCTTCTCCCTGTTGCTTAAGACCCCCTTCGGTCGTATGTGCACAAACAGAGACACAGTCCATTTTTAACTTAAAACGTAGAACTTTACTTCTTTTTTTTTTGCAGCACATCCTTTCCAGATACAACATGAGCATAGGGTTCCATGCAGTTCACACTCTTCACTTTCCCTGCACTCTTTCCTAGGTCCTCCAGTATGTGCCCAGATCGTACCATCTCATACGGTACCACAGCGTCCTCCCTGTTCAGACTTACCATGCTTAGGAGTTCCCTAGTCCGTTTTGCCCCAGACATGAGGACATCTGCCCATGCAGTAAGCTGCCACAGAGCAACCTGCATCCTTGTACTGTTTTAACCTCTGCTGCAACTTCTGTTCCACCACTGCTGGCACCACTACTGCCTCGGCTGAACTTATGGCCCACTGGGCCCTGGATGTCTGGGTTCTTTGGCTTAAACAATACAGAACTGTCCGCCCTATACGGGTTTTATGGCCCTACTAACTATGATCAGAAAAATCCTTTATCCTATCCACAGTTGCCTCCTCCTATGTAAACTATATACAGTCATGGCCAAAAGTTTTGAGAATGACATAAATATTATATTTTCACATGATCTGCTGCCCTCTGGTTTTTATGTGTCTTTGACAGATGTTTTTATCACAGACAGAAATATAATAATTGCAAACATATGAGTAACAAAAGCTTATATTGACAGTTAGAATGAGTTAATGCAGCAAGTCAATATTTGCAGTGTTGACCCTTCTTCTTCAGGACCTCTGCAATTCTCCCTGGCATGCTCTCAATCAACTTCTGGACCAAATCCTGACTGATAGCAGTCCATTCTTGCACAATCAATGCTTTCATTTTGTCAGAATTTTTAGGTTTTTGTTTGTCCACCTGTCTCTTGATGATTGACCACAAGTTCTCAATGGGATTAAGATCTTTGGAGTTTCTAGGCCATGGACCCAAAATCTCTATGTTTTGTTCCCTGAGCCATTTAGTTATCACCTTTGCTTTATGGCAAGGTGCTCCATCATGCTGGAAAAGGCATTGTTGATCGCCAAACTGCTCTTGGAGGGTTGGGAGAAGTTGCTCTTGGAGGACATTCTGGTACCATTCTTCATTCATGGCTGTGTTTTTAGGCAAGACTGTGATAGAGCCGATTCCCTTGGCTGAGAAGCAACCCCACACATGAATGGTTTCAGGATGCTTAACAGTTGGCATGAGACAAGACTGGTGGTAGCGCTCACCTTGTCTTCTCCGAATGAGGCGTTTTCCTGATGTCCCAAACAATCGAAAAGGGGATTCATCAGAGAAAATTACTTTACCCCAGTCCTCAGCAGTCCACTGCCTGTACCTTTTGCAGAATATCAGTCTGTCCATGATGTTTTTTCTGGAGAGAAATGGCTTCTTTGCTGCCCTCCTTGAGACCAGGCCTTGCTCCAAGAGTCTCCGCCTCACAGTGCGTGCAGATGCACTCACACCTGCCTGCTGCCATTCCTGAGCAAGCTCTGCACTGCTGGTAGCCCGATCCCGCAGCTGAAACACTTTTAAGAGACGGTCCTTTCGCTTGCTGGTCTTTCTTGGGCGCCCTGAAGCCTTTTTGGCAACAATGGAACCTCTCTCCTTGAAGTTCTTGATGATGCGATAGATTGTTGACTGAGGTGAAATCTTTCTAGCTACGATACTCTTCTCTGTTAGGCCATTTTTGTGCATTGCAATGATGACTGCACGTGTTTCTTTAGAGATAACCATGGTTAACAGAAGAGAAACAATGATGCCAAGCACCAGCCTCCTTTTAAAGTGTCCAGTGGTGTCATTCTTACTTAATCATGACAGATTGATCTCCAGCCATGTCCTCATCAACACCAACACCTGTGTTTATGGAGCAATCACTGAAAAGAGGTTAGCTGGTCCTTTTAAGGCAGGGCTGCAATGATGTTGAAATGTGTTTTTGGGGATAAAGTTCATTTTCTAGCCAAATATTGACTTTGCAAGTAATTGCTGTTAAGCTGATCACTCTTTATAACATTCTGGAGTATATGCAAATTGCCATTAGAAAAAGTGAAGCAGTAGACATTGTAAAAATTAATATTTGTGTCATTCTCAAAACTTTTGGCCATGACTGTACAGTGCTAAACACTACCATGTCCCCATCTAATGGCCTAATGAGGGTACTACGCTCACCCTAAAGTACAATATAATATAATATAATATACTTTCTAGCAGCATTACAAAGCAACTATATATATATATATATATATATATATTGTAGCCTTTCCGGGGTTTAGCTCTGAGATCGCTGTCTGGGTAGACAGAATGGCATGGAAACAGTTCATTCAGACAGCAATTATGGTAAAAACTGGCCGCAACCAGTTTTATTAAAGTCCACAGCAAACAGATAAAAACAAAGCATAAACAAAAGACCTAGGCTTGTCTAGCCACTAATTACACTTATGTAATGTCCCTTTCTATCAGGAACCCAGACTCTATCAGTCTGTGCCCAAAACAACACATATGATATATGTTACCAGTATGGAGTTTCCCAGATACTCCTCCTTATGTCTGAAGGTCCACCCGACGTCCAGATTTGAGAGAGATCCACTCCTATTCAGTAGTCATTATCCTGGAGGTTCACAGAGACACTCCTGTGTCCGGGGTACCTCTAACCCAGACTGAGACGGCTCCCCTCCTCTTCAGTAATCATCAGCATGGAGGTTCACAGAGACACTCCTGTGTCCGGGGTACATCTAACCCAGACTGAGACGGCTCCCCTCCTCTTCAGTAATCATCAGCATGGAGGTTCACAGAGACACTCCTGTGTCCGGGGTACATCTAACCCAGACTGAGATGGCTCCCCTCCTCTTCAGTAATCATCAGCATGCATTCTCACAGAGACTGCTTCCTTGTGCCAGGACACCTCTCTGTGTCCAGGCTAAAGACAGCTCTAACACTCTTGGAGACTGTTTCTTGTGCCAGGACACCTCCCTGTGTCCAGGCTAAACTAGCTCTCTGACTGTGTTTCCAGACATCTATTTCTGGCTTCTTAATTAACAGCTGAGTGGTTACAGGTTTGAGCTGCAAGTATGCACTGAGTGGAAGGTGTAATGACCTTCTCTACCACCAGGTCTACAAAGCCATACACCTCCCTTATACCAGTCAGCAAAGCACCCAGGTGAAATATACACCCCATCTAACCCACATATTCTCACTGTCTCACATATCCCCCCCCTCTTCTCCAGACCGGAGGGCTGGTCATCCAGACCAGAGGACTGGTCAACAAACCTCAAGAGACAGTGAACACAGCTCAAGTCATGGCCCACATCATCTTCATCTTTATCTTCCATTAAGCAGGGTTTCTATACCCTTACACACACACACTGTGTGATGTCACAGTCATGTGACCAGTCAACTGAGGAGAAGGAACATGGACAGTCAAAACATACATACTGATCCATTAAATGAATGCCAGCCAGCGCTGCATTACCCATCCGTCCCCTCTGCATACAGCTTTATCCTAGGTATTTAGACACATACCCCTTAGGTGGGTTTGTAGGTGACTGGACCCGCCCAGCTCTCCAAGTCACCTGGAAGCCTCCCAACGTATAGCACAAGTCTCAGCAGTAGATCTGCTGAACCAAAACAAATCCAGGCTTCCATCACAGGGCCACCCACCTCTGCGATACATACCGTCCATCCATCACATGCCTCCATGCATATCCCGAGGGCCATACACAGTGCCCCCTCTGTTCAAACTTGTGGGGCTGAACACTTGTTACCCGACCAGAGATCCTTTTCGGTCGTCTCTGCCAGTCACCCCGTCTCAGTTGATTTTGGGCACTATGCAATATCACCTCTTTGTTAGGCCTCTCCCGCCCCCAGCGGTCAGAACGTTGGCCTTGTCCTTGTGTCGGTGTCACCTCACCCGACCTTTCTTTCCCGAACTGACTCCTACCGTCGTTGCGGTCACGAGTCCATCGTCCAGTCAAACTTACTGGTAGTTCTGAGTCTGACTCTCTGTCTTTTCGTCCGCCACCGGGTCTTACACATAGGTCACTCAGCCCTGAGCTAACCGGATCGTCATTTTTACCCCTCAGTGTTTCAGCCCGTCTACTACCAGTCCCTAGAGAGGCCTTTTGTCTCTCTATATCTTGGGCTGGAAGCAGTCGCCATCTTCGTTTTACCTCATGCAGCTGTTCCTTTATCTGCTTTCTTACTGAAATCAGCTGCTCTACTTCTCGTAGGTATGTTATTCGATACTCCAGGAGCGTTCGGATGTTCTTCAGGCTCTCCACCGAGCCCACACTAATGAACGGAACCATATCTTCTCCAGCCACCTTGATCTCGCCATCAGCTGGAATCCTCACTCTCCTTACACCGGATCTATCCACCATTTCCTGCATCACTTTTCCAAGTCTTCCGACGATTCTCCCCACCAAATTTCTGGGTACCGGAATTACCTCTTCTGCCAAACCCAGCCAATTTTGATCTTCCTTGGCCTGCTCCAGACGGTGAGCGGCTTTCATGTTACTTAACATAATCATCTGTTTTGCGTGAAGACACTGCAGATGCATATCCTTCAGGAGAGCCACCAGCTTCTCTGTGTCTTCTCCCTCTGCCAGGATCACCAACTGGTTCGTCTCTGGTGCCCAATTCACACTATAGGCTTTTACTGCCTTCTTAAAGGCCTCATGCACACCCTCACTGGCACAGGCTTCTCGCATGTCTTCAGGTACTTGTACCACACACTTGAAGAGTGAAGTCTCCTTCTCTTCCTGGTTTACCTCGGACCGTTCCTCCAAGACATCTGCCACGACCAGATGAGTGTCTTGTTCAGTTCTTTGCTCAAGACCCTCCTGAATTTTAGCTTCTTCAAGGCTCCTTGCCAAGATAGATACTGGCACCTCCGCCTGATCATCACAGGGGCATGGCCGCTTTGCGTCTTCAACCCGCAACTTCTCCTTCTGCAGAAGACCTCTTACTGCTTCTCTGAGCATTTCCACATCTTCCCTTATGGTCTTATTCACACTTTGCCACTTTGCCAAGTGACCTCTGAGCTCAGAGACTTCATTCTCTAGCTCATCCACTCTTTGCTCAGCAGTTTGTCTCAGAGCCTTTTCTTGTTCCACATGTTCTCTCAGGGTCTTTATTTCAGCCTGATGTAGACCCCCACGATACATTAATAGCTTCTCATTTTCATCAGCACCTCCTTGTGCGGTATTTAGTGTCAGAGTCCTGCCTTCAAAGCTCAGCTCTTCTTCTTTCACCTTAGTCTTCGCCAGGGCATTGGCCAACTGTAAAACATCTTCAGATGCCATCTTCTTCTGTCCGGCTGTAAGGTCCGCATCAGCTTTCTTCTCAGGACTCTCAATCTTCTCGGCTACCGTGCCTTCCTCATTTGCACTGGTTGCTTTATTGTCATCAGATGACACACCATCATTACCACTGTCCTTTGTATCTTCAGAGAGCTCCACACACTCTAATTTTTTCTCAAGAGGTTCTTCCTCATTGACCTCCTTACTGGGTGCAAGGGGCTCACGCTCTTTGCGCCCTTTACGTTTCCGGCGACGGGAGGACTTCTTCTCCTTGTGGGCCCTTCATTACTGGACTCCCTCTCTCCATTAGAGTCACAGTCACCTGCAGAGTCTAAGTCACATCCCCCTGTATCGTTAATCCCCCAGTTACCCTCTAACTGAGTGTCCGTTCCAGACATGTTAACTATCACATTATTATCAGTTCGTCTGTCATACACTTCAGGTGATATGTCAGTAAGTTGGGCAGACGCACCCTTTCTTCTGGTGTCACCGTCTGCTATGTCACCGAGTTGGTTATATCCGTCAGTTTGGGAAGGAGTCACTGTCCCACTTTCTGCCACCCCAACAGTAGCAAGGCCTCCCTCTTGCTGCCTAGAAACTCCTCTGTCCCATAAACCGGAGAGTAGTTTAAAGTCCCGACCTATAACTACTGGACATGACAAATTTGGGTCTACAGCGACATCCTGTACCTCAGTGTCGCAGCCAACATCAAATATCAGTCTGGCCACTGGATATTCCCTAGTGTCCCCATGGATGCAAGTGACCCCGATCTTTCTACCGGTCAGCTGCCATCCCTCAGGTACACCCCTCACTAGCGTCACCGGGCTTTCCGAGTCGACCAGACCCACCGCGTCTTCAGTGTTTATCTGTAAGGCACACCCCCTTAGTAGTGTGCCTGGTGGATAATTCATAAGGCAGACTGGACACCGATAACCCATTTGCGCCGGGCAACAGTTTGTCAGCACCTCCCCTTTTCTGTTGGGACACTCTACCCCCTTTTTGCGCACCATCCCTGCGGGTGTGTTACCGCCCTTTTAGGCCACGCCCCCTCCCTAGGGACACCACCCCACTCCGGGATACACCCTGTGGACTCCCCCACAGCTTTCTTAGGCACAAACCACCCAATACAAGTTTATCTCTTTTGGGCTGTTACTGGCCCTTTAAGAGTCTGTGTGACTTAGTTCACACTGTCTGATTGCACCACACCAGCTCCGGCTGAAACTGCCGCCGCTCCCGTTGCAGCCACAACCACCAACACCTTCAGATGTCGCTCATAAGCCGCTGTGGCTGTTACTGCAGCTCCTGCGGAACCTCTTGCTGCAAGTCCCTGTAGCTCCTCCCACGAGAAGACTTGCACGCTGCGCTGTCTTGCCGCTTGTCACCTTCGTGACCCCACGAGTCACAGCCAGCCGCTTGTCACCTTCGTGACCCCACGAGTCACAGCACACACCACAGTCATTTCTACAACAAATTCAGCTTGCTGTGCAAACACCCTTTTTTTTTTTTTTTTTTTCTTTGCAAAGTCTATTAGGGCTACTGTCTCTTTAAGACTGCTTCCAATAGACGTTTCTGCTGACACACTTTTTTTTTTTTTCCCCTGTTGCTATTTCAATAGACTTCACCTTTAATGCTGTCTCTTGCTACTGTGCTGCATGCACACTCCAGCACTAACTGTACCAGGCCCTGCGCTGCCCCAGCATTCTCCACCAATTGTAGCCTTTCCGGGGGTTTAGCTCTGAGATCGTTGTCTGGGTAGACAGAATGGCATGGAAACAGTTCATTCAGACAGCAATTATGGTAAAAACTGGCCGCAACGAGTTTTATTAAAGTCCACAGCAAACAGATAAAAACAAAGCATAAACAAAAGACCTAGGCTTGTCTAGCCACTAATTACACTTATGTAATGTCCCTTTCTATCAGGAACCCAGACTCTATCAGTCTGTGCCCAAAACAACACATATGATATATGTTACCAGTATGGAGTTTCCCAGATACTCCTCCTTATGTCTGAAGGTCCACCCGACGTCCAGATTTGAGAGAGATCCACTCCTATTCAGTAGTCATTATCCTGGAGGTTCACAGAGACACTCCTGTGTCCGGGGTACCTCTAACCCAGACTGAGACGGCTCCCCTCCTCTTCAGTAATCATCAGCATGGAGGTTCACAGAGACACTCCTGTGTCCGGGGTACATCTAACCCAGACTGAGACGGCTCCCCTCCTCTTCAGTAATCATCAGCATGGAGGTTCACAGAGACACTCCTGTGTCCGGGGTACATCTAACCCAGACTGAGACGGCTCCCCTCCTCTTCAGTAATCATCAGCATGCATTCTCACAGAGACTGCTTCCTTGTGCCAGGACACCTCTCTGTGTCCAGGCTAAAGACAGCTCTAACACTCTTGGAGACTGTTTCTTGTGCCAGGACACCTCCCTGTGTCCAGGCTAAACTAGCTCTCTGACTGTGTTTCCAGACACCTATTTCTGGCTTCTTAATTAACAGCTGAGTGGTTACAGGTTTGAGCTGCAAGTATGCACTGAGTGGAAGGTGTAATGACCTTTCTCTACCACCAGGTCTACAAAGCCATACACCTCCCTTATACCAGTCAGCAAAGCACCCAGGTGAAATATACACCCCATCTAACCCACATATTCTCACTGTCTCACAATATATATATATATATATATTGTAAGCTTTTCAGGGGATATAGCTCTGGGATCGCCGTCCGGGTAGACAGAGTGGCACGGAAACAGTTCATTCACAGACAGCAGTTCTGGTAAAAACTGGCCGCTACCAGTTTTATTAAAGTCCACAGCAAACAGAACATAATCAAAACCAAATCATAAACATAAGACCTGGGCTTGTCCAGCCACTAATTACACTTAGATAGATTTCCCTTTCTATCCGGTCCAGACTCTAACAGCCTGTGCCCAAAACAACACATATGTTCAGCATTTACCAGCATGGAGTTTCACAGAGTCTCCTCCTTGTGTCTGAAGGCACCTTCAACGTCCAGACTTGAGAGAGCTCCCCTCCTATTCAGCAGCTATCCGCATGGATTCTCACAGAGACTACTCCTGTGTCCGGGGTACATCGAGCACCCAGACTGAGACAGCTCAAACTCCTGGAGACACCTTCTGTGCCTGGACCCCTCCTGTGTCCAGACTAAGCGAGCTCCCCTCCTATTCAGCAGCTATCCGCATGGATTCTCACAGAGACTACTCCTGTGTCCGGGGTACATCGAGCACCCAGACTGAGACAGCTCATACTCCTGGAGACTGCTTCTTATGCCTGGACTCCTTGTCCAGACTAAGCGAGCTCCCCTCCTATTCAGCAGCTATCCGCATGGATTCTCACAGAGACTACTCCTGTGTCCGGGGTACATCGAGCACCCAGACTGAGACAGCTCATACTCCTGGAGACTGCTTCTTGTGCCTGGACTCCTTGTCCAGACTAAGCGAGCTCCCTGTCTGTATTCCCAGACACCTACTTCTGGTTTCCTAATTATCACCTGAGTGGCCACAGGTTTGAGCTGCAAGCGTGTACTTGAATGGATGGTGTAATGACCTTTCTCCACCACTAGTTTTACAAAGGCACACATTTCCCTTATACCAGTCAGCAAAGTACCTAGGTGAAATGTACACCCCATTCAATACACATACCCTCACTGTCTCACATATCCCCTCCCTCTTCTCCAGACCGGAGGGCTGGTCATCCAGACCGGAGGGCTGGTCAACAATCCAAAAGAGACAGTGAACTCCGGACCAGTCATGGCCATCATCAACTTCATCTTCACTACCGTCCATTTACCTTCCAAGGCCACTAGCATCCACACAGGATCCAGTCTCTGACCTTTCAGGCAGTCAGGCTTCACTCGGCCTCACATAAACGGTGTCCCCCACACCAGGGGAACAGGAAACAGGCCTGACGCCTATCACTGACACACCTGTCTCCAATTAAGCAGGGTTTATAAACCCTTACACACACCCACACACGGGACCTGAGCTGATGTCATAGTCATTTGACTAGTCAGCTGGGGAAGGAACATGGACAGTCAAAACACACACACTGAGCCATTACAGGAATGCCAGCCCAGGGCTGCATTACCTATTCCCCCCCCTTCCAAACTTGTAGGTTTGAACACAAAAATACATCCAATCACCTCAACCCACAGTTCACACAGAGACCATGTACTTGTCCATTGCTCTGTTCAGCCCCCCGGAATATTAGTCAATGACATTCGTTCCTTCCTTAGGGACCTACTGTCTGTCATTGTCACAGACTTCGTCCAGTCACATTTCCGGGTCGTAACCTTGTCAGGTCTCCCCTCCGTTCCCAGCGGTCAATCGTAACCTTGTCAGGTCTTGCCTGGGAATCTAAGGTCCGGTTAGACTTCGTACTGTCCCGTACTCTATCGGGTCGTCTGTATGGGCCTCTCAAACCTGAGTTACTGGAGGTCTCACTACCTCTAAACCCACGCCCACTACCCTCAGGACATCTTGAAAGGTCCCTAACTTCAGCCTTAGCTGTTCTGTTATTTAGGGGGCCCTTTCTCTGTCGGGTCTCACTATTCTTAGACGGCTGCCATCTTCTGCTGCTCAGATGATGCTGTCTATCTACTCGCTGTCTAGCGAGATTCAATTGTTCTACCTCTCGCAGGTAGGTCACACGGTACGCCACCAGCATGCGCACATATTCCAGACTTTCTTCCGTTCCTATAGCGTAGAATGACACCATGCCGTCTTCATCTGGTATCCAGTCCCGACGATCACGTGGACTGCTTACTTTCACCACACCAGACCTCTTCACCATCATCTGCATGGCTCGGCCATTTCTCCCAATCAGCTTTCTCACCAGAACATGAGGCACCCGGATGACCTTTTCCCGCAGACTGTGAGCATTTCTCATAAGCTTCAGTTGTCTAACGGCTTGTTCTGTCTTCAACCGGAGAAACCGCTTTGTGCGAATACATCGCCAGTGCATGTCACTTAGGATTGCCACCCTCTTCACTGTAACTTCGGTCGTGGACAAGACCACCAGCTGTTTAGCTCCTGAGGTTGAGTACACCTTACAGGCTCCCACGGCCTTCCTAAACGCTTCATGCACAGACTCACGGGTGCATTCTTCTCTCAAGTCCTCGGGTACATCTACGAGGCACTTGTACCGACACGTTTCGGTCTCACCAGTGGTTTCCAGACGATCAATCAGCTCAGGGTTCAGGGACAACTGACTTTCAGCTTCTTCCCCCTTTACACTTCTTCTGAGCTGACTCACAGCTACAAATTCGTGAATTTCCATCCTGACCACTTCCATTTCACATTTATCTTCCGTTACAACCCTCTTAGCTCTCCTCAGGTCTATCTTCTCCTGGCAAAAGGGAGCGAGTGCAACGTGTTTGCCCTTTTCTTTCTCCAAGGAGGCCTTGTTCACCGAGTGACACTGTATCAGGCGACTTTTAAGCCCGAGAACTTCTTCCTCTAGTTCCGCCATTCGCCTCTCAGCTGCCCGTCTCTGAAGCTTCTCTTGCGTCCACTGGGCTTGTAACCACTCCTTGAGCTCCTTGATCTCGGCTCCGACATCCACCGAATCATCCGAACTCACATCACTCGAGGAAGTATCTGCTTTACACCTCTCATCTCCAGTGGCTAACTCCTGGCCCTGGTCTGTAGCTTCTCTGATGGACTCCTCCATCTTTTCCCGCTCAGCTTCCATCTGTCTGAGCTTTTCCTTAAGGCACATCTCCGCCTTCTGGAGAGTATCACAGGACATCTGTAGCTCCTTCACCTGAGCTTCCAGACCTAGGGTCTTTCTGCGCAGATCACCATTTTCATCACGGGTGTCCTGCAGAGTGGTCTCAACCACCTGGCGCATTTGCTCTGCATCCATCTTATCCTCTTCTAGTTTTTCTTTGACCCTGAGGAGATCCACATAATCTCTCTTCATCTGTTGCAGTTCCCTACTGTGTTCACCACACTCCTTCTTGGAGTCACACAGCTCCTGGTTGAGCTGTTCGCGCAGTCGTTCTAGGATTTGTTCACTTCCAGAAACTCCATCCTGCAGCGCCTCCTTCTCACGCTTCAACTGCAAAACCTCTTCCTTGATTTTGCGGCGGTCCTCTTTAATGGCGTGGAACATCTCTTTCCACAGGGTAACTTCCTCGTTGCTTCCTTCTAGAACTCGCTGGTCTGAGGACACGTCCTCCAGGTTTTCACATAATTGCAGCATGTCACTCTGATACTGCAGCCGAATAGGTTCCAGCTCTTGGCCATGACTGGCCCCCTCCTCTTCTACCTCTAAAGGAGAATCCACACTTGAAGCATAGGCAGACAGTACTACATTCTCTTTATTTTCATTTTCAGCGAGTACTACCGGAACAACCTTTTTGTGGCCCTTGCACCGTCGACGACGAGAGGGGGACTCTCTTCCCTCGTCTAGCCTCTCCTGACTGAACTCACTTTTTACTTTCATAGTGTCCCAGTCAGCTACGGGGTCTGTGTCACTCCCCATGGTGTTGTGGACTAACAGGTCACCTCCCACTTTGACGTCACCCCCTTCTACTGGAGCTACCCCGTTATCAACGGTCACATTGTCATTTATAGGAGGTACCAACCCACCACCAGTAACAATTTTCAGTTTTCCACACTCTACACTCTTGTGAAAAT
Organism: Oophaga sylvatica; assembly: GCA_033576555.1. Lineage (NCBI taxonomy): Eukaryota > Metazoa > Chordata > Amphibia > Anura > Dendrobatidae > Oophaga > Oophaga sylvatica. Next base: position 222,144,077 of record JARQOD010000003.1, on the reverse strand, counting down.
CCGCCCCTTTTTTAGACTCCGCCCCCTTTTTAACAACCACACCGGCAGGGTAATTTTTACACAAAAAATCAGCAGTAGTCTTAGGACTCAGTTCACAACATCTCTTACCACCTCCCCGGGCACTCTGTGACAACACTGGCACCCCCGGAGAGTCCATAGAATGGTCCACTGCCGCCATTCTATACGGTGCCCACAGCTCCCGCACCATGTCCAGTTGCATGTCCAGTAGACATTTCTCAAATATGCGGTCCAACTCGTCAGACCCATTCGTTGCTCCGTTCACAGCCATCGCGGAGCACTGTTCACACCAGAACTTCACCGCTTTCCCTTGAAAAAATCTTCGTGGCCCCGCCGAGCCACAGCAAAACTGGATTTGAGTGCGACGACAATCTTCGTAACCCCCACCGAGTCACAGCAAGATGCCTTCGTGACCCCACTGAGTCACAGCAAGATGCTTGTATCCACACTCGTCGTCCATGCTGTCAGACTTCTCTGTCTCAACAACGGCAGTCTTCACTCAAGACATACACACTCCACAGTCTTTTCCACAGAAAATTCAGCTTTGCTGTGCAGACACTTTTTTTTCTCTGCAACCTCTATTAGGGCCACTGTCTCTTTAAGACTGCTCCAACAGACGTTTCTCTTTTTTTTCTCTGACACACACTTTTTTTTTTTTCTCTCTCTGCTGCTGCTTCAACAGACCTCACCTTCCACTGCTGTCTCTAAGCCACTGTGCTGCACACACATTCCAGCACCAATTGTATCAGCCACTGTGCTGCCCGCATTCTCCGCCAATTGTAAGCTTTTCAGGGGATATAGCTCTGGGATCACCGTCCGGGTAGACGGAGTGGCACGGAAACAGTTCATTCACAGACAGCAGTTCTGGTAAAAACTGGCCGCAACCAGTTTTATTAAAGTCCACAGCAAACAGAACATAATCAAAACCAAATCATAAACATAAGACCTGGGCTTGTCCAGCCACTAATTACACTTAGATAGATTTCCCTTTCTATCCGGGTCCAGACTCTAACAGCCTGTGCCCAAAACAACACATATGTTCAGCATTTACCAGCATGGAGTTTCACAGAGTCTCCTCCTTGTGTCTGAAGGCACCTTCAACATCCAGACTTGAGAGAGCTCCCCTCCTATTCAGCAGCTATCCGCATGGATTCTCACAGAGACTACTCCTGTGTCCGGGGTACATCGAGCACCCAGACTGAGACAGCTCAAACTCCTGGAGACACCTTCTGTGCCTGGACCCCTCCTGTGTCCAGACTAAGCGAGCTCCCCTCCTATTCAGCAGCTATCCGCATGGATTCTCACAGAGACTACTCCTGTGTCCGGGGTACATCGAGCACCCAGACTGAGACAGCTCATACTCCTGGAGACTGCTTCTTGTGCCTGGACTCCTTGTCCAGACTAAGCGAGCTCCCCTCCTATTCAGCAGCTATCCGCATGGATTCTCACAGAGACTACTCCTGTGTCCGGGGTACATCGAGCACCCAGACTGAGACAGCTCATACTCCTGGAGACTGCTTCTTGTGCCTGGACTCCTTGTCCAGACTAAGCGAGCTCCCCTCCTATTCAGCAGCTATCCGCATGGATTCTCACAGAGACTACTCCTGTGTCCGGGGTACATCGAGCACCCAGACTGAGACAGCTCATACTCCTGGAGACTGCTTCTTGTGCCTGGACTCCTTGTCCAGACTAAGCGAGCTCCCTGTCTGTATTCCCAGACACCTACTTCTGGTTTCCTAATTATCACCTGAGTGGCCACAGGTTTGAGCTGCAAGTGTGTACTTGAATGGATGGTGTAATGACCTTTCTCCACCACTAGTTTTACAAAGGCACACATTTCCCTTATACCAGTCAGCAAAGTACCTAGGTGAAATGTACACCCCATTCAATACACATACCCTCACTGTCTCACAATATATATATATATATATATATATACATATATATATATATATATATATATATATATATATATGTATATATATATATATATATAAATGGCATATTTACATTAAGGCAATATCTACATTAAGGAAGGGAGTGGAGTATCACATGATCCCGGTACACCCTTTACATAAGCAGCAATAATGAATCCAGAGCAAAAACAGCATTAAAGACACAGGATTTCCCTAAACATAAGAGCAATCTAAGAGAAACTCGTGAATGTTTTATCTGTAAAAAGCCCAGCCACCTTAAAGCAGACTGCAGAATTTGGAAAGCAAGAATGAGTCAGCTTAAAAAGCAGAACAGTCATCAAAGGGTTAAAACATCTGTAAAAGAAGATTCTGCATGTGCTGAAGCTGCATTTAATGCTAGTACAGGCCCATCTGCAAAGCATATATGGTGTATAGATTCTGGTGCAAACAGTCATATGACAAATAACAAGGATTTCTTCATTGACCTTAATGAAAGCAAGTCAGAAAAGGTCATTTTAGCTAATGGTCACTATATGACTTCAGAAGGAGTAGGATCCGGCTACCTCCACTGTCCAGTTTCCTCAGCACAAAGCAGAAAGATTCCAATAAAGGATTTTCTCTATGTTCCCAGCCTTGAAAGTAATCTGTCAGTAAAGAAGCTCACGCAAAAGGGGAATGTAGTTACTTTTAGAGAAAACAGCTGCATCATCTCAAAGAAGGGTCACATTCTTGCAGAAGGAAAAATCCAAGATGAACTTTATAAACTAAAATGCAAAGAAAGAGTGTAGTGTATGGCACAGACGTCTTGGACACAGAGACCCAGAAGCAGTAAGGAAGCTAGCTCAACTTGCAAATGGTATTGAAATCATCCAGTATAGTCAAATGATGATGTGCACTAGCTGTCTTAAAGGGAAAATGTCCAGAAAATCCTTTCCTAAAATAAGTATCACTAGATCTGCACAGCCTCTGGATCTGATACATACAGATGTATGTGGTCCAATGAGTTTTCAAACTCCTAGCAAGAAGAGATATTTTCTCACGTTTATTGATGACTACTCCAGATATACAGTCGCCTACCTGTTTCACAGTAAGGATGAAGTTCCAGAGAAACTTGAAGAATATCTTGCTGTAGTGTTTAACAAATTAGGAAGAATGCCAAAAGCCCTGTGTGCAGATATTGGAACTGAATATGCAAGTGGTAGGGTGCAAGCCATTTTGAAAAAGAATGGAATCGTGTTCCAGACTACCATTCCGTACAACCCAGAACAAAATGGCATTGCAGAGATAAAGAACCGTACGCTCTGTGAAAGTTGAAGAAGTATGTTATTTGATGCAAATCTACCTACAAGATATTGGGGAGAAGCCATCATGACAGCTTGCTATCTTCAAAACAGAGTGCCAGGTAAAGCCACAAGTAAAACTCCATATGAGCTATGGAACTGCGCGAAGCCTAACCTGAAGAACCTCAGGATATTTGGAAGGAAAATTTTGTGTATGTTCCCAAAGAAAAACGTTCCAAGTGGGAATCACATGCAAAGCAAGGCGTCCTGGTGGGCTATAGCGAAAAATCAAAAGGGATGCAGAATCCTGCACCCAGCGACCAACACAGTAACAATCAGCAGAGATGTAGTGATTGATGAAAACGCTATATCACTAAAATTCCATGACGTTACACCAGTTATTCAACTTAAGAAGCAAGAAGAAGAATCTCAATCAGCAAACCCAGACACCCAAAAGGAAAACACTGAAGTGTGGATAAGCTCTGAAGCACTTGTGAAGAAAAAGGAAATCCAGCTTCATCCAAATAAAATCAAAGAAAAACTTTATTTATGTTCCATATTTAAAAAACAAAATGCTGCTAGGACATATGAGACTAGTTCAAGGGAGGGTGGTAGTAACTACTGAATGCGTTTCGAACACAGCGTGTGTTCTTAAACTCAATTTAGTATGGACAAACAGCAGCGAAAATATAAAGGTAGAAACCAGGTGAAAAATAATGAAATAATTAACTGCAAGCCACACATATGTGAATGGTTCTGGGAAAGTTAAAGAAGTGACAGAGATAAGCTCTGAAGCCACCAAGGAAGACACAGAAGAACCAAGTCAGCCTCCAGTCAGGAGATCAGAAAAGCCAAACAAAGGTATCTCAGCTAGACGTATTTCTTATATCGTCAGAATACTTCCTGAACCAGAGCCACAGTCATGGCAAGAGATTCAAAAACTGCCTGTCCACGAGAAACAGAAGTGGATAAATGCCGCTAATGAAGAGATGGAGTCCCTTCACCAACTCTAGACATGGAAGCTTACTGAGCTACCACAAGGAAAAAGCTATAGGATGTAAGTGGGTCTTCAAAAACAAATATGACTCAGAAGGTAAAGTTCACTGGTTTAAGGCAAGATTGGTTGCAAAAGGGTACTCGCAAAAGTATGGTGAAGATTATGATGCTATATTTTCTCCAGTTGCAAAGCAAACCACATTCAGAACTTTAATGTCCGTAGCTGCAGTTCAGCAGATGACAGTGAGACATTTTGACATCAAAACATCTTTCCTACATGGTGACATTGAAAAAAAGAGTTGTACATGAGCCAAGCAGAGGGATATATTAAAAAGGGTGAAGAGCACCTTGTTTGTAAAATGCAAAAATCTCTCTATGGACTTAAGTAGTCGTCAAGAGCTTGGAACTTGAAAATGAACAAAGTTTTGATGGATTAAGGATTTAAAAGATGTCAAGCTGATCCATGTTTGTATACGAAAAATGTAGCGAAGGAGTGGATGTATGGTCTCCTATATGTAGACGATGTAATCATGTCTCATCAAGATGAAAAAGAAATTGCAAAGCTAGATGAAATTCTCAACCAGCATTTTGAGACTAGGGACCTTGGAAATGTGACATATTATTTGGGAATCCAAATCCAGAGAGAGGAAGATGGGAGTTTTATTCTCAACCAAAGTTCTAAAATTTCCGCAATATTAAACCAGTTTGGAATGTCAGAAGCCAAAGGTGTGTCAACACCAATGGACCCGTCCTACTTAAAGTTGGAAAGAGAAGATCTGCTACCCAGCAATGAGAGTTACAGACAAGCAGTGGGGGCGCTTCTGTACATAGCAACCACAACTTGTCCGGATATCACAGCCACAGTCGGAATTCTCTGCTGACATTTAAGCAAGCCACGCCAAAGAGACTGGAATGCAATTAAGAGAATTCTTCAATATATTAAGGAAACTCAAAGGGTAAATCTTAACATATCTGCATCAGGAGAGCTCACTCTCAGAGGTTGTGTGGATGCAGATTGGGCTGGAGATTCAAGTGATTGGAAATCAACAAGTGGTTAATTGTTCAAGTTAGGAGAAAATTAAATTTCTTGGTCCAGCAGGAAACAAGTGTCAGTTGCATTATTTGAATATATAATATACGTCTGCTGCTTATGCAAGTCAAGAAGTAATTTGGTTGAAACAACTTTTGGAAGATTTTGCCAAGCCATTAGCTCAACCAACAGTTATCTATGAGGACTACCAAGGATGCATTAAACTTGCCAGCAGTGAGAAGATAAGTGCAAGGACTAAGCACATTGATGTAAAACATCACCACTTAAGTGACTTAGAGCCCCGTCTCACATAGCGAGATCGCTAGCGAGATCGCTTCTAAACAGTGATCTCAGCAGCGATCTCGCTATGCCTGACACGTACCAGCGATCAGGCCCCTGCTGTGAGTCGCTGGTCGTGTCAGAAATGCCAGGACTTTTTTTTGATCGCTGGTCTCCTGCTGGCCAGAATGCATCGCTGCAAGTGACAGGCAGGAGACCAGCTGGTAACCAAATGTACACGTCGGGTTTCCAGGCACCACGCAGCGCCTGGAAACCCGACGTGTACCTTGGTTACGAGCTCCCTGCATCAGTGCGCTGTGCGCTAGGCGACGTTACCCGCAGTGTCGCTGTCCTGATCGCTGCCTGAGCTGCCTATATGGCAGCTCAGCAGCGATCATGTAGCGACACACAAGCGATCCTGATCATTGTCGGGATCGCTGGTGTATCGCTATGTGAGACGGAGCCCTTAGTGGAACGTGGTGTACTCTAGTTTGTTTACTGCGAGTCTGACAAGATGATAGCTGATGGTATGAGAAAGCCATTTTGAAGAGCCAAGTTTGTGGACTTCAGAACCGCAATAGAACTAATAGGATAAGTAGATGTTGAGTGGGGGTGTTGGAATATGTTTGGTGCAACAACTCCATTCCTGTCTATGATTGTGTAGTTGCTAGATTTGTATGCTGTTTATAAAATTAGAACAAAAGAAAAACTCCCAGAGGCTCACACAGGGAGAGCATGTGACTGTATTTCCTGTTTTCCTGTATGTGTGTATGAGAGAAGCAGCCTGCTGTAGATGCTGCACAGATAGGCTGTGTTTCCATGATCAGGAAACACAGCGCTTTGGACGGAGCGGAAAGTCTGCTCTGCCCAAAGCCCCGCCCCCTACTGAACGCGCGGTCAATCCGGATGTGTTCATGGAACACATCCGGAATGACCGCAGAGCTACATAGCCCTGTGTTATTTCCCTTGCGGCGGCGCAGGGTCGCCGCAAGGGAATAGGACATGCTGCGGTCTAAAAAGACGCGCCGCATGTCCGTTAATGCAGGTCTGCCGCCTGCATGTTTTTAAGCATAGTGGAGACGGGATTTCTTGAAATCCCCTCCACTATGCTGTAACATTGGGACGCTGCATGTTTGACGCTGTGCCAGCGCACAGCGTCAAACACGCAGCAATTCCTGAGTGTTTCCTGACCGTGGAAACACACTCTTAGAGAGACAAAATGATTAATTCCTGATCTATTAACCTCTTTACTCCTGAGGGTTGTTTGCACGTTAGTGACCTGGCCAATTTTTAAAATTCTGACCACTGTCCATTTATGAGGTAATATCTCTGGAACGCTTCCACGGATCCTGGTGATTCTGACACTGTTTCTCATGACATATTGTACTTCATGATAGTGGTAAAATTTATTTGATATGACTTGCGTTTATTTGTGAAAAAACAGAAATTTGGCGAAAATTTTGAAAGTTTCGCAATTTTCCAACTTTGAATTTTAATGCCCTTAAATCACACAGATATGTCACACAAAATACTTAATAAGTAACATTTCCCACATGTTTAATTTACATCAGCACAATTTTGGAACCACATTTTTTTTTTTTTAGGAAGTTATAATAGTTAAAATTGACCAGTGATTTCTCATTTTTACACCATTTTTTTTAGGGATCATATCACATTTAAAGTCACTTTGAGGGGTCTATATGATAGAAAATAACCAAAAGTGACACCATTCTAAAAACTGCACCCCTCAAGGTGCTCAAAACCCCATTTAAGAAATTTATTAACCCTTCAGGTACTTCACAGGAATTTTTTAAATGTTTAAAAAAATGAACATTAAACTTTTTTTCACAAAAAAATTATTTCAGGTCCAATTTTTTTGATTTTCCCAAGGGTAACAGGAGAAATTAAACCCCAAAAGTTATTGTGCAATTTGTCCTGAGTACGCTGATACCCCATATGTGGGGGGGAACCACTGTTGGGGCATGGAAGAGCATGGAAGGGAAGGAGCGCAGTTTGACTTTTTCAAAGCAAAATTGGCTGGAATTGAGATTGGACACCATGTCGCGTTTGGAGAGCCCCTGATGTGCCTAAACAGTGGAAACCCCCCACAAATTACACCATTTTTGAAACTAGACCCCCAAGAAACTTATCTAGATGTGTGGTGAGCACTTTGAACCCCTAAGGGCTATCACAGAAGTTTATGATGTAGAGTCATAAAATTAAAAAATCATATTTTTTTCCCCAAAAAATGATCTTTTCACCCCCAATTTTTATTTTCCCAAGGGTAACAAGACCCCAAACGTTATTGTGCAATTTGTCCTTATTAAGCTGATACCCCATATGTGAGGGTAATCCACTGTTTGGGCCCATGGCAGAGCACGGAAGGGAAGGAGCGCCGTTTGACTTTTTCAACGCAAAACTGGCTGGAATTGAGATCGCCCGCCATGTCGCATTTGGAGGGCCCCTGATGTGCCTGAACATTGGAAACCCCACACGTGACCTCATTTTGGAAACTAGACCCCCCAAGGAATTTATCTAGATGTGTGGTGAACACTTTGAACCCCCAAGTGCTTCACAGAAGTTTATAACCCCCAGGCATGAAAAAAAATCATATTTTTTCCACAAACATGATCTTTTAGACCCCAATTTTTTATTTTCCCAAGGGTAACAGGAGAAATCGGACTGCAAACCTGTTTGACAAATTTGTGCTGAATACGCTGATACCCTATATGTGGGAGAAAATTACTGTATGGGCACACGTCGGGGCTAGGAATGTAAGTAGTGACGTTTTGGATTGCAGACTTTGATGGAATGGTCTGCGGGCGTCATGTCACGTTTGGAGAGCCCTGATGTGCCTAAACAGTGGAAATACTGCTCAAGTGACCACATTTTGGAAGCTAGACCCCCCAAGGAACTTATCTAGATGTGTGGCGAGAACTTTGAACCCCCAAGTGATTCACAGAAGTTTCTAACGTAGAGCCATAAAAATAAAAAATCATATTTTTTCCACAAAAATGATATTATCGCCCCCAATTTTTTATTTTTCCAAGGGTAACAGAAGAAATTGGACCCCAAGAGTTATTGTGCAATTTGTCTTGAGTACGCTGATACCCCATATGTGGAGGTAAATCACTGACTGAGCACATGGCAGAGCTCGGAAGGGAAGGAGCATCGTTTGACTTTTTCAACGCAGAATTGTCTGAAATTAAGATTAGATGCAATGTCATGTTTGGAGAGCCCCTCATGTGCCTAAAAGGTGGAAACCCCCCAATTCTAACTCCAGCCCTAACACCAACACACCTCTAACACTAATCCCAACAATAACCACAAACCTAACATTATCACACCCCATACCCTAATCCAAACCATAATCCTAATCCTAACTTTAGCCCCAACCCTAACCCTAACTTTAGCCCCAACCCTAACCCTAATTTTAGCCCCAACCTTAACCCTAGGCCCAACCCTAACCCTAACTTTAGCCCCAACCCTAATGATAACTTTAGCCCCAACCCTAACTCTAACTTTAGCCCCAACCCTAACCCTAATCCTAATGGGAAAATGGAAATAAATACTTTTTTTAATTTTATTATTTTTCCCTGCCAAAGGGCTGATAAAGGGGGTATGATTTACTATTTATAGTGGGTTTTTATGTTTGGCAGCTGTCACATGCTAAAAGATGCATTTTATTACAAAAATAGTTTTTGCATCACTGTTGTGAATGTTTTGGAAATGAATTCTGAGCAGAAGCTCCCTCTGGTGGTTACAAACAGTACTAAACCATTCAATGAGGATTGGCAATCAGGATACACAGATTGGCTTGATATAAGGGAGGTTCCCTCCCATCATGGTTGCCGGTGATCAATTGTTCTTGTCTCAACTGTGGTTCCTGGTTCACTTGGAAGCTTGCTGAGTCTTGCCTCTTCTTCTGCTTTCAGATAAGATATTTTCTGTTTTTGTTTTTGTGCTTACCTTTTGCATATTTCTCTGCATTTCTGTGAGGTTAGCCAGGTTCCCCCCGGGGGGCTTGGGCTCCTCTCAGTTCCTCTGGAGCCACTGTTATTTGTTCATTTGCCTTTTCCAGTTTTTCAGTGGCTGCGGCTTAGTTTTGTTACACCAGAGAACTGATTTAGATGGTAGAGGTCGTGTGATCTCAGGTGTTTTAGTAATCAGTAGAGTTGGTATTTTTTAGGGTTTTTTTGGATTGCAGTGAGTATCCTTTCTATCCTTTTCTGTCTAGGCAGATTGGGCCCCAGCGTTTGCACATACTATTTTCTGTCTGTGTCTGTATTTCCTCTTGTCTAACCGCCATTACATGTTTGGGGGCTTCCTATGTTCTTTGGGGATCTGCTCCGGGGCAGATAGCTTTCCTCTTTCTATCTTTAGGTGTAGTTAATCTCTCAGGCTGTGACGAGGCGTCTAGGACCAACGTAGGAACGCTCACGGCTGCCTTTAGTTGGGGTGGTTAGTCAGGGTACTGCAATCCAATAGATTCCAACCTCTCTGGTGTATTGCCGTTTTTGCCTGCTCTCCTCAGCTACCAAAACATAACACATCACCATATTTTGAGAGCTATAATGTTTCCATATTTTGTCCCACAGAGTCATGTGAGATCTTGTTTTTTGTGGGACGAGTTGACAGTTTTATTGGTACTATTTTCGGGCACATGACTTTTTGATCGCTTTTTATTACGATTTTTGGGAGGCAGAATGAACAGAAACCAGCAATTCATGAATTTCTTTTGGGGGGCGTTTATACCATTCCGCGTGTGGTAAGATTGATAACGCAGTTTTATTCGTCGGGTCAGTACGATTACAGCGATACATCATTTATACTTTTTTAATGTTTTGGCGCTCTTATACAATAAAAACAATTTTATATAAAAAATTATTATTTTTGCATCTTTATTCTGCGAGCTATAATTTTTTTATTTTTTCGCTGATGATGCTGTATGGCAGCTCGATTTTTGCAGGACAAGATGAATTTTTTAGCGGTACCATGTTTATTTATATCCGTCTGTTTGATCGCGTGTTATTCCACTTTTTGTTCGGCGGTATGATGAAAAAGCATTGTTTTTTGCCTTGCTTTTTTTTTATTTTTAAGGGGTTCCCTAAAGGGGTTAACTAGTGGGACAGTTTTATAGTTTGGGTCGTTACGGATGAGGTGATACTAAATATGTGTACTTTTATTGTTTTTTTTATTTACATAATAATAATGTGTTTATTGGGGAATTGTTTTTTTAAATTTATTTAGGGATTTTTTAAAAATACTTTTACATGGTATATATATATATATATATATATATATATATTTATATATATATTTTTTTTACATTTTTACATTGTCCCAGGGTAGGACATATAGTGTCAGAACGACTTGCTGTCAGCAGTCACTGACAAGCCACCTGCCTGGAGGACCCAGAAGGACCCCGCGGCCATCTTGGAACCAGGGGCCTGCAGGGAGGAGGCCCTCGGAACAACGCGATCACATTGCGTTGTTCTGAGGGTCTCAGGGAAGCACACAGGGAGCCCCCTCCCTGTGTGATGCTGCCCTATGCCACCGGAACGCTGCAATCATGTTTGATCGCAGTGTGACAGGAGTTAAAGTACCGGGAGTGGTCCGTGACCACTCCTGGCACTTAGTGCCGGGTGTCAGCTGTGAGAATCAGCTGACACCCCACCGCGATCAGCCGCGCTTCCCACGTGAGCACGGCTGATCCGGGATGACGTACTATCCTATCCTTGGGAATTAAGTCCCAGGGCACAAGGACGGGATAGTACGTCAAATGTAGAAAGGGGTAAGGTTATCATATATTTTTCCTGATTGTTTCTGAATAAAGAAGCTCTGTTGTCACACGCATGGAGAGTATCGTGAGTAATCCGCTGCCAACACAAATACATATTTAGACTATGTGCACACGTTGCGGATGTTGATGCGGATCCGCAGCGTTTTTGGACGTGCGGAATTGCATCAAATCCGCAGTGTAGTGCACAACCAATGTTAGTCAATGGGAAATTCGGATTTGTTGTGCGCATGCTGCAGAAAAATATGCGCGGATTTGCAGCGTCTTATTTTCATAGCATGTCAATTCTTTTTGCGGATCTGCAGCGTTTCTGCACCCATTGACTTCCATTGTGTCAGTCAAATCAGCAGCAAAACCGCAGGTTGAAAAAGACCAGTGGTTTTGCTGTGGAGTTGAGTGCGAGAAACGCTGCAGATAGGGAGGAGGAAGAGTGTGTGGGCGGAGACTATGTGTGTGTGGTGAATATGTGTGGGTCTGTGTGCGGGTGTATGTGTGTGTGCGGGTCTGTGTGTGTCTGTGTGCGGGTGTGTGCGTGATGTCCTTGATCGCCTGCAAAAAAAAAAATAAACCAACAATATATTCCCTGTTCCAACGTAATCCATTTAATAATGAGTGTTCCACGACGATCTCCCGTGGAGAGTTATCACATTGAGATGTTACCGCTCTCCTGGGGCCTCCGGTGATACAATGACAGAAGGTATCCTTCCGCAGTATATCACTCCACCGCCAGGGGTCACCGGAGTTCGTTCCGTCACTCGCGGCACCGCTGTGTGTGAAAATTCTCACGCAGCATTGCCATCAAGTAAGAGCATGAACTCCAGTGACCCCTCAGTGATAACACTGCAGGAGCCATTACCTCCTTTATCTCCCAATGTGACCGCTCTACAGGAGAGATCGTCGTGGGGCACTCCTTATTACATGGATTACATCGGAACAGGGAGTATTTGTATTTTGTTTATTATTTTATTTTTTTGCAGGAGATCAATGGCTTCGGAGATTTAGGAGTACAATAAATATAGGAAACTTTGTTGTGTTTTATTTTAATAAAAGACTTTATTCTGGCTGTGTCTTTATTTAACTCATTAACAACTATAGGATTAGTTATGGATAGGTGTCTTATTGACACCTCTCCATTACTAAGCCAGGCTTGATGTCACTTTACAATACAAAGATGACATCAACCCCCCAACTATTACCCCATATGCCACCGCTACACGGCAGTGGGAAGAGAGAGGCTAAGTGCCAGAATTGGCGCATCTTAGAGATGCGCCATTTCTGTGGAGTCTGAGAGCTGGTGTTTGTAGCTGGGCGAGCCAATATCCATGGCCCCTTCATAAGCTATAAAGGGGGGACCCCACATCATTTTTTTGGGGCCCCCCTATTTTAATAGCCAGAAATAATAATAATAATCTTTATATAGCGCCAACATATTCCGCAGCGCTTTACAGTTTAACAGTTTCAAAACACAAGTCATAAGTAACAACATTAACAATACAATAATTAAAGCAAAATAAGACGACCCTGCTCGTGAGAGCTTACAATCTACAATTAAGTGGGGGAGATACAAAGTACAGGTGTGTATATACAATCATGTATTTACAATGATGTGCCAGCCATCTTGGGGGAGTGAGGGATGGATGGAGATAGTGAATGGGCTACACACACACACTTACACTTAGAATGACTTTGATTAGTGAACGTGATAGGCCGCTCTGAACAAATGTGTTTTGAGGGAGCCACTGAAACCATGCAAATTGTGGATAGTCCTAATTTCTCGGGGTAGAGCATTCCAGAGGATTGGCGCAGCGCCGAAGAAGTCTTGGAGTCAGGAGTGGGAGGTACGGATTAGTGCAGAGGTTAGTCAAAAGTCATTTGCAGAGCGCAGCAGTCGGTTAGGCCGATGGATAGAAATGAGGGAGGAGATGTAGGGGTTGCTGCACTGTGGAGAGCTTTGTGGGTGAGAACAAGTACTTTGAATTGGATCCTATAATGAATGGGCAGCCAATGTAAGGACTGGCGAAGAGCGGACGCGTCCGAGTACTGATTAGCCAGATGGATGACCCTGGCTGCTGCATTCAGTATGGACTGGAGAGGGGATAGTCGAGTAACGGGGAGGCCAAGTAATAGAGCGTTGCAGTAGTCCAGGCGGGAGTGGATCAATGCTACAGTGAGGGTTTTTGTTGCTTCCATGGTGAGAAAAGGAGATGTTCTTTAGGTGTAGGCGGCAAGAGCTGGCAAGAGATTGTATGTGGGAGGAGAAGGAGAGATTGGTGTCAAACATAACACTCAGACAGCGAGCTTGCTGCCGTGGTGTTATTATGGTGCTGCCCACGGAGAGGGAAATGTCAAATTTAGGGAGGTTAGTAGACAGCGGGAGCAGAAGAAGTTCAGTTTTGGAGAGGTTAAGTTTCAGATAGAGAGCGGACATGATGTTGGAGACAGCTGGGAGCTGATATTAATAGCCTGGGAAGATCCATGGGTATTACCCCCTTCCCAGGCTATAAACATCGGCCGCCAGTCGCTGGCTTTCACTCTCTGGATTGGAAAATTGGGTGGGAGCCCACAACATTTTTTTCCTTTTTTTCTTAAATTAAACAGATATTGCGTTTAAGGCCAGGGTCGCACTTGCTAGAAACTCGCACGAGACTTGCACCTCAGTACCCGGCACTGCCGCCGGCACTCGGGCCTGGAGTGCGCGGCTGTGTGTATTTCCATGCAGCTGATTGCTCCGGTCCGAGTGCCGGCGGCAGTGCCGGGTATTGAGGTGCGAGACTCATGTGAGTTTCTCGCAAGCGTGACCCTGGCATAACGCAGATTTTATCTATCTATAGATATATCTATCTATAGCTATATCTATACATAGATATAGCTATAGATGGATAGATATATCTATAGAAAGATAGATATATCTATAGATAGCTCTATAGATAAATATATCTATAGATAGATATATCCATAGATAGACAGATATATCTATAGATAGATATATCTATAGATTGATAGATAGATCTATCGATAGATCTATTTATAGATAGATCTATCGATAGATCTATCTATAAATAGATAGATCTATCTATATCTATCTATCGATAGATCTATCTATCGAGATATCTATCTATCAATATAGCTATCTATCTATCTATAGATATTCACTTATTTTTTATTGTGTGTGTAAACATTATATGGGAATATGGTATGTGATGATATGGTATTCAATGGAGTATGTAAAATAAGAGGTTGGACAAAGAAATGACATCACAATGCTTTTTTTTTGTTAAATAACATATCTTTATTTAGCTTACAAAAACGCATACAAATTCGCATGGAAAAAACGCCTGAAAATCCGCATCAAAAACGCGCAGATTTTTACCTGCATTTTCTGCCAAGAGAGGCAGAGTCTGCGTAGAAAATTCCACAAGCAAGTCTGCAACGTGTGCACATACCCTTAGACAATTTTAAGCAGGCAACTTCTTTCATAATGAAATTACCTACTTGCAGCCTCCACTAGGAGGAGCTATTTGCTTATGTACAGTCATGGCCAAAAGTTTTGAGAATGACACAAATATTATATTTTCACATGATCTGCTGCCCTCTGGTTTTTATGTGTGTTTGACAGATGTTTTTATCACAGACAGAAATATAATAATTGCAAACATATGAGTAACAAAAGCTTATATTGACAGTTAGAATGAGTTAATGCAGCAAGTCAATATTTGCAGTGTTGACCCTTCTTCTTTAGGACCTCTCCAATTCTCCCTGGCATGCTCTCAATCAACTTCTGGACCAAATCCTGACTGATAGCAGTCCATTCTTGCACAATCAATGCTTTCATTTTGTCAGAATTTTTAGGTTTTTGTTTGTCCACCCGTCTCTTGATGATTGACCACAAGTTCTCAATGGGATTGTAGCGCCCGCGTCCCTGCCTGCTGCCAGACAGGGACGTCGCTCTCCTCACCTGCGCTCAGCGTCCTCAGTGCTCCCAGCCTCCTCTGCGCCTCTGGCATCCTCGGCGCCCTCCTTCCGCCCTGCTGGTCCCGCGCGCTCCTTCCCTGCTACTGGCCTTAGGGCGCGCGCCCGCACCCTCCCCCGCTCTTAAAGGAGCCGCGCGCATTTTCCAAATCAGTCTCCAGCCAATGCTGGAGGACTCCACCCTATATTAAGGGCTTCCTCCTTAATGTAGGTGCCCGAGCAATGTTGTTCCTGTGCAGTCTAACTCTGTTTCAGCCATCAGCTCCTGATTCCAGTTACCTGCCTGTTACCTGTCGGCTTGCCTGTCTGCCATCCGTCTGCAGTTCCATCCAGAGGTTCGGACGTCATCTGCAGAGATCCCCGGCTCTTGCCTGCTCACCTAGGAGCGATCATCTGCCATCCGACTGCAGCTCCATCCGGAAGTTCGGACATCATCTGCGGAGATCCCCGGCTCTTGCCTGCTCACCTGGGAGCGATCATCTGCCATCCGACTGCAGCTCCATCCGGAAGTTCGGACATCATCTGCAGAGATCCACGGCTCTTGCCTGCTCACCTGGGAGCGATCATCTGCCATCCGACTGCAGCCTACCTGGAGGCTCCACCATATCAGGTCGTATATACCTGTATGTCTAGAGACTGCCTGGTCACTTGCCGTGACAACCTGCCTGTCTAGAGACTGCCTGGTCACTTGCCGTGACAACCTGCCTGTCCAGAGACTGCCTGGTCACTTGCCGTGACAACCTGCCTGTCCCAGAGACTGCCTGGTCACTTGCCGTGACAACCTGCCTGTCCAGATACTGCCTGGTCACTTGCCGTGACAACCTGCCTGTCCCAAAGACTGCCTTGGTCACTTGCCGTGACAACCTGCCTGTCCCAGAGACTGCCTTGGTCACTTGCTGTGACAACCTGCCTGTCCAGATACTGCCTGGTCACTAGCCGTGACAACCTGCCTGTCCCAAAGACTGCCTTGGTCACTTGCTGTGACAACCTGCCTGCCCACAGACTTCCTTGGTCACCTGCTGTGACAAACCTGCCTGTCCAGAGACTTCCTATATCCCCTGCCGTGATTCCCTGCCCTTTTCCCGGGTGCCACCCGCTCTCTTACAAGTAAACTCTCTTGTATAATAAAGCTTTGTGGTTCCACCCACCTGACCTGTCTCGTCAGTAGTTCCACCCACCAGACCCGTTACAGTTTGCTCGGGCCATGGAACCCGGTGGCACCCAAACCCCTTCACTCCCGGAACTGTGTCATGAGCTGTCTCGCCAGAGGTCTCAACAGGAGGCCATCCTGGGTCACCTGCGGAACGTCAATTCCAGTCTGGACACTCTGAATTCATCACCAGCAACCATCGCTGGGGCCATGACTCATAATCCATCAGTCCCGCTGATTCCCAATTCCGTGGTTTCCATTCCCGGACCCCGACTGTCAGCTCCTCCTAGGTTTGGAGGCGATCCTGCTCTGGCTCGGGGTTTCATTAATCTGTGCACCCTGCATTTTGAACTCCTGGCACACCAGTTTAACTCTGACCGGGCCAAAATTGCCTTCATCATGTCCCATCTCACCGGAGAGGCCCTGGCCTGGCTTAATCCTCTCTGGGAGAGAGAGGATCCTCTGGTATCTGACCTGCCTGCTTTTCTCTCGGCCTTCCGGAAGGTATTCGACGAACCTGGACGAAAGACTTCCTCTGCATCATCTCTGCTGCGTCTCCGTCAGGAGAGCCTCACCGTTGGTCAATATGCCATACGGTTCCGGACTTTAGCCTCAGAACTAGCTTGGGACAATGAAGCTCTAATTTCGGTCTTCTGGGAGGGTCTGTCTGGCCGTATTAAAGACGAACTTGCCGGTCGGGACATTCCAACCTCTCTAGATGATTTAATAAATCTTGCCAATCGAATTGATCTACGGTTCCAGGAACGAGCCAAAGAGGTCACCCGTGAAAAAAAGTTTCCTCATTTAACCCCTTCCGTTTCTCCCCAGGTGCACACTGCTGAGCCTATGCAGGTCGACCAGACCAAGATGGTCAAAGCCCGTCAGGACTCACGCCGTGTCGAGAAAAGTTGCTTCTACTGCGGCAGTAAGGAGCACTGGATCCGAACCTGTCCGGAGAAGTCGGGAAACGCCTGTGTCTAGGTTCGCTCGGAGAGGTCAATCTAGACAAAAATAAATCCTCTTCATCTCTGCTGCTCTCGGTCTCAATTCTTCTCGGTAAGAACCGTTACTTCGAGATGGCCCAACTTGATTCTGGAGCAGCTGGGAATCTCGTGTCACAGGCTCTAGTAGAGAAGTATCGCATTCCCACCAAACCTCTTGTTGAACCTGTATCTGTTGCTGCTGTGGATGGGGGCCTCCTACCTCGTCCCATCCGACTTATCACCGAAGTCATAACCCTGCAGGTGGGAATGTTGCATTCTGAGAGCATCTCGTTTCATGTTTTACCCGGACTCTCTCATGCTTTCTTACTAGGTCTGCCTTGGCTCCAAAAACATGCACCTGTGCTCGACTGGCAGAATGGAGAGGTTCTTCGCTGGGGACAGGACTGTCATAAAACGTGTCTGGTGCCTGTTCATCCTGTCTATTCTTCTCCTACACCTGCTAATCTACCTGGACTCCCGATTCCATATTGGTCATTTGCTGATGTCTTCAATAAAAAGGAAGCAGAGACATTACCCCCGCATAGACCATATGATTGCCCGATTGACCTGTTGCCCGGTACTACGCCTCCCCGTGGGCGTATTTACCCGTTGTCTGCTGCTGAGACCAGGTCGATGTCCGAATATATCGAGGAGAACTTAGCAAAGGGATTCATCCGGAAATCTACCTCCCCAGCGGGAGCAGGTTTCTTCTTCGTTAAAAAGAAAGACGGATCTCTCCGTCCCTGTATTGACTACAGAGGCCTAAATTCGATCACGGTGAAGAATAAGTACCCTCTTCCGCTCATTCCAGAACTGTTTGATCGTCTTAGAGGGGCTAGAGTCTTCACCAAACTAGATCTTCGTGGAGCATACAACCTGGTTCGTATCCGTCGAGGAGATGAATGGAAGACAGCATTCAACACCCGGGACGGCCATTACGAGTACTTGGTGATGCCCTTTGGTCTCTGTAATGCTCCAGCAGTCTTTCAGGAGTTGGTCAATGACATCTTCCGGGACCTCCTCTACTCCTGTGTTGTGGTGTACCTTGACGACATCTTGGTCTTCTCTCCGGATCTTCAGTCTCACCGGAGGGATGTTCGTCAGGTTCTGCTCAGGCTCAGGCAGAATCACCTCTTCGCCAAATATGAGAAGTGCCTCTTTGAGCAGACTTCGCTTCCGTTTCTGGGCTACATTATTTCTCAGACAGGCCTACGAATGGATCCAGAGAAACTGTCTGCCATCGAGAAATGGCCCCGACCAGAGGGGTTGAAGGCCATTCAGCGGTTTTTGGGATTCGCCAATTATTACCGTCTCTTCATACCGCACTTCTCTTCCAGGACTGCTCCAATCTCAGCGCTCACTCGCAAGGATGCTAACCCCAAACAGTGGACGACCGAAGCAGAGGAGGCCTTCCTTTCTCTGAAACAGGCCTTCTCTTCCGCTCCAGTGCTGCATCGCCCGGATGGCAACAAGCAGTTCTTCCTGGAGGTGGACGCTTCCTCTGCTGGAGCCGGAGCGGTTCTTACCCAAAAATCGCCATCCGGGAGGATGGTATCCTGCGGTTTCTTCTCCAAACTCGTCTCCTCCTCCGAGCGCAACTACTCCATAGGAGATCGAGAGTTATTGGCCATTAAGTTGGCATTGGAGTGGCGTTACCTACTCGAAGGGGCTCTTCATCCGGTAATCATCTACACGGACCACAAAAATCTGGCATACCTCCAGCAGGCACAGAGACTTAATCCTCGCCAAGCCCGGTGGTCCTTGTTTTTTGCCCGCTTCGATTTTCTTTTGCATTTTCGCCCAGCTGACAAAAACGTCAAGGCGGATGCCTTGTCTCGGTCTTTCCTGGTGTCGGATCTCGAAGATGAGCCTAAACATATCATCGATCCCGCCAGAGTGATGCAGGTGGCTCCCGTGAGTCTAAATCGTCTCCCTCCTGGTAAGACGTTCGTATCAGAAACCGATCGGAAGAGAATCCTACATTGGGGTCACTCGTCTAAACTCGCTGGCCACGCTGGTCAAAAAAAGACCCTCCAACTCATTACCCGGCATTATTGGTGGCCTACCCTGCACAAAGACGTAATAGACTTTGTTTCTGCCTGTGTTTCCTGTGCCCGCAACAAAGTTCCGAGACACCTGCCTACCGGCCGTCTTCTTCCGCTTCCTGTACCCGCTGCCCCCTGGCAGCATATAGCCATGGACTTCATTACTGATCTTCCCGTCTCTGCTGGTTGTACAGTCATTTGGGTGGTCACTGACCGCTTTTCCAAGATGGCTCACTTCATTCCTCTGCCAGGTCTTCCGTCTGCACCCGAGTTGGCTAAAGACTTTATCCGCCACATCTTCCGTCTTCATGGTCTGCCTCGTCACATTGTGTCGGATCGTGGGGTTCAGTTCACCTCACGTTTCTGGAGAGCCACTTGTAAGTTGCTAGACGTCACCCTGGATTTTTCCTCCGCTTACCACCCACAGTCCAATGGACAAGTTGAACGAATAAATCAGAATTTGACCAGTTATCTTCGACACTTCGTTAATGCCCACCATTCTGACTGGGTGGAGCTCCTGCCTTGGGCCGAATTCTCCTACAATAATCATGAGAGCGAATCTTCCACCAAGTCTCCGTTTTTTGTAGTCTTCGGTCAGCACCCTCGGATCCCTGTCCCTGTTTCCATCTCTGTGGACAATCCAGCTGCGGAATCTCTGGTTAGAGAATTCTCCTCCATCTGGGAGAGTACCCGGTCCGCACTCATTCAGTCTTCCGAGCGCATGAAAAGACATGCTGACAAAAAACGTCTGGATCCTCCTCAATTCCGTCCTGGGGACAAAGTCTGGCTTTCGTCCAAATATGTTCGACTCAAAATTCCGTCCTACAAGTTAGGTCCTCGGTTCATCGGTCCTTTTGAGATCATCAGTCAGATCAATCCGGTGTCCTATAAATTGAAACTCCCGGCCAATTTGAAAATTCCTAATTCTTTTCATGTATCTCTCCTCAAGCCTGTGGTTCTTAACTCTTTTTTTAAGTCTACAGGTACACCTCCTGCTCCAGTGTCTGCTGATGATGAATTTGAGGTAGAGAACATTCTGGCCACAAAAAGGGTAGGAAGAAAGACTTATTTTTTGGTGGATTGGAAGGGGTTTGGTCCTGAGGAGAGAACCTGGGAGCCTCGGGAGAACATCCATGCCCCTCTTATCCTAGCTAAATTTCTTTCTGGCCTAAAGAAGGGGGGCCTAGAGGGGGGGGTACTGTAGCGCCCGCGTCCCTGCCTGCTGCCAGACAGGGACGTCGCTCTCCTCACCTGCGCTCAGCGTCCTCAGTGCTCCCAGCCTCCTCTGCGCCTCTGGCATCCTCGGCGCCCTCCTTCCGCCCTGCTGGTCCCGCGCGCTCCTTCCCTGCTACTGGCCTTAGGGCGCGCGCCCGCACCCTCCCCGCTCTTAAAGGAGCCGCGCGCATTTTCCAAATCAGTCTCCAGCCAATGCTGGAGGACTCCACCCTATATTAAGGGCTTCCTCCTTAATGTAGGTGCCCGAGCAATGTTGTTCCTGTGCAGTCTAACTCTGTTTCAGCCATCAGCTCCTGATTCCAGTTACCTGCCTGTTACCTGTCGGCTTGCCTGTCTGCCATCCGTCTGCAGTTCCATCCAGAGGTTCGGACGTCATCTGCAGAGATCCCCGGCTCTTGCCTGCTCACCTAGGAGCGATCATCTGCCATCCGACTGCAGCTCCATCCGGAAGTTCGGACATCATCTGCGGAGATCCCCGGCTCTTGCCTGCTCACCTGGGAGCGATCATCTGCCATCCGACTGCAGCTCCATCCGGAAGTTCGGACATCATCTGCAGAGATCCACGGCTCTTGCCTGCTCACCTGGGAGCGATCATCTGCCATCCGACTGCAGCCTACCTGGAGGCTCCACCATATCAGGTCGTATATACCTGCCTGTCTAGAGACTGCCTGGTCACTTGCCGTGACAACCTGCCTGTCTAGAGACTGCCTGGTCACTTGCCGTGACAACCTGCCTGTCCAGAGACTGCCTGGTCACTTGCCGTGACAACCTGCCTGTCCAGAGACTGCCTGGTCACTTGCCGTGACAACCTGCCTGTCCAGATACTGCCTGGTCACTTGCCGTGACAACCTGCCTGTCCCAGAGACTGCCTTGGTCACTTGCCGTGACAACCTGCCTGTCCAGATACTGCCTGGTCACTTGCCGTGACAACCTGCCTGTCCCAAAGACTGCCTTGGTCACTTGCCGTGACAACCTGCCTGTCCCAGAGACTGCCTTGGTCACTTGCTGTGACAACCTGCCTGTCCAGATACTGCCTGGTCACTAGCCGTGACAACCTGCCTGTCCCAAAGACTGCCTTGGTCACTTGCTGTGACAACCTGCCTGCCCAGAGACTTCCTTGGTCACCTGCTGTGACAAACCTGCCTGTCCAGAGACTTCCTATATCCCCTGCCGTGATTCCCTGCCCTTTTCCCGGGTGCCACCCGCTCTCTTACAAGTAAACTCTCTTGTATAATAAAGCTTTGTGGTTCCACCCACCTGACCTGTCTCGTCAGTAGTTCCACCCACCAGACCCGTTACAGGGATTAAGATCTGGGGAGTTTCCAGGCCATGGACCCAACATCTCTATGTTTTGTTCCCTGAGCCATTTAGTTATCACCTTTGCTTTATGGCAAGGTGCTCCATCATGCTGGAAAAGGCATTGTTGATCGCCAAACTGCTCTTGGAGGGTTGGGAGAAGTTGCTCTTGGAGGACATTCTGGTACCATTCTTTATTCATGGCTGTGTTTTTAGGCAAGACTGTGAGAGAGCCGATTCCCTTGGCTGAGAAGCAACCCCACACATGAATGGTTTCAGGATGCTTAACAGTTGGCATGAGACAAGACTGGTGGTAGCGCTCACCTTGTCTTCTCCGAATGAGGCGTTTTCCTGATGTCCCAAACAATCGAAAAGGGGATTCATCAGAGAAAATAACTTTACCCCAGTCCTCAGCAGTCCACTGCCTGTACCTTTTGCAGAATATCAGTCTATCCATGATGTTTTTTCTGGAGAGAAGTGGCTTCTTTGCTGCCCTCCTTGAGACCAGGCCTTGCTCCAAGAGTCTCCGCCTCACAGTGCGTGCAGATGCACTCACACCTGCCTGCTGCCATTCCTGAGCAAGCTCTGCACTGCTGGTAGCCCGATCCCGCAGCTGAAACACTTTTAAGAGACGGTCCTTTCGCTTGCTGGTCTTTCTTGGGCGCCCTGGAGCCTTTTTGGCAACAATGGAACCTCTCTCCTTGAAGTTCTTGATGATGCGATAGATTGTTGAATGAGGTGCAATCTTTCTAGCTGCGATACTCTTCCCTGTTAGGCCATTTTTGTGCATTGCAATGATGACTGCACGTGTTTCTTTAGAGATAACCATGGTTAACAGAAGAGAAACAATGATGCCAAGCACCAGCCTCCTTTTAAAGTGTCCAGTGGTGTCATTCTTACTTAATCATGACAGATTGATCTCCAGCCATGTCCTCATCAACACCCACACCTGTGTTAATGGAGCAATCACTGAAACGAGGTTAGCTGGTCCTTTTAAGGCAGGGCTGCAATGATGTTGAAATGTGTTTTGGGGGATAAAGTTCATTTTCTAGCCAAATATTGACTTTGCAAGTAATTGCTGTTAAGCTGATCACTCTATAACATTCTGGAGTATATGCAAATTGCCATTAGAAAAAGTGAAGCAGTAGACTTTGTAAAAATTAATATTTGTGTCATTCTCAAAACTTTTGGCCATGACTGTATTATACTTATGTAGCAACCTTGTGATGGCAATTGCAGGTAGCCAAAATTGGTATCATTTGAAGCAGATTCCTATTTAATTTACATGAAGAGCTGCGTGATACATAAAATTACCTATGTCTGTTGCTAAAGCCTGACAATTTTTGTAACTTGATTCATTTGAAAATTGCTTACTTTTCTCCCTATACGGCTGATCCCTATACATGTTGTTGTTACTACACTTCCTGTGCAGTTTTGTTCAACACTTGCAGTTACTTCTCTGCAGTTTCTATCACTCCACCTGAAACTGGATATCATGAGGGGTAGCGCAGCAGATACTTACCACATCTTGTGTCGCCGTCGTCCTCAGATATTTAGAATCTATATGGCAAGCCTGGTGGCTCTGGTTAGCACTGCAGCGCTGGAGTCCTGGGTTCAAATCCCACCAAGAACAACAACTGCAACGAGTTTGTATGTTCTCCCCGTGTTTGTGTGGATTTCCTCCAGGTACTCCGGTTTCCTCCCACACTCCAAAGATAAACTGATAGGAAATTTTGATTGTGAGCCCCATCGGGGACAGTGCCAATAATGTCTGTAAAGTGCTGCGGAACTACTAGCGCTGTATAAATGAGTAAAATAAATATATCTATCACAATGATAGAAACAGGAAGAAGCGACCGCAGCTTGCTTTTCTTTCCTTCCTTCTTTCATTCTGTCTCTGAAACAAGATGTCATCAAGGGTTAGTAATATAAGCAGGGTGAGTTACAGCAGTGCCACCCCACAGTACCCTCCATACGCATAGTATGATGACCCTACTGTATCCCAACTCAACTTCCCTGGTGAAGTATGGTGACACAAACAAAATATGATCTCCAACTGTGACCTTCACACAGCCCTTCATGCAGTATAATGTGCCTACATACAGTACAATGGCCCCCAGTTCACTGTATAATGGCCCTCATTAGCCCTCCAATCAGTATAATGACTCCCACACAGCCCTACACACAGTATGATGGACCCCACACAAACCTTCACACTGTATAATTGCTTGCATACAGTATAACGACCCCTACAGAGCCTTCCATAAAGTATAAAGTCTCCCCCATAACTCTCTCAATATTATATTAGCCCCCACATAGCTTTCTAAATATTATAATGACCCGACATGGCCCTCCAAATATTATAATGGCCCCCAATATCCCTCTATATATCATAATGGGCCCATAGTTCTACATATAGTATCCTGCACTCCATAATTCTATATATAGTATAATGCACTCCCCATAGTCTCCCATATAGTATAATGCATTACCCGTAGTCCTCAATATAGTATAAAGCACTCCCCATAGTCCTCAGTATGGTATAATGTATTCCCCATAGTCCTTCATATAGTATTATGCACTCCCCATAATCCTCCTTATAGTATAATGCACTCCCCATAGACCTCAGTTTAGTATAATGCACTCCCTATAGTCCTTCATATAGTATTATGCACTCCCCATAGTCCTCCATATAGTATATGCACTCACCATAGTTCTCCCTATAGTATAATGCACTCTCCATAGTCCTCCATTTACTATAATGCACTCCCCATAGTCCTTCATTTACTATAATGCACTCCCTATAGTCCTCCATGTAGTATAATGCATTACCCCTAGTTCTCCATATAGTATAATGCACTCCCTATAGTCCTCAATATAGTATAATGCACTCCCCATAGTCCTTCATATAGTATTATGCATTCCCCATAGTCCTCCATATAGTATAATGCACTCCCTATAGTATAATGCACTCCCCATAGTCCTCCATTTACCACAATGCACTCCTTATAGTCTTCCATATAGTATAATGCACTCCCCATACTTCTTCATATAGTATAATGCACTCCCCACAATCCTCCATACAGTATTATGGCCACCACAATAAAAAAAATACAATACTCACCTCTCCTGATACTCCCTCTTTCATCATTACTTTCAACTGTATCTGCATCGAGATGCTGATACAGTTGAATGAGTAATGATGGGCAGTGGGAGTGGCCCGGTGGCTGCTCACGGGCCTCATAGCAATCGCATGGCCTGCGCCATTGGTGGTACGCCACTGCGTGCATGCCACTTATCTGATGCTCATGATTCACAAACAGTCTTATGACTTCATGAATCAAGGGGCGTCTGACTCTAGGACATCCCCTCATCATGTCTGAATCATGATGACTAGTCCAAGGCTGGACCCCGCAATGCTCCCGTTGAAGGACAGGTCTCTCTATATAAATACACATAAGGAGAGACCTCTTAGACATGGATCTGATTTTTCAAAATGTTTTCTCTGAATCTCTGCAGCGTTTTAGACTACAACAAACACATTTGCAATAATGTAGCCAGCGTCTGACTCATGTGTAAGGAGGTGAAGGGTATTAACCCTTCAAAGGTTTCATCCCCTTTAATTGTGTCAACATGTGTAAATATATGCCTTGTATGATGTAATGTATTAGTGTCAAGTCTAGTATGTGGGGGTTGAGTTGTAGGAAGTTAGTGCATCCTTGGGGTCACTAGAGGAGGGCACTAGAAGGGTAGTGTATATATTTATGGGTTAAGTGTAGCTTGCAAGGGATCACTAATGGGGGCACATTAGAGATCCAGCTAGAATGTTATAAAAATATGTCAAAGCAGTAATTGGGTTTGGTCACTAGAGGGGGGCATTGAGCACATCCATTCTGATAGGTACTATAGTTAAGGACTTGTTGCTAGGGAAAGATTGCCTCCAAGCGGGAATCTGTCAGGAAGACTTCCTCTTAGCGGGAGTCAGTTGGGGGTGGACCTTGCTAGTGTGAGGACGTCCACGTTCCTGGGCCCTGAGCATAGGGTAGGAAGAAGAGGGGACCAGAAACCCCTGAAGAAGCTAGTGAAGGATTCACCGTGGGAAACGTGAGCCCAAAGAGAGTGGGTTTACGTAGCAGTAGTCCAGTGGAAGAACCACTGTGGGAACGCTCAGCAGAAGAGGTCGTGCATGAGCGTAGAAGCGAGTGGGCCATCAGAAGTATCCGGGCAGGATAACCAGAGAGGGGTGGACGACCTAGTAGATGTGTCTTTCTTATGCTGGATTGAAGAGTCTCCAGGGGAAGAGATCGAAGTGCCGTTTTCACCGAGCTCCTCGTCCCATCAATACTTATTGGTCCATTCTGGTGTATCGGAGAAGAAGAGGCAGAATTGTGAAGAATGTATTGCTGGTATCGTTTAAGACGTGCTTATGGTGTCTTGGATGTGCTTTGTCCAGAGGAAAATAAAGCAGAACTGTTTGACGTGATTTGGGACTCTGACTCTAATTGCTCTGTATGCTCCCTCACGGGAGGAGAACACCCCAGGCGAATAAAGACAACAGAGGTAAAATACGTAGCAGATTCCAGTGCATCGGCCCCACGGCCGTCCCTTTACACATGCAACCCATAATCCTGGCAGCATCAATCAACTGGCAGGTTCCCTTTATAGCCTATGGATTTAGAATGGGATGTGATAAAAGCTCCTGTACATGTCTCAATACTCGTAATAACGTTGACAAAAGACCAGATTGCTCATTCACGTGTGACATTCTCCTTTGCTGTAGAGCACAGAGAAATTGTAGCAGGCGCTTAGTACAATGGGGCAGTATGACTAATCTTGCAATGGAGAAGCTTTGCCTATCACTGTTGTCACATAGTATTAGAATGCGATGCTAAGGCTCCACCATTAACAATTTCTTTGCTGACCCAATCTTCTACTGTTCAGTGTACACAAATGTACACATGCTCCTATATAATAACTGGGTAGTGTGTTACATGAATGAGGAGCTGTCGCTTCTGCCTGTACATAGAGAATCAAGATTATTGTGCCAACTACTCCTAATATACATATAGGAGAAGGGAGGCCCACTCCTACACAAGGGACCACCAAAGGATTCACCTGTGGGCAAGTCTGAGCCCACTGTCACGTCTCACATGGCATTGTGTCTCAAAAGGACTGATGTGCAATAATGTGTGTAGGGAGTTGTAATACTCTGCATATTCAGCGGTTTATGGGGGAGCTTAGTTGTGGACCCCTTTGTTGATTTAGGAGAATTTCATTAATTTAATGTTATTATAAGAATTGTGGCAATATGGCTGCTGTGAAATATCCAAGTGCTGTCTGACTTTGGTAGAATATACGCTTCTATGGCAGTGTTTCTGAATCCAATGTTAGAATATTGATGGTTTTATGATGGTTTAAAGGGGTTGTCCATTAAAATATCCGATGCATAGGTGATAACTTGTTGATCAGTGGGGGTCTGTCTGCCGGGACCCACACTAAGGCCGGGGTCACACACAACGATAAAAAATCGGTCCGTATTATACGGCTGTAATACCCAGAAAAGTCCCCTGAAAAGTGATCCGTATGTCATCCGTGTGCAATGCGAGGATGCGATTTCCTCGCATCAAAACATCCGTGTGTCATCCGTACGACGAGATTTTCTCGCCGGCTTGCAAAACCGACATATAATGGATCCAAATGACAGTTTTTACAGCACAAAAAAAAAATAGATATATACACATAGAATACATATATATACAGTACAGACCAAAAGTTTGGACACGCCTTCTCATTCAAAGATTTTTCTGTATTTTCATGACTATGAAAATTGTAGAATCACACTGAAGGCATCAAAACTATGAATTAACACATGTGGAATTATACATTACACTTTACAAAAAAGTGTGAAACAACTGAAAATATGTCTTATATTCCAGGTTCTTCAAAGTAGCCACCTTTTGCTTTGATTACTGCTTTGCACGCAGAAAAGGTGAACGGATGGACTCTACATGCCTGGTTCCCACCGTGAAGCATGGAAGAGGTGGTGTGATGGTGTGGGGGTGCTTTGCTGGTGACACTGTTGGGGATTTATTCAAAATTGAATCGGTGAGCGGTCCAGCTCACCCCAAACCATCTCGATTAGGTTCAGGTCTGGTGACTGTTGAGGCCAGGTCATCTGGTGTAGCACCCCAACACTCTCCTTCTTGGTCAAATAGCACTTACACAGCCTGGAGGTGTGTTTGGGGTCATTGTCCTGTTGAAAAATAAATGATGGTCCAACTAAACGCAAACCGAATGGAATAGCATGCCGCTGCAAGATGCTGTGGTAGCCATGCTGGTTAAGTATGCCTTCAATTTTGAATAAATCCCCAAGAGTGTCACCAGCAAAGCACCCCCACACCATCACACCACCTCCTCCATGCTTCACGGTGGGAACCAGGCATGTAGAGTCCATCCGTTCACCTTTTCTGCATGCAAAGCGGTAATCAAAGTAAAAGGTGGCTACTTTGAAGAACCTAGAATATAAGACATATTTTCAGTTGTTTCACACTTTTATGTAAAGTGTAATGTATAATTCCACATGTGTTATTTCATAGTTTTGATGCTTTCAGTGTGATTCTACAATTTTCATAGTCATGAAAATACAGAAAAATCATTGAATGAGAAGGTGTGTCCAAACTTTTGGTCTGTACTGTATATATATATTATATATATATATATATATATATATATATACATGTCATTGTGACATATATATATATTTATAGCTCATACACTTCTACATAGTATAATAGCCGCTAATTCAATTGCCGGCTTTTGTGAAATTACAGAACCCGACATGAAATGACACATGGTTTACATACAGTTAACCATGTCATTTCATGTAGTTTGATATATGTTTTTCACTAACAATTACATGATTTTTTTCTCGCATTGCACTCGTCCGTATTTCTCGCTAGTGTGACTCCGGCCTAATTTTCAGAATGAGGCCCCTTTATCACCAATAGAATGGAGCGGCAGGGCACATGCTCGACAGGGTCTCAAATTCTTTCCCTATGGGGCTGCTGAGGATGTTGTGCTCGGATTTTCCCAGCATCCCCACAGAGAATGAAAGGAACAGCAGTCGGGCATCTGACTTGCAGCTCCATTTTGTAACAAATATTAAAGTCCCCTATTCTGCCAATTATTGTGGGTCCCAGAGGTGGAACACCCACCAATCAGCTGTGAGAAGGTGATAACGTTTTACTGGGCAACCCCGTCAAATATATGTATGTTACTGCACATCCAGTGCTGGGTGACAGCGTGGAGACCAATCCACACACGGCTGATGCTGGCTGTTACCAATAGCCAGTAAGGGCTGCATTACGTGTGCCATAGGGCATAGGGTGAGTGATAGCGGGTGCCACATCTAGGATGGCACAGTATTAGGACATTTACCATCAGCTGACGAGCATATTTTTGATCCGAGTACGATCCGTGAAAACATTGCTTAGCACTCAGACCAATGTTATTCTATGGGGCAGCGCACGTGTTTCTTTTCCTCGGACAGAGATGGTCAAGGGAAAAAAAAATAAAACAAAGCACGCTCGATGTGCATCCAATATTTGGATCGCACTCGGCCAGGCAAGCCGATGAGTGCGTGGAAATTATGGGACTGCACTCAGATGACATCTTAATAAAATAATTAATTAGAATTAATAAGATTTATCTTTTTTTTAAATAAAATAAAGATTAAAAAATAATAATAGTTATGGAGTTAGGAAGGAGAGGAGGAAAACAAATAGCACAAAAATGAAAAACTGTCCAGAAGTGAAGGGGTTAAGACTGCCACCAATACAATAATACAGTTTAGTAAGTGGTCTAATGTGAGAACGAGCCTCTTTACTAACAGTGCAGGACTGCGGACCACCACCAGAAACAACTGCCACGTGGTTTATGCCCACTGGTTGTCAGGCAACCAGAGACGCCACGTCAGATGTCCGTTCGCGCACCGGAAGTCGAGTTGTTGGAGTAATGACGTTTCTCCGTGCGACTGAATCCGGCGGCCATTTTGCTTTTGGGCAACTCCTATAGGCAGCAGTGCTCGGCGCCAGTGCTGAGTTATGTGGTGGCGGAGGCGCACTGCAGGGGATCTCCCGGAGCACGGCTGCCGCTAACTACTGCTGCCGGAGACATGGCGGCCGGTGCCAGGGTGCTGAAGCTGGGGCGTCGGTACAAGTACTTGGCAGCTGCCGCCCTGGCTCTGCTCCTGTTACAAGGCCTGGTGGTGTGGAGCTTCAGCGGACTGGACGAGGATGGAGAGATTGTAAGAGCTGCTCTGAGGTTGTGTGTGTGAATGCTGGCCTAATGGGGGCAGCACTGGGGTCCCGTAATGGGCACAGGGTCGCTTGTGTAAGGGTTACGTGTGCCATAGGGTGAGTGATGGGTGCCACATCTTGGATGGCACAGGATTTGGACATAATGGGCTGCGAGACCCGTAGTTGGCGTACTGTGTCGCGCTTTGTAACCTGGCAGTACTGGCGCACGAGTGCCCGCTGACTCTTCTTCCTTTGTGCCGTTGTCGCCCGCCTTCCTGCTTTGCTGTGATGACTTTTTGTATTCCAGAATGCCCCTCAGAAGAGGAGTAGAAGCCCGATAAGGCGGAACACTCCAAGGACCCTGACAGTTCCGCAGGGCGCAGATCTTGGAGATCGAGACTAAAGGGAGGGAGAGCGGGCAATGAGGTAGCCAGAGTGGCAAAAGAGGCTAATGCCAAGTCCAAGCTGAGCACCCGTATCCATGTCCCGCAGGAATCGTGGGCCAATCTGACTAGAGACGGGGACACGGGAAGCGTAGAAGGACCTCATCACACCCACCATGGCTTCTCCCGCAAATGTGAAATCAAAGGAAAAGATGCCTTGTCTGCACTGGCAAGAGCACCTACCCAAAAGTGCCAGCAGGAGATTGCCAACTTGGTGTGTTTACACCAGCAGGGACGGCTCATGCCAAAGAGCTTGCCACATTACTGCCACATAACAGGTAGCGCTTCTTCATCTCTATATGTGTGTACTAACGTGTTATTTACTGACCCGTCTTGGTTGCCCCTGGGTATTCCGACAGCCTTCACATGTCTCTGATTGATGGCTCTCATGTGGTGCTGCTGTTTCCTGTTGTTCCATAGGCTTGTTAGTGAGGCATTGTCAGTATGTGCCTGTTGTGGCTTGTCCCGGACAGCTGGCGTTATGCATTATCTCCTTTGGTAGAGGTGGTGGCAGAACCAGGACAGTTATCAAGTTGTGACGTGAAGAATTATTTAATGAGTGAAGGAGAAGTTGGCATTTTGAGTTAAAAGAGTAAGCTCAATTAAACCAAATTAAGGCTATGTGCACACGTTGAGGTTAGTTAGCGCTTTTGTTTTTGTTCGCGGTGAAAACGCTTACCCAACGCAACTCATTATATTCAATGGGATTCCGCAATGCTGTGCACATGCTGCGTGTTTTTCTGCGGCGGAATCGCATCGCGGAAAAAAACGCAGCATGTTCATTCTTTTTCCGGAATCACGGCGATTCCGCCGCCAGAGGAATGCATTGAACCGCTTACTTTCAGCATGTGGCTATGCCCACCATGCACAAAGTAAGTGGTTCAAGTGCGGATGGTACCCATGGTCTGGAGGAGAGGAGACTGTCCTGGGTACCATATCCTTGTTAAAATAATAATTAAAATAAAAAATAGAGATATCCTCACCTTCCGGCGGCCCCCGCAACTTTCCCGCCTCTCAACGACGCTCCCAGCGACGCACCTTCTGGCGGCCCCCGCAGCCTTCCTCGTCCTCAGCGACGCTCCCGGCCAATCGCGTTCCCAGGCGTGCTTAGCGACAATGACCCCAGATGATGTGGCGGTCTCTCTTGAGTCTACGTCATCTGGGGTCATTGTCGCTAAGGACGCCTGGGAACGGGATTGGCCGGGAGCGTCGCTGAGAGGCGGGAAGGCTGCAGGGGCCGCTTGAAGGTGCGTCGCTGGGAGCGTCGTTGAGAGGCGGGAAAGATGCGGGGGCCGCTAGAAGGTGAGCATAGCACGATTTATTATGTTTTTTATTATTTTTACCACTAGATCTTTTTACTATTGATGCGGCATAGGCAGCATCAATAGTAAAAAGTTGGTCACACTATGTGTGACTCGTGTGACCAACCTGTCAATCAGTTTTCCAAGCGATGCTACAGATCGCTAGGAAAACGCTAGCATTCTGCAAGCTAATTACGCTTGCAAAACGCTAGTTTCTGGCGGGAATACACATACCAATAAAAATGCGTATTTCCCGCGGCAGGGAGGTGCGGGATTGCCACGGAAAATTCCACGGCAATTCCGCAACGTGTGCACATAGCCTAAAGGTTCTTTCCCTTATGGGCTCCTCTACCTTGAACCTGTAGGCAAAGTCCTTAAAGGGGTTGTCCATTGGGAGAAAAAAAAATTTAAACGTCTCAAGTAGCGTAAAAAAAGAGGCAATACTCTGCCTCACCCATGCAACATTTATCAGGTCCATGCTGCTTTCTAGCTCCTGATATTGACTCAACACCAAAGAAATGGCAGCCCATGCCAGCCCAGACAATCCCTGGCTATGGCAGGTCACCGCTGGTGCCCGTGATGGGCTGAGCGGACATTTTCTGACTTGCCATGTGTGTCAAAAACGAACCGGAACATAGAGACCAACATAGTAGGCGGTGATCAGTAAGGTGAATATCACTCGTTTTATTTTTTTTATTTGCTTTAATCTTTGAACCCCCCAAAAAAAATTTCCCCTGGGTAACCTCAGATAGGGGATTGGAGGAGCAGGTCAGGTGGAGGGTTTACTTTTTGGCTGCCATCAGAATATGATGCCAGGTGATACCAGGTTTGTGAGTTTCTGTGATCAATTATTTTGTGTTCTCTCTGCGATTGTCAGTGGTAGTGTAATACGTGGCCATTCTAGAGAATAGCTGAGCGTGTAACACATGGAAGGAAGGAGTCCACCATTGCAGGGTCTGCTGATTGTTTGGGCAATTTTTGTTTTTTTCCTTATCAATGTGCAATGCAATAATGTCATAAAAGTAAATTTTGTCCCAGTGGTGTTGAAGTGATCCAATGTTATTTTCTGTATTTGTTTGCACATTATGTCATAATTAATAAGCATTGTCCTCTGATTGCTTTCTGTCGCAGGTAAACTCGCATCCGGTTTGCAATGGGAAGAGAATGATATTGTAGCTCCAGTTCACAAGAAACCTCTGCGTCTGGTCTTCATGCTTGTGGTACATGGGAGAGCTGTTCGGCAGCTGAAACGCCTTATTAAAGCTATATACCACAAAGACCACTTTTACTACATCCACGTGGATCAGGTAAAGGACAATTACCACTGTCGTAATAGGCATACATATGCTGAAAATATTAATAAGGTAATCAGGCAACTGTCCGTATTTCCGGATGCAAGAAAACTGATCAGCCGTGGTTGACATCAGTGCGTTATCCATTTTTTAATGGCGCGCCGTATATTAAATAAACAATACTGATCAGAAAGAAAGGCATTGAGTTTAATGGAACAGACGCATAAATTCTATGGATCTCTGTGCTGAGAACCTGTCACAGGATTTACAATACCATCTGCATCCATTGTTATGTAGCTCTTAGCCCTGATGAGAGGGGGGGTGTACTGACTTTGAGACGGTCATAGTTTGGATGTTAACATGAGCAGTTTGCGTCTTACCAGATTTGGAGCGAACACTTAAGAAAGAGGTTATTCAGCTAGTCTGACATGTAGTTCCAAAGCTAGTACACCAGCCTCATCAGGTGTAAGAGAGCTATTTAACAATGCATGTCTTTAGTCTAAAATCTGGTGACAGATTCACTTTATAATAGATGAGAAATGTGCCCCTTGATCACTTTTAATGTTTTTTTTTCTCTCTTTTTCTTGCCTTTACAGCGTTCCAATTACTTGCACAATGAAATGGTTCAGATAGCACAACAGTACACAAATATTCGTGTCACTCCGTGGCGCATGATCACAATCTGGGGTGGTGCCAGCCTGCTCACCATGTATTTACGTAGCATGCAGGATCTGCTAGAAATGACCGACTGGCCATGGGACTTCTTCATCAACCTGAGTGCTGCGGACTATCCCACCAGGTAAATAAAATATGTTGCACTTGTTTTTAGCCCTTTACTTTAGTGGTAAAAGGATATGATTTATCATCTGTGGTTTTTTTTTCGCATAGAACCAATCAGGAGCTGGTTTACTTTTTATCGAAATACAAAGATAAGAACTTTCTTAAATCTCATGGCCGTGATAATGCTCGGTAAGGATAGGCGTGTGCTTGTGATACTTTAATATTTTGACTTTTCTTTTTTTTCTTTTTTCATTTTATGCACCAGAACATCTGTAAACTCAATAATGGAGGACTTGTATTGAAATCACTTCCCTACCTGCGTAACTACTATCTGGGTGCTGTTCTTCACCTGTATCTATCAGACATATACAGCTTGTCCTGTAAACGTCCAACCCCTTTAAGCAGCGTCCAGTGATTCCAATTGATGAGTGTCCTCATCTTGTACAAGATTCCTAAAACAAGATGTTCTTTCCTTATTCTAGGTTCATTAAGAAGCAAGGAATAGATCGTCTTTTCCATGAATGTGATTCTCACATGTGGCGTCTTGGCGAGCGGGAGATTCCAGAGGGCATTGTGGTGGATGGTGGCTCGGATTGGTTTGTCCTGACTCGCCCGTTTGTGAAATACGTGATTTATACTCAGGATGTCCTCGTGTCCGAGCTCCGGCGTTTCTACAAGTACACTTTGCTCCCCGCCGAGGTCAGAGACCAGCACACGCATCCTGGGTCTGGGGACATACTGTGTCATCAATGTTCTCACTGCTGAATGTCTTTCTCTTTTCAGTCGTTTTTTCACACCGTCTTGGAGAACAGTCAAGATTGCGATACGTTTGTTGACAATAACTTGCGAGTGACAAACTGGAACAGGAAACTGGGCTG
This sequence comes from Oophaga sylvatica, assembly GCA_033576555.1. Classification (NCBI taxonomy): domain Eukaryota; kingdom Metazoa; phylum Chordata; class Amphibia; order Anura; family Dendrobatidae; genus Oophaga; species Oophaga sylvatica. The sequence goes on along the minus strand of JARQOD010000003.1, from coordinate 222,109,088 downwards.
CCGCTGCCAGTATAAGCACATTGTGGACTGGTGCGGCTGCTCCCCTAATGACTTCAAACCACCTGACATTGCACGACTAAAGGTAACCTTCGCCTATATAGTTTCTGGAACATTTGTGATCCTGAGCTGTCCGGTCATAAGAGAAGCTCTAGATTAAGGGCTTGTTCAGATGAGTGATACTTCTGGCAATGTTTTCAGAAAAGATCCTTGGGTGCGTTTTTTTTTTTTGGCAGCCTCATGCCTGCACTGTTTTGTGGCACGGCTTTTCAGTCTCCGTCCACTTTTTCCAATGCTTGTGCATAGATAACATTAAGCCCCATCCAATGTTTTATCAAGTGCTGTGCCTACAATAGTAATTGGGCAATATTGGCCACTCTCGGCAGTGTGTCCTGATCAAATTTGGGGGTGTGGTGATCCTTCTGTCTTTTACTGTTTTTTTTTCTTTTTTTTGTATTTGGTTTCATGTTTTTACTTGGCCTCGCACTCCCAACAACCAGATTCATCATTTTTTTTTTTTTTTGTTTTGTTTTGTTTTAGCAAGTTTCCAGGCCGACATTCTTTGCTAGAAAATTTGAGTCATCTGTGAATCAAGAGGCTATGGATATTCTGGATGCTCATGTATTTGGAGAACCAGATCCAGGAACCCCGAATCTAAAAGCCTACTGGGAAAATGTCTATCACTACACAGAAGGACAAGAAGGTGTCACTGATGTCACCATGACTGTGTACATGACATTTACACGATTATCATTGAATAAACTTCGGAAACCTGAGAAAGAGAACAAAAAGTTAGCCTGCAGGTAGCCAAAGACTGAGCCTTTATGAATTTTGCTGTAACCTTGTCATATCTCCCTGTTTAGTTGTTTTTAGCGTACAAACAGTTCGTATACACTCAAAGTGCTAATTTTTTCCTTTTAAATTTATAGACCTAGGGCAATGAGAGATAAATCTGTTTTTGTAGGTTCCCAGCTAAAGAGGAAGAGGTCGCCTTGTTACTGGCAGATTGGCTTACACAATTTGATCAAAATGTGCACTAGGTTGCTTACATGTATGAGCACAGTCTATGTAGCAGTGATGCAATTATTAATTCATTGAAAGGAGCCTGCCATTGGATTCACCAACTATGGGCAGCAAGAATCGGCACCTGGCAGCGCAATTGCAACCAGGTATGATTTGTTCTGGCTTCCTCCTGCCATGCTCCAGTTGATTGACAGTATTCTCCCTATTTTCATGCATAGAGAGGGAATTGTCAATCAAGTAGAGCAGGGCAGAGACAAACAAAGCCAGGGACCTGCCTTGGACTAGTCAGCCGATACACATAGTCTTTGACTGGCTTTTAAATGTATGATTTCACTTAAATACTGCAAATGTATGATTTTCTCAAATACTGCAGCTTTTCATAGTAAGTCATGCCCAGCTCCAATTGTGCAGCCGCTATCTGTTTAATGCTGCCCATGGTTTGAGTTGATGGGGAATTAAGAGCACACCAATGGGGACAGTGATGATAAGAAAGGATAACAGTATATTTTGGCTCTCTGACCATGGTTACATTTATTTGTGTGTGTGTTAATGCTAGTTATTCCCTTTTAGTTGTAAACATTAATGTAGGATTTAAAATTTCTAGCATCAAAAGCTCAACTTCTCTCCCCTCCCTGTGTAGCTTTTCTGCAGATGACTTCCCATCAAGTGTCGAAGTTTATTTTCACGATGATCGCTTCCAAGGTTATTTGGTGACCCAAAGAGTCCGTCCAAGTGAGACTCTGGAATTCTGGATGATGCCACGAGGGAGCCTGAGGATAATTGACAAGATTGGAGCATTTAGTCGTATCCAAAATTTGGAGGTAATGTGTAAAAGATTTGATAACAGGGAGAAATTCCACTTACACAAGTGTGTCGAATACGTCTGAACTGCAATACTGACCACAGACCATAGACAAATGTTGAACTCCTCTCACAAAAAAACAACATATAAAAACCTTCATACTTTCCCATTGACAGAAACGCGTTTTGTTTCTTGGAATGCAAGTATGAAATCGATAAAATATGTTTTGTATTAGAGGCCCTCCCTGTGATATTTTATTTAACTTTTTTTTTATTTTTCTAGGTGGGCACTGAATGGGATGCCAAGGAGCGAATTTTCCGTAATTTTGGTGGTCTTATTGGGCCCATGGATGAGCCTGTTGCTGTGCAGAGGTGGACGCACGGAGTCAATGTTACTGTTACAGTGGTCTGGATTGATCCTACCTACATAATAGCCGCTTCATATGACATTTCAGTTGATTCTGAGGCAGATTTCACGCAATATAAGCCCCCTTTAACACGTCCCCTTCGTCCCGGAGTGTGGCACATTCGTCTGTTACATTTGTGGGAACTGTTGGCTGAAGTAAAATTTTTGGTGGTACCACTGACCCACAGGAACAAGGAGCCACTACAAAAAGGTAAATTGTGTGTCGTGTACAGTCATGGCCAAAAGTTTTGAGAAAGACACAAATATTAATTTTTACAAAGTCTACTGCTTCACTTTTTCTAATGGCAATTTGCATATACTCCAGAATGTTATAAAGAGTGATCAGCTTAACAGCAATTACTTGCAAAGTCAATATTTGGCTAGAAAATGAACTGTTTCCCCCAAAACACATTTCAACATCATTGCAGCCCTGCCTTAAAAGGACCAGCTAACCTCTTTTCAGTGATTGCTCCATTAACACAGGTGTGGGTGTTGATGAGGACATGGCTGGAGATCAATCTGTCATGATTAAGTAAAGGTACTGCCACACTAAACTATCCCGCTAGCGATCACGATAAAGACGCATACTAATTGCGATCGCTAGCGGGATCGTTTTAATATCGCTGGTAGCGGCTTTATTTAGCGATGTCGTTAGGACGCTATCGCGGTTAGCAATCTCCTTAACGACTTTAGCGGTACAAAATACCGCTAAATCGCTAAATAAAAGGTGCCACACTCAGCGATAATACTTACCCAGCGGGAGCGCCAACGATAAAATAGGGTCCGGAACGATTCCAGCGACGAGCGAGATCACAGCAGGATCTCAGCAGGGAGCTCGTCGCTGACAGATGCCGCACACAACAACATCGCTAACGGGATCGCTAAATAGTGACGTTTTTTAGCGATCCCGTTAGCGATGTTGTTTAGTGTGGCATACCCTTAAGAATGACACCACTGGACACTTTAAAAGGAGGCTGGTGCTTGGCATCATTGTTTCTCTTCTGTTAACCATGGTTATCTCTAAAGAAACACGTGCAGTCATCATTGCAATACACAAAAATGGCCTAACAGGGAAGAGTATCGCAGCTAGAAAGATTGCACCTCAGTCAACAATCTGCACGCACTGTGAGGCGGAGACTCTTGGAGCAAGGCCTGGTCTCAAGGAGGGCAGCAAAGAAGCCACTTCTCTCCAGAAAAAACATCATGGACAGACTGATATTCTGCAAAAGGTACAGGCAGTGGACTGCTGAGGACTGGGGTTAAGTTATTTTCTCTGATGAATCCCCTTTTTGATTGTTTGGGACATCAGGAAAACGCCTCATTCGGAGAAGACAAGGTGAGTGCTACCACCAGTCTTGTCTCATGCCAACTGATCCTGAAACCATTCATGTGTGGGGTTGCTTCTCAGCCAAGGGAATCGGCTCTCTCACAGTCTTGCCTAAAAACACAGCCATGAATAAAGAATGGTACCAGAATGTCCTCCAAGAGCAACTTCTCCCAACCCTCCAAGAGCAGTTTGGCGATCAACAATGCCTTTTCCAGCATGATGGAGCACCTTGCCATAAAGCAAAGGTGATAACTAAATGGCTCAGGGAACAAAACATAGAGATTTTGGGTCCATGGCCTGGAAACTCCCCAGATCTTAATCCCATTGAGAACTTGTGGTCAATCATCAAGAAGACGGGTGGACAAACAAAAACCTAAAAGTTCTGACAAAATGAAAGCATTGATTGTGCAAGAATGGACTGCTATGAGTCAGGATTTGGTCCAGAAGTTGATTGAGAGCATGCCAGGGAGAATTGCAGAGGTCCTGAAGAAGAAGGGTCAACACTGCAAATATTGACTTGCTGCATTAACTCATTCTAACTGTCAATATAAGCTTTTGTTACTCATATGTTTGCAATTATATTTCTGTCTGTGATAAAAACATCTGTCAAACACACACATAAAAACCAGAGGGCAGCAGATCATGTGAAAATATAATATTTGTGTCATTCTCAAAACTTTTGGCCATGACTGTACACATCGGGCTGCTACTATGCCCACTTAAGTTCCTCAAAAAATAATGTTACTATTGTACTGTGATTAATGCTTCCTTCTCAGCTGACTGGCCGAGACGATTTGTGTAGCTCGCCCCATGGCGCATTTAGTACAAAGATTGTAACATCATTGCCCTCCTTCTGTCAGTATCTCATTTAATTGGGGTCATGGGTATAAGAAGTCTGATTATATGTATACAGGATATCTAATGATCTCTGTACTTTTAGGTGACAGGTGGTTACATGCTGGCCCATCCCATGGACAGTACATGGAGCAGGATTTTCAGGCTTTGAGTGGAATCCTTGGTCTTCCTTCACGTGTTGAGATTGAACAGGAGTCTGGCAAAAAATCTGACCTTATGGGTCATGATCTGGAAAAATGGACAGACACCAGTTTAAGTGATTTCTGGTCTGTCGGAGGAATTTGCACCAAGACTACCTCTACGTTGTGTCCATCACTTCCAGGCTGTTCTGATACTCATTGGAGTTCTTTATCACCTGACCCGAAATCTGAATTGGGTCCTGTCAGACCCGACGGCCGCCTGAGGTAGCAGGAAATAATGGCAAATGGACTCATACCTACTGTACAACAAAAGACTGTCATTCTGTATGTGGCACAACGCTCGACTTGTGCTTTACAGATCTGATCATCACACATCAGATTGAGCAGTTATTTGCTGTCTCGCTCTACATCCAAGTGCGTAGCACCTTCTTGAGTGAGGATCCAATGAACGTGCCCTTGGTTCCACTTCAACTCTCATTTAACTTACATGATCTGCAAAGTGTGCCAAGCTGGTCCAGCATTTCCAATGGGTGCCAAATATGTTCTGGCCATGGACTTACCTGCTGCTACAAGACGAGCCCTGAATTGACCAAATACCACAAGGGTAGACACTACTATTCCTGCAGGGGCTGGTTCCTCTGGTGGATGACTATTTCTGTACTGTGGATGGATCACGTGTACAAACGTGCCGACTTGTTACAAATGACTTTATTAACGGTGATTACATCACTGACCGCTCTTGAGTTTTTTTCGGTTGTACGGTAATAGTACTGTCTGCTACCACTGAATTGGCTCTCCATCCATCCCTTATCATACTGATGGCAGACTTAGTGATGCTTGAGTAAGTGGCAAATCTAAAATAAAAAGTTTACCAAAGGTTGCCTGTGCAGTGCAGCTTGCTGTGTAAATGTGTGGGGCTGGCGCCACAGGATAGTGTACCCTCAATCATTCTTGTGACGCAATGAAGCACTTTATTAATGTGATTTTTTTATGGAGTGAGATCTGTCTTAATAAATGTTATAATCACTACATTTGTCACTAATATGTGTTACTTAAGTGTACTGACCAGGTTTATTTTCTCTGACAAACAGAAGAGATTTATATTTGTACCATCTGCATAAAGCATTTTGAACCAAGCCATCAAAATTATGATTTTAGGCTATTCAGATTTTCAATAAAAGTACAGAAAACTTTTACATAAAAAGGCAAAATACACACACATGAAAAAAGGTGGGTGAGCCGAGTAGTAAGATGTACAAAAGGAATCGCTTCAAAAGACCCAAGTCAAGTAAGTTCAAATAGAGCTTAGTAAATACTGACAGTAAAGTCACGGTAGACCAAACATCAACCTGATCAGTAACTGACAACATAAATCCTATACCAAGAAAGTAGAGGGCTCACCCAGCAAATACCTGACTTGTGTTTCGTAACAACCCCAGATGAAGCTGTTGTGAAATGCTTGTTAGGGCCCCATTACACGCTTCAATGTCCCAGTGATCCCACCAACGATCCGACGTGTATGGGATCGCTGGGACATCGTTAGCTGATCGCTGGTGAGCTGTCACATAGGCAGACTCACCAGCGATCAGGACCAGCGAGCATGCTGGTATCCAGGGTAAACAGCGGGTAACTAAGCGCCGCACGGCGCTTAGTTACCCGCTGTTTACCCTGGATACCAGCTTCTGCTGTACGGCGCTGGGAGCTCGCTGATCGTTGGTCTCCCGCTGTCACACGCAGCGATGTGTGCTGCCCAGCGGGAGACCAACAATAGATTTATGGTCCAGTACATTCTGCAACGATTAACGATCAGCCGACTGATCGTTGATCATTACTACGTGTCACACGCAACAATGTCGTTTTGACATCCCTGCAACGTCACCAAACCGGTGACGTTGCAATGATATCGTTCACGATATCGTAGCGTGTAACGGGGCCTTTAAGATTCACTTCCAAGCTAAATAAACATTTTGTAAATCTCGCCACTTTCTACGCTCATAATTTTTCCATGTGTCTGAATTTGCATATTTTCTTATGTGACTTTATTATCTAATAAAAGCTAAATGTACTTTTATTGAATTCATGATCATTTATATCCTGCACGATTATTCTTGTTTGTCCATTATTTATATGTTTTGATAGATTACACAAACCTGATTCTTATGAAGAATCAATCAACCCCAGTTTCTCTGTTTCACACAAAACGTGGAAAAGCATGGTCTGATGTTGCTTGTTCTGTAACTTGATATCATTTTTATTTAGTGGGCAGATAGTCTTTATTAGTATTCTACCAGCACTAGAGGTACTGAATATTCTTTCCCCTCACTTCCCAGCATGGATTACTTGAGCTGCTGTCCAGTCACTTCCCTGCCTATCTGTTATTCCGGTATACAGTCGTTACTTTTATCGCAGCTGTACAATTTTCACTTTCTATAATCCATTTTGTTTTCCATTTTGGTATCTTTGCTGCTAAGAGACAAATTACACTGGACAACAGGCAGTGGGGTAGCTCAGGTAGAAGTGGTTGGCAGTTTGGTGTGATTTTTGTTCAGGATAAGAACATAGGCCCCGATTCATCAAGTCTTGTGGTGTTCACGCCGATCTTGATCAGGAGGCGTTCTGGAGTCAGACGATCCTGATTCTGTCTCAGCTTAGAAGTGGCCTGCACCTTCATGTGTGCCATTCCTCAAATCTTACTCTAGTGTGGACTGGAGTAAGATTTTGAGGCATAAAGAATACCACCGCTTATATTAAATTTGAAGTCTGCGCACCTTCACAATTTATCAGATCTTTCCGAAAATGGCGTAAGAACGCCAATAGTTGCAAAGCTTTAGTGCTCTGGTTCCTCCAAGACTTGGTGGCTTTTCAATGCTTTTTCTGACAGAATACTGATATACGGTCTTTGTTGAATTTTTAAATACAGTGATGAAATTAGATCTGTACATAGTGACCATTGAAGTTCAGGAAGGACAAAGGTGGCCAGAGCCAGTATAGACCTAATCTTCATAACTTGTAACTAAAAGGTTACATATTAAGAGGTCCCTTTGTTGAAAAGATGAATATCTTGAAATGGCCTCTTGGTATTTACTTATTAAACAGCTTTGATTAAATCTGATCTTCCAGTGTCAATTACTGGACAATGGCATTGCATTGGGTGTTTTATCAACAATCCGAGAAATCTGTGGAATGACTTCCAAATTACCAATCCACCATACATACAGTGGGTATGGAAAGTATTCAGACCCCTTTAAATTTTTCACTCTTTGTTTCATTGCAGCCATTTGGTAAATTCAAAAAAGTTCATTTTTTCTCATTAATGTACACTCTGCACCCCATCTTGACTGAAAAAAAAAATGTAGAAATGTTTGCAAATTTATTAAAAAAGAAAAGCTGAAATATCACATGGTCATAAGTATTCAGACCCTTTGCTTAGTATTGAGTAGAAGCACCCTTTTGAGCTAGTACAGCCATGAGTCTTCTTGGGAATGATGCAACAAGTTTTTCACACCTGGATTTGGGGATCCTCAGCCATTCTTCCTTGCAGATCCTCTCCAGTTCCGTCAGGTTGGATGGTGAACGTTGGTGGACAGCCATTTTCAGGTCTCTCCAGAGATGCTTAATTGGGTTTAGGTCAGGGCTCTGGCTGGGCCAGTCAAGCATGGTCACAGGGTTGTTCTGAAGCCACTCCTTTGTTTTTCTTTTTTAATAAATTTACAAAAATTTCTACATTTCTGATTTTTTCAGTCAAGATGGGGTGCAGAGTGTACATTAATGAGAAAAAAATGAACTTTTTTTGCATTTACCAAATGGCTGCAATGAAACAAAGAGTGAAAAATTTAAAGGGGTCTGAATACTTTCCGAACCCACTGTATGAGATGGTTGTTACCCAAATGCTGCAATAGCCATTCACTCTTGTATTCTCTGGGAGCCTCCGCCAGACATCTGTCCAGACAAATCTTTATCTCCCATGACAATCAGTTCTCAGTAGCTCCCATACACACTAAAGAGTCGTCTGAAGCTGTCTATATCATCGGGTTCGTCTACATTTAGTCCTTCACATTGAGGGCATTAAGCTATGTTCCGTATATACAGTGATTTCTTTTTACGATCCATTTTGGGATTACCAAAATGTTTCTTTTAACCTTTCAACATCTGCCGTACATATTCATGCATACAGCCATATGTGTTCGGCGTGACAATCATGCGGGCTCACTCTGAACGCCACCATGATCAAAAGCTGGTGCCAGCGCTATATGTAAGGCTTAACCCTTCTGATGCCACTGTCAGTAGTGACAGCAACATTAATCGGCATAGTATCGGAGCAACATCAATCAGCATAGTATCGGCACAACATGATTGCAATCGCATTGTGCCAGTGATCTCCATGGTGACCTTGCACCAAAGATGTCCATGTGATCACCCATGTACGGTGACCTCCAAGCTCCTGTTCAAAGCAGGAGCTGACACCTCCTCCATTTGCACGATTCACTGATCTAAGGCCTGAAGTCCAAAAGCTTAGCGGAGTATTAGATGGGCGATCAGGGCAGGGAAAGTTGATATCCCATCCTGGGACAAAGTAAAAAAGTGTTTAAAAATTGTAAAACTATAAAAAATAAAGAAAAAAAATCCAATAAATCCATACATTTATGTAAAAACAAAAATGAAGTGCACATATTTGGTATCAGCGCGTCTGGAATGACCTGACTTATAAAACTTTCCCACTAGTTAACCCCTTCAGTGAAAATCCTAAAAAAGAAGTGTCAAAAACTATGATTTTTCATCATACCACTGAACAAGAAGTGAAATAAATCATGATCAAAAAATCAAATGTAAATAAAAATGGATTCCGCTGAAAACGTCCTTTTGTCCCGCAAACAGCAAGCCGCCATGCAACTCTCTATGAAAAAATAAAAAAAAGTTGTAGCTCTCAGAATAAAGTGATGCATAAACAATTCTTTTTCCATAAAAGATTTTGTGTAAAAGCGTCAAAACAAAAAATGATATAAAAGGAATATCACTGTAATCGTACTGACCCGAAGAATAAAGTTGCCTTACCACACGGTGAATGGCATATAAAAAAAATTCCTCAATTGCTGTTTTTTGTTCATTCTGCCTTAAAAAAATCGTTGTAGAAAGTGCTCAAAAAACATTGTGACTGAAAATGATACCAAAAAAACTTCAAGTTGTCCCGCAAAAAAACAAGCCATCACATGACTGCCAGCAGAAATATAGAAAAACTATAGCTCTGAAAATATGGTGATGCAAAAACTTTGTTTTGCAAAAAAAAAATAGCATCTTTTAGTGTGTGACAGCAGCCAAACATAATAAAAACACAGATCCGAAGAATAAAGTCACTTAATCACTTTTACTGCATGAGGAACAGTGTAAAAATAAAACCAATTCTTCACCTGCTATTGATTTGTTCACTCTGCCTCCCAAAGATCTCAAGTTTGGCTCACATTTATCCTGCGCTCTGCGCTGAGCACTTACATCAGGGTTTCCTTGTAACTCTCCAACCTGTGTGATTCAGATGGAACCACTGGCGGAAGATGCCCTATAATGAGAGAGATGGAGGCACTGTGGACACCATCTGGCCTATGATTTGGCGGTGTCCGTTTTTTTTAAACATGCATGAAAGTGCTGTCGGCCACAGTTCACCTTTGAAAAGAAGGACACTGCTGAACAAAGGCCAGACATTGTACAGAGTATCTCTGCTACCTCATTATAGTGAGTGGATCCCTAGGGGGTTTTCATCTGAATCACGTCATTCAGAGATTTAGATGAGATGGGAACCCTGAATAAATGTGATCCAAAATGTTATGTAAAACGTTCCCAACAAAAGCTTCAACTCAATCCACACAAAAAATCAATTGCACACTCAGGCTTGTTATCTGTGAATGGAAATATAAGGGGCTTCCACATTACTGATAGCACAGAGGCTCTGCAAAAGCACTACATCACCTCGCCCCTAAAAGACATCCAGCAAATTCTGTACTCTCAAATCCAATTGCCCCCCTCCCTTCTGAGCCCCACAGTGTGCCTAGATCACAGTTATCCATATTTGGAATTTCTGCAGCGATGAGAGACCGCTTAATTTACAGGGTCCATGTATCCACTACAATGTACGGGCACTACAGTGACAGATTTGCAATTTTCACTTAACATTCACTGCTGCTTGTTTCTGGCAAATGCTCATGGAGTCAAAATCATCACTGCACCTGTAGATAAATTCCCAGAGGGGTGTAATTTCCAAAATAGAGTCAATTGAGGGAGAATTATGCTCTTCTGGCACATAGTGGCTCTGTGTATGGAGTCCACAAACAATTCTATGATAATTTGTTCACCATGAGGAAAATGGGGCTAAGCAGTTACAGTACAGCCACATAGGGAGTATTGCCAAGTTCAGTAAAAATTGTGTGACACATTTTCTTGCCAATTTTACCCATTTCAGTTTGTGAAAATGTAAAATCTCGGGCTAAAACAAAATTTTTGTGCTAAGAATGTAATTATTTTTCTTAACCGCCCAATGGTATAAAATTCTGAAACACACATGTTGTGTCAACACACTCACTGCACCCCTAGATGAATTCATTGAGGGTCCTGCTGCTCTGGCACCTCAGTGGCTCTGCCAATGTCACATGGCACCCTCAAACCATTCCAGTAAAATGTGCACTAAACTATGGCGCTCCTTCCCTTCTGAGCTTTGCATTGTGTAGTTTTCAACCATATACTGTATGAGAAAACTTGGGGCCAAAGCAACATTTTAGTGATCATTTTCCATTTACTCAGCCGAACGTTATACAATTCTGTGAATCACCCGAGGGTTTAAAATGCTCACTACACTGCTAGATGAATTCCTCAAGAGGTGTAGTTTCCAAAATGGCGTCAATTGAGGGGTTCCTTCTGTTTTGGTATGTCAGTTGCTCTTCAAACACGACATGACCTTCACAATCTATTCCAGTCAAAATTGCACTTTAGAATTCAATTGGCACTGCTTACCTGACAAGCCCTGCCGTGCACACATATAGTAGTTTTCTATCACATATGGGGTATCAGCATCCTTAGGAGAAATTGCACAACAAATTGTATGGTCCAATTTTTCCTGTTACCGTTGTGAAAATGAAATATTTGGGCTAAAGCAACATTTTTATGACAAAATTTATTTTTCATTTTCAAGGCTCAACGTTATAACATTTTGTGAAGCACCTGTGGATTCAAATTGCTCACCACACCTCTACATAAATTCCTTGAGGGGTGTAGTTTCCAAAATGGGGTCACTTTGGAGAGCTTTCCACTGTTTAGGCACCTCGGGGCTCTACAAACATGACATGGCGGCTGCTATCTATTTCAGCCAATGTTGACCTCCAAAAGCCAAGTGGTGCTCCTTCAATTTCCGAGCCCTTCCGTGCGCTCAAACAGTAGTTTTTTCCCCACATATGGGGTATCGACGTACTCAGAAGAAATTGCACAACAAATTGTATGGTTAATTTCCTCCTGTTTACCTTGTAAAAATGCAAAATTTGGGGATAAATTAACTTTTTTGTGGGAAAAATTAAAATGATCATTTTTTTTTCTTCCACATTTCTTTAACTGTTGTGAAGCACCTAAGGGGTTAGTAAGCTTCTTTAATGTGGTTTTGAGAAACTTGGAGGAGAAAAACAGCTTAATAGGGTCTTATCCGGAGGTGATAAGGATGTTTAAAAACAAGGTTATGCTAACCTGATTTAGTTGTGTATACACAACATTCAAAAGACATGTCAATCCAGCAGTTGCAGGTCCAACAGGTCATCAGACCAAGAAAACACACATAGAGAGGATTCGTGGATAATCTGCGCTGCTGATATAAACTTCTGATAATACCTCCTTTCTGGACTTGGATCTAATGGTTTTTCTTTATTTAGTCAATGTGTTTCGAAGTACTACCGATTTCTTCATCAGGACAAAAGAATTTTGTGCCTATGAAAAAGTCTGTAGTACTTCGAAACACGTTGACTAAATAAGGAAAAACTGTTAATACCTCCTGTTTGGAATTGGATCTATCAGAAGGGTATACCAGCAGCGCAGATTATCCACAAATCCTCTCCATTTGTGTTAATGAGGTTTTGAGGGGTGCAGTTTTTAAAATGGTGTCACTTTTGGGTATTTTCTGTCATATCGGCCCCTCAAAATCACTTCAAATGTGAGGTGGTCCCTAAAAAACATTTTGTAAATTTTGGTGGAATTAGAAATTGGTGATAAACCTTTAACTCATCTAACTTCCTAATAAAGAAAAATGATGCTTCAAAAATGATGCTGATGACACAAAAGAAATGTTATTTATAAATTATTTTGTACAGCATGACTAACCTTTCTGACAAGGGACGTACTATCCCGTGCATGTGACCCGGGCCAGTATGACCATGGACGGGATAGTACGTCATACGCGATCAGCCGCGCTCACGGGGGGAGCGTGGCCGGGTGTCAGCTGATTCTCACAGCTGTCACGGACTGCTCCCCGCACTTTAACCCCCGGAACACTGCGATCAAACAAGATCGCAGCGTTCCAGAGCAGGCAGAGGGGCTGTCAGCTCTAACAGCCCCTCTGCCTTTGGATCGGAGACCCCATGTCATGACAGTTTTTAGAATGGTTTCACTTTTGGGTATTTTCTATCATATAGACACCTCAAAGTGACTTCAAATGTGATGTGGTCCCTAAAAAAAATGGTGTTGTAAAAATGAGAAATCTATGGTCAACTTTTAACCCTTATAACTTCTTAACAAAAAAAAAAATTTGTTTCCAAAATTCTGATGATGTTAAGTAGATATGTGGGAAATGTTGCCTATTAAGTATTTTGTGTGACTTATCTGTGATTTAAGGGCATGAAACTTCAAATTTTGAAAATTCCGAAATTTTCAAAATTTTTGCCAAATTTCCATTTTTTTCACAAATAAACGCAAGTCATATCAAAGAAATTTTACCACTATCTTGAAGTACAATATGTCACGAGAAAAACATTGTCAGAGTCACCGGGATCCATAGAAGCGTTCCAGAGTTATTACCTCATAAAGGGAAGTGGTCAGAATTGTAAAAATTGGCCCGGTCATTAACATGCAAACCACCCTTGAAAGTTCTACATTTTCACCAAATTTCTGATATTTTCACAAACACCACTAGCATAAAGTACAACGTGTCACGAAAACACAATCTTAGGATCACGGGGATCGTTGAAACGTTCCAGATTGTTGGAATATGTTTGGTGCAACAACTCCATTCCTGTCTATGAGTGTTTAGTTGCTAGATTTTTATGCTGTTTATAAAGTAAAAAAAAAAAACTCACAGAGGCTCAAACAGGGAGAGCATGTGACTGTATTTCCTGTTTTCCTGTGTCTGTGTATGAGAAGCAGCCTGCTGTAGATGCTGCACAGATAGAGACACATAAATGATTTATTCCTGATTTATTAAGCTTATCATATAGTGTTCCTGTTTGTTCCTGAGTAAAGAAGCTCTGTTGTCACACGCGTGGAGAGTTTCCTGAATAATCGGTTGCAAACAGGTTATGGGCCCAGAGTGACTCAGAATCCCAGAGTAATACAGCAACAGAATCCCAAATCAAAAGCAGCACAGAGCAGCAGAGAAGATGTCCACTAGCAGCAATCCTGTCAAGTTCTCAATGCCAAACCTCACTAACCAAAACTACCAGTCCTGGAAATTCAAGGTGAAGAAGTTGCTCATAAAAGAAGGTATGTGGAAATATACTCAGGAACAAGTGCCTCATCCATTACCAGATGATTGGCTAGAGAAGGATCAGAAAGCACAAAGCACTATCTCCATCAGTGTAGATGATATAATCAGAGTGTGCATATATGCAAGTGTGCAACTGCAAAGGAGATGTGGGATGAGTTACAGAAAGTGCATGAAAGATCAAATCTCAACAATAAGCTTTATCTCATGAGAAAGCTGTATCAGTCTAAACTAAGTGATGGACAGAATATGCAGGACTATGTAAGAAACACCCAGAGATTGTGGAACGTCTCAGGCGTATTGGAGAAGAAATTAAAGATTTTCATGTTGCTGCACTTCTAGTAAGTGGTCTTCCAAAGAGTTATGACACACTTATGACTGCACTAGATGCACGGCCAGATGATGAGCTGACACTAGAGCAGGGTTCTCCAACTCCAGTCCTCAAGGCCCACCAACAGGTCATGTTTTCAGGATTTCCTTTGTATTGCCCAGGTGATACAATTATTACTAAGGAAATCCTGAAAACATGACCTGTTGGTGGGGCTTGAGGACTGGAGTTGGGGAACCCTGCACTAGAGTATGTTAAAGGCAAACTTGTGGATGAAATCAAGAGAAAAACGCAGCATGTAAGCAGCAGTAATGAATCCAGAGCAGAAACAGCATTAAAGACACAGGATTTCCATAAATATAAGAGCAATCTAAGAGAAACTCATGAATGTTTTGTCTGTAAAAAGCCCGGCCACCTTAAAGCAGACTGCAGAATTTGGAAAGCAAAAATGAGTCAGCTTAAAAAGCAGAACAGTCATCAAAGGGTTAAAACAGCTGTAAAGGAAGATTCTGCATGCGTTGAAGCTGCATTTAATGCCAGTACAAGCCCATCTGCAAAGCATATATGGTGTATAGATTCTGGTGCAAGCAGTCATATGAAATGAAAAGTCAGAAAGCAGTCATATGAAAGCAAGTCAGAAAGGTCATCTTAGCTAATGATCACTATATGACTTCAGAAGGAGTAGAAGACAGCTACCTCCACTGTCTAGTTTCCTCAGCACCAAGCAAAAAGATCCCTAAAAAGGATGTTCTATATGTTCCCAGCCTTGAAAGCAATCTTCTGTCAGTGAAGAAGCAAACGCAAAAGAGGAATGTAGTTACGTTTAGAGGTAACAGTTGCATCATCTCAAAGAAGGGTTATACTCTTGATGAAGGAAAGATCCAAGATGAACTTTATCAGCTAAAATGCAAGCATTAAGGGGTTCAGTGCTTCAAATGAAGCAATCAAATCTCAAAATCTCAAAATATTTAATGCTTGGTATATTTGTATTATGATAAGTACTTTTTTTGCTATATTTAAATTTGTATTTAGTCCATCTCTGTATGATCTATGTGGTGACGTCTCCTTTTTTCTTGAGACATCCTGTTTTTTATTGTATGTTGTTGTATTTTTAATATTGTTGAAATAAATTGGATTTACTTTATCTTTGGATCGCTTTTCTCTGGAATGGATATACATTCTAGTTTGGATATATGTATTACAAGAAGTGCCAATTTTAGATTCTTTATCACAACAACTTTTTTGATTAAACTTGGAAGAATGTCAAAAGCCCTGCGTGCAGATAATCAGGGGCTGGCTGGCAAATTTTTACTTGGGGAGTAATCACAAAGCAGTGGCCCTCGAGTTGCATCAGCGGCTAATTTTCAGCCTGCTAATCATTGCATTAAAGCAGCAGAGGTAAAAGGCTTTAAATATAATGGTGGCTGGAACATAGAAATGTTAACTGAATGGAGCCTACTACATAGATACAGGAACAGAATCAAGCTTACTGCATAAATATAGTGTCAGAACCAAAATTACTACATAAATACTGGAACAGAAGGAAGAAGAATCAAGTTTACTAAACACATGTGAACAAAAACAAATTTCCTACACAAGAACAGAACCGAGCTTAGTACATCAATATGGAAGCAGAATGATGCTTACTACATAGATACAGCCACAGAACCAAGCTTGCTACATAGATAATGGGACAGAATCAAGCTTACTGCATAAATATGGTACCAGAACTGATTACTACATAAAGTACGGAAACAGCCAAGCTTATTGCACAGAGACGGGAACAGAACCAAGCTTACAACAGAGATATAGTACCAGAACTGTTGTTACTACATAGATATAGGAGCGAAATCAAGCTAACTACAGATAAATGGGGACATAACACAATTTCAGAATACAATCTCTGAATTAAAAATTGCATGTTAATCATAGAATCATAGAATGGTAGATGTGGAAGGGACCTCCTCCTCCAGGATTCACTAAATCATCCCAGACAGATGTCTGTCCAGCCTCTGTTTGAAGACTTTCATTGAAGGAGGACTCACCACCTCTCATGGCAGCCTGTTCCTCTCATTGATCACTCTAACTGTCAATTTTTTTTTTCTAATATCTAATCTGTGTCTCCTCCCATTCAGTTTCATCCCATTGATTCTAGTCTTTCCTTGTGCAAATGAGAATAAAGATAATCCTTCTACAATGTGACAGCCCTTGAGATATTTGTAGACAGCTATTAAGTCTCCTCTCAGTCTTCTTTTTTGCAAGCTAAACATTCCCAAATCCTGTAACCGTTCCTCATAGGACATGGTTTGCAGACCGGACACCATTCTGGTCGCTCTTCTCTGAACTTGCTCCAGTATGTTGATGTCTTTTTTAAAATGTGGTGCCCAAAACTGGACACAGTATTCCAGATGAGGTCTGACCAAAGAGGAGTAGAGGGCAATAATGACTTCACGTGATCTAGACTGTATGGTTCTGTTAATACATCCCAGAATTGTATTTGCCTTTTTTGCTGCTGCATCACACTGTTGACTCATGTTCAGTCTGTGATCTATTAGTATACCCAAATCTTTTTCACAAGTGCTGTTGCTTAGCCCTATTCCTCCCATTCTGTATACGCTTTTTTCATTTTTATTTCCCAGATGTAGTACTTTGCATTTTTCCCTGTTAAAAACCATTCTGTTAGTTGGTGCCCACTGCTCCAGTTTATTTATATCTTTTTGAATCCTCTCTCTCTCTTCTCTAGTATTAGCTATCCCTCCTAGCTTTGTGTCATCAGCAAATTTAATCAGTTTTACCCTCAATTCCTTCATCTAAATCATTGCTAAAGATGTTGAACAATACAGGGCCCAAGACAGAGCCCTGTGGTACCCCACTGATACATTCTTCCAACTGGATGTGCAGCCATTTACTACCACTCTTTGGGTCCTATCACTAAGACAGTTATGAATCCACCTAACAGTTGACTTGTCCATTCCATATTTAGTCATTTTTTCAATGAGGATTGTGTGAGATACTTTGTCGAATGTTTTGCTGAAGTCAAGATATAATATATCTATAGCATTTCCCTGATCCACCCAGTCAGTGATTCTGTCATAGAAGGAAATTAAATTAGTCTGACATGACTTATTAGTTACAAACCCATGCTGACTCTGGTTAAGCACTTCATTCTTGTCCAGGTACTTACATACATGTTGTTTAATAATTTGTTCAATGATCTTTCCTGGTATAGATGTCAGACTCACCGGCCTATAGTTCCCTGGGTTCACCTTCTTCCCCTTTTTGACGATAGGAACAACATTTGCTCTTCTCCAGTCTTCTGGGACTTCTCCTATTCTCCAAGAATTTTCAAAGATTATGGAGAGTGGTTCAAAAATTTCTTCTGCTATCTCCTTCTGTACTCTGGGGTGTAATTCATCTGGACCTGGAGACTTGAATTCATTTATGTTAGCTAAGTGTTTCCTCACTATTTTTCTGTTTATAGATATCCTGAATTCTTCTATTCCCTTAATAGGACAGTGAAGATCAGTTGATGTTACATTTCCTTTCTGAGAGAAAACAGATGCAAAATAGGAATTTAAAAGTTTGGCCTTCTCAACATCCTTCCTTACCATTTCATAATTTTCATCCTGTAAAAATCATATAGCATCTTTGAATTTTCTTTTACTTTTGACATATCCCCAAAATCCTTTTTTGTTGCTTTTCACATCTCTTGCAAGCCTTAATTCATTGTCAGCTTTAGATAATCTGATTCTTGCCCTGCAGGTTCTGCAGATGGCATTATATTCTTCTTTAGATATGCCTCCCTTTTCCATTTGATAAACATTTCTTTCTTCCTTTTTAGCATGTGTTTAAGTTCTGTGTTCATCCATCCTGGTTTCCTTAAATGCTTCCTATTCTTCCCTCTTTTTGAAATTGTTAATGATTGTTATTCTCATAGTTTTGCCAAATTCATCAAACAGCAAGTTATGTTGACAAAAGCTGAACACTACAAAAGGTATACGTATAATGAGGTCTATTAGCACACCTCCTTAAAACAAATCCATCAAAAAATATATTCTCAATTAGTTTTAGGATATTATTAGGAATCGGCTGTTTTTACACCCTCTGCGCTTGTCAAATTAACGCTCTATTTACAGTTTGGCGACACAAAATCACGCCAAACTGTTTCTCTTCTGCATGTCTTAATTGAAACAATGGGAGAAGCAGAAGAGAAAGCTGGTGACATGTGACTGTTTCTATGCAATTAGCATATGGACCAATAATGTAATGGGCTCAGAGAGTGTGAAAACAGTCGAATCCCAAGACCATGTGCACACATTGAGTATTTGGTGATTTTTTTTTTACCTCAGTATCTGTAAGTCAAAAACATGAGTGGGTGATAAATACAGAAGTGGTGACAAGTTTCTATTATAATTTTCCTCTGATTGTTCCACTCCTGGTTTTTGCTTACAATTACTGAAGTAAAAAAGTCACCAATTACTGAACGTGTGAACGTGGCTTAATATTGTGTAATGTACTGTTAGGAGTGAAATCCTACAACTGTACTGGACACCTGTTTAAGGGTAACTTGGCATCATGAGAAATGCTATTTATCTGCTAATATGGGGTCAATCTGCAGGTAAATAGTGGTTTAAGCCTGGTTAGTCACTTTCTGGAAAAGCATTATCTACAGCGAGAAAATTAAATTTTATTCTCCCTGCTGCCACTCGTTTCCTGTCATAGCATCTGTGCAAGGAGAAGTTGCAGTCATTCCTCACCACAAAGTGACAGTGCAGTAATAACATCCCTGCACTTTGTGACGTCTTCCAAGGAGCCCAACCTCAAACTGGGCTTCATAGAATGACCAACATGGCAGCAACACATGGCCACCCATCAGCATCTAGCAACTGTGTCACAGGGGGCTGATGGGAGCTGGCGAGTGCATGCATCGGCCATCGCGTCTAAATGCCGCTATCAGTGATTGACAAGGGCATTTAAATACTTAAAACAGCAGCAATCAAGGCGGGCTCTGATCACTGCTGTTACAGGCAGACACCAGCTGTGTAGTGCTTCCGACATCTGCCTGGTATGGAGCAGGCTCTGCTCCTGAACCTGCCCCACACAATGACATCCCTATAGTGACAAAGCCATGTCAAGATGCGCAACGGGATTAATTTCACTTGTCTGTTCCTAAACTTGGAAATATAAAAGGAATTCCCTAACACATGTGAAACATTAACATTTTTACACACCTCAATGCACTATTACATACATTCATCATACAAAAATACATAAAATTCCAGATACACAAACACATACAAAGACATGCGCACACATGATAGGTAAACATTTGCACATATGCTCACATTTGCACACATAGGCTTGCGCGCACACACACAGTACGCAGACATCAATCAATACATGAATGCAATACCTCAACTACCATCAGTACATTGTGCATCAATTGTAATATCAGGTCAGACCTATATACATTTGTATTGCATAAACATACTACTCCCAGTATGTCCTTGACAATGGTAATGAGATACTGGGAGTTGTTATCAATCATTATCAGACTGTGGACCATACAGGAAGCACAGTACTGATGAGAATTAGTATCACAAATAAGCATTTACATCCATGTACCTTACAAGTGACTTCTCTAGTTAGAGTTTTCTCTTTAGGGCCTGTGCACACGTTGCGGATTTGCCTGCGGATTTTTCCGCGCCGAATCCGCACCTCTTGGCAGAAAACGCATGTCCTTTTATGACGCGGTTTTAAAGCGGTTTTGACGCGGTTATTCATGCTTTTTTCTCATGCGTTTTTGTATGCGTTTTTGACAGCTAAATAAAGATATGTTGTTTAACTAAAAAAAAAGATTTGTGATGTCTGTTGTGAATGGACTTGAGATGAGTTCTGAGCAGAGGCTCCCTCTGGTGGTTACAAGCGGTACTGGACTGTCCAGTGAAGATTGTGAGGATTGGGAATCAGGTGTTACTGACTGGTCTTATATAAGGGAGTCACCTTCCCATCAGGGTTGCCGGTGATCAATTGTTCTGGTCTCAATCCTTGATTCCTGTTTCCTTTGTAGCCTGCTGTGTCGTGTCTGCATCTCCTGCTAACAGATAAGACATTTTCTTCTTTTTGCTTTTGTGCTTGATTTTTGCTTTTTGTCCTGCACTTCTGTGGGGGCCTTCAGGGTCCCCTCGGGGGCTTTTGCCCTCTCAGTTTTGTTCAGCCACTTATGTTTGTACATTTGCTTTTTCCAGTTTTTTCAGTGGCTGCTGTTTTGATTTTGTTACACCAGAGAACTAATTTAGGTGGTAGAGGTCGTGTGATCTCAGGTGTTTTTGAAATTAGTAAAGTTGGTGCTTTTCAGGGTTTTTTGGGATTGAAGTAAGTGCCCTTCCTATCCTTTTCTATTTAGATAGTTTGGGCCCCAACGTTTGCTCATACTATTTTCTGTCTGTGTCAGTATTTCTTCTTGTCTAACCGCCATTACATGTTTGGGGGCTTTCTATGTTCTTTGGGGATCTGCTCCGGGGCAGATAGCTTTCATCTTTCTATCTTTAGGTATAGTTAGTTTCTCAGGCTGTGACGAGGCGTCTAGGATCAACGTAGGAACGCTCCACGGCTGCCTCTAGTTGTGGTGGTTAGTCAGGGTACTGCAATTTCATAGATTCCAACTGCTCTGGTGTATTGCCTTTTTTACCTGCACTCCTCAGCTACCAAATCATAACAGTATCACCGGCCAAAACTGAAATTTATATGGTACTCACAGAAGGGAAAAAATATTTTGAAAGAAAAAAAAAAAAAAAAAAAGGTTGTCAGAGTTGTCAGAGATATTTTTCTGTTTGTTGCATTTTTTTTTTCTTTCCCTCTGTATCTCTGGGTGCTGGGGAGGATTTTTTCTCTCAATGGAGTTTGCACGGTTGTCTGGCCGTCTGAATCAGCTTGCCACTGAGGTTCGGAGTATTGCTACCTATCTTGCTAGGTTGCCTGTTGTGGAACCTAGGATTCCCATACCAGATTTGTTTTTGGGGGATCGATCCAAGTTTCTGAATTTCAAAAATAATTGTAAATTGTTTTTTGCCTTAAAATCTAAGTCCTCAGGGAACGCAGCGCAGCAGGTTCAAATTGTCATCTCTCTCCTGCGCGGCGATCCTCAGGATTGGGCTTTTTCCCTGACACCTGGGGATCCTGTTTTGAGTGATGTTGATACATTTTTTCAGGCCTTGGGGTTATTGTACGATGAGCCTAATGTCACTGATCAAGCTGAAAAAGCCTTGTTGGCATTAAATCAGGGGCTTGATGACGCTGAGTTATACTGTCAGAGATTCCGTAGGTGGGCAGTCCTGACCAAATGGAATGACGACGCTTTGGCAGCCCTTTTTCGGAAGGGTCTGTCAGATAATGTAAAGGATGTTATGGTGGGATTCCCTGTCCCCTCTGGTCTCAATGATTCTATGTCATTAGCGATTCAAATTGACAGACGTTTGCGTGAGCGGAGAAGTATGCGTGGAATAGTGTTGCCTTGTGAACCTGCTTCTGAGCCCATGCAGTGTGATGGAGTGGTTTCTGGGGCACAGCGTCATGAGTTTCGAAAGCGCAATGGGTTATGTTTCTACTGTGGTGATGCTTCTCATGCTATCTCAGTCTGCCCTAAGCGGGGAAGACGTTTTGCACGCTCAGTTATCTTGGGTAGTGTTCAGACTAAGTTTTTATTAACTGTTACTCTGATATGCTCTCTGTCCTCATTTTCTGCTCAGGCTTTCGTTGATTCGGGAGCAGCTATTAACCTGATGGATTTTGATTTCGCTAAACGTTGTGGGTTTCCCTTGATACCCCTACAGAAGTCTATTCCCCTACTGGGGATCGATTCTACCTCTTTGGCTGAGAATAAACCTCAGTTCTCTACTCAGGTGATAATGAGGGTTGAACCTGATCATCAGGAGAGCTGCAAATTTTTGGTTCTGTATAATCTGCATGACATTATCGTTCTGGGTTTCCCTTGGTTACAGTCTCATAATCCTGTTTTGGATTGGAAATCTGTGTCTGTAACCAGTTGGGGCTGCCAATGTGTTAATACCAACACTCCTGTTTTTTCTGCCTCCCCCCAGGCTCAGGATGTTCCTGACTTTTTGATTGATTTTTCTGATGTGTTTAGCGAAAGTAAATCTGCATCCTTGCCTCCCCATAGGAGCTATGACTGCGCTATTGAATTAGTGCCTGGTAGTAAATTCCCTAAAGGTCGCCTTTTTAACTTGTCTGTACCTGAACATGACGCTATGCGGTCTTATATCAAGGAGTCTTTGGAGAAAGGTCATATCAGACCATCCACTTCACCCTTAGGTGCCGGTTTTTTCTTTGTGGCCAAAAAGGATGGTTCATTAAGGCCGTGTATTGATTATCGTCTTTTGAACAATATTACTGTGAAATATCAATACCCGTTACCCTTGATTTCTGACCTGTTTTCCAGGGTGAAAAACGCTACTTGGTTTACCAAGCTTGACCTCAGGGGGGCATATAACCTTATTCGCATTAAGCACGGGGATGAATGGAAGACGGCATTTAACACCCTGAGGGGCATTTTGAGTACCTTGTGATGCCCTTTGGGCTCACTAATGCTCCTTCTGTCTTCCAGTCCTTCATGAATGACATTTTCAGGGATTTTGTGGATAAATTTCTGATTGTTTATTTGGATGATATCTTGATTTTTTCCAATGACTGGGACTCTCATGTGAAACATGTTCGAACTGTATTCCAGATTTTGAGAGAGAATGCTCTGTATGTGAAGGGATCAAAGTGTCTTTTTGGCGTACAGAAGATCTCATTTTTGGGATTTATATTGTCCCCATCTGTTATTGAAATGGACCCGGTCAAGGTTCAGGCCATCTGTGATTGGGTCCAACCTACTTCATTAAAGGCTCTTCAAGATTTTTTGGGTTTTGCCAATTTTTATCGTAAATTTATTGGTAATTTCTCGGTTATTGTTAAACCATTAACTGATTTGACCAAAAAGGGTTCTGATGTGGTGAATTGGCCTCCTGAGGCAATCTCTGCATTTCAGGAACTTAAGCAGAGATTCACTTCTGCTCCTGTTCTACGGCAGCCTGATGTTTCTCTGCCATTTCAGGTGGAGGTTGATGCCTCTGAAATTGGGGCAGGTGCCGTTTTGTCCCAAAGAGATCCAGAGACCTCTAAAAGTAACCCTTGTGCCTTTTTCTCTCGAAAATTTTCTCCTACTGAACGTAATTATGACGTGGGTAATCGGGAGTTATTGGCCATGAAGTGGGCTTTTGAAGAGTGGAGACATTGGCTGGAGGGAGCCAAACATCAGGTGGTGGTCCTTACTGACCATAAGAATCTGGTTTATCTGGAATCTGCCAAGCGGCTTAATCCTAGACAGGCCAGGTGGGCCTTGTTTTTCACACGTTTTAATTTTGTGGTTTCCTTTCTTCCTGGCACTAAGAATTTTAAGGCGGATGCCCTCTCGAGGAGTTTCCTTGCGGACTCTCCTTAGGTATCTGATCCTTCTGTTATTTTAAAAGAAGGTGTAGTTCTTTCCGCCATCTCGCCCAATTTGAGACTGGCTCTGGAGGGGTGTCAGGAGGATAGGCCCGAGCGCTGCCCTGTTGGGAAATTGTTTGTCCCGGACCAGAGGAAAAAGAGTGTGATGTCTGAGATTCATTGTTCCGCGTTGGCCGGTCATCCCGGAATTTTTGGTACCAGAGACTTGGTTAGTCGGTCCTTTTGGTGGCCTACCTTGTCTCGTGATGTCAGGGAATTTGTGCAGTCCTGCGGGACTTGCTCTCGCTCCAAGCCTTGCTCCTGCTCTAGTGGTTTGTTGATGCCATTGCCTGTGCCCAAGAGACCATGGACCCATATCTCTATGGATTTCATTTCCGACCTCCCTGTTTCTCAGAGAATGACCGTCATCTGGGTGATTTGTGATAGGTTTTCCAAGATGATACATCTTGTGCCATTACCTAAGTTGCCTTCCTCCTCTGAATTAGTACCTTTGTTCCTTCAGCACGTGGTTCGTTTACACGGCATTCCTGAGAACATTGTGTCTGACAGAGGAGTCCAGTTTGTTTCCAGATTTTGGAGGACCTTTTGTTCCAAACTTGGTGTTCAATTGTCTTTCTCCTCGGCGTTTCATCCTCAGACCAATGGTCAAACTGAGAGAACAAATCAGACATTGGAGACTTATCTAAGATGCTTTGTGTCTGCTGATCAGGATGACTGGGTCTCTTTTTTGCCTTTGGCTGAGTTTGCTCTTAATAATAGGGCTAGCTCTGCCACTTTGATGTCTCCATTTTTCTGTAATTCTGGGTTTCACCCTCGATTTTCTTCAGGACAGACGGAGGCTTCTGTCTGTCCAGGTGTTGACTCTGTTGTGGAGCGTATGCAACAGATTTGGGACCAGGTAGTGCAGAGGTTGTCCCTCTCTCAGGAGAGGTCCCAGCGGTTTGCTAACCGGCATAGGACTGATGGTCCTCGGTTTAAAGTGGGGGACTTGGTCTGGTTGTCCTCAAAAAATATTCCTATGAGAGTGGCATCTCCTAAATTTAAGCCTAGGTTCATTGGACCTTATAAGATCATGGAGATTCTTAATCCTGTTTCTTTTCGTTTGCTTCTTCCAGGGACATTTAAGATCCATAATGTGTTCCACAAGTCCTTGTTGAAGAGGTTTGTTGAGCCAGTGGTTCCTACTGCTTTGCCTCCTGACCCTGTTCTGGTTGAGGGCAATATGGAGTTTGAGGTTGAGAAAATTTTGAATTCTCGTTTTTCTAGACGGAAATTCCAGTATTTGGTTAAGTGGAGAGGTTATGGTCAGGAAGACAATTCTTGGGTGTTTGCTTCGGACATCCATGCTAGGAGACTCATCCGTGCGTATCATAGAACTCATCCTGACCGACCTGGTTGCTCAAGTGACGGATCGGTGACCCCTCCTCAAGGGGGGGGGGGTACTGTTGTGAATGGACTTGAGATGAGTTCTGAGCAGAGGCTCCCTCTGGTGGTTACAAGCGGTACTGGACTGTCCAGTGAAGATTGTGAGGATTGGGAATCAGGTGTTACTGACTGGTCTTATATTAGGGAGTCACCTTCCCATCAGGGTTGCCGGTGATCAATTGTTCTGGTCTCAATCCTTGATTCCTGTTTCCTTTGTAGCCTGCTGTGTCGTGTCTGCATCTCCTGCTAACAGATAAGACATTTTCTTCTTTTTGCTTTTGTGCTTGATTTTTGCTTTTTGTCCTGCACTTCTGTGGGGGCCTTCAGGGTCCCCTCGGGGGCTTTTGCCCTCTCAGTTTTGTTCAGCCACTTATGTTTGTACATTTGCTTTTTCCAGTTTTTTCAGTGGCTGCTGTTTTGATTTTGTTACACCAGAGAACTAATTTAGGTGGTAGAGGTCGTGTGATCTCAGGTGTTTTTGAAATTAGTAAAGTTGGTGCTTTTCAGGGTTTTTTGGGATTGCAGTAAGTGCCCTTCCTATCCTTTTCTATTTAGATAGTTTGGGCCCCAACGTTTGCTCATACTATTTTCTGTCTGTGTCAGTATTTCTTCTTGTCTAACCGCCATTACATGTTTGGGGGCTTTCTATGTTCTTTGGGGATCTGCTCCGGGGCAGATAGCTTTCATCTTTCTATCTTTAGGTATAGTTAGTTTCTCAGGCTGTGACGAGGCGTCTAGGATCAACGTAGGAACGCTCCACGGCTGCCTCTAGTTGTGGTGGTTAGTCAGGGTACTGCAATCTCATAGATTCCAACTGCTCTGGTGTATTGCCTTTTTTACCTGCACTCCTCAGCTACCAAATCATAACAGATGTCATTTCTTGTCCAACCTCCTCTTTTACATTTGTCCAACCCACACTCCATTACACACACACAGATAGAGATAGATAGATAGATAGATAGATAATAGATACCAGTAGTTAGATAGATAGAAAATACATAGATAGATGGATAATAGATAGCTAGAAATATACATAGAAAATAGATATATAGATAGACAGAAAGATATATAGGTAGATAGATAGATGATAGATAAAATGGTACATAAATAGTTAAAGACACACGCGTACACACACACAAAATCTTAATGCAATATAGTTAAGAAGGCCGGCGTCACACTTGCGAATGTGATGCGAGTAAGTCGCAAGACTTTCTCGCATCAACACCCGGCACGGCCGCCCGCTCTTGGACCCGAGTGTGCGGCTGCATGTATTTCTATGCAGCCGCACACTCGGGTCCGAGAGCGGGCGGCCGTGCCGGGTGTTGATGCAAGAAAGTCGTGCGACTTACTCGCATCACATTCGCAAGTGTGACGCCGGCCTAAAAAAAAAAAAAGAATAAAAATGGCATGGGCTTCTGCGCCAGAGGGGGAAAGCCGACGGCCGGGGCCAATATTTCTAGCCTGGGAAGGGGTTAATACCCATGGAGCTTCCCAGGCTATGAATATCAGCCCGCAGCTAGCCTTCACTGGCTATTAAAATAGGGGGACCCCCCCAAAAAAATGACGTGGGGTCCCCCTATAATTTATAGCCAGAAAGGCTAGGCAGACAGCTGCGGGCTGATATTCATAGCCTAGGAAGGGGCCATGGATATTGGCGCCCCCCCTGGCTAAAAATACCAGCACCCAGCCGCCCCAGAATTGGCGCATCTGTACGATGCTCCAATTCCGGCACTTAGCCCTTCTCTTCCCACTCCCCTGTAGCGGTGGGATATGGGGTAATAAGGGGTTCATATCACCTTGCTAGTGTAAGGTGACATTAAGCCCGGTTAATAATAGAGAGGCGTCAATAAGACGCCTATCCATTATTAATCTTATATTAATAAAGGGTTAAAAAACAACACATGCATAAGAATAAATTATTTTAATGAAATAAAACACAACACGGTTTTCATATCTTTATTATACGCTCAGATCCAAGCGACGCCCTCGATCTCCTGTAATAAAACGTAAAAAAATAAAACAACCGTATGCTCCCTGTCCGACGCAGTCCAATTAATAACGAGTGTCCCATGACGGTATCCAATATAGAACAGTGACATCAGGTGATGCCACTGCTCTGTAGGGCCTCCCTGTGATGCACTGACAGGAGACAATGGCTCATGCAGTGCATCACTCAGGTTACCTGAGTTCATTCTCTCACTTTAAGGCAATGCTGCTTGGGAATTTTCTCACCCAGCATTGCCGTGAGAGAATGAATGGAAGTGACGTCATTCTCTCCCAGCGGCAGAGCAGTACACAGATCGATGGCGTCCGGAATAGGTGAGTATGTGCTCAATGTTATGTGTTGTATGTCATTGTATGTTCTGTATGTCATTGTATGTTCTGTATGTCATGTGTATGTTATATGTTGTATGTAATGTGTATGTTATATGTTCTCTATGTCATGTATGTGTTTGTTTTTTTTACATTCAGCACATTAGCCGGATGATGGGACTACTACTGTCCCATCATTGGCTAATGTGTCAGTCACTGTCACTGTAGCAGGCATAGCCGGGTAGGACTTGTAGTCCCATCCGACGATGCCTGCATACGCGGAGACACACACACAGCCCCGCACACCACCGCACATACACAGATCACGCACACAGCCCCGCACACCGCCGCACATACACCGATCACGCACACAGCCCAGCACACCGCCGCCCACACACATAGTGCCGCACACTATACACGCCCATGCACTGCCCACACACATAGCGCCGCACACTATACACGCCCACGCACCGCCCACACACTTCCCTCCTCCCAAACTGCAGCGGTTTCACCCGCAGCAAAACTGCAGATCTTTTTTAGACCTGCGGTTTTGCTGCGGAAGTGCCCGACACAATGCAAGTCAATGGGCGCAGAAACGCTGCAGTTCCGCACAAAGAATTGACATGCTGCGGAAAATAAAACGCGGCAAAACCGCGCGTTTTTTTCCGCAGCATGTGCACAGCAGACCTGTGGTTCCCATTGGATTACATTGCATGTGCACTGTGCTGCGGGTGATGTCAGCGTTCTATACCGGAGATCGTCGTGGGACACTCGATAATAGCTGGACTACGGCAGACAGGTGATGTATAGGTTGCTTTATTATTTTATTGTTATTACAGGAGATGATGGCATCGGTGAATTGGTGATTGGTGAGTATGTACTCTATGTTATGTGTTGTATGTTATGTGTATGTTCTGTATGTTATGTGTTATATGTATGTACTGCATGTTATGTGGTGTATGTTATATGTATGTTCTGTATGTTATGTGTTGTATGTTATATGTATGTTCTGTATGTTATGTATTGTATGTTATATGTATGTTCTGTATGTTATGTGTTGTATGTTATATGTATGTTCTGTATGTTATGTGTTGTATGTTATATGTATGTTCTGTATGTTATGTGTTGTATGTTATATGTATGTTCTGTATGTTATGTGTTGTATGTTATATGTATGTTCTGTATGTTATGTGTTGTATGTTATATGTGTGTATTGTATGTTATGTGTTATATGTATGTTCTGTATGTTATGTGTTGTATGTTATATGTATGTTCTGTATGTTATGTGTTATATGTATGTTCTGTATGTTATATGTAGTATGTTATATGTATGTTCTGTATGTTATGTGTTGTATGCTATATGTATGTTCTGTATGTTATGTGTTGTATGTATGTACTGTATGTTATTTGTTGTATGTTATATGTATGTTCTGTATGTTATGTGTTGTATTTTAGATGTATGTTCTGTATGTTATGTGTTGTATTTTAGATGTATGTTCTGTATGTTATGTGTTGTATTTTATATATATGTTCTGTATGTTATGTGTTGTATGTTATATGTATGTTCTGTATGTTATGTGTTGTATGTTATATGTATGTTCTGTATGTTATGTGTTGTATGTTATATGTATGTACTGTATGTTAGGTGTTGTATGTTATATGTATTTTCTGTATGTTATGTGTTGTATGTTATATGTGTGTACTGTATGTTATGTGTTATATGTATGTTATGTGTTATATGTATGTTCTGTATGCTATGTGTTGTATGTTATATGTATGTTCTGTATGTTATGTGTTATATGTATGTTCTGTATGTTATATGTTGTATGTTATATGTGTGTTGTATGCTATATGTATGTTCTGTATGTTATGTGTTATATGTATGTTCTGTATGTTATATGTTGTATGTTATATGTGTGTTGTATGCTATATGTATGTTCTGTATGTTATGTGTTATATGTATGTTCTGTATGTTATATGTTGTATGTTATATGTGTGTTGTATGTTATATGTATGTTCTGTATGTTATGTGTTGTATGTTATATGTATGTTCTGTATGTTATGTGTTGTATGTTATATGTATGTTCTGTATGTTATGTGTTGTATGTTATATGTGTGTTGTATGTTATATGTATGTTCTGTATGTTATGTGTTGTATGTTATATGTATGTACTGTATGTTATGTGTTGTATGTTATATGTATGTTCTGTATGTTATGTGTTGTATTTTAGATGTATGTTCTGTATGTTATGTGTTGTATGTTATATGTATGTTCTGTGTGTTATGTGTTGTATGTTATATGTATGTTCTGTGTTATATGTATTATGTTCTGTATGTTGTGTATGTAATGTATGTTTTTTTTACATTCAACACATTAGCCGGATGATGGGACTACTACTGTCCCATCATTGGCTAATGTGTCTCTCACTGACAGTGTAGCAGGCATAGCCGGATGGGACTTGTAGTCCCATCGGACAATGCCTGCACACACACACACACACAGCCTCGCACACACACACATACCAAAGCCGGGCGGCACCGCTCAGCCAATGGCGGGGGATTTGAATCCCGCGCCGCTCATTGGCTGAGCCGCCCGCTGGCTCTGCCAATGAATGGTGCCGCACCGCTTTGGCGGGGGAATTGAATCCTGTGCCGCTCATTGGCTGAGCCGGCGGGCGGCTCAGCCAATGAGCGGTGGCGGCGCGGCTTTGGCGGGGGATTTGAATCCCGTGCCGCTCAAAGCCGCGCGGCACCGCTGCACATGTCATCTCGTTGCCCACAGTGTACGTCCTTGCTCATTGGTGAAAAAAAGGCGCCTGCAAGTAGTCAGGGAAATCCGACTTGGGCGCTTGGGTCGACGACCGCTCAGCCGACTGCACTCTATGGTCGGGTTTCGGCCAACGAAACCCGACTTTGGCTAAAATCGGCGACTTTTGAATCTGACCGACCTGTTTCGCTCAACTCTAATCCCGATACGTTAACATATATCATTGTATATACTTCAGTTTTCTTTTGCTTTTCATTTTTATGTTATCATTTCCTATTATTATTATTATTATTTTTTGTAGTAGCTGAAGGGTCATGTGACCGAAACGTTCTCTGTACTACTCTGCATGGACTTGATTAAAATTCTTCACTTAGCAATTTAAGTTGAGAGCGGAGTTCTTTTTCTACAATTGTATGGTTTGGGCACCTACTCTGGCACCGCAATACAGGCTGTGCACATGCTACTCTTTTCGCAACAGTGAAAAATGGACATGTCTATGTGTGGGGCACATGGACATACGGTTCATGGAAATACACTGACATATGCACAGACCCATTCATTTTAATGGGTCTACGTGTATCAGTGTCTCCGGTACATGTGAAAACTGTCACCACATGTAT
The DNA here is from genome assembly GCA_033576555.1 of Oophaga sylvatica. Taxonomy (NCBI): domain Eukaryota; kingdom Metazoa; phylum Chordata; class Amphibia; order Anura; family Dendrobatidae; genus Oophaga; species Oophaga sylvatica. The sequence goes on along the minus strand of JARQOD010000003.1, from coordinate 222,077,858 downwards.
CGGAGACACGGACGTGTGAAAGGGGCCTAAGGCAGATATTTCTTATTAAGGAGCATTATAATAATAATACTGTTATTAATACTTCAACATCCCCACTGATACCCTTCAGTTAGCAGCCTCCAAACTCCTGTCCCTTACTTCACTCTTTGGACTTACTCAGTGGTCCTCCTCAGCCACCTACACAGACGGACTATACATTAGATCTGGTCTTCACCCGCCTCTGCTCTCTATCTAACTTCACCACCTCCCCTCTCTCTCTATCAGACCACCATCTCCTCACTTTCTCATCCCTGTCCTTCTCTCCTGTCACCCATGTCCAGCAACATGCGCACCCCCGCAGAAACCTCGCACACCTAGACATCCACACGCTCTCTGACTCTATTCTACCATTAAGAAAGTTTAGCGTGCATTCAGTCTTAATAACTATGAGGTGCTGGTGTAACAGACCAGAAGGTCGAAAAATAGATTAATTAAAGTTCACCCCACACTCTTGTGGATTATCTTTCACAATAGTATAAGCTTTATTATGTGAATAATCATAGGGAGCATAACAGAAATATGCAGTGGAAGCGATAATTATAGAGACGTTCCGGCTGCTAGGCGCGGGAGCTCTGCTACAAGCACTTTGCTGCCTAACTAATTCATCTCTCTCCTCGCTACTCCTCCGCTTCTCCCCTCTGCAAATCTCTTCACTGGCTCCCATTCCCTCTGCGTATCCAGTTCAAATTACTAATACTGACCTACAAGGCCATCTATAACCTGTCTCCTCCATATGTCTCTGAACTAATCTCCCGATACCTTCCCTCACGTAATCTCCGATCCTCCCAAGACCTCCTTCTCTCCTCCACACTTATTCGCTCCTCACCCAACCGCCTCCAAGACTTCTCCCGAATATCCCCCATGCTCTGGAATTCTTTGCTCCAACACGTCCGACTATCAACCACATTCAGATCCTTCAGACGGAACCTGAAAACCCACCTCTTCAGGAAAGCTTACAGCCTGCAATGACCCTGCTACCTCCTCACCACTACCGGAGATATCGCCTCAACCAACACCGGAATGCTGCAACCCACCAACCTGCTGTCTCCTTCCCCACCATCCTGTAGAATGTAAGCCCAAAAGGACAGGGTACTCTCCCCTCTGTATCAGTTTGTCGTTGTTAGTTTGTTTACTGTAAGTGATATCTGTAATTTGTATGTAACCACATCTCATGTACTGCACCATGTAATCAATGGTGCTATATAAATAATAATAATAAGGGCACTGTGTCAGAATGTTCTGCAGGAGACCGGAGAAAAGAAAAGTCTGCAGAGACGAGATGCGGATGTGAGAAGTCATCACGGCTTCTGAACAAAATGGAGAAGAAAATAAGGCCCTGTGCACGCTACACCGCTCCCGTGATACGCTGACAGCGGAGGTAATCCTCCGCTGTGTGTATCGCTCAGACGCCGGGAGAGAAAGACGTCACTTACGTTCATTCTCTCACTGGCAATGCTGGGTGAGAAAACTCCCACTCAGCATTGCCATAAAGTGAGAGAATGAACTCAGGTAACCTGAGTGATGCACTGCAGGAGCCATTGTCTCCTGTCAGTGCATCACTGGGAGGCCCTACAGAGCAGTGGCATCACCTGATGTCACTGTTCTATAGAGGAGACCGTCGTGGGACATTCGTTATTAATTGGACTGCATCGGACAGGGAGTATACGGTTGTTTTATTTTTTTACTTTTTATTACAGGAGAACGAGGGTGTCGCTTGGATCTGAGCGTGTAATAAAGATATGAAAACCGTGTTGTGCTTTATTTCATTAAAATACTTTATTCTTATGCATGTGTTTTTTTTAACCCTTTATTAATATAAGATTAATAATGGATAGGCGTCTTATTGATGCCTCTTCATTATTAACCGGGGTTAATGTCACCTTACAATAGCAAAGTGATATTAACCCCTTATTACTCCATATCCCACCGCTACAGGGGAGTGGGAAGAGAAGGGCTAAGTGCCGGAATTGGCGCATCGTACACTGGCCCCTTCCTAGGCTATGAATATCAGCCCGCAGCTGTCTGCGTAGCCTTTCTGGTTAATAATTACTGGGGGACCCCACGTCATTTTTTTGGGGGGGTCCCCCTATTTTAATAGCCAGTAAAGGCTAGCTGCGGGCTGATATTCATAGCCTGGGAAGCTCCATGGGTATTAACCCTTCCCAGGCTAGAAATATTGGCCCGGGCCGTTGGCTTTCCCCCTCTGGCGCAGAAAATTGTGCGGGAGCCCACGCCATTTTTTCCCATTTTTTTTTAAATTAACTCTATTGTGTGAAGATTTTGTGTGTGTGTGTGTGTGCGCGTGTGTCTGTAACTATTAATATACCATTCTATCTCTATTATCTATTTAATATCTATCTATCTATTATTTATATATTTTCTATCTATCTATCTTCTATCTATCTATCTATCTATCTATCTCTTTCTATAGCTATCTATCTGTATATCTATCTTTCATCTATCTATCTCTCTATCAATCTATCTATTTATTATCTAGCTATCTATGTTCTATCTATCTATTATCTATCTATTATTTATCTATTTATCTATCTATCTATTATCTTCTATCTATCTATCTATCTATCTATCTATCTATCTATCTATCTATCTATCTATCTAAATCTATCTATCTTTCTATCTATTATCTATCTATCTATCTGTCTATCTGTCTATCTATCATCTATTTATCTATCATCTATCTTATCTATCTATCTATCTATCTATCTATCTATCTATATCTATCTATCTATCTATCTGTCTATCTGTGTGTGTAATGGAGCATGGGTTGGACAAATGTAAAAGAGGAGGTTGGACAAGAAATGACGTCACAAACCTTTTTTTTTGTTAAATAACATATCTTTACTTAGCTTACAAAAACGCATACAAATCCACATGAAAAAACGCATCAGAAAAGCATCTGCATTTTCTGCCAAGAGGTCCTGTTTTTGTGCAGAAAATTCTGCAGTCAAATCTGCAATGTGTGCACATACTCTCAAATCCCCCGCCAAAGCCGCGCGGCACTGCTCATTGGCTGAGCTGCCCCTGGCTGCGCAGCTTTGGCGGGGGATTCAAATCCCGTGTGGCACCGCTCATTGGCTCAGCTGGCGGGGCGGAGGATTTGAATCCCGAGCCGCTCATTGGCTGAGCCGCCCCTGGCTGCGCGGCTTTGGCGGGGGATTCAAATCCAGTGTGGCGCCGCTCATTGGCTCAGCTGGCGGGGCGGAGGATTTGAATCCCGAGCCGCTCATTGGCTGAGCCGCCAATGAGCAGTGCCGCGTGGCTTTGGCGGCATTTGAATCCCGCGCCTCTCAAAGCCACGCGGTACCGCTCATTGGCTGAGCTGCTGCCGGCAGCCATGCTCCATTACACACACAGATAGACAGATAGATAGATAGATAGATAGATAGATAATAGATAGATAAATAGACAGACAGATAGATAGATAGATAGATAGATAGAAGATAGACAGATAGATAGATAGATAATAGATAGATAGACAGATAGCTAGATAATAGATAGATAGATAGATAATAGATAAATAGATGATCGATAGATAGATAGATAGATAGATAGATAATAGATAGATAGAAGATAGACAGATAGATAGAAGATAGATAGATAATAGATAGATAGATAGATAGATAATAGATAGATAGCTTGATAATAGATAGATAGATTGATAGATAGATAGATGACAGATAGACAGATAGATAATAGATAGACAGATAGATAGATAGAAAATAGATAGATAATAGATAGATATTACATAGATAATAGATAGAATGGTACATCAATAGTTAAAGACACACGCGCGCACACACACACGCACACAAAATCTTCAGGCAATAGCGTTAATTAAAAAAAAATGGGAAAAAAATGGCGTGGGCTCCCGTGCAATTTTCTGCGCCAGAGGGGGAAAGCCGATGGCTCGGGCCAATATTTCTAGCCTGGGAAGGGGTTAATACCCATGGAGCTTCCCAGGCTATGAATATCAGCCAGCAGCTAGCCTTTACTGGCTATTAAAATAGGGGACCCCCCAAAAAAATGATGTGGGGTCCCCCAGTAATTATTAGCCAGAAAGGCTACGCACACAGCTGCGGGCTGATATTCATAGCCTAGGAAGGGGCCATGGATATTGGCGCACCCCCCTGGCTAAAAATACCAGCACCCAGCCGCCCCAGAATTGGCGCATCGTACGGCACTTAGCCCCTCTCTTCCCACTCCCCTGTAGCCGTGGGATATGGGGTAATAAGGGGTTAATATAACCTTGCTATTGTAAGGTGACATTAAGCCTGGTTAATAATGGAGAGGCATCAATAAGACGCCTCTCCATTATTAATCTTACATTAATAAAGGGTTAAAAAAAAACATGTATAAGAATAAAGTATTTTAATTAAATAAACCACAACACGGTTTTCATATCTTTATTACACGCTCAGATCCAAGCGATGCCCTCGTTCTGTAATAAAAAGTAAAAAAAATAAAACAACTGTATACTCCCTGTCTGAAGCAGTCCAATTAATAACGAATGTCCCACGACGGTCTCCCCTATAGAACAGCGACATCAGGTGATGCCACTGCTCTGTAGGGCCTCCCAGTGATGCACTGACAGGAGACAATGGCTCCTGCAGTGCATCACTCAGGTTACCTGAGTTCATTCTCTCACTTTATGGCAATGCTGCGTGGGAATTTTCTCACCCAGCATTGCCAGTGAGAGAATGAATGTAAGTGACGTCATTCTCTCCCGGCGTCTGAGCGATACACACAGAGGAGGATTACCTCCACTGTCAGCATATCACAGGAGCGGTGTAGAGCGCTGACATCACCTGATGTCAGCGTTCTATACCGGAGATCGTCGTGGGTCACTCGGTAATAACTGGACTACGACGGACAGGTGATGTATAGGTTGCTTTATTATTTTATTGTTATTACAGGAGACGATGGCATCGGTGAATAGCTGATTGGTGAGTATGTACTCTATGTTATGTGTTGTATGTTATATGTATGTTCTGTATGTTATGTGTTGTATGTTAGATGTATGTTCTGTATGTTATGTGTTGTATGTTATATGTATGTTCTGTATGTTATGTGTTGTATGTTATATGTATGTTCTGTGTTATATGTATTATGTTCTGTATGTTGTGTATGTAATGTATGTTTTGTTTTACATTCAACACATTAGCTGGATCTTGGGACTACTACTGTCCCATCATTGGCTAATGTGTCACTCACTGACAGTGTAGCAGGCATAGCCGGATGGGACTTGCAGTCCCATCGGACGATGCCTGCATACACACACACACACACAGCCTCGCACACACACACAGCCTCGCACACACACACATACCAAAGCCGGGCGGCACCGATCAGCCAATGGCGGGGGATTAGAATCCCGCGCCGCTCATTGGCTGAGCCGCCCGCCGGCTCTGCCAATGAGCGGTGCCACACCGCTTTGGCGGGGGATTTGAATCCCGCGCCTCTCATTGGCTTGATAATTTCAGTGTGAATTTACAATTTTCATAGTCATGAAAATATAGAAAAATCTTTAAATGAGAAGATGTGTCCAAACTTTTGGTCTGTACTGTATATTTATATATATATTTTCATATTTTACCATACAGCTCTTGCATAAGCAGATCTAAAACGGGTCCATCAATACCATGCAGTACGTTTAACCGGGTATGATTTCTTTTTATTATTCCTCATTATACCACACGGGCACATTTTTCCTTATATATTGGATTACTATCACAAATGTCTGTGTGTTGATACTTGATATGTATGCATTTCCGTGTTTTTGCTCTCTCGACATCCTGATACGTTGACTCTGGACATCCTGATACGTTGACATAAATCATTGTATATACTTCAGTTTGCTTTTGCTTTTCGTTTTTATGTTATTATTTCCTATTATTATTATATTTTGTAGTAGCTGATGAAGGTCATGTGACCGAAACCTTCTCTGTACTACTCTGCCTGGACTTGATTAAAATTCTTCACTTACCAATTTAAGTTGAGTGCCGACTTAATTTTCTACATTTTTTACTGTCAGCACGGGCGCCAAAACGTCCCGCACACGTGCACACAGAGAATACACATTGATGTCATCCGTGTGACACGCATTGGCACTGGGCAAGAAACGTTACAGTAAGCGCTGTTCTTCGGCGCCGGCTGCTGAAGAAAGCTCTCATCATTCTCCCCTGCTCTGCCGGCGATCAGTGCGAGCAGAAGAGAATGATGAGAGTTCTATTAACGTCCAAACAATAACAGCAGGTGGGGGCTTTTGGGACAGTTACTCCCATCATCCGACACTTGATGCCACTAATAACAGTGACAGCAGGAGCGGATGATGGGGATATTCCTCAGCCGCAGCCTGCGATCTAATGAAATAAATGAATGAAAAACCTGGCGTGGGTTCCCCCCTATTTTCTTGAACCAACCAGGCAAAACTCACAACTGGGGGCTGCAACCCTTAGCTGTCATCTTCAGCAATGTGGTTATCAAGAATAGAGGGGTCTCCATGCTGCTTTTTAAATTATTTAAATAAATAATTAAAAAAACGGCGTGGGGTCCCCCCCATTTTTGACAACCAGCCTTGCTAAAGCTTACAGCTGGGGACTGGTATTCTCAGGCTGGTAAGTAGCCATGAATATTGTCCCCGCCCAGCCTAAAAACAGCAGCCCGCCCCTGCCCAGAAAAGACACATCTATTAGATGTGCCAAATCTGGCGCTTTGCCCAGCTGTTCCCACTTGCCCTGTAGCGGTGCCAAGTGGGGTTAATATTTGTGGGGTTGATGTCACCTTTGTATTGGTAAGTGACATCAAGCCCACAGCTTAGTAATGGAGAGGCATCTATAAGACACCTATCCATTACTAATCCTATAGTTATATGGTAAATAAAGACTCAGCCAAAATAAAGTCCTTTATTTGAAAAAATGACACAGACTCCTTTATTAATCTCAATTAAACCATATTTACTGCATCGCCTAATTCCAGTGAAGCCCTCGATCTCCTGTAATAAAAATAAAATAAAAAAACAACGATATACCACACCTGTCCGTCATTGTGTCACACGCCGTAATCCATGTCTGGGGGATAAACAGTTTTCAACCTGGATGGTGTCAAGATGCGACCGTCCCGGCTGAAAACCACTGGTGAATGAGCTGCTGAGAGCGCAGCATCACTGACCAGCGGTGACATCATCACTGGCATTTTCCCACATTCCAAAGGTCACCGCAGTTCAGCCCGGCCTTGATGATGTCACCACTGGTCAACGATGCTGCGCTCTCAGCAGCTCATCAGTCATCAGTGCAAAGTACGAGAGCTAATTTGGCTAGGTGAGAGGCTCTGGACTGGGGTCTAAGGGTTAACTTTCATCCTTGTGGAGAGTGACAAGCCAAGCATGGCATGTCAGAGTGAGGAGACTTATAAGCCATGCATGCTCCTCTGGGAAATTTAATATACAAATTCTCTGTTCAGAGAGAAATAAGTTATGGCTCTTGAAAGAAAGGGAGGAAAAAAACTAAAATGCAAAATCTCCTGGTCATGAAGGGGTTAAAGATCCAGTAACTACTGTTGTTAATTATTAACTTTAACCCAAATCTCTGCAAATCCTACCCAGGGTCTTGACCATCTATATACAGATTAGAGTTCAGCAGTGGAGAATTGGCCATTTATATAAAGATAAAGAGCTGGATACATCAAGACTGGCGTTGTTCATGCCGCTCTTCCTGAGGTGGTGTGCTGGAATCAGGCATTCCTGATTCATGAAATGGTCCACGCCTCTTCATGAATCAAGAGCACTGGATGAGCCGTGTACACTTCGCCACAAATCCTACTCTAGTCCATGTTGGAGTAAGATTTGTGGTGTAGCAAACGCCCACCGCTCGTCATGGCGTCTTGGCTGTCACAAGACCTCAGTTCTGCCCATTTTGTTGGAGCTTGGAGAAACTGGGGTGAGAACGCCAAAAGTCTCAAAATTTAGATGCAGCTCTGAGTTGCGACTTTTTAAAGGATTTACGACCAGAGTTTTGATGTGAAAGCTTTGATGCATAGTGAATTCTGATTGGTATAATCATAAAATCTTGTTCTTTTGCACACAATTACATTAGAGTATCTTCTGAGCTCTTAACGATTACAGAGTTTTGGTCCTAAATGACCAAACACTTTTTAGAAAAATATTTAGACTCGAGAGTCCTCGGTGGTTGATACCTTTTAATGGCTAACTGAAAAGATGGTAACAAATTGCAAGCTTTCGAGACTACTCAGGTCTCTTCATCAGGCGAAGACTAATACAAAATCTGAAGAATCACATATTTATGCACAACAGGACACAGGAATAATGCAATAGGTAAGACAAGTGACGTGAAGCAGAACTGTCATTATGGCAGAGGAATGAACATAAATATTGGAACAGTTCATAGATAAGGAGTGAAAGTTTTATTACCCTCTGATTGGAGTCTGCTATTGTGTTTTGATGCCCCTAGAAGGTCAGGGAAGCAGATTCCTTAATTGATGTATGCAAATTGCCTCTTCAAACAAAGAGGACTTTAATAAATAAATCTAACTTCAGATCTTAGAAAGATAGAAAGGTTTGGGAATATAAACTTATGATGACCTTTGACACTCTTAGTGCTGGAATGAATATATCCCAAGATTTCATGTCTTTCTACATCAATTAAGGAATCTGCTTCCCTGACCTTCTAGGGGCATCAAAACACAATAGCAGACTCCAATCAGAGGGTAATAAAACTTTCACTCCTTATCTATGAACTGTTCCAATATTTATGTTCATCCCTCTGCCATAATGACAGTTCTGCTTCACGTCACTTGTCTTACCTATTGCATTATTCCTGTGTCCTGTTGTGCATAAATATGTGATTCTTCAGATTTTGTATTAGTCTTCGCCTGATGAAGAGACCTGAGTAGTCTCGAAAGCTTGCAATTTGTTACCATCTTTTCAGTTAGCCATTAAAAGGTATCAACCACTGAGGACTCTCAAGTCTAAATATTTTTCTATCTACTGGCTAACACGGTACGAAGATACACATCTTTCCTATATCAAACACTTTTTAGTGATTTTTACATATGGAGGGGTTTAAAGGGAACCTATCACCTCCAAAATGTTATTACCCTGAGATATAGTAGTAATCTGCATGTAAATAAGATTAAACCATGTTTCTCTGGTGTACTGGAGCAGCGGCTACAGGCAGAAAATGAAGTTATACTCTTACTGCATGTCGCATGCTTTCAGTCATTGGGGCGGTGCATGGGGGCTATAAAAGTCACCAGTCACTATGCTATGATAGCATTGTAATCACTCCTAAACATCTTGACTATCAGACCGCTCTGCACACACACTGCTTACATGCTAGAGAAATGGGATATCAGTCATAATGCAGGGAAGTGAGTACAGCGCACTCATACCATAGTGACTGTCAACGCTTCTAGAGCCACCCCAATAACTGGAAGCAAGAGGTTGCAGGGAAAATATAACTTTATTTTCTCCCTGTAGCCGCTCTGTTAGTAAACTAGTCTCACATGATATAAACACAATTTACCTGTGGATTACCACTTTGTCTGCAGGTAAATAGCAGTTTTGGAGGTGACAGATTCCATTTAACAGGCATAACATTTGTTGGGTTATCGTGTTGCTGTATAGTGTAGTTACTTGTAAGCGTGAGGATCCGTGAAGTGGATTACAAGCTTACATACTTTGGCCAAAATACCAACTAATACCTCACATTTTTTTGTGTTTTTTGCACTTTATTTTACAGGGGGCAGGTGGTCCCATTTGGTCTTGTAAACTGTGGTGTCTGTTCACATGGGATGCATCTTAATAGCGCTGGGCAGCCCGCCTGATCTAATAGAAGGGTGTAAATACTAGGCTGTTTAACTGGATGCTGTGCATTGCCATAATGTGAACAGCGCTGCATACAAGTCTTCATTGTGCATCAATATACAAAGCAGCCGCCCCCTCCATGGATTGGTAGGTTGTGAGCTGCTGTCTCATCGGTATTCTTGCACCTGTTTTGCCATCATCTTAAAGACGTGGGTCCACTGCATCCTGTGCATTTGTTTGAAGGCCTGGGCAGGTGAGCATCTCTGCCTTTTTGTTGTATTTTTTGAATTTTTGGAGGATTTTTAAGTCCTCTTTTTGTGCTATTGCTGTTATCGTGTTGTTACAGTCTTTTTGATTTGCACTACATATAGTGTTGGATGAACAGGGCAGCTATGACAATAATTTGGGTGGTGTGAGGGACAAAGTAAATGTCTCTCCCCTCCTGAAATGTGCCCCCACCCTTTGGATTCCACAGGATCATTGTTTTCTTTTAATTAAAACTCCAAGAACAAACCCTTTGAAGCTCTTAACACAAGAGTGTGAACTCTTCTGCAGCTACAGCAAACTGAACTCTTTTGTCTAACTGAAGCACATGGATGATACAGTAAAGATGTATATCTTCGTACCGTGTTAGCCAGTAGATAGAAAAATATTTAGAGTTGAGAGTCCTCAGTGGTTGATACCTTTTAATGGCTAACTGAAAAGATGGTAACAAATTGCAAGCTTTCGAGACTACTCAGGTCTCTTCATCAGGCTGAACTAATACAAAATCTGAAGAATCACATATTTATACACAAAAACACAGAAAAATGCAATAGGTAAGACAAGTGACGTGAAGCAGAATAGTCATTATGGCAGAGGGATGAGCATAAATATTGGAACAGTTCATAGATAAGGAGAGAAAGTTTTATTACCCTCTGATTGGGGTCTGGTAATGTTTTGTGATGTTTTCACAGGGTATTTGGAGTAAATTCCTTAATTGATGTAATAGGCCATAAAACCATGTGACAGGTTCATTCCAGCATTAAGAGTGTCAAAGGTCACCATCAATTTGTATTCACAAATTCTTCTCTGTCTCTGAGATGTGAATCTGCTTCTTAGTACCAGTATTTTCATATCTGACATGCTATGATCAGGGGAGCAAAAATGTTTTGCCACAGGTAGATCCATTCTTTTTTCTCTTATTGTGTGGCGATGAGAATTCATCCTTGTTCTCAGTTTTTGCCCGGTCTCCCCCACATACAGACCCCCAGTTGGACATTTAGTACATATAATTAGGTACACAACATTAGATGTGATGCAGCTGAAAGTACCTGGTATCTTGTAGTCCTGATGTGAGTTGGGGATCTTTATCTTGTCCGTGGTCATTATAAATGGACAGGTTTTGCATTTCTTCTGATTGCAAGGCAAAGTTCCTGCAGCTGTTGGGGAGGACAGGGAACTTCTGACAATGATGCTTCTTATATTTGGGGGCTGTCTAAAACACAGTAGTGGGGGGTCTGGAAATATGGATTGTAACCGGGCATCTTTTTGTAGTAAAGGTTGTAGTTTCCGTGCAGCTCCCCTTAGCACCTCCAGATTTGGATTGTAGGTGACCACTAGAGGCACCCGGTTATTTTCTTCTTTAGCTTTGTAATGTAGCAGGTGATCCCTTGATATTCTGGTGGCTCTTGTAATTTGGTTTTCAATTGTTCTTGGATGGTAGCCCTGATTTAAAAAGGTCTTTCTAAGGCGACCAAGGTGTTCATCTCTATCCATGGGGTTGGAACATATACGGTTGTATCTGATGGCTTGGCTGTAGACAATAGAATTTTTTATGTGTTTTGGATGGAAACTGTCCCATTTAAGGTATGTTGGACGGTCGATTGGCTTCTGATACAGGGATGTCTCTATTTCATTGTCCTTCAGTTTAATGATGGTGTCCAAAAAGTTAATTTCAGTGCTGGAGTAGTTAAGTGTTAAGTTGATGGTGGGATGAAATTGATTGAACTGTTCGTGGAACGTCTTTAGCTGTTGCTCAGACTCCGTCCAGATGATTAAAATGTCATCAATGTAGCGGTAGTAGGCCCGAGGCCTGGTGGGACATGAGGACAGAAAGTCGCTTTCAAGCTTGGCCATGAAAAGATTTGCATACTGTGGAGCCATTTTACTTCCCATCGCTGTGCCAGTCTCCTGTAAATAGATCTTGTTGTCAAATTCAAAGTAATTGTGGGTGAGGATGAATTTTGTGAGTTTCACCACAGAATCAGCATCATTCGCGGTGTTTTTCATGAAGTCTTTGCAGGCATTTAATCCATCCTGGTGTGGGATATTAGAGTACAAGGATTCCACATCCATGGTGGCCAGGATGGTTCCTTCTGGTAGAGGACCTATTGCTGCTAGTTTATTCAGTAGGTCAGTTGTTTCCTGAATGTAGCTGGGTGTATCCTTTACCAGAGGTTTAAGAATACCCTCTACCCATCCAGATACCTGCTCAGTAAGGGTGTCCACACATGAAATAATCGGCCTCCCTGGATTCCCAGCTTTGTGGATTTTGGGAAGCATGTAGAATGTCCCTGTTCTTGGACTCTCTGGTATCAGGTCATCGGCTCTTATGGATTTGTCAGACAGACAAGATACCAACTTGCTTAGTTCCTTGTAATAGTCCTGTGTAGGGTCCGACTCCAGTTTTCTGTAGTAGCGTGTGTCCGTAAGTTGTCTGTTTGCTTCCTTCATATAGTCTGATGTGTTCATCATGACTATTGCACCTCCCTTGTCAGCAGGTTTAATGATGATTTCTTTGTTGGTTTTCAGAGACTGTATAGCCTTTCTCTCCTGGGCACTGATGTTGGATGCTTGTCTCTTGTTGGTGGCTATGATGGTGGATTTTATCAAATATCTAAATGAGTCTATATATTTATCCAAATGAGGGTTGCGTCCAGGAGGAGGTGTCCAGTCTGACCTCTTCTTGGTTGTTGAGATCCCTTTTCCTTCAGTCCGAGTGTTTTCTGAATCTTCTGTATCATTGAAGTATTCCCTCAGGCGCAGTCTCCTGAAAAAATGTTCCATATCACTGCAGAGTTCAGTTTTATCCAGGGCCTTAGTGGGACAAAATGAGAGTCCTCTAGAAAGCACAGCAAGCTCCACTTTGTTGGGTTTGTAATCCGAGAGATTGATGACACAGTTAGATGCTTTTGTGTCTGGAATGGAGTGGTTGTCAGAGTTGTCAGGTTTCGTTTTGGATCTGTTTGTATAGAGGCCGGAATTGAGACGCAATCTGTGTAGTTTCTTTTCTTTGTTATGAATCAGAAAGGTCCGTAGTTTGTTGTAGTATTGTTGTAATTTTTGTTCTGTGGTTTCTGGAAGTGTTTTCCTTAGGCTTTCAAATTGCCCTTGGACGTTACTCCTTATGCTGTAACAGACATGCAAAAGATGGTTCCTAAGTCTCTCAGACGTCCTGTGACAAAGGTTTTTTGCATAATGGGTATTGTAGGTGTGAAGAATTGGGTTTGTAATCCAGAGTCCTTTGGGAATTAAATTCTCCTTTTTGCATTTAGATAAGAAAAAAATATCGCTGTCCATTTGTGCACGTTTCTTCAGAAGTGGTTTTAGTTCCATAAAGATGCGGTACATTCTGGTATCCTCCATTTTGATACAGTAAAGATGTATATCTTCGTACCGTGTTAGCCAGTAGATAGAAAAATATTTAGAGTTGAGAGTCCTCAGTGGTTGATACCTTTTAATGGCTAACTGAAAAGATGGTAACAAATTGCAAGCTTTCGAGACTACTCAGGTCTCTTCATCAGGCTGAACTAATACAAAATCTGAAGAATCACATATTTATACACAAAAACACAGAAAAAATGCAATAGGTAAGACAAGTGACGTGAAGCAGAATAGTCATTATGGCAGAGGGATGAGCATAAATATTGGAACAGTTCATAGATAAGGAGAGAAAGTTTTATTACCCTCTGATTGGGGTCTGGTAATGTTTTGTGATGTTTTCACAGGGTATTTGGAGTAAATTCCTTAATTGATGTAATAGGCCATAAAACCATGTGACAGGTTCATTCCAGCATTAAGAGTGTCAAAGGTCACCATCAATTTGTATTCACAAATTCTTCTCTGTCTCTGAGATGTGAATCTGCTTCTTAGTACCAGTATTTTCATATCTGACATGCTATGATCAGGGGAGCAAAAATGTTTTGCCACAGGTAGATCCATTCTTTTTTCTCTTATTGTGTGGCGATGAGAATTCATCCTTGTTCTCAGTTTTTGCCCGGTCTCCCCCACATACAGACCCCCAGTTGGACATTTAGTACATATAATTAGGTACACAACATTAGATGTGATGCAGCTGAAAGTACCTGGTATCTTGTAGTCCTGATGTGAGTTGGGGATCTTTATCTTGTCCGTGGTCATTATAAATGGACAGGTTTTGCATTTCTTCTGATTGCAAGGCAAAGTTCCTGCAGCTGTTGGGGAGGACAGGGAACTTCTGACAATGATGCTTCTTATATTTGGGGGCTGTCTAAAACACAGTAGTGGGGGTCTGGAAATATGGATTGTAACCGGGCATCTTTTTGTAGTAAAGGTTGTAGTTTCCGTGCAGCTCCCCTTAGCACCTCCAGATTTGGATTGTAGGTGACCACTAGAGGCACCCGGTTATTTTCTTCTTTAGCTTTGTAATGTAGCAGGTGATCCCTTGATATTCTGGTGGCTCTTGTAATTTGGTTTTCAATTGTTCTTGGATGGTAGCCCTGATTTAAAAAGGTCTTTCTAAGGCGACCAAGGTGTTCATCTCTATCCATGGGGTTGGAACATATACGGTTGTATCTGATGGCTTGGCTGTAGACAATAGAATTTTTTATGTGTTTTGGATGGAAACTGTCCCATTTAAGGTATGTTGGACGGTCGATTGGCTTCTGATACAGGGATGTCTCTATTTCATTGTCCTTCAGTTTAATGATGGTGTCCAAAAAGTTAATTTCAGTGCTGGAGTAGTTAAGTGTTAAGTTGATGGTGGGATGAAATTGATTGAACTGTTCGTGGAACGTCTTTAGCTGTTGCTCAGACTCCGTCCAGATGATTAAAATGTCATCAATGTAGCGGTAGTAGGCCCGAGGCCTGGTGGGACATGAGGACAGAAAGTCGCTTTCAAGCTTGGCCATGAAAAGATTTGCATACTGTGGAGCCATTTTACTTCCCATCGCTGTGCCAGTCTCCTGTAAATAGATCTTGTTGTCAAATTCAAAGTAATTGTGGGTGAGGATGAATTTTGTGAGTTTCACCACAGAATCAGCATCATTCGCGGTGTTTTTCATGAAGTCTTTGCAGGCATTTAATCCATCCTGGTGTGGGATATTAGAGTACAAGGATTCCACATCCATGGTGGCCAGGATGGTTCCTTCTGGTAGAGGACCTATTGCTGCTAGTTTATTCAGTAGGTCAGTTGTGTCCTGAATGTAGCTGGGTGTATCCTTTACCAGAGGTTTAAGAATACCCTCTACCCATCCAGATACCTGCTCAGTAAGCTTCCCAAAATCACATGCTTCCCAAAATCCACAAAGCTGGGAATCCAGGGAGGCCGATTATTTCATGTGTGGACACCCTTACTGAGCAGGTATCTGGATGGGTAGAGGGTATTCTTAAACCTCTGGTAAAGGATACACCAGCTACATTCAGGACACAACTGACCTACTGAATAAACTAGCAGCAATAGGTCCTCTACCAGAAGGAACCATCCTGGCCACCATGGATGTGGAATCCTTGTACTCTAATATCCCACACCAGGATGGATTAAATGCCTGCAAAGACTTCATGAAAAACACCGCGAATGATGCTGATTCTGTGGTGAAACTCACAAAATTCATCCTCACCCACAATTACTTTGAATTTGACAACAAGATCTATTTACAGGAGACTGGCACAGCGATGGGAAGTAAAATGGCTCCACAGTATGCAAATCTTTTCATGGCCAAGCTTGAAAGCGACTTTCTGTCCTCATGTCCCACCAGGCCTCGGGCCTACTACTGCTACATTGATGATATCTTAATCATCTGGACGGAGTCTGAGCAACAGCTAAAGACGTTCCACGAACAGTTCAATCAATTTCATCCCACCATCAACTTAACACTTAACTACTCCAGCACTGAAATTAACTTTTTGGACACCATCATTAAACTGAAGGACAATGAAATAGAGACATCCCTGTATCAGAAGCCAATCGACCGTCCAACATACCTTAAATGGGACAGTTTCCATCCAAAACACATAAAAAATTCTATTGTCTACAGCCAAGCCATCAGATACAACCGTATATGTTCCAACCCCATGGATAGAGATGAACACCTTGGTCGCCTTAGAAAGACCTTTTTAAATCAGGGCTACCATCCAAGAACAATTGAAAACCAAATTACAAGAGCCACCAGAATATCAAGGGATCACCTGCTACATTACAAAGCTAAAGAAGAAAATAACCGGGTGCCTCTAGTGGTCACCTACAATCCAAATCTGGAGGTGCTAAGGGGAGCTGCACGGAAACTACAACCTTTACTACAAAAAGATGCCCGGTTACAATCCATATTTCCAGACCCCCCACTACTGTGTTTTAGACAGCCCCCAAATATAAGAAGCATCATTGTCAGAAGTTCCCTGTCCTCCCCAACAGCTGCAGGAACTTTGCCTTGCAATCAGAAGAAATGCAAAACCTGTCCATTTATAATGACCACGGACAAGATAAAGATCCCCAACTCACATCAGGACTACAAGATACCAGGTACTTTCAGCTGCATCACATCTAATGTTGTGTACCTAATTATATGTACTAAATGTCCAACTGGGGGTCTGTATGTGGGGGAGACCGGGCAAAAACTGAGAACAAGGATGAATTCTCATCGCCACACAATAAGAGAAAAAAGAATGGATCTACCTGTGGCAAAACATTTTTGCTCCCCTGATCATAGCATGTCAGATATGAAAATACTGGTACTAAGAAGCAGATTCACATCTCAGAGACAGAGAAGAATTTGTGAATACAAATTGATGGTGACCTTTGACACTCTTAATGCTGGAAAGAACCTGTCACATGGTTTTATGGCCTATTACATCAATTAAGGAATTTACTCCAAATATCCTGTGAAAACATCACAAAACATTACAAGACCCCAATCAGAGGGTAATAAAACTTTCTCTCCTTATCTATGAACTGTTCCAATATTTATGCTCATCCCTCTGCCATAATGACTATTCTGCTTCACGTCACTTGTCTTACCTATTGCATTTTTTCTGTGTTTTTGTGTATAAATATGTGATTCTTCAGATTTTGTATTAGTTCAGCCTGATGAAGAGACCTGAGTAGTCTCGAAAGCTTGCAATTTGTTACCATCTTTTCAGTTAGCCATTAAAAGGTATCAACCACTGAGGACTCTCAACTCTAAATATTTTTTGAAGCACATGGAGACACCATGGCACAACAAGTCACAGCAAGGCTCTGAGGTATTGTATCTAGAAAATGACCTATAATAACAGAATGCAATATCTCTGAGCCTTGCCGAGCACATATTCGGAATCGGCATTCTTCCCCCCACATGCCCGTGCCCCGCAGCCACCTGTAGCACTCTGCGTTATTGAGTTACAAAGCATAGCTACCCTGAATTACATACCGTAGGCATATTTAGTCTCTATGCACAGATAAAATCCAGCTGAACCCAGGGGCGGCACCGCCGCCCCATTCAGAGCTTCGGGCGGAAAGTTATGAGCCATCCACGGTTCTGGACAGAAATTCACTCAGAGATGGGAGGAGAGAGGTTGCATAGCCCAGGGGTGGCAACAGAATGTGGGAGGGAACAGCCTAGGAGAAAAGAGACAGCTGCTCATTTTGAGCTTAGTTTTTTCTACTGGCACGAAGATCCATTAGCTGACGCAGCCAGGAAATCCACGTAACTAAGATTTGGACCTGTGATCCATCAGCATCTCCCTGTGGTCACATGCTACGTAACATGGTAATTGCAACCTATCTAAACCCTATTCTTGTACTACACTCTTGACTGTATATCTGCATATTGTTCTTGTAAATATATACCTGTATGTTTCTAGTGCGGCTTTTCGGTGATTAAATACAAAATTAATCTTGTGCTGCTTTTTATCTCAATACACGCATCCCCACGTCCGCACACTCGGTTGGTTATATTATACGCTACCCGGATTGGTTTCTGACCTGATATAAGCCTATTGTCGGACGGTGCTTATGTCGAAAGAGAGGAAGCAAACTGTACTGTTTTAGTGAGGAACTCTGGCAGTGACGGCCGGGAGGTTTATATATATTATCCCCCTCACTGGGAGAGCCTCATTAACTCGTACCTATAAGGGAAGCCTGTCCTGCGACTATTTGCCCTCGGTGCAGTTTCCTGACTGACCTGGGGCAAATGGTAATAGTTTATTCCAAAAGAAAAAAATCAGGGAATACAGTAAAAATACAGCAAAATTGTGATATCTTAATAATACAGTGTGACAAAAACACCCAATGTTTTGACCCTCCCGGGTCTTAGTCATGGGGTTTCTTGGTTATATGTAAAGAACATATGCAATGCAGAAAAGTAGTGGGGCCCCTGAGAAAGTCCACTAAACTCTTACATAGGAGGCAGTCAGGGTTGTGGAGGACCTTCATGTGTAATGTTTGTCATGCGGCTCTCCTGAGCCTTGCTGGCAATGCTGGCGCCAGCAAGGTCGAAACGTTGGGTGAGGAGGGTCGAAACATTGGGTGTTTTTGTCATACTGTATTCTTAAGATATCACAATTTTGCTGGCATTACTGTATTCCCTGATTTTTTTCTTTTGGAATAAACTATTATCAATTTTTGCAAACAAACTACCAGAGTGTGTGGTGAATAATGACTTTCTTAATTCAGGGACTTGCATAGTCCATTGCACCAGCACCTCACTTATAAACCTGAGTGCACACCAATTTACCTCATACTGGGGCAAGTAGTGGTGCCAGAGAGCCGATCCCTGCTGGGTCCTTCTCTCCCCTCCCCGAGGTGAGCAAAGTCGACACCCCCTTCCACTGTGTGATCCCTTCACAGGTGGATGTTGGCAAAGATTTGTTTTATCCTTTTGTGTTTTGCATATATTTTGTTTATAAAGTATTTATGCTAATACAGCACCAACATTACATACATAGTGAGCTGCTTTGGAACAGTGAATGATTACAATCTTTTCCGAGTCCCCCATTAAGTGGTCAAAAAAGTCTTTTTAGTGACTGAAGCATTTGTAGGAGCCAAAGCTCCAAGGTGAAATAACCTGATCTTGGTGTCTTAGTCACCTTTAAATAATAAAATGTCTGCAAATAGAGTGCTTGTCTAGCAGCATTCCAATAGATGCCACCACCATTGTTCACGGCTCTGTGCTAATCTGGAACTGTCATTTATAGATGAGAAGGGCAGATTGTGCGTATTCATAAGCAAGAATACTACCTGAAAAGCGGATATAGCGTATCATAAAGGAATGCTGTGCTGGGAGCACTGAGTCAACTACAAATCGAGACGCCTATAAATGGCATTTGCGTGTATTGACATTTCAGGTGTAAAATGTCACACGTATCTGAAAAATCTCAGGCTGAAGGCAACAGTTGGAGAAAAGCATACTTCTCAGTGGTTGTTGTTTTTGTATTAGACCAGTAAATGGTTTTCCTTTACAATTCTCACTAATTAATCAACATTTAGCTTTGGATACAAATAACATATCTCTCAATTTTTTAGGAACAGAAAGTGGGATAGATCCTTTGGCATGCATAGCACGCCGCGGCAAACTTTTGCCACACCCCAATCCACACCCATTTACCATTTCTTTCTCTATCCCGGCAGGTGGAGATGTCAGAGGGAGCTGGTAGTGAAGCAGATGCCCGAGACTGCAAGGCGTAGACCCAAATTCTGGACAGTCTGCTGTATCCGGGACAGGTGGGACTAGAGATGAGCAGATAGATTCATGGGTCTCTGGTCCAGCGTTCAGGTTAGTGGTACCCGGCGGCTGGACGGGAGGCCATGAATCTCTTACCTTCCTGCATCCCTGATGTGGTTTTTGATTTGCCAGAGGTGGTGCGACGTCATCTGTGCATCCTGCTCATCTCTAGTTGGGACCTGTGGATTTATTTTTTTGTTCCCTCATTCACAGTTGGAGCCGCCAGAACTTTCTCATCTTTATGTAGCGTCACAATAAAGGTATGTGCACACGTTGCGGATTCGTCTGCGGATTTTCCACGCGGAATCTGCAGAATCAGCAGGTAAAATGATCTGCGTTTTACCTGCGGATTCATTGCAGATTTACTGCGCATTTTCTGCATTTTTTGTGCGGATTTGCCCTGCATTTTTAAACCTGCGGATTTCTATAATGTAATAGGTGTAAAAAACGCTGCGGAATCCGCGCAAAGAATTGACATGCTGCGGAAAATAAACCGCTGCGTTTCCGTGCAGAATTTTCCGCAGCATGTGCACAACTTTTTTTGTTTTCCATAGGATAACATGGTACTGAATCCCTTTGGAAAATTGTGGATCGCAGAGCCAAATCCGCTGAATCCGCGAGAATCCCCAAAGTGTGCACATACCCGAAAAGTTTTTTTGTGTCGTAAAAAACCCCCAAAAAAAATTTTTTTTTTATTTTTTGAGATGTCCGCAGCAAAATCACAAAAACAATTTTTCCCCTTTTTGATGCGTTTTTTCCGCAGTGTGAAGCGCATTTTTAATGGCTTTTATAGTATAGAAAAGTTATTTAACGCTTTTTTTTTACTTTCGGTTTTTTGGTTCAATAGAAGCGGGAGAAAGAAAGCACCAAAACTGCACAGTTTTTATCCACTTTTCTTGGACAGTCAAACACAGCGAATTTTTGGGAAAAAAGCGCAGAAAAAAAGCAGAATTTACGTTCATTTTGAACCTCAAATTTCAAGCAAAAAGGAGTGAGTCCCTAAAATCTCCGCTCTCTGTGGTCTAAAGTGTACTGAATTTGGTTTTCTGTATTTTTTTTTTAGGGACTTATGAAAAAAACGCATAAAAAAAGCGCTTGGGATTTTTTTAAATGCAAAATCAAAGCTTTTCTGTACTTTT
>JARQOD010000003.1:221919043-222056804 GCA_033576555.1 Oophaga sylvatica | reverse complement strand
AAAATTTTCCGGGGGACCCCCCATCTAATAGGGGGTGTAAAAAATGGGCTTTTTAATGGGCTTCATTCCATAATTAAACCTGCATACAAGTTTCTTGGCTTCAATAACAAAGCAGCCGCCCCCCCCCATGGTTTGGTAGGTTGTGACTGCTGTCTCATGGGTTTTCTTGCACCTGTTTTGCCATATCTTAAAGCGTGGGTCCACGCACCCTGTGCATTTGTTGAGGCCTGGCGTAGAAACTCCCCTTTTTTTGTTTTTTTTTTAAATTTTTTTGGGGGTTTTTTTAATCCTCTTTTGTATTGCGTTATGGGTTTTTGTTACAGTTTTTTTTTGATTTGCAAACATATAGGTTGGAAACAGGCATATGACAATAATTTTGGGTGGTGGGGGGGACAAAGTAAATTCTCCCCTCCCGAAATGTGCCCCCACCTTTGGATTCCCCAAATCATTGTTTTCTTTTTAAATTTAAAAATCCAAGAAAAACCTTGAAGCTCTAACCAAAGGGGTGAACCTTCTGCGCTAAGCAAACTGAACCTTTTGTCTAACGAAGCACATGGTATACAGAAAAGATGTTATTTCGTACCGTGTTACCAAAATAGAAAAATTTTAGTTGGAGCCCAGTGGTTTTATTTTTAATGGGAACTGAAAATGGAACAAATTGCAAAATTTGAGATACTCAGTCTCTTCTCTCTGAACAAAAAAATCTGAAGAATACATATTTAACACAAAAAACAGAAAAAATGCAATAGGTAAACAATACGGGAAATAGTCAAAAGGCAGAGGGGAGCTTAAAAATTTTGGAAAGTTATAATAAGGAGAGAAAGTTTTATTACCCCGAGGGGCGGTAAATTTTTTGGGTGTTTTTACAGGGATTTGGGGTAAAACCTTAATTGATGAAAGGGCCCTAAACCCCGGAAGTAAATTCCCGCAAAAAGGGGTCAAAAGGGCCCATCAAATTTTTTTCCCAAAATTTTTCTCTGTCCTGGTGGAATTTCTTCTTATACCCTTTTTATATCTGACGCTTGATCAGGGGGGCAAAAATTTTTGCCACAGGTAGACATTCTTTTTTTTTATGTGTGGCGATGGGAAACATCCTTGTTTTTCCCGTTTTTTTCCCGGGCTCCCCCCCAACAGACCCCCGTTGGACATTTTAACAATAAATTTGGTAACACATTAAGTGATGCCCGCGAAAGTACGGTATTTGAAGTCCTGATGTGAGTTGGGGATCTTTTTCTTGCCTGGTCATTATAAAAGGCGGTTTTGCTTTTTCTGATTGCAAGGCAAGTTCCCGCGCTTTGGGGGGGACAGGGGAATTTACAATGATTTCTTATATTTTGGGGGGTGTCTAAAACACAGTAGTGGGGGGTTTTAAATAGGATTTTTAACCCGGGGATTTTTGGAGTAAAGGTTGTAGTTTTTCCCTGCGCTCCCCCTTAGCACCTCCAGATTTGGATTGTAGGGACCACTAGAGGCACCCGGTTTATTTTCTTCTTTAGCTTGTAATGTAGCAGGTGATCCCTTGATATTCTGGTGGCTCTTGTAATTTGGTTTTCAATTGTTCTTGGATGGTAGCCCTGATTTAAAAAGGTCTTTCTAAGGCGACCAAGGTGTTCATCTCTATCCATGGGGTTGGAACATATACGGTTGTATCTGATGGCTTGGCTGTAGACAATAGAATTTTTTATGTGTTTTGGATGGAAACTGTCCCATTTAAGGTATGTTGGACGGTCGATTGGCTTCTGATACAGGGATGTCTCTATTTCATTGTCCTTCAGTTTAATGATGGTGTCCAAAAAGTTAATTTCAGTGCTGGAGTAGTTAAGTGTTAAGTTGATGGTGGGATGAAATTGATTGAACTGTTCGTGGAACGTCTTTAGCTGTTGCTCAGACTCCGTCCAGATGATTAAAATGTCATCAATGTAGCGGTAGTAGGCCCGAGGCCTGGTGGGACATGAGGACAGAAAGTCGCTTTCAAGCTTGGCCATGAAAAGATTTGCATACTGTGGAGCCATTTTACTTCCATCGCTGTGCCAGTCTCCTGTAAATAGATCTTGTTGTCAAATTCAAAGTAATTGTGGGTGAGGATGAATTTTGTGAGTTTCACCACAGAATCAGCATCATTCGCGGTGTTTTTCATGAAGTCTTTGCAGGCATTTAATCCATCCTGGTGTGGGATATTAGAGTACAAGGATTCCACATCCATGGTGGCCAGGATGGTTCCTTCTGGTAGAGGACCTATTGCTGCTAGTTTATTCAGTAGGTCAGTTGTTTCCTGAATGTAGCTGGGTGTATCCTTTACCAGAGGTTTAAGAATACCCTCTACCCATCCAGATACCTGCTCAGTAAGGGTGTCCACACATGAAATAATCGGCCTCCCTGGATTCCCAGCTTTGTGGATTTTGGGAAGCATGTAGAATGTCCCTGTTCTTGGACTCTCTGGTATCAGGTCATCGGCTCTTATGGATTTGTCAGACAGACAAGATACCAACTTGCTTAGTTCCTTGTAATAGTCCTGTGTAGGGTCCGACTCCAGTTTTCTGTAGTAGCGTGTGTCCGTAAGTTGTCTGTTTGCTTCCTTCATATAGTCTGATGTGTTCATCATGACTATTGCACCTCCCTTGTCAGCAGGTTTAATGATGATTTCTTTGTTGGTTTTCAGAGACTGTATAGCCTTTCTCTCCTGGGCACTGATGTTGGATGCTTGTCTCTTGTTGGTGGCTATGATGGTGGATTTTATCAAATATCTAAATGAGTCTATATATTTATCCAAATGAGGGTTGCGTCCAGGAGGAGGTGTCCAGTCTGACCTCTTCTTGGTTGTTGAGATCCCTTTTCCTTCAGTCCGAGTGTTTTCTGAATCTTCTGTATCATTGAAGTATTCCCTCAGGCGCAGTCTCCTGAAAAAATGTTCCATATCACTGCAGAGTTCAGTTTTATCCAGGGCCTTAGTGGGACAAAATGAGAGTCCTCTAGAAAGCACAGCAAGCTCCACTTTGTTGGGTTTGTAATCCGAGAGATTGATGACACAGTTAGATGCTTTTGTGTCTGGAATGGAGTGGTTGTCAGAGTTGTCAGGTTTCGTTTTGGATCTGTTTGTATAGAGGCCGGAATTGAGACGCAATCTGTGTAGTTTCTTTTCTTTGTTATGAATCAGAAAGGTCCGTAGTTTGTTGTAGTATTGTTGTAATTTTTGTTCTGTGGTTTCTGGAAGTGTTTTCCTTAGGCTTTCAAATTGCCCTTGGACGTTACTCCTTATGCTGTAACAGACATGCAAAAGATGGTTCCTAAGTCTCTCAGACGTCCTGTGACAAAGGTTTTTTGCATAATGGGTATTGTAGGTGTGAAGAATTGGGTTTGTAATCCAGAGTCCTTTGGGAATTAAATTCTCCTTTTTGCATTTAGATAAGAAAAAAATATCGCTGTCCATTTGTGCACGTTTCTTCAGAAGTGGTTTTAGTTCCATAAAGATGCGGTACATTCTGGTATCCTCCATTTTGATACAGTAAAGATGTATATCTTCGTACCGTGTTAGCCAGTAGATAGAAAAATATTTAGAGTTGAGAGTCCTCAGTGGTTGATACCTTTTAATGGCTAACTGAAAAGATGGTAACAAATTGCAAGCTTTCGAGACTACTCAGGTCTCTTCATCAGGCTGAACTAATACAAAATCTGAAGAATCACATATTTATACACAAAAACACAGAAAAAATGCAATAGGTAAGACAAGTGACGTGAAGCAGAATAGTCATTATGGCAGAGGGATGAGCATAAATATTGGAACAGTTCATAGATAAGGAGAGAAAGTTTTATTACCCTCTGATTGGGGTCTGGTAATGTTTTGTGATGTTTTCACAGGGTATTTGGAGTAAATTCCTTAATTGATGTAATAGGCCATAAAACCATGTGACAGGTTCATTCCAGCATTAAGAGTGTCAAAGGTCACCATCAATTTGTATTCACAAATTCTTCTCTGTCTCTGAGATGTGAATCTGCTTCTTAGTACCAGTATTTTCATATCTGACATGCTATGATCAGGGGAGCAAAAATGTTTTGCCACAGGTAGATCCATTCTTTTTTCTCTTATTGTGTGGCGATGAGAATTCATCCTTGTTCTCAGTTTTTGCCCGGTCTCCCCCACATACAGACCCCCAGTTGGACATTTAGTACATATAATTAGGTACACAACATTAGATGTGATGCAGCTGAAAGTACCTGGTATCTTGTAGTCCTGATGTGAGTTGGGGATCTTTATCTTGTCCGTGGTCATTATAAATGGACAGGTTTTGCATTTCTTCTGATTGCAAGGCAAAGTTCCTGCAGCTGTTGGGGAGGACAGGGAACTTCTGACAATGATGCTTCTTATATTTGGGGGCTGTCTAAAACACAGTAGTGGGGGGTCTGGAAATATGGATTGTAACCGGGCATCTTTTTGTAGTAAAGGTTGTAGTTTCCGTGCAGCTCCCCTTAGCACCTCCAGATTTGGATTGTAGGTGACCACTAGAGGCACCCGGTTATTTTCTTCTTTAGCTTTGTAATGTAGCAGGTGATCCCTTGATATTCTGGTGGCTCTTGTAATTTGGTTTTCAATTGTTCTTGGATGGTAGCCCTGATTTAAAAAGGTCTTTCTAAGGCGACCAAGGTGTTCATCTCTATCCATGGGGTTGGAACATATACGGTTGTATCTGATGGCTTGGCTGTAGACAATAGAATTTTTTATGTGTTTTGGATGGAAACTGTCCCATTTAAGGTATGTTGGACGGTCGATTGGCTTCTGATACAGGGATGTCTCTATTTCATTGTCCTTCAGTTTAATGATGGTGTCCAAAAAGTTAATTTCAGTGCTGGAGTAGTTAAGTGTTAAGTTGATGGTGGGATGAAATTGATTGAACTGTTCGTGGAACGTCTTTAGCTGTTGCTCAGACTCCGTCCAGATGATTAAAATGTCATCAATGTAGCGGTAGTAGGCCCGAGGCTGGTGGGACATGAGGACAGAAAGTCGCTTTCAAGCTTGGCCATGAAAAGATTTGCATACTGTGGAGCCATTTTACTTCCCATCGCTGTGCCAGTCTCCTGTAAATAGATCTTGTTGTCAAATTCAAAGTAATTGTGGGTGAGGATGAATTTTGTGAGTTTCACCACAGAATCAGCATCATTCGCGGTGTTTTTCATGAAGTCTTTGCAGGCATTTAATCCATCCTGGTGTGGGATATTAGAGTACAAGGATTCCACATCCATGGTGGCCAGGATGGTTCCTTCTGGTAGAGGACCTATTGCTGCTAGTTTATTCAGTAGGTCAGTTGTGTCCTGAATGTAGCTGGGTGTATCCTTTACCAGAGGTTTAAGAATACCCTCTACCCATCCAGATACCTGCTCAGTAAGCTTCCCAAAATCACATGCTTCCCAAAATCCACAAAGCTGGGAATCCAGGGAGGCCGATTATTTCATGTGTGGACACCCTTACTGAGCAGGTATCTGGATGGGTAGAGGGTATTCTTAAACCTCTGGTAAAGGATACACCCAGCTACATTCAGGACACAACTGACCTACTGAATAAACTAGCAGCAATAGGTCCTCTACCAGAAGGAACCATCCTGGCCACCATGGATGTGGAATCCTTGTACTCTAATACCCACACCAGGATGGATTAAATGCCTGCAAAGACTTCATGAAAAACACCGCGAATGATGCTGATTCTGTGGTGAAACTCACAAAATTCATCCTCACCCACAATTACTTTGAATTTGACAACAAGATCTATTTACAGGAGACTGGCACAGCGATGGGAAGTAAAATGGCTCCACAGTATGCAAATCTTTTCATGGCCAAGCTTGAAAGCGACTTTCTGTCCTCATGTCCCACCAGGCCTCGGGCCTACTACTGCTACATTGATGATATCTTAATCATCTGGACGGAGTCTGAGCAACAGCTAAAGACGTTCCACGAACAGTTCAATCAATTTCATCCCACCATCAACTTAACACTTAACTACTCCAGCACTGAAATTAACTTTTTGGACACCATCATTAAACTGAAGGACAATGAAATAGAGACATCCCTGTATCAGAAGCCAATCGACCGTCCAACATACCTTAAATGGGACAGTTTCCATCCAAAACACATAAAAAATTCTATTGTCTACAGCCAAGCCATCAGATACAACCGTATATGTTCCAACCCCATGGATAGAGATGAACACCTTGGTCGCCTTAGAAAGACCTTTTTAAATCAGGGCTACCATCCAAGAACAATTGAAAACCAAATTACAAGAGCCACCAGAATATCAAGGGATCACCTGCTACATTACAAAGCTAAAGAAGAAAATAACCGGGTGCCTCTAGTGGTCACCTACAATCCAAATCTGGAGGTGCTAAGGGGAGCTGCACGGAAACTACAACCTTTACTACAAAAGATGCCGGTTACAATCCATATTTCCAGACCCCCACTACTGTGTTTTAGACAGCCCCCAAATATAAGAAGCATCATTGTCAGAAGTTCCCTGTCCTCCCCAACAGCTGCAGGAACTTTGCCTTGCAATCAGAAGAAATGCAAAACCTGTCCATTTATAATGACCACGGACAAGATAAAGATCCCCAACTCACATCAGGACTACAAGATACCAGGTACTTTCAGCTGCATCACATCTAATGTTGTGTACCTAATTATATGTACTAAATGTCCAACTGGGGGTCTGTATGTGGGGGAGACCGGGCAAAAACTGAGAACAAGGATGAATTCTCATCGCCACACAATAAGAGAAAAAAGAATGGATCTACCTGTGGCAAAACATTTTTGCTCCCCTGATCATAGCATGTCAGATATGAAAATACTGGTACTAAGAAGCAGATTCACATCTCAGAGACAGAGAAGAATTTGTGAATACAAATTGATGGTGACCTTTGACACTCTTAATGCTGGAAAGAACCTGTCACATGGTTTTATGGCCTATTACATCAATTAAGGAATTTACTCCAAATATCCTGTGAAAACATCACAAAACATTACAAGACCCCAATCAGAGGGTAATAAAACTTTCTCTCCTTATCTATGAACTGTTCCAATATTTATGCTCATCCCTCTGCCATAATGACTATTCTGCTTCACGTCACTTGTCTTACCTATTGCATTTTTTCTGTGTTTTTGTGTATAAATATGTGATTCTTCAGATTTTGTATTAGTTCAGCCTGATGAAGAGACCTGAGTAGTCTCGAAAGCTTGCAATTTGTTACCATCTTTTCAGTTAGCCATTAAAAGGTATCAACCACTGAGGACTCTCAACTCTAAATATTTTTTGAAGCACATGGAGACACCATGGCACAACAAGTCACAGCAAGGCTCTGAGGTATTGTATCTAGAAAATGACCTATAATAACAGAATGCAATATCTCTGAGCCTTGCCGAGCACATATTCGGAATCGGCATTCTTCCCCCCACATGCCCGTGCCCCGCAGCCACCTGTAGCACTCTGCGTTATTGAGTTACAAAGCATAGCTACCCTGAATTACATACCGTAGGCATATTTAGTCTCTATGCACAGATAAAATCCAGCTGAACCCAGGGGCGGCACCGCCGCCCCATTCAGAGCTTCGGGCGGAAAGTTATGAGCCATCCACGGTTCTGGACAGAAATTCACTCAGAGATGGGAGGAGAGAGGTTGCATAGCCCAGGGGTGGCAACAGAATGTGGGAGGGAACAGCCTAGGAGAAAAGAGACAGCTGCTCATTTTGAGCTTAGTTTTTTCTACTGGCACGAAGATCCATTAGCTGACGCAGCCAGGAAATCCACGTAACTAAGATTTGGACCTGTGATCCATCAGCATCTCCCTGTGGTCACATGCTACGTAACATGGTAATTGCAACCTATCTAAACCCTATTCTTGTACTACACTCTTGACTGTATATCTGCATATTGTTCTTGTAAATATATACCTGTATGTTTCTAGTGCGGCTTTTCGGTGATTAAATACAAAATTAATCTTGTGCTGCTCTTTTATCTCAATACACGCATCCCCACGTCCGCACACTCGGTTGGTTATATTATACGCTACCCGGATTGGTTTCTGACCTGATATAAGCCTATTGTCGGACGGTGCTTATGTCGAAAGAGAGGAAGCAAACTGTACTGTTTTAGTGAGGAACTCTGGCAGTGACGGCCGGGAGGTTTATATATATATATCCCCCTCACTGGGAGAGCCTCATTAACTCGTACCTATAAGGGAAGCCTGTCCTGCGACTATTTGCCCTCGGTGCAGTTTCCTGACTGACCTGGGGCAAATGGTAATAGTTTATTCCAAAAGAAAAAAATCAGGGAATACAGTAAAAATACAGCAAAATTGTGATATCTTAATAATACAGTGTGACAAAAACACCCAATGTTTTGACCCTCCCGGGTCTTAGTCATGGGGTTTCTTGGTTATATGTAAAGAACATATGCAATGCAGAAAAGTAGTGGGGCCCCTGAGAAAGTCCACTAAACTCTTACATAGGAGGCAGTCAGGGTTGTGGAGGACCTTCATGTGTAATGTTTGTCATGCGGCTCTCCTGAGCCTTGCTGGCAATGCTGGCGCCAGCAAGGTCGAAACGTTGGGTGAGGAGGGTCGAAACATTGGGTGTTTTTGTCATACTGTATTCTTAAGATATCACAATTTTGCTGGCATTACTGTATTCCCTGATTTTTTTCTTTTGGAATAAACTATTATCAATTTTTGCAAACAAACTACCAGAGTGTGTGGTGAATAATGACTTTCTTAATTCAGGGACTTGCATAGTCCATTGCACCAGCACCTCACTTATAAACCTGAGTGCACACCAATTTACCTCATACTGGGGCAAGTAGTGGTGCCAGAGAGCCGATCCCTGCTGGGTCCTTCTCTCCCCTCCCCGAGGTGAGCAAAGTCGACACCCCCTTCCACTGTGTGATCCCTTCACAGGTGGATGTTGGCAAAGATTTGTTTTATCCTTTTGTGTTTTGCATATATTTTGTTTATAAAGTATTTATGCTAATACAGCACCAACATTACATACATAGTGAGCTGCTTTGGAACAGTGAATGATTACAATCTTTTCCGAGTCCCCCATTAAGTGGTCAAAAAAGTCTTTTTAGTGACTGAAGCATTTGTAGGAGCCAAAGCTCCAAGGTGAAATAACCTGATCTTGGTGTCTTAGTCACCTTTAAATAATAAAATGTCTGCAAATAGAGTGCTTGTCTAGCAGCATTCCAATAGATGCCACCACCATTGTTCACGGCTCTGTGCTAATCTGGAACTGTCATTTATAGATGAGAAGGGCAGATTGTGCGTATTCATAAGCAAGAATACTACCTGAAAAGCGGATATAGCGTATCATAAAGGAATGCTGTGCTGGGAGCACTGAGTCAACTACAAATCGAGACGCCTATAAATGGCATTTGCGTGTATTGACATTTCAGGTGTAAAATGTCACACGTATCTGAAAAATCTCAGGCTGAAGGCAACAGTTGGAGAAAAGCATACTTCTCAGTGGTTGTTGTTTTTGTATTAGACCAGTAAATGGTTTTCCTTTACAATTCTCACTAATTAATCAACATTTAGCTTTGGATACAAATAACATATCTCTCAATTTTTTAGGAACAGAAAGTGGGATAGATCCTTTGGCATGCATAGCACGCCGCGGCAAACTTTTGCCACACCCCAATCCACACCCATTTACCATTTCTTTCTCTATCCCGGCAGGTGGAGATGTCAGAGGGGAGCTGGTAGTGAAGCAGATGCCCGAGACTGCAAGGCGTAGACCCAAATTCTGGACAGTCTGCTGTATCCGGGACAGGTGGGACTAGAGATGAGCAGATAGATTCATGGGTCTCTGGTCCAGCGTTCAGGTTAGTGGTACCCGGCGGCTGGACGGGAGGCCATGAATCTCTTACCTTCCTGCATCCCTGATGTGGTTTTTGATTTGCCAGAGGTGGTGCGACGTCATCTGTGCATCCTGCTCATCTCTAGTTGGGACCTGTGGATTTATTTTTTTGTTCCCTCATTCACAGTTGGAGCCGCCAGAACTTTCTCATCTTTATGTAGCGTCACAATAAAGGTATGTGCACACGTTGCGGATTCGTCTGCGGATTTTTCCACGCGGAATCTGCAGAATCAGCAGGTAAAATGATCTGCGTTTTACCTGCGGATTCATTGCAGATTTACTGCGCATTTTCTGCATTTTTTGTGCGGATTTGCCCTGCATTTTTAAACCTGCGGATTTCTATAATGTAATAGGTGTAAAAACGCTGCGGAATCCGCGCAAAGAATTGACATGCTGCGGAAAATAAACCGCTGCGTTTCCGTGCAGAATTTTCCGCAGCATGTGCACAACTTTTTTTGTTTTCCATAGGATAACATGGTACTGTACATCCCTTGGAAAACTGCTGTGGATCCGCAGAGCCAAATCCGCTGCAGATCCGCAGACGAATCCGCAACGTGTGCACATACCCTATGACATCCAGTTTTTTTGTGTCTGTAAAAAACCCCAGAAATAATGTTTTTTATTTTCTGCAGATGTCCGCAGCAAAATACACAATAACAATTTTCTCCCCCTTATTTGATGCGTTTTTGCCGCAGATGTGAAGCCGCATTTTTAATGTGCTTTTTATAGTATAGAAAAGCTTTATTTAACTGCATTTTTTATACATGCGGTTTTTTAGGCTTCACATAGAAGACAGGAGAGAAAAGAAAAGCACCAAAACTGCACAGTTCATCCACTTTGCTTGGACAGTCAAACACAGCAGAATTTTTGTGGAAAAAAAGCAGCAGAAAATAAGCAGAATTTACGTTACATGTGAACAACATCTAAATTTCAAAGCAAAGTGGACGTGAGTCCATAAAATCTCCGCTCTCTGTGGTCTAAAGATGCTACTGAACTCTGCTGTTTTGCTGTATTTTTTTTCTATAGGCAACTTATGAAAAAACGCATAAAAAATGCGCAGTTGCATTTTTAAGTGCAAAATCAAAGCTTTTCTGTACTATTAAAAAAATGTTTAAAACTCTGCTATATACAGTACAGACCAAAAGTTTGGACACACCTTCTCATTCAAAGATTTTTCTGTATTTTCATGAATGTGAAAATTGTACATTCACACTGAAGGCATCAAAACTATGAATTAACACATGTGGAATTATATACAATTAAAAAAATGTGAAACAACTGAAAATATGTCTTATTTTCTAGGTTTTTCAAAGTAGCCACCTTTTGCTTTGATGACTGCTTTGCACACTCTTGGCATTCTCTTGATGAGCTTCAAGAGGTAGTCACTGGAAATAGTCTTCCAACAGTCTTTGAAGGAGTTCCCAGAGATGCTTAGCACTTGTTGGCCCTTTTGCCTTCACTCTGCGGTCCAGCTCACCCCAAACCATCTCGATTGGGTTCAGGTCTGCTGACTGTGGAGGCCAGGTCATCTGGCGTAGCACCCCATCACTCTCCTTCTTGGTCAAATAGCCCTTACACAGCCTGGAGGTGTGTTTGGGGTCATTGTCCTGTTGAAAAATAAATGATGGTCCAACTAAACGCAAACCGGCTGGAATAGCATGCCGCTGCAAGATACTGTGGTAGCCATGCAGGTTCAGTATGCCTTCAATTTTAAATAAATCCCCAACAGTGTCACCAGCAAAGCACCCCCACACCATCACACCTCCTCCTCCATGCTTCACGGTGGGAACCAGGCATGTAGAGTCCATCCGTTCACCTTTTCTGAGTCGCACAAAGACACGGTGGTTGGAACCAAAGATCTCAAATTTGGACTCATCAGACCAAAGCACAGATTTCCACTGGTCTAATGTCCATTCCTTGTGTTCTTTAGCCCAAACAAGTCTCTTCTGCTTGTTGCCAGTCCTTAGCAGTGGTTTCCTAGCAGCTATTTTACCTTGAAGGCCTGCTGCACAAAGTCTCCTCTTAACAGTTGTAGAGATGTGTCTGCTGCTAGAACTCTGTGTGGCATTGACCTGGTCTCTAATCTGAGCTGCTGTTAACCTGAGATTTCTGAGGCTGGTGACTCGGATAAACTTATCCTCAGAACCAGAGGTGACTCTTGGTCTTCCTTTCCTGGGGCGGTCCTCATGTGAGCCAGTTTCTTTGTAGCACTTGATGGTTTTTGCAACTGCACTTGGGACACTTTCAAAGTTTTCCAATTTTTCGGACTGACAGACCTTCATTTCTTAAAGTAATGATGGCCACTCGTTTTTCTTTACTTAGCTGCTTTTTTCTTGCCATAATACAAATTCTAACAGTCTATTCAGTAGGACTATCAGTTGTGTATCCACCAGACTTCTGCACAACACAACTGCTGGTCCCAACCCCATTTATAAGGCCAGAAATCCCACTTATTAAACCTGACAGGGCACACCTGTGAAGTGAAAACCATTCCCGGTGACCACCTCTTGAAGCTCATCAAGAGAATGCCAAGAGTGTGCAAAGCAGTCATCAAAGCAAAAGGTGGCTACTTTGAAGAACCTAGAATATAAGACATATTTTCAGTTGTTTCACACTTTTTTGTTAAGTATATTAAGTATATAATTTCACATGTGTTAATTCATAGTTTTGATGCCTTCAGTGTGAATGTACAATTTTCATAGTCATGAAAATACAGAAAAATCTTTGAATGAGAAGGTGTGTCCAAACTTTTGGTCTGTACTGTATCTGAACCAAAATCGCATCAAATAAGCGGGAAATGGCATAAAAGAACTGCAGCAAACACGCAATAATCAGAGAAGATTGTTATTGCGTCGTGTGGTGAGAAAACCTGCAGAAAAAAAAGCAACAGAAAGAATGCAGCATTTACGCTACGTGTGAACACGGCCTCAGCATTACAGTTTTATTACATTTTTTCATGGGTTTAAGGCCTCTTTCACATGTCCGTGTCTCCGGTGCTTGTGGTGACATTTTTCACACGTACCGGAGACACTGACACATGTAGATCCATTCAAATGAATGGGTCTGTGAACATGTCAGTGTGTTTCCATGGACCGTGTGCCCCACAAGTAGACATGTCCGTTTTTTACTGTCAGTACAAGAAGCAAAACATCACGCACACGTGCACACGGAGAACACACATTGATGTCATCCGTGTGACACGCATCGGCATCGGGGAAGAAGCACTACAGTCAGTGCTGTTCCCTGTCGACAGGTGCTGAAGATGCTCTCATTATTCTCCCCTGCTCTGCCGGCGATCGGTGCGAGCAGTGGAGAATGATGAGAGTTATATTAAAGTCAGAACGATGACAGCTGGTGGGGGCTTTTGGGACTATTACTTCCATCATCTAAAACACCTGCTGCCGCTAATAACAGTGACAGCAGGAGCAGATGATCAGGGTATTCCTCACCCGCCGCCTGCGATATAGCTAAATAAATAAATGAATGAAAAACTCGGCGTGGGTTCCCCCTATTTGCTTTAACCAACAAGGCAAAACTCACAGCTGAGGGCTGCAACCCTCAGCTGTCAGCTTCATGAAGGTTGGTTATCAAGAATAGAGGGGTCCCTCTAATTTAAAAAAACAGCGTGGGTTCTCCCCCATTTTTAACAAGCAGCCTTGCTAAAGCTCACAGCTGGGAGCGGTTATTCTCAGGCTGGTAAGGGGCCCCCCAGCCAAAAAACAGCAGCCCACAGCTGCCCAGAAAAGGCACATGTATTAGATGCGCTAATTCTGGCACGTTGCCCAGCTCCTCCCACTTGCCCTGTAGTGGTGGCAAGTGGGGTAATATTTGGGGGCTTGATGTCACCTTTGTATTGTCAGGTGACATCAAGCCCCAAGGTTAGTAATGGAGAGGCGTCAATAAGACGCCCCCATTACTATCCCTGTAGTCACATTGTAAGAAAACACAGACACCAAGAATAAAGTCCTTTAATTGAAAAAAACTCCTTTAATAGTCTCAATTTAACCATACTTACAACCTCGCCTATTTCCACCGAAACCCTCGTTCTCCTGTAATAAATATAAATGAATAAAACAACAATATACCATACCTGTCCGTTGTTCTGTCCCATGTTGTAATCTATGTCTAGGGGATAATTAGTTCTCAACCTGGACGGTGCCAAGATGCGACCGTTCAGGCTGAGAACCACTGGTGAATGAGATGCTGGGAGCGCAGCCTCAGTGACGTCACTGATGCTGCGCTTCTAGCAATCCTGAACTGCGGTGACCTCAGGACCGTGGGAAAATGCCAGTGATGAGGTCACCGTAGTTCAAGGTCAGTGTCTTCGCAGCAGATCACTGAGAAAAATTCTCACTCTCACTCTTTAATGAGTTCGTTGGGCTCTTCTTTGTGTCTGTTCACTAGAGAAGAAAGCTAATGTACACATGTAATGCTGCTCACTGCTGAGGGATTGCCGCAGTGTATCCAGTCTACACAATTATTTTGCAGCTAAACAGACCTAGAGGTGTACATCTTGTATTTTAATTATTTTTAACCAATCAGGTAAGTGCCTTAATAGTAAACAAATTAAAATTGTGCCGAAAAACAATCAAATCTATAAAAAATGATTACTTTATTTATACAATAAAACAATACAGAACATTATGAATAAAAAGGGGGGAATCATTAAAAACGGTAGTAAAGGTTAAACGGAAGGCAGGAGGAGGGGAATGGGCATGCACCACACGTATATATGATAGAGATATTATCAGTAATTAAATATAGCATGATAGAATAAGATATACTGTATTATATGTAAATAATTATATCTCATATCAATGCATAGTTGATAAAGATGATCACATATATAATAAATTATTAAAAATACATTAATCAAATTCAAAACTAAAATATAAACCCCATGACAAGGTATTTTTGTACCATAAACATTGAATGATTAATATGTATCTGCCTAATCATGTATTTAATTATTTCCAATAGATGCAAGTATTGTTATCCCAAAAGGGGTAATTACTCCATTGTTGTTTAAAACCATGCAAAAGATACATTCTGCCTGGTTGGGTAGTTTACAGAAGAAGTGCGTAGGCTTGTGCACATTGGTCAATGGTACTGCTGGCTCTTTCCCTTGAGGAGGCTGCTTCCAAGTAAAATGACATTTGTATATGTTCCTGACATGGGTTTCAGGCCCTCGCTTGCATACATTGTATTCCAAATTTAATTCTAATGCTTTTGGTGTCTGGTAGAATCTAGTTTACTGACTGGTCATACAGCTCCCTCAACTCCTGAATTATATTCACTTTACAGCAGCTTCACCCACTATGACAGTGGTTCCATTGGGATCCGGTGGCAAAAATGAAATGTGGAGCTCACAAATCTCAGGTTTCACAGCACCTGGTGGCCCTTTGAAAATGAAGAGCGAGGGCCATGACATGGCGGTGGACATGGTGGTGGTGGCGGGTGATGCCCAAAAATTCAAATGGGCATGTTTGAAATGGTATTGTAAAGGGATGGGGAATATGTATTTCACTATCTTGCTAACTATTTGGCTTGAGGGAGGGACCTCCTGAATGTAGGAGTGAGAGAGCTCACAAATGTATGATACAGGGCCACCTGAGGGCCCTTACCAAACTCAGGTTTCAAGGTACCTGCTGGCAACCTGCAAATTGAAAGTGAGGGCCGCATAATGACATGGCAGTGGACATAGTGGTGGGCGATGCCCAAAATTCAAATGGGCATATCTGAAAAGACATTGTAAAGGGAAAGGGAATATGTATTCCGCTATCTTGCTATTTGGCATGAGGGAGGGACCTCCTAAATATAGGAGTGAGAGCCCTCACAAATGTTAAAGGAAAAACTAAAGCCAACATGCTCCTTGTGAACATATGGTTAAGTGGAGGTATAATTTTTTTATTTAGCATTATATACATTTAATTATGGCTTTCCCATTGACTTGCATTGGATTTTTTATTCGGTACGAATACACGGATATTAGGAATTATTCGGGCCGATTTTCCCGAATCCGAATATTTCACTATTCGATCATCACTAAAGATAAGTGATGAAATTGTGAGCAGGTTGCGGGATGCAGTAACGGACAGGAGACAGAGCAAGGGTTAATGCCTTTAATCAACAGAGATATACTCCACGCAGGGAGATGAACAGTTAAATGGGGGGAAAATGGACAGTTTGGATGTAAAGAATAAACTGATGGAAGAAGCAACGGTAATAGTAGAAGTAATAGTTCTGAAGAGTGTAACTTATCCAGTCAGGCGGTTTTCAGGCTGTAGGGACCATAAAACAAATGATGGAGCCAGCAACAGCCGGTTGCGGGGTTGGTCAGGTGAAGTCCTGTAGATGACGACGATCCATGTCCTGGCGGCAGCGGTCTTTCTTAGGCGGCACGTGCGCAGCACTCACTGTCCCGAAGCGCTTGGCACCTTGCATTGTGGGGGCCAACCAGCACATGGCAGGTCTCTGTGAGTAGCAGTGGGGATGTTCAGCACGGGCCTGCGCTAGTACGGTGCTCAAGGGACGAAGCACTCCCTTCCATCTGCTGCGCATTGTGTGTTCCCGCCAAGTCTGACTGCTTTCGCGCATGCTGTGGCTTCAGCAACTCAGCCACGCCCCCTACTTCCGGATCCAAAGGTCGGTCCGGTCCCCTAAGCTCTCCTCCAGGCAACAGAGGAGACAGCCCTGACAGTTCCGGACCCGGCGCAGAGCAGGTACCCAAGACCCGGTGCTTCTTCCTACACTCACCCTCTCCTTTTGCTCGCCATTCCATGAGCGAGAGTTCTTGTAGCAGACGTTGACACTCCTCCATCTCTTGGATAATTCTCTACCAAATAAATTGGTCCTGCTCGTACCAGTTGGGTGGTACTCCAGCTGTTGTCCGTTCGGTGTGGCGTAAGCCAGATTGAGTAGTTGAGTCCGGTTGAGTATTGGAGTCAGGTTGAGTGGACTGGGACGCGCCCAGGTTCAATGGAGCAGCCATTTTGGGAGCTTCAGGCTCCTATTCCTCTTCTGGGTCAATGGGTAGCGGATCAGAAAATTCTTCATCGTCATAATCGAAAGCTGCAGCAGAGAGTGGCTCAGCAGTAACTGGTGCTCTCTTAGGTTGATCGGGGTCTCGTGACAAACAAAGATGCAGCATGTTCCGATGTACCACTCGAGTGGGAGTGCCATCTTCCCCTTCAGGTTGAATCTCGTAAAAAGGACCTTCAGTCCTGATCTGATGTTTCACCCGATACGAGGTCTTTTCCCACCGATACTCCAACTTGAATCGAGGTCGTTTGTCTTGGTCCAGCATGCGGTCCCCAGCCTTAAAAGCTGTCCTTCGCAGAGGAGCTGTCTCTGGATGTTCGAGTTTTCGGAAATTGGTTTGCACAAAGCAATGTAAAGTCTGCAACCGGTGTCGATGTTCATGGACCCAGGTGGACATCCCCGTCCACGGGAAGTCCTCCTCCGGATCCAATTCCAGCTCAATGATCTCTCGTCCCGGTAGGCTGAACAAAAGGGTGTATGTCGTGTATCCAGTGGAGCGATGTACTCGGTTATTATACACCCAAACTAATTCAGCCCAAGCTCAGGCCAGCGGACTTTTCTGTCTTCCTCTAACGTCCTCAGCATCTGGATCAAGATTCGATTGAAACGTTCACAGGCCCTATTTCCTTGGGGATGGTACAGTGTTGTCCGGGATTTCTCAATCTGATACATTGAATACAGCTCTTCCATCACTCGTCCCTGAAAACAGGCGCCTTGATTGGAGTGAATTCTCTTTGGACAGCCGTACACTTTGATGAAGTCCCTGCAAATGGCCTGTGCTGCCGATTCAGCAGTCTGATCTCGGGTCGGAGTCACCACAGCGAATTTGGCGAAGTGGTCTGCCATCACTAGACAGTGTTCATATCCAAGATGAACCGGGCCTATAGTCAAGTAATCTATCATCAACACCTCTAGGGGAGCAGAAGTCACGATGGTCTGCATGGGAACTTTCTGCTTCGGGGGCTTAGCTAGTTCACAGCTTCTACACTGTCGACAGGCTTCTTCTACCGCAGCTCTTAGTCGAGGATGGTAGATCAACTTCTGCAGCCACTGGAATGTCTTCCTTTGGCCAAAGTGGGCCCCTCTTCATGAGCCTCCGAGGCCACCTTGTGAAGCAGTGCTTCGGGGAGCACTTGCCAGGTGACTCCCAGTTCTCGGTTCAACTGGAGCCTTTCCCACTGTCGAAGGATCTGCAGAGTTCCCAGAGACAGAGCATCTCTCTCTCTTTGGCTTGGTAGTTTTAGAGCCACCCACTGCCTCATTGGAGCAAGTTCCCCATAGTCCTGCTGAAGTTGTGTCCACTCCTCATGGAATTGCCCCAGGGTGCATTCTCTGGGCTCCCCCTCGATCTGTCCCTGCAAGGCCACCAGCGTCCTGGCAGAATTATGGACCTAAGGGATCTCTTCAGCCTCCAGCTCTTCATCCTGATTGGGTCCAGGTCACTTATGCGTCACTTTGGACAGATCGTCGATTTGTGTGTTCTCAGCCCCTTTCCGATAGATGATCTTATATCGGTATTAGCTATTGGGGCCACCCATCACTGCTCCACAAAAGCTGGCTTGATCTGGACTTCGACTTCTTCTCGAGGGGTACATGCTCGGATAGGCAGGATGAGCACCGTTTGCCCTGGTGGTAGAACAATGTTGGCGGCGGCCAGGACAATCACCTTACCCAATGTTTTTCCTTCATTCGAGGTTTCTTGGGCCTGTGCCATCTGGATCAATTGTTGGAACATTTTCCTCTGAGGGGTTCGAGGGCTCCACCTATTCAAAAACTCATCGGCTGCCTCGTTGACCGGGATATTCCCGAGTTCTTTCAGGACGTTCATTCCCAAAGTCACAGCAGGGCCATTGCCAGCATCCCCATTCGTCAACAACACGACTCCTTTCTGGCCCATATTTTTGCCACACACCGTGATTTGCATCCACACCACCCCTGCGACCTGGATGGGCAATTGATTAGCAGCTGTCAACTTGATTACTGGGCCCCATTCGGGTCGCATCATCTGGGGGAAATGACGTCTGAAGTAGGCCTCAGGCAGAGTGGTTACCTGAGAACCGGTATCAACTAGACACGGACGGCCGGACCATCCATTTTGGTCCAAATAAGAGGACTCAGGGAAACTAAACTCGTGGACTTCTTGTTCTCCATCTTGACTGCTCAGGCTCCAGGCAGAGTCCCTCAGCCACGGAGCCCACTACTTTAATGGATGGCGTTGGAGAGATCGTCCATGTCGTGCACATCCCAGAGCAAAATATCCAATGTTCCCACAATTGTAACAGGTCGGCTGCTCTTCTGTGTGAGGTGTTCTCCTTTCCCTGTGAGGCTCGGGGTCAGTTCTGCCTCCGGAGGGGTTCAGGGGTACTGATGGTTTCTTCTTCAAATCCGACCACTCCTCTCGCATGTCCTGGATCTCTTTCTGAAGTTTATTGACCTAACTTGGTTCGGTGGCCAGTGAAACAGACACCTCCCCACTCCGGTCCTTCCCTGATGGGACTGTCACCCCCTGCTCTTGCTCACGTGCACGCGCTTCGGCTCCAACTTCCAAAAAGGACATACGTGGATTTCCCGCAAGCGCTCTCGCAAGACCTGTTTAAGCAGCGCATCTCTAAAGCCTGCCACTAACTGATCTCGCAGGACTATGTCAAGGGGTCCTACACCTACGCCATCTCGTTTAGCGATCGCAGCGTGGATTTACTGCAGCGCATTCATGTATTGGATCAAACAAAAGAAAAAGGCACGCCCATATAACAAGGGAACATCTCAATTGCATATGAGATATAATTGTAACATTTTATTGCCAGGTATCAAAAAATGGTGTGTATATACATACAAACAAGACACAATTTAAAAACATTTAAAAATACATACACTAAGACATGCACAGAAAACCAATGAGGACCTATAATAGGTCATGCCACATTATAAAGGCAATGACCACCCACACAAATCCCCAAAATAATGATCATAAATATTGTTTTGCCCATCTGAGTACAGAGCAGTATGTTTTGTATTGTGTCCTGGTTTGTTTGTTATAGCACCATCTAGTGGTGGCTGAATTTATAGCCTGTGCCTTTAACAAGCAGATAGAGTATTGCATGGTGGGATTGAAGCAAGGTATGCTGGGAAGAAGCTACATTTTCTTCCATGTACTTCAGGGAATACACGTGTTCATGTGTTCTCCTGTAACCTCTCCAAATTGAGTTTGCTATCCTGGTAAAGCATATCTGGTAAGATCAATATCTTCTCTAGCAATGCAGTGTTTAGGAAGTTATTAACTGTATAGCAGCCAGTGCATAGGAGATGTTATTAGAATCCTGTGTAAAGTTTGCATCATACTGTATACTTTCCTGTTAATTGTAAAGTGTCAGCTGTGTGCCCAATACTTATCTATGTCATTTGTATTTTTATAGTTTTACCGCGCATGTTCTATACTGTTCACCAATAAACAAGTTAGACTACAGAGGACAGTCTGCTTATTTGGAGTACGGAATCGTGGTTTAGGCTGTATGCTAGATTGCACACCGTGTCAACGTGTATGAAGGCAGAACAGTAAAACAGATGCTAGACGCCTGCGATAGTGAATACGACTTAAGGAGCCGCTTGTTCCCACACCGCATTGCCTGTGGATACTGCAGCGGCAGCCATACAGTCACAAGTACCGAGAGTGCAGCCCGCCATCAGGCGCTTCATCATTCCCGCCACGCAGAAGCCGCCGTGCATAGACTGTTTCCCGCTAATATACTCAGCAGTACGCAGCTAAGCGCACAATGTCTCAAAACAGCACATCCTCACTCAAAACAAGGTCACGAGCAAGCTCCAGCAGGTCGTCATTAGCAAAGCTCGCTGCTGTCGCCCGTGCTGAAGCTGAGGCAGCCAAAGCAAGATCCTCCTTCGCCGAAAGAGAGATGCGCCTAAAACTGAGACAGGCGGAGCAAGATGCAGATACCGCACGTCTGCAGGCCGAAAGCACACGTCTGCAGGCAGAGAGAGAGGTCGAAACAGCACTTCTGCAGGCAGAGAGAGAGGCCGAAACCGCATGCCTGCAAGTCGAAACTGCAGGGTTGCAAGCAGAGCTAGAAAGACTTGCGGCAGACAAAGAGACAGCAGCTGCAATTGCTAAAGCAGAGTATTTGGAAGCTATGAAGGATCCTGATTGTGAGAGACGCAGCAACATTCTAGAACAGCAAGATCCAGCGCAGCGTGTCGCTGAGTACGTCCGTCAACATTCCGGCATGGATGACAGCCCTGATGCACCACATCGACCAGCCTACGCCGGCTACCAGCGATCCTACCCCGAACTTCGTTACCACAAACAAGGAGTCGTCCAGCGCAGAGATGTCGACCACAGCAGTTGTTCCGCTGAGCAGAAGGTACAGCTCCCATCCCCCCTTAAAGAGACACCTCCTTCACGGAGAAGGTACTGTACAGACTATATGAAGTCAGAAGCGTCTCACAGGTATGGTGATACACCACACACTAGACATGACTATAACACACCAGCTCGTGCCAGCACTGACCAAGCCACCATATACTTTGCAAAGTTCCTTGCCCGCCAAGAACTGGTTACAAAAGGACTTGTAAAGTTCACTGATAAACCCGAGAACTATAGGTCATGGCGAGCCTCGTTCCGGAACGCCATTCATGGTCTGGACCTTTCTAATAGTGAGGAGTTAGACCTACTGGTAAAGTGGCTCGGAAGTGAGTCGGTCGAGCATGTCAAAAGACTAAGAGACATCAATATAAAGCATCCACACATAGGTCTGCGCAAAGTGTGGGAAAGACTTGATGAATGCTATGGGACAGTAGAAGTCATAGACAATGCTTTATACAAAAGAATTGATGATTTTCCTAAGATAGGACCTAAAGGTTATCAAAAGCTTAGAGAATTTAATGATTTATTGATAGCGTTATAGGTTGCCCAGGAGGAAGGAGACTTGCCCGGATTGGCATTCTTAGACACCGCTAGGGGTGTCAATCCGATAATCCAAAAACTTCCTTACATTCTACAAGAAAAGTGGGTTACTTATGGTTCACAGTATAAACAAAATCATAATGTACCATTCCCTCCTTTCACTGTATTCGTAGAATTTGTCACCCAACAAGCTAAGATCAGAAATGATCCTAGTTTTGACTTCACTCTGTCATGTTCCACTGCCCCCGGTGTCAAACCCAGTAGGACACCCGTGGCAGTCCACAAAGCTAACATTGTTTCCACAGGTCCTCCTCACAATGCGAGTAAACCCCCTCCAGACGAGAACAAGCCTCAGGATGTCAGTAAACATTGTCCTCTACACAAGAAACCACATTCTCTACTAAAATGCAGAGCCTTCAGGGAGAAGTCTTTGGAGGATCGCA
This sequence comes from Oophaga sylvatica, assembly GCA_033576555.1. Lineage (NCBI taxonomy): Eukaryota > Metazoa > Chordata > Amphibia > Anura > Dendrobatidae > Oophaga > Oophaga sylvatica. The sequence continues at coordinate 222,034,518 of JARQOD010000003.1, read as the reverse complement.
AGGGTTTCTTCAAAGAGAACAACATCTGCTTCAAATGTTGTGCCACAACCTCTCACCTCGCCAGGAACTGTGAAGCTATCGTGAAATGTGCAGAATGCAGCAGCACAGATCACAATACAGCCTTGCACCCTGGACCACCTCCACGAGTGTTGTCACAAGCAGAGGAGCACGATGGGAAGGAGAAGAACACTGATGAAGATACCCCTGTGGTCAGCTCTCAATGAATGGAGATCTGTAAGGGACTCACAGGAGGAAGGTCCTGTTCAAAAATCTGCCTTGTCCAAGTCTACCCTGCAGGCCGCAAGAACAAAGCCCTTAAGATATATGCAATCCTAGATGACCAAAGAAAACAGGTCTTTAGCCAGGTCCATCTTCTTTGACAACTTCAGCATTGTAGGCCCTGGTTCTCCATACTCCCTGAGGACTTGTTCTGGTACCGTTGAGACGGCGGGGAGAAAAGCAACCGGATACAAGGTGGAGTCCATAGATGGTCAAACCTGCCTATCGCTACCAACCATCCTGGAGTGCAACCAGATTACCGACAACAGGTCAGAGATACCATCACCGGAGGTGGCGACACATCACCCCCATCTGAAGCGTATAGCCCATCTGATACCTGAGTTGGATCCAGAAGCCCCAATAGCCCTACTCCTGGGAAGAGATATGGTACGAGTCCACAAGACTAGAGAATATATAAACGGCCCCAGAAATGCTCCATACGCTCAGAGGCTTGACCTTGGATGGGTCATCATAGGAGACGTCTGTCTTGGAGGAGCACACAAGCCGGCCTCAGTCAACAGTATGCTCACCAGCACACTAGAAAATGGAGGTCCGTCTCTCTTCCAGCCATGTCACAATAGTCTGCTGGTAAAGGAATTGCCAAACAGCACTCCCCTACCTTGCCCTTTCTCAGTACCTACCAACGAAGACCACGTCTGTGAAGGTGAACAAGACCACATGGGATGTACAGTCTTCCACAGGACAAAGGAAGACGACAAGGTAGAGATGTTCATAGAAGATAGGATGTTCCTGGACATCATAGATAGACAAATAGTCAAGACAAATCGAACAGTTGGGTCGCACCTTTACCATTTTGACCTCAGAGAAGGCGCCTACCCAACAACAGGGAACTGGTCTACAGCCGGTTCATCTCCCTCAGACACAAGCTTAAGAAGTCACCTGAGACGAAGGAACAATTCTTTACCTTCATGGGAAGGATATTCCAGAACAACCACGCAGAGATTGCACCTGCACTTTGGCCCTCAGAGGAGTGTTGGTACCTGCCTATCTTTGGAGTATACCATCCCAAGAAGCCAGGTCAAATAAGAGTGGTATTCGACTCAAGTGCCAAACGTGAAGACATCTCATTAAATGATGTCCTACTATCGGGCCCAGACCTCAACAACAGACTTCTGGAAGTACTACTCTCTTTCTGCAGAGATATGGTGGCATTTATGGCTGACATACAACAGATGTTCCACTGTTTTCTCGTCAAAGAGGAACACAGAAACTACTTGAGGCTCTTCTGGTACCGTGAGAACGACCCAGACAAAGACATCACAGAGTACTGGATGAGGGTACACATCTTCGGGAACAACCCTTCCCCAGCAGTCCCTATCTATGGCCTCCGTAATTCTGCCAAAGAAGGCGAAGAAAGGTATGGGTCAAACGTTAGATCCTTCCTAGAAAAGGACTTCTACGTAGACGACTGTTTGAATTCTACTCCAACAAATGAGGCTGCAATCAGTCTACTAAAAAGGGCTCAAGAAACGCTCACTCAGTCTAACCTAAGGTTTCACAAGATTTCTTCCAACAGTCGAGAGTTGATGGAAGCATTTTCCTCTCAAGACTATTCCAGCAATCTAAAGGACCTAGACCTAAGCATCAACACTCTTCCCATGCAGCGGAGTCATGGATTGATTTGGAATCTGAAGACTGATGCCTTCACCTTTCAGGTCAGTAAAGACGAGAAACCCTTCAGGCGCAGAGGAGTTCTTTCTTTTGTGAAAAGTCTTTACGACCCCCTGGGATTCGTAGCTCCAGTTACTGTCCAAGGGAAAATGATGCTAAGAGACTTCACCCAAGACACATCTGATTGGGACGATCCACTGCCAGCAGGAAAGGCAGACCTGTTGTGTTATTGTAGCTGAGGAGGACAGGAACAACAGCAGGGCAGCAGAACACCTGAGATGTTGGTAACTGACGGGTTGCAGATTCCTAAACTAACGACACAACTAGAGGTAGCCGTGGAGCGTTCCTACGTTGATCCTAGACGCCTCGTCACAGCCTGAGAGATAACTACACCTAAAGGCAGAAAGATGAAAGCTATCTGCCCCGGAGCAGATCCCCAAAGAAAATAGGAAGCCCCCAAACATATAATGGCGGTTAGACAAGATGAAAACACAAACATAGGCAGAAAATAGATTGAGCAAATGCTGGGGCCACAAGCTGACTAAATAGGATAGGAAAGGAGAGATTACTTTCTGCAACCCAGAAAACCCTACAAAAATCCAACAATTCTGATTACAAAAATACTGAGATCACACGATCTCGCCACCCGCTAAATCAGATCTCAGTGTGAACAAAACCAAGCTGCAGCCGCTGAAAAAACAGGAAAATCAAATGAGCAAATAACAGTGGCTGCAGATAAACTGTGAGGAACTCAGGCCCCATGAGGGGACCTGGCTGACCTCCACAAAAGTGCAGAAAACAATGCAAAAAGCAAGCACAAAAAGAAAAGCAAAAAATATCTTATCTGAAAGCAGGAGATGCAGGCAAGACTCCGGCAAACTTCCAAATGAACCAGGAACCACAACTGAGACAAGAACAATTGATCACCGGCAACCATCATGGGAGGGAACCTCCCTTATATCAGACCAGTCAGTGAACCCAGATTGACATTCCTTGCTGAAAGGTTCAGTACTGTCTGTAACCACCAGAGGGAGCCTCTGCTCAGAAACCATCTCTAGCACATTCATAACAGTACCCCCCCTTGAGGAGGGGTCACCGAACCCTCACTTGTGCAACCAGGCCAATCAGGATGAGCTCGGTGATAGGCACGGATCAGTCTCCTAGCATGGATGTCCGAAGCAAACACCCAAGAATTGTCCTCCTGACCATAACCTCTCCACTTAACCAAATACTGGAGTTTCTGTCTCGAAAAACGAGAATCCAATATTTTCTCAACCACATACTCCAGATTGCCCTCAACCAAAACAGGGTCAGGAGGCGCAGCCATAGGAACCACTGGCTCGACAAACCTCTTCAATAAGGACTTGTGGAACACGTTATGGATCTTAAATGTCCCTGGAAGAAGCAAACGGATGGAAACAGGATTAAGAATCTCCATGATCTTATAAGGTCCAATGAACCTGGGCTTAAACTTTGGAGATGCAACCCTCATAGGGATATTTCTTGAGGACAACCAAACCAAGTCCCCCACTTTAAACCGAGGACCATCAGTCCTATGCCGGTTGGCAAACCGTTGGGCCTTCTCCTGAGAGAGAGACAACCTCTCCACTACCTGGTCCCAAATCTGCTGCATTGGCTCCACAACAGAGTCAACACCCGGACAGACAGAAGCCTCCGCCTGTCCCGAAGAAAATCGAGGGTGAAACCCAAAATTGCAGAAAAATGGAGACATCAAGGTGGCAGAGCTAGCCCTATTATTAAGAGCAAACTCAGCCAAAGGCAAAAAAGAGACCCAGTCATCTTGATCAGCAGACACAAAACATCTCAAATAAGTCTCCAAGGTCTGGTTTGTTCTCTCAGTTTGTCCTTTGGTCTGAGGATGAAAAGCAGAGGAGAAAGATAATTGAACACCAAGTTTAGAACAAAATGTCCTCCAAAATCTGGAAACAAACTGGACTCCTCTGTCAGACACAATGTTCTCCGGAATGCCATGTAACCGAACCACGTGCTGAACAAAGGCACCAATTCGTAGGATGGTAACTTAGGTAATGGTACAAGATGTATCATCTTGGAAAACCTATCATAGATTACCCAGATAACGGTCATTCTCTGAGAAACAGGGAGGTCGGAAATAAAATCCATAGAGATATGGGTCCATGGCCTCTTGGGCACAGGTAATGGCATTAACAAACCACTAGAGCGAGAGCAAGGCTTGGAGCGAGAGCAAGTCCCACAGGACTGCACAAATTCACTGACGTCACGAGAAAAAGTAGGCCACCAAAAGGACCGACTCACCAAGTCTCTGGTACCAAAAATCCCGGGATGACCAGCCAACGCGGAACAATGAATCTCAGACATCACACTCTTCTTCCACTGGTCTGGGACAAACAATTTCCCAATAGGGCAGCGCTGAGGTTTATCCTCCTGATACCCTTCCAAGGCCAGTCTCAAATTGGGCGAGATGGCGGAAAGAACTACACCCTCTTTCAAAATAACAGTAGGATCAGATAACTCAGGAGAGTCTGCAAAGAAACTCCTCGAGAGGGCATCCGCCTTAACATTCTTAGTGCCAAGGAAGAAAAGAAACCACAAAATTAAAACGTGTGAAAAACAAGGCCCACCTGGCCTGTCTAGGATTAAGTCGCTTGGCTGATTCGAGATAAACCAGATTCTTATGGTCCGTGAGGACCAACACCTGATGTTTGGCTCCTTCCAGTCAATGTCTCCACTCTTCAAAGGCCCACTTCATGGCCAATAACTCCCGATTACCCACGTCATAATTACGTTCAGTTGGAGAAAATTTTCGAGAGAAAAAGGCACAAGAGTTACTCTTAGAGGTCTCTGGATCTCTTTGGGACAAAACGGCACCTGCCCCAATTTCAGAGGCATCAACCTCCACCTGAAACGGTAGAGAAACATCAGGCTGCCGTAGAACAGGAGCAGAAGTGAATCTCTGCTTAAGTTCCTGAAATGCAGAGACTGCCTCAGGAGGCCAATTCACCACATCAGAACCCTTTTTGGTCAAATCAGTCAATGGTTTAACAATACCGGAGAAATTACCAATAAATTTATGATAAAAATTGACAAAACCCAAAAATCTCTGAAGAGCCTTTAATGAAGTAGGTTGGACCCAATCACAGATGGCCTGAACCTTGACCGGGTCCATTTCAATAACAGACGGAGACAAAATGAATCCCAGAAATGAGACCTTCTGTACGCCAAAAAGACACTTTGATCCCTTCACATACAGTGCATTCTCTCTCAAAATCTGGAAAACAGTTCGAACATGTTTCACATGAGAGTCACAGTCATTGGAAAAAATTAAGATATCATCCAAATAAACAATCAGAAATTTATCCACAAAATCCCTGAAAATATCATTCATGAAGGATTGGAAGACGGAAGGAGCATTAGTGAGCCCAAAGGGCATCACTAGGTACTCAAAATGCCCCTCTGGTGTATTAAACGCCGTCTTCCATTCATCCCCGTGCTTAATGCGAATAAGGTTATACGCCCCCCTGAGGTCAAGCTTGGTAAACCAACTAGCATTTTTCACCCTGGAAAACAGGTCAGAAATCAAGGGTAACGGATATTGATACTTCACAGTGATCTCATTCAAGAGACGATAATCAATACACGGCCTCAATGAACCATCCTTTTTGGCCACAAAGAAAAAACCGGCACCAAAGGGTGAAGAGGATGGTCTGATATGACCCTTCTCCAATGACTCCTTGATATAAGATCGCATAGCATCGTGTTCAGGTACAGACAAGTTAAAAAGGCGACCTTTAGGAAATTTACCACCAGGCACTAATTTAATAGCGCAATCGTAGCTCCTGTGAGGGGGCAAGGATGCAGATTTACTTTCACTAAATACATCCGAAAAATCAGTCAAAAAGTCAGGAACATCCTGAGACTTGGGAGAGGCAGAAAAAACAGGAGTGTCGGCATTAACACATTGGCAGCCCCAACTGATCACAGACAAAGATTTCCAATCCAAAACAGGATTATGAGACTGTAACCAAGGAAACCTCGTACAATAATGTCATGCAGATTATACAGCACCAGAAATTTGCAACTCTCCTGATGATCTGGTTTAACCCTCATTATCACCTGAGTAGAAAACTGGGGTTTATTCTCCGCCAAAGGGGTAGAATCAATGCCCAGTAGGGGAATAGACTTCCGCAGGGGTATCATGGGAAACCCACAATGTTTGGCAAAGTCAAAATCCATCAGGTTAATAGCTGCTCCTGAATCAACAAAAGCCTGAGCAGAAAATGTGGACAGGGAGCAAATCAGGGTAACAGTCAACAGAAATTTAGTCTGAACACTACCCAAGACAACTGAGCGTGCAAAACATCTTCCCCGCTTAGGGCAGACAGAAATAGCATGAGAGGCATCACCACAGTAGAAACATAACCCATTGCGCTTTCGAAACTCATGACGCTGTGCCCCAGAAGTCACTCTATCACACTGCATGGGCTCAGAAGCTGGCTCACAAGGCAACACTATCTCACGCATACCTCTGCGCTCACGCAAACATCTGTCAATTTGAATAGCCAATGACATAGAATCATTGAGACCAGAGGGAGCAGGGAATCCCACCATAACATCCTTTACATTCTCTGACAGCCCCTTCCGAAAAAGGGCTGCCAAAGCATCATCATTCCATTTGGTCAGGACTGCCCACTTTCAGAATTTCTGACAGTACAACTCAGTGTCTTCAAGACCCTGATTTAATGCCAACAAGGTTTTTTCAGCTTGATCAGTGACATTAGGTTCATCGTACAATAACCCCAGAGCCAGAAAAAATGCATCAATATCATTCAAAACAGGATCCCCAGGTGTCATGGAAAAAGCTCAATCCTGAGGATCGCCGCGCAAGAGATAGATGACAATTTGAACCTGCTGTGCTGCGTTACCTGGGGACTTAGGCTTTAAGGCAAAAAACAAGTTACAGTTATTTTTGAAATTCAGAAATTTAGCCCGATCCCCCAAAAACAAATGTGGCATGGGAATCCTAGGTTCCACAACCGGCAACCTAGCAAGATAGGTAGCAATACTCCAAACCTCAGTGGCAAGCTGATCCACACGGCCAGACAACTGTGTAAACTCCATTGAAAGAAAAAAAAATCCTCCTCAGCACCCAGAGAAAAAGAGGGAAAAAATGCAACAGACAGAAAAAAAAAGAATCTCTGACAACTCTGACAACTTTTTTCTTTCCACACTATTTTTCCCTTCTGTGAGTACCATATAATTTTCAGTTATGGCCGGTGATACTGTTGTGTTATTGTAGCTGAGGAGGACAGGAACAACAGCAGGGCAGCAGAACACCTGAGATGTTGGTAACTGATGGGTTGCAGATTCCTAAACTAACGACACAACTAGAGGTAGCCGTGGAGCGTTCCTACGTTGATCCTAGACGCCTCGTCACAGCCTGAGAGATAACTACACCTAAAGGCAGAAAGATGAAAGCTATCTGCCCCGGAGCAGATCCCCAAAGAAAATAGGAAGCCCCCAAACATATAATGGCGGTTAGACAAGATGAAAACACAAACATAGGCAGAAAATAGATTGAGCAAACGCTGGGGCCACAAGCTGACTAAATAGGATAGGAAAGGAGAGATTACTTTCTGCAACCCAGAAAACCCTACAAAAATCCAACAATTCTGATTACAAAAATACTGAGATCACACGATCTCGTCACCCGCTAAATCAGATCTCAGTGTGAACAAAACCAAGCTGCAGCCGCTGAAAAAACAGGAAAAATCAAATGAGCAAATAACAGTGGCTGCAGATAAACTGTGAGGAGCTCAGGCCCCATGAGGGGACCTGGCTGACCTCCACAAAAGTGCAGAAAACAATGCAAAAAGCAAGCACAAAAAGAAAAGCAAAAAATATCTTATCTGAAAGCAGGAGATGCAGGCAAGACTCCAGCAAACTTCCAAATGAACCAGGGAACCACAATTGAGACAAGAACAATTGATCACCGGCAATCATCATGGGAGGGAACCTCCCTTATATCAGACCAGTCACTGAACCCAGATTGACATTCCTTCGCTGAAAGGTTCAGTACTGTCTGTAACCACCAGAGGGAGCCTCTGCTCAGAAACAATCTCTAGCACATTCATAACACAGACCTGTGGGCAGAGTGGAAGAGGTCTCTCGAGGACTTGACCGACCTTTGTGTGAAACGACTGTATGCTCCTCTGCCATCCACAGAAGTCAAGACACAAAGACTTTGTATCTTCTGCGACGCATCAGTCAAAGCAATCGCAGCAGTAGCATACGTCAAAACCATAGATGTCAATGAACAGAGCCACATCGGGTTTGTGATGAGCCGGACTAAACTGACACCACTACGCCAACACACGGTATCCAGACTGGAACTCTGCACTGCTGTCCTCGCAGTTGAGTTGGCCGAGCTTATCTCAGGTGTGATGAATCTGCAGACCAAAGAAGCAGAGTTCTACACAGATAGCAAAGTGGTACTGGGATACATCTGCAATGAAACGCGACGCTTTTATGTCTACGTCAGCAACAGTATACTGAGGATAAGAAGATCTACCTGCCCTAGTCAGTGGCACTATGTATCTACTCACCTCAATCCTGCAGACCATGCAACTAGATCCGTTGCTTTAAGTCATCTTAAGGACACTACCTGGTTCACAGGCCCTGCTTCCTTGTACTGTTTGATGCCCCACATCGACAGGCCTGAAACTTTCAAACTGGTGGATCTAGATGCCGACAAGGAGCTCCGTCATTGAGTGTCTGCTCTGCATACAGGGATTTTAAGTCATTACCTGGAATCTCATTGGTTCAGCAGGTTCTCAACCTGGAAGTCACTTGTTCGAGCTGTTGCTTGTCTACTTCATGTGGCCCAGTCCTACAAGTCAGCATTACCTGCAAGCCAGAGATCTTGTAAAGGTTGGCATCACTGCAAGCATGCTTTTATCGCCCTCAACTTGGAAAGAGCCAAGGTTACAATACTTCGTGTTGTGCAAAGAGAAACCTACCCCAGAAAAATAGACAACCTCAACAAGGGACAACCCATTTCTAGAGACAGTGTCTTGAAAAAGCTTGATCAAACCATTTTTACTCACGCCATGCTACTCACTCAGAAAACCAACACTCCCAGCGCTCCACTGGGAGAATTCAGCAACAAGTACCTCTACAGACGTCAATGGAGACAAGTTCAAAGACTCTCCAATACTTTCTGGGACAGATGGAGAAAACAATATCTCTCTACCTTGCAGCCTAGGAAGAAGTGGCAGATCGACAAGCCGAACATCAAAACAGGTGATATTGTGCTCATGAAGGACAGCCAGTCACACCGAAATGAGTGGCCACTAAGCCTCATCACTAAGGTATTCCCAAGCAAGGATGAGAAGGTGCGCAAGGTCGAGGTCAAAGTGTGGAAGGCTGGGGAGAGTAAACTGTTCTTCAGACCAGTTGTGGAACTAGTTTTGCTGCTTTCGCCAAAAGAGCCTGTATGTGGCATCAGTTGATGCCAAGCGGGGAGTGTTCTGCCCATCTGAGTACAGGGCAGTATGTTTTGTATTGTGTGCTGGTTTGTTTGTTATAGCACCATCTAGTGGTGGCTGAATTTATAGCCTGTGCCTTTAACAAGCAGATAGAGTATTTCATTGTGGGATTGAAGCAAGGTATGTTGGGAAGAAGAAGCTTCATTTTCTTCCATGTACTTCAGGGAATACACGTGTTCATGTGCTCTCCTGTAACCTCTCCAACTTGAGTTTGCTATCCTGGTAAAGCATATCTGGTAAGATCAATATCTTCTCTAGCAATGCAGTGTTTAGGAAGTTATTAACTGTATAGCAGCCAGTGCATAAGAGATGTTATTAGAATCCTGTGTAAAGTTTGCATCATACTGTATACTTTCCTGTTAATTGTAAAGTGTCAGCTGTGTTCCCAATTCTTATCTATGTCATTTGTATTTTTATAGTTTTACCGCGCATGTTCTATACTGTTCACCAATAAACAAGTTAGACTACAGAGGACAGTCTGCTTATTTGGAGTACGGAATCGTGGTTTAGGCTGTATGCTAGATTGCACACCGTGTCAACGTGTATGAAGGCAGAACAAATATAGTTTAGGCCACCAAAGAATATATTGGACAAAATAATAGGCTATAAAGGACACCATAAATAGTTCAATGAAGCTATAATAATAAACAGTACCATATGGGCCCAAAAAGCAAACTCATACCTTACAATGAGGTGGTGTGCGTGGAAAAGGAAAAGGCATTCAGCCTAATGAAATCAGGTTATTTGAAAAAATGATTATAAATAACAACCCATTCCAGCGATATAAAACACTCACACACCAAGGCAAGTATGGAGCCTAAAAAATGTTAAGCCACGGCCATAGACATAGGGGAAGGAAAAAGAACATACAGAATACAGCATCTAGAACATACAGAATACTGCATGTACATATAAAATTACAAATGCAATTAAATTTATACAAATGTATACATGCAAATACATGATGTGAAATAATAATTTGTATGTTCGTAGGTATTCATTGGTTTTGTTACATTTTGGCATTTCCTTCGGTGTAGGTTTGAAGGGACCTAATAATGCTACACCAAGAATTTAAAGGTTTATTCCATAGGATAGACGATAATTTGCTGCCATCGATCCCTATAACGTGACTCTGCAAATCCAAATCAGAATGGACCAGTGCCTGTACATGTTTGCCTCCTCCTCATTGCTTATCAGATTGTGGGAGAGGACCAAGTACAGCACTCGGCTTTGTCTAGCAGTCCATAGTCAATGATTAGTGCGGTTGTGCGCACATGTGGCCACCAATTCGCTCCAAAGGGGAAATCAGTTGCCTATTCTCAGGATTAGTCAAGGAGCCAGCTGTTGGACCCCCACAGATCAGCAAACTATCACCTATGAGAATAACCAGTTTAGGTCAAGGTTATTTTAGGGCTTCAAGTTCAGAAATATTGTCACCATTTTTACTACGTTTCAGTTTAACGTCTATAACTGTTTTATTTGACATGATTTATTTTTGCAGTGTTCGTTTTAATTTTTATACTTATGGAAGAGACTTTCAATCAGATGTTTGTATTTCTTGAGCATTATCCCTGTAATGATATCCCAGTTTTGCACACACTCAAAGTCCCTTCCGTGCACAGTGACCTCTACTACATTCATTAGGTTCTGCAGATTCATGCTATGGGCTTCTGACCCCCTCTTTTTCTCTCTCTCCAGCTACACATACACTCTGTGTAACATGATACCAGGTTGCTAGGCCCCACTGAGAAGACCTAGCTGGCTGAAAGCAGTTTGGAGACCATGCTTTCTGTTGTCCTTGTAGAAACTTAATATGGGTTCCATATCTCGGCACCTGTTTATGTTATGAGTATGAAATTTTCATATCTGCCTGTTCATCGGTAAAACCAATAACCAGTAAATTTTCTAAGCGCTGGCACCGGCAGAATCCAAGAAACAGATTCCTGCTTAGCCGATCCATCCAGGTACTCCGTGTTTAGACTTAAATGCACACCAACATCATGCGGAGTAAAATGGTATGCTGTGCATTGCTGTAAGAGGTTCCATCTCTGATTTATGTAATTCAGAAGTTTTGCAGCAACATGCTCCCTTTGGAGAAAAGAGGAGTGCTTCCATAACTCCACCCCTTTAGTGATGTCACAGCCTACAAGTATAAGTTACTGCCAGGCAGCCCGGTCCCCAGCTGCTGCCTGGGAGCTGTTGCACCAAGACCCTCCATGTATTTTGATGTATCGCCCATCCCCCACCAGCATGGTTTGCCTGCAATGATCTAAACAACTGTAAGTTTTTTCTTTCATCCTTGTTTATTTTTTAGTCGTCTTGTACAAGCTTTAATTGTCTCATTTTGTAAAATCTTTTCTATACCTTCTGTAAACACTGCCTACCTTTTTGGAGTAAAATATAAAATTACTAGTTCGTCTCTATGCTCTATAACGAATTTGCACGTGCCTGAAGTGAATTACGCTACTAATTTGGGTTGGCTTCGGATCCCTTTAATTATTTATTATTAATTAAGAAATAAGAGCTGGTGGCAGCAAGGTGTGCTCTGGGGCTAGTGGGGCACCGCTAGCAGTGACGGAACGGATTTTATTAGCTCTTGCCTGGCTGCGGCTAGGACCAGTTAGAATTCCCTCGCTGCAGCGTGCCTAATAGCCAGTGCACAACAAGTGGCCCGTCTGGCAACTAATTATCCTAGGTGCAGTTCCCTGACTGACCTGAGGGTAAGGAGGCACCGGAAAGCTGAGAGTTCCAAAGCGGAACTAGAAAGTAGGATGTACATAAAACCCTGCAGTTCATGACATATTATTGAGAGCAGTGGGATAACTAAAATAAGCCCCTGTGGTAAATTGATAGGTCAAGACTAACTTGCTGTTTTCATCACATTGTTAGCAATGGTGGGATAACTAAGATAAGCCCCCTGTGCATGTGATAGCCGGGTGTGGCCAAAGGTCACCCCCATTTTTGTGACAATCCCTAAATAGACTTTTTATCCTTGTTAATAATGGTCTACCTTGAATTTTGCTGGCAGGGTTAGGGTACGTGCACTCTGCATCTTTTCCAAACTAATTCTGCCTAGAATCAGTCAGAAAAAGGGCTTCAAAAGGGTCCCATAAAATGAATATAATGTGCAGCAAAGTCAAGACGACATTGCTGTGCACAATTAGTTCTTTTAAAGAAAACCCATCAGTAGGCTTTTGTAATGTAAAGTAAAGACATGGCTGTAATACAGATTACACTGTTACCTTTGGTGACTAACTCCATTGTGTGGTTCTTTAAAGGGATTGGATTGCCTATAAATGCTACTGTGCAGGCCCCATGTGCGCCATCTTGGTGGAGACAAATTTTTTTTTTCTCTAGCAAAATGGCACTGGCGGTGACGCCTGTGCAGTAGCATCTATCACATTCCAATTTATGCCACTGAGCAAGTGCAGCGCCATTTTGAGGAAGAAATTTATATCACTAAAATAAAATTAATATATGGATATTTTAGATCCAATCATGCTACAGCGCAGGCACCCCTGCATGATGAATGTAATTTTTTTTTCCAAACAATAAGCTCTACAGTTTGTAAAATAGGGAGAAGGTCAGTAAGGGATCACATGAAGACCCCCCACAGGCTGCCCCGCAGCACGAGAATATGGTTAACTCAAAACTGAAAATAAAAATGAAACAACCACAAGATGGATTTCATCAACCCAGGTATCATTTTAATCAGTATAACCTGACACTGTCTGTAGGTTACTGTGCACAATCCTGCTGACAGGTTCCCTTTAATCACCATTTGAAGTTTTCTGCTAATTCGATTTCGGTGCACAGGGACCGGACTGTACATGGAGTTTTCTCCTCCTTATTTATGATTCCCCAGCCCCTCGGTCTGCCTCTGGTACTTGTGTGACAGGTCACTGCTAAGATTTCAAACAGAGGAGGCAGATCATTCACAAATCAGAGGCAGGTGGAGGGGCCGGGAATCAGAGACAGGGAGCAGAAGAACCCTTGGGCTATGGTTCCACGGTCCGGAACCATAGCGCTTTTGACGGAGCGGAAATTCCGCTCCGTCTAAGCCCCGCCCCCTTTCTGACGCGCGATCTTTCCGGAGGTGTTCAGGACACCTCCGGAACACCCTCCGGAAAGAGCGCAGGGCTACATAGCCCTGTGTTAATTATGTTGCGGCGACGCACCGTCGCCGCAATACGCGAGGACATGCTGCGGTCTAAAAAGACGCGCCGCATGTCCGTTTACGCAGGTTTGCCACCTGCGTATTGTTACGCATAGTGGAGACGGGATTTCTTGAAATCCCCTCCACTATGCTGTAACATCTGGACGCTGCGTGTTTGGCGCTGCGCCAGCGCACAGCGCCAAACACGCAGCGTTTCCTGACCGTGGAAACTCACCCTTGTACAGTCCAGCCCAAATGCAACAAAATCTAATTAGCAGAAAACTTCAAATGGTGATTAAAGAAGAACCACATAATGGATTTCATAGCCAAAGTTCTCAATGTAATCAGTCTTACAGCGCCATTACAGCCATGTTTTTACTTTATATTACAAAATCGTGCTGCCAGGTTGTCTTTAACAGCTTAAGGCTATGTGCACACGTTGCGCAAATGCTCCGTAATTTTGCGGAGCTTTTGCCAACTCCTCGTCGCGGGTATTTAGTATGCATTTTCCTGCAAAACACAAGCATCTTGCAATCATTTTTAGCTTGCAGAATGCTAGCATTTTCCAAGCGATCTGTAGCATCGCTTGGAAAACTGATTGACAGGTTGGTCACACTTGTCACGCATAGTGCTGACAAGTGTGACCACCTTTTTAGTAATGAGTAATGTAAAAATAATAAAAAAATTAAAAAATATTTATATTCTCACCTTCCGGCGGCCCCCAGAGTCTTCCCGCTCCTCAGCGACTCTGCCGGCAAGTTCCGTTCCCAGGGATGCATTGCGAGAATGACCTTTGCGAGGTCGCGGTCGCTCGACCGCTACATCATTTGGGGTGATTCTCGCAATGCATCCCTGGGAACGGAAATTGGCGGCAACTTCGCTGAGGAGCGAGAAGACTCCGGGGGCCGCTGGAAGGTGAATATATCAATATTTTTTATTCTATTTTTGACAGGAATATGGTACCCAGGGCCCGGAGGAGAGTCTCCTCTCCTCCAGACCCTGGGTACCACCCGCACATGAAGCGCTCACTTCACACATTGTGGGCATAGCCACATGCGTAAAGTCAGCGTTTCAATGCAATCCTATGGTGGCGTAATCGCCGCGATTACGCCAAAAGAATGGACATGCTGCTTATTTTTACGCGAAGTGATTACGCTCCACAAAAATACGCAGCATGTGCACAGCAATGCGTAATCCGATAGGATTGCATGGGATGCATTTTGTACCTGTTTTTTAACCGATTGCGACGCGTAAAAACGCGGCAAAACGCTTAAAAAACACTACGTGTGCACATAGCCTAAATGTTCGGAAACACTGAACTGCTCATTCTCACGGCAGCTTCCACAAGGAAAACCACCCACTGTACTTAACAGAATAGAGTGAGAGATGTCACAAGAATCCCGGCAAGGCCACCGGGAAAGCAGTCTCAGGAAAAGTTAGGCCGGGGTCACACTGGCGACAAAATCGGACGACTGCAATACGATGAAATATCGCATTGCAGTCGGACCAATGTTAATCTATGGAGCAGCTCCCACCATCAGATTTTTTGTGGTCCGTTTTATACGTGCGAGTGCAATCGCAGCATGCTGCGATTGTCACCGATTGTGGGTCGACAATCGCCAATGCAAGTCTATGGGTGCGATGAAAAATCTGATTACAAACGGACCGCATGTGTGACTTGCGATTAAATCGCACCGGTGTCCTTTAGAAAAGCCGGCAATTCATCCCCGGCTATACTGTAAAATCACACTGACAGCTTTAATAAAGAATGGAAAGAATACATATACACACATAGAATACACATATATATATATATATATATATATATATACACACATGTCATTGTGACATATATATATATATATATTTATAGTTCATGCACTTCTACATAGTATAATAGCCGCTAATTCAATTGCCGGCTTTTGTGAAATTACAGACCCGACATTAAATGACACATGGTTTACATACAGTTAACCATGTCATTTCATGTAGTTTGATATATGGTTTTCACTAACAATTACATGAGTGTATGTGTGCAATATTTCAGACATGTAGGGGTTAATTAAAGGTGTAAATTCGTTGAAAAAAAATGCGTGGGCTCCCGCGCTATTTTCTCAACCAGACAGACAAAGCCAGCGAGTGGGGCAGATAATAATAGCCTAGAGAGGGTGCATTTATTTTGTGCCCCCCGGCTACTAACATCTGCCCCAAGCCACCCCAGAAAAGGCAAATCTATAATTAGATGCGCCCTTTCTGGCACTTTGCCCGTCTATTCCCATTGCCCTGTAGCGGTGGCAAATGGATTAATAATGGGTTAAAGCCACCTTGCTATTGAAAGGTGACTTTAAGCCTGGTTAATAATTGAGAGTTGTCAATTAGACAACTCTCAATTATTAATCCTATTAAAGGAAATAAAAAAACACACACATTAATAATAAATAATTTTAATGAAATAAACACATTTTTTGACCATCTTTTATTTAACTATTAATCCGTGCGAAGCCCTTGGTCTCCTGTAATAAAGAAAAAATAATAAAACATTATTCTTAACTATCCGCCGCTTTGACAGGTCCCACGCTGTAATCCTTCACAAAGGGTTAACTGGCTTACAGCCAAGCAGCGCAGATAATGCTGCTTGCTCAGCTGTAAGCCCCCGAATGAATGAGCTTATCTCCGGGCCGAGAGGAGAGGAAGTGATTAGAGTGGGAAGCTTAATTGATTGCTTCCCAGGCTAATCAGTTCACTTCAGCTCAGCCGGGGACTCCCTCTGACATCACTGATGATGTGCGGTGTCCCCGGCTGACCTGAACTGATTAGCCTGGGAAGCAATCAATTAAGCTTCCCACTCTAATCACTTTCTCTCCTCTCGGCCCGGAGATAAGCTCATTCATTCGGGGGCTTACAGCTGAGCAGGCAGCATTAGCTGCGCTGCTTGGCTGTAAGCCAGTTAACCCTTTGTGAAGGATTACAGCGTGGGACCTGACAGAGCGGCGGATAGGTAAGAATAATGTTGTTTTATTATTTTTTCTTTATTACAGGAGAGCAAGGGCTTCGCACGGATTACCTGTAAAATGAAAGATGGTAAAAAACTGTGTGTTTATTTCATTAAAATTATTTATTATTAATGTGTGTGTGTTTTTTTTATTTCCTTCAATAGGATTAATAATTGATAGTTGTCTAATTGACAACTCTCAATTATTAACCAGGCTTAAAGTCACCTTTCAATAGCAAGGTGGCTTTAACCCATTATTAACCCATTCGCCACCGCTACAGGGCAATGGGAATAGATGGGCAAAGTGCCAGAAAGGGCGCATCTAATTATAGATTTGCCTTCTCTGGGGTGGCTTGGGGCAGATGTTAGTAGCCAGGGGGGGGCACAAAATAAATGCACCCTCCCTAGGCTATTATCTGCCCCCACTCGCTGGCTTTGTCTGTATGGTTGAGAAAATAGCGCAGGAGCCCACGCATTTTTTTTTCTACGAATTTACACCTTTAATTAACCCCTACATGTCTGAAATTTTGCACACATACACTCATGTAATTGTTAGTGAAAACCATACATCAAACTACATGAAATGACATGGTTAACTGTATGAAAACCATGTGTCATTTCATGTCGGGTCTGTAATTTCACAAAAGCCGGCAATTGAATTAGCGGCTATTACACTATGTAGAAGTGCATGAACTATAAATATACAGTACAGACCAAAAGTTTGGACACACCTTCTCATTCAATGATCTTTCTGTATTTTCATGACTATGAAAATTGTAGAATCACACTGAAGGCATCAAAACTATGAATTAACACATGTGGAATTATACATTACACTTTACAAAAAAGTGTGAAACAACTGAAAATATGTCTTATATTCTATGTTTTTCAAAGTAGCCACTTTTTGCTTTGATTACTGCTTTACACGCAGAAAAGGTGAACAGATGGACTCTACATGCCTGGTTCCCACCGTGAAACCATGGAGGAGGTGTGATGGTGTGGGGATGCTTTGCTGGTGACACTGTTGGGGATTTATTCAAAATTGAAGGCATAGTGAACCAGCATGGCTACCACATCTTGCAGCGGCATGCTATTCCATCCGGTTTGCGTTTAGTTGGACCATCATTTATTTTTTAACAGGACAATGACCCCAAACACACCTCCAGGCTGTGTAAGGGCTATTTGACAAAGAAGGAGAGTGTTGGGGTGCTACGCCAGATGACCTGGCCTCCACAGTCACCAGACCTGAACCCAATCGAGATGGTTTGGGGTGAGCTGGACCGCTATCCGCTTCAATTTTGAATAAATCCCCAACAGTGTCACCAGCAAAGCACCCCACATCATCACACCACCTCCTCCATGCTTCACGGTGGGAACCAGACATGTAGAGTCCATCCGTTCACCTCTTCTGCGTGCAAAGCAGTAATCAAAGCAAAAGGTGGCTACTTTGAAGAACATAGGATATAAGACATATTTTCAGTTGTTTCACACTTTTTTGTTAAGTGTAATGTATAATTCCACATGTGTTAATTCATAGTTTTGATGCCTTCAGTGTGATTCTACAATTTTCAGTCATGAAAATACAGAAAAATCTTTGAATGAGAAGGTGTGTCCAAACTTTTGGTTTGTACTGTATGTGTATATATATATATATATATGTCTCAATGACACATATATATATATATATACATATATATATGTATATATATATATGTATTCTATGTGTAAATATCTATTCTTTCTTTTGTGATTTTAAAACTATTCATTCGGATCCATTATATGTCGGTTTTGCTAGCCACCGACAAAATCTTGCAAGTCGGATGTCAATCGGATGTGTAACGATTACGAACGCTCAGATGCGACTAAATCGCATCATCCCCGGATAATCGGATGACAGACGGATGAATGTTCATGAAAGTTTTGTGCGACACTCGACCGACTAAAACGGTCCGATTTTTTAGACAGTGTGTGTGACCCCGGCCTTAGGGCTGTAACTGCTGATCCTAGAAAACTGGACTACTAGATATATGCTATTCAGCTGTCTGATCAGTTTGGTTGCCATCTAAAGGGGTTGTTAAGACACACTATATGGATAACTAATCCTCAGGATAGGTCATCAATATCAGATTGATGGAGGTCCGCCACCCAGCACAATGATTGATTAGTTGTTATCTGCATCGGCAGTTGCCAGATGTAAACATTAAACAGAGCTAAATGGGAGCTGATCTGCAGCACCCAAGAATGGCTACTACTAAACGGAGCTGTGATGTTCAGCACTGTTCAATGTGTACATCTGGCTTCCAGACCAGATGATAAGCTGATCAATGAGGTCAGAGTTTTAGACCTCTAACAATCTAATATTGTTGATCTTTCCTAAGGATAGGTCATAAGTATTGTGTCAGAATGGAAAATCGCGTAAGTCCTCAGCGCCGCCCTACCCACCATGGTCATCAAGCAGCATATTTTCACATCAGGTCTGTTCACTGAGGTTTGTTTCCAGCTGCATTCCTTTGCACTGCTACTAAAGCATGGTGGTTCCATTGAGTCTTAGGGGTGTGGCCAGTCTCTGAGGAAATGTAACCCTATATGTAAAATACTCCACCAACAAAACCACATGGTACATGGACTACAATGCCACTATTGAAAAGCTAATATTTCGAACCACATGTGGATAAAAGGACGTAGAGCGGACACATCAAAAACTACCATCAAACCAGTAACCAAAGGAAACACAGATGTACAAGTCCAAATAAATTTAAAAACATAGAATCGGCGTCTCTGTGAGGTGTCTGGCAGTGCCTCTCACCGTGACGCCAACACCGGATGACGTCGGGGTTGGCATAGCAACGCGCGCATCAATTCCGGCCGGGGATGTCACTTCCGGACCGGCGGTAAGGGCTGCATTTTTCATAAATACAACACAAGGGATGGGTTGTGCGGCGCCCCCTGACGAAGGCCAGACCGAAACGTATGTTGGGGCGGGCACAAACTCCCCCCTTGATTCTCACCAGGAGCCGTGCACTCTGCATAGTACACCCGGTAATTATTAATTATCTCGGTTTCCTTAAGCTTCTTGATAGAGTCTGCTGATGTAGCCCATTTTTCAACATGCTATGGGATATTGTTTATTAAACAGTTGGATGCATTGTGTGCCCATTTTGGAATAGATTTTTCTATACAATTAATTATGGTGCCTTACTCAGTAATATTTTGCATTATGAGATATATTACTTACTGTTTGGGATAATCATGTGGGGTGTGTGTGCCCCTTTTTAACAGCATTGTTGCACAACTAATCTGTAATCCTGTTTAACCCCTTGTTTACTTTCTGCCTGTGTCAATTTTAAATTTCTATTAAAATAAAGAAATTTAACCCTGCGGTGTCTTGCAGAGATTTGTCTTCCCTGTCTATACCATGCGAGTAGGCTTTATTTAAGGCAGCTCCTCTCTCCACCGCTTGCTTGAATGTGGTTTCTGCTCTGTCAGGCTATGTGCATGCAGCCCTCTATATTCAGCTTCCCCGCAATGACTTGGCCTGTTTACCTGTACTGCCTGACCTCTCTGCTCCAGACCTCGGTAACGTTTTCTGATTCTGTGCTGCCTGCCCCGACCTTGGATCGTCTGACGCCCCTCCATGGTAAGCCCAATCCATGGTGCAGTGGGTCCACACCCACCAGCATCACATATTATATGCCCAGACAACCAATTTAAACCTATGTGGTAGATATAACATGGCATAGGAATTAAGTGAATCCTGGAATTTCAGATAACTTTATACCATTTCAAAGATAATGTGATATAAAGATAAAATGCAAATCACTTAATTTGGAAGATATGTTGTCTTAAGGTACTGCCACACTAAACAATCCCGCTAGCGATCACGATAACGACGCATACTAATGCGATCGCTAGCGGGATTGTTTCTATATCGCTAAGTGCGGCCACATTTAGCGATATAGTTAACGACGCTATCGCCGTTAGCGATCTTCTTAACGACTTTAGCGGTACAAAAGTACCGCTAAATCGCTAAGAAAAGGTGCCACACTAGCGATATATACTTACCCAGCGGGAGCGCCGACGAGAAAATAGGGTCCGGAACGATTCCAGCGACGAGCGAGATCACAGCAGGAAGCTCGTCGCTGGAAGCTGCCGCACTGAACAACATCGCTAACGGGATCGCTAAATAGTGACGTTTTTTAGCGATCCCGTTAGCGATATTGTTCAGTGTGGCATACCCTTTAGACATGAAAAATCATTAAAATGGTGAATCAAGTGCTGGTCATTAGCATTTAAGAGATTAACAGCCGTGTTTGAGGCTAGTTCTGAACTTTGCAGTTAGAGGGAGTTGATGGCTGTGCTGGCATCTGCCTTGTGTGATGCAAGCTCAACTCCTGAGCTCACTCCATACACCCCGACCCACTCTGTGACACATATATCCATCATGGATCATAAACGTGTTAAACAGAACCTGTCAGGACTTTTTACCACACTGCTGCTTTATAGTGCAGGGAATACTAGGAGTCATTTACTTTAGACCAGCATTCAGACACCTTTCTTGATTAAAACATCACTGGAGTGAGTAAGGAATCATTCAGACATCAGTTTTTCTCATGTTAGTTCTATCTGATCTTGACGGATCGCCCTCATACCTATGTACTTGTTGCTGGTGTAAGGAGGGGACAGGGACCCTTGTTTATCTCCCCTCCACACGGGATCTAGCTGACCATTATTGTAAAGGTACTGTCACACTAGGCGAGATCGCTAGCGATATCGCTTAAGCGACACAGATTTTATGACTCAGCAGCGACATCGTCAGCGACGTCGCTGTGTGTGACGTGTAGCAGCGATGTGGCCCCTGCTGCAATGTCGCTGATCGTGCACGAACATTCTGGGCCGTATTTTGATCATTGGCGTCCCGCTGGTGAGCCTGAATCGCTGAGTTTGACACCCTTTATGAACGACGAGCGACCTCGTTGGCGACTCATATGTCAGCGGCGCAGGCGGGACTAGGTTTTAATGCCCCTCAGCTCAGATTGGTGGCCACAACATCACCTCAGCAATAGATGAAAACGGAAAACTGCGCCCCCATCCATTGTTCCAGGGTGCTTTGTGTACTCCAACGTTCTAGTCCTTTGTGCGTTGTTGCAAGGTTACTATCGTGTGTGGGGGTTTTGCGATCCTGTCAGAGTGGCTGCAGCGCTTCATCTTTGCCATTTATACCTTCGGGATATTTGGATTTCCCTTGCAAGGTACATATTGTTTGTGATGTTTTGTGATGTTTACTTTTTGTCTGCTTACCTCCAATATATATACAGACGTGTTGCCGGGATATTTTTTTTTTCGCCGCGCCCACCACTGCAATGTTAACAAGAAACAATTACTTTATTTTTTTTACAAACTTTATTAATTAACTTTTCTCTCCTTTACCGGGCAGGTTGCACATAATGAATATGACCACCGCGGAGCGTGTGATTGTGGCAGCTGCATTACTGATGGAGGCAGATAGACAAGAAGAGGCGCGGGTGGAAGAGAGGTGCTCCAAACGAAAGCGTCGCATGTGGACCAGAGAATGGCTGGAGCAGAGGTCCAAATTCACCCACATGCATCTAGTGAGGGAGTTGCAGGAGAAGAATCCACAGGATTTCCGAAATTATCTACGGATGTCGGAGGATTCATTCAAGCTCCTACTGGAATGTGTGAGGCCATTCATTGAACGGCAGGATACACGGATGCGTGCAGCTGTTTCAGCAGAGGAACGTTTGGCAGTAACGCTGCGATTTCTGGCAACCGGACGTTCAATGAAAGACTTGCAAGTTTCTGCTGCTGTTTCTCGATCGCTTCTTAGCGTATTAATTCCAGAGACATGCAAGGCCATCGTCCGCAGTTTACGGAGCTACATGCCTTTTCCAAAATCCGTGGCGGAATGGCAAAATATTGCCTCTGATTTTGAACGTATTTGGCAGTTCCCAAACTGTGGTGGTGCCTTGGATGGCAAACATGTGCGGATCAAGCAACCAGCCAACAGCGGATCCTATTACTATAACTACAAGGGCTACTTCAGCGTGATCCTCATGGCCCTTGTTAATGCCAATTATGAATTTATAAACGTTGATGTTGGCATGAACGGAAGGGTTTCTGACGGTGGCGTTTTGCAGCACACTATTTTTGGTGAACGCTTGAATAATAATGAACTGCACTTGCCAACAAACATGGACACCACCGCCAACCTTAACTTTGTTTTTGTGGGCAATGAAGCCTTCCCTCTTCATGCGCATCTTGTGAAACCGTACCCACTAAAGACTTTGACAGAATAAAGGCGTATTTTTAATTACAGACTGTCTAGGGCACGGCGCGTTGTGGAGAATGCCTTCGGCATAATGGCCAACCGCTTCAGGGTTTTCCACACTCCAATCAACATGAAGCTGGAATCTATAGACTCTGTGGTGTTGGCCTGTTGTGTGCTGCACAATTTTCTTCGGCAACGCGATGCTGTTGCTTACAGTCCACCAGGCTTCATGGACTCGGACAGCAATGGTGACGTGGTGCTCGGAGAATGGCATGAGAATGATCCCGCTAATGCAGGCCTTCAACCTGTCAATCAAGGCAGGAGCAAGGACGATGCGAAGGCCGGCCGAGACAAGTACTGCCATTACTTTAATGGGCCTGGTGCAGTGAGTTGGCAGCAGCAGATATAGCTTGCATTTAAAAAATTTTTAGTTTATACTTTTTTATACTTTCTATTAATAAAAAAAATTTTCATTTAAAAATGCCTTTGTGTATTTCAATTATTAATTATTATTAATATTAATGATGGTCAAAGAGTATAAAAATCCAATTTATAAAGAGAACGTGTAGCAATAGAAAGTATGTAATGCCTAGAAATATGCAAGTTTATTGCGTCCCCAAAGAGGACGCGGGATAACTATGACGCATCTGCGTCCCCGTGCGCCGTTACATCATGACGCTCAGGTGGGCGGCAGCGTTTATGCGGCCTACAGAAGCTCCTGCTTCTGATTCAGAGCCCAGGCACATTGGCCCAGGGCAGATGCTCAGCTGCAGCTGGGAGCCTTGCCTGGACCCCAGGAGGGGAAAAGACTGCTGCCTGGACCCCAGGCGGGGTAAAGGGTGCTGCTCCGGATCTTTGGACAGCACAACTGGCACTAGGACTACGTAAGTGCCCCGCCGAAGGGACTTCAAGCATCCAGATTCCGGCATATGGACTACCTCCTCTTTTAGCCGCCATGGCTGCTGTGGGTACGGCCATGGACATCATTAGGGAGAGAGCAGGAAGTTAATGTTGCACTTTATTCATTCCTTTTATTAAATTGTTTTCCCTGTTGCACTGCAGTTGTGCCTGGAATTGTGTCTGTCCTGTCCATTTCTGTACGAGGTGTCGGTGTGTACTCTGACTGTGGCTTAGTTGACTCTGCTGGGACTACCACCCCAGGCCACCTCGTTACACTGGTACAGACATCTCCTATAATTATGCCAACTTTTGCTGCTCGGTATAGTGTATCCTTTGGGATTCTACACGTCTGCATAAAAGTCTGTGTTTCTGCATTATCTTAATGTAAATAATTAATTTAATGCCAAAACAGACACAAGTATTTTTGACTGGCTGACCAGAAAAATGATATTTCAGAGCACAGAGGTTCCTACATCAAGCAAGATTACAAATGAAACGAAAGCTCATTTCCTAATTATCGGCCTTTCTAAATAGTCGACCAATCACCTGACTAATGAGCAAAACATTGTTTGTCTGGTGACTAGTGTTGAGCAATGCGATACTGCAAATATCGGATATCGGCCGATATTAGCTCTATCGGCCTTTCGATAATTCGTTTCGATATTTTCGTCTTATCGAATACCGGAATCGGAAGTTCCCATAATTCTTTGCGAGGCAATGTGATTTTAGTCAGCCAATGAGGAATCCTAAGAAGTGTGGGCACATCCTGTACTGCTGCGGTCATGTTAACTAATGGCATGGCTGTGATTGGATGCTGAAATGATGTCAGAATGCACTATAAAAGGCGCCGCCGCCATTTTAGCGTCACTGTGCTGTGAATTCAGTAAGGGACAGAACGCTGCTGTGCTGACTCTGAGGGACAGTTAGAGATTGCGATTTAGTGTACTGTGCTGTAGGCAGGCTAGCACCAACCGCTGTGTAAAGCTTCCTTTTGCCTGCAGTGTTGTTTTAACAGCTCTGCAAGGTGTGTGTGAGTGCAGGTGACGCTGCAGTTTGCTCTGCATGCAACGCTGTCTGTAGGCATCTGCACGTGTCACTCACAGACTCTTTTTTTTTTCTTCAGTGTAATTCTTGCAGCTCCATGCAATTTAACTATTAGTGTGACGCGCTTCCATCCGTATCCAATACATTGGTTGCAAACACTATAGAAGTAGACAAAGGAGTAGCCTTTCACAGATTGTGAACAGTTGTGTTTCAGTGTTCACTTCAGTCTGTGTTTTTTATTTTTTGAGTGCACATCACGCTCCAGTTACTTGTTCAAGCACTGCTGCTTGTACTCTGCTGAGCGTGTCTCAGTGCCTCATCCTTTTCATTTATCTCCAATTGGTTCTGCTCCATTCCATTTAAAATATAATCTGTTAGTGTGACGCGCTTCCATCCGTATCCAATACATTGGTTGCAAACACTATAGAAGTAGACAAAGGAGTAGCCTTTCACAGATTGTGAACAGTTGTGTTTCAGTGTTCACTTCAGTCTGTGTTTTTTATTTTTTGAGTGCACATCACGCTCCAGTTACTTGTTCAAGCACTGTTGCTTGTACTCTGCTGAGCGTGTCTCAGTGCCTCATCCTTTTCATTTATCTCCAATTGGTTCTGCTCCATTCCATTTAAAATATAATCTATTAGTGTGACGTGCTTCCATCCGTATCCAATACATTGGTTGCAAACACTATAGAAGTAGACAAAGGAGTAGCCTTTCACAGATTGTGAACAGTTGTGTTTCAGTGTTCACTTCAGTCTGTGTTTTTTATTTTTTGAGTGCACATCACTCTCCAGTTACTTGTTCAAGCACTGCTGCTTGTACTCTGCTGAGCGTGTCTCAGTGGCTCATCCTTTTCATTTATCTCCAATTGGTTCTGCTCCATTCCATTTAAAATATAATCTATTAGTGTGACGCGCTTCCATCCGTATCCAATACATTGGTTGCAAACACTATAGAAGTAGACAAAGGAGTAGCCTTTCCCAGATTGTGGACAGTTGTGTTTCAGTGTTCACTTCAGTCTGTGTTTTTTATTTTTTGAGTGCACATCACGCTCCAGTTACTTGTTCAAGCACTGCTGCTTGTACTCTGCTGAGCGTGTCTCAGTGGCTCATCCTTTTCATTTATCTCCAATTGGTTCTGCTCCATTCCATTTAAAATATAATCTATTAGTGTGACGCGCTTCCATCCGTATACAATACATTGGTTGCAAACACTATAGAAGTAGACAAAGGAGTAGCCTTTCACAGATTGTGAACAGTTGTGTTTCAGTGTTCACTTCAGTCTCTGCGTAATAACCACACTTAGGCCTTATAACTTTTCTGACTTTCTTTATCAATCTACCAAGATGAAGAAGTCAGTGAGTAAGGCACGTGGTCGTGGCCGTGGAGTTTCAGCAGGGAGAGGACGTGGGGATTCTGTGGCTGCTGCCGCCCTCAGTGACACAGCATCCACCAGTTTTCCCCGTGAGCGTTCCTTTATGCGCACTTTGGTAGGAGCTCGGCGTGCCCCCCTGCTGCTGGAAGAACAAATTGAAGCCGTTGTTGGTTGGATGGCAGCCAATGCATCGACTTCAATTCCTTCCACCTCCTCTCAGGAACACAACACTGTTGAGCAACCATCTGTCTGTTCACCGCCTGTCAAATTGCCCAGGCAGTCAGAGAGTTCTGTACAGGAGCCAGCTGAGTCTCTGCTTCTGTTCTCAGAATCTGTTGGCTCACAAACACGGGCACAGGCAAGCAGCATTCTGCAATTTGAAGAAGAGGGAGTATGCAGTGATGCGCAACAACTGTGTCTCTCTCAATCTGAAGAGGCGGGTGAGCCAGTGCCGATGGACAGCACACCGCAGAACGCATCTTATGATGATGATGAGACTCAGGTGCCAGGTTTTGTGGAGCATGGTGCTGCCCAGACCATCCAACAGCAGCAGGTGTTGGAAGAGGGTAGTGGAGATGATGAAGTCCGAGACCCAACATGGCGTGAGCAACAGGAAGGTGGTGGGAGCAGCTCTGAGGAAGAGATTGTCCCAACGGTACAAAGAGGAGGGAGAGGTAGGCTGCAGACTCGCTTGCCTGTAGCCTCCAGTTTGGCACCTGTTGGGAGCACTTCTCTTAGAACTGTCAAAATTGGCGCTCCCATGACTTGCACTGCGTGGTCCTTTTTTGACAGACTTGTAGATGATATTTGCTATGTTCAATGCAAGCTGTGTAAGCAAAAAGTTAAAAGAGGTAAAAATATCAGGAACCTGAATACCACAAATATGTGGACACATGTACGGACAAAGCACGTAGCTGAGTTTCAAAGACACACTGGAGATGTAGGCCAACCTACAGCAGCACCTACATCTTTAGGTCATGTTCGAGCCTCTACCTCCAGCTCTCACACACCTGTTTCGGCTTCCTCACAGGATCTCCATGGAAGAACCTCGGTCACTGTTGTCCATAGACAAACTGTTATTCCACCCACTGCAGCAAGTTCACAGTCATCGTCACACTCCCAGAACAAAAAACAGCCATCGGTAACACAGGCATGGGATAAAAGACGGCCATACTCGGCAAACCATCCACGAGCACAGGCTCTGAATGCTGGCCTTGCAAAACTCCTGTCCCTTGAAATGCTGTCATTCAGGCTGGTGGAGACTGACAGTTTCAGGAACTTTATGGCATTGGCAGTCCCACAATATAATGTGCCAAGCCGATTTTATTTCAGCAGGCAAGCTGTCCCTGCTCTGCAAAAACATGTCGAGGGAAACATTAAACATGCGCTACTAAACGCCGTCAGTAGCAGGGTCCACCTGACCACCGATGCGTGGACCAGTACCCATGGCCAGGGACGATACCTTTCCCTCACTGCCCATTGGGTCAATGTTGTGGAGCCGGGTACAGATCTTGCCAGTGGCGCTGTACGTGTTCTGCCAACTCCAAGGATTGCAGGAATCCAGTCTGTGCACATTGATTCCTCCTCCTACTCCAGTTCCTCAGAATCATCGCTGCACGAGCCGTCACGGTATACCTCCACATGGACCCGTGAACGCTTACCTGTTGCGACCGATATGAGCACAGCCGTGGCCAAACGTCAACAGGCCGTACTGAAATTAATTCCCATGGGGAATCGAAGCCACACAGTGCAGGAGCTCTGGGATGCCATCAAGCAGGAGAGCGATGTGTGGTTTTTGTCAGCTAATCTCCAGCCAGGCTTGGTAGTGTGTGACAATGGCCGAAATCTGGTGGCAGCTCTGGGCCTTGGCAACCTCACCCACATACCATGTCTGGCACATGTGCTCAACTTGGTCGTGCAGAGTTTTTTGAGGGACTATCCGGATCTTGATGCACTGCTGCACAAGGTCCGCCTAGAGTGGGCTCACTTGCGACGTTCCAGCATGGTCAGATCGCGCATTGCAGCTCTGCAAGTCAGATTTCGCCTTCCTGAACATCGCATCATATGTGACGTACCCACCAGGTGGAATTCCACGTTACATATGTTGGAGCGGTTGTGTGAGCAGCAGCCAGCAGTAATGGAGTATCAGCTGCAACAGGCGCAATCAACTCGCAATTTGCGCCGTTCACACTTCACCACTACTGAGTGGGCCTCTATGAAGGACATCTGCGACGTTTTGCGTGCGTTTGATGTCTCAACGCGGATGGCGAGTGCAGATGATGCACTAGTCAGCATGACTGTCCCCCTTATCTGCCTGCTTCAGAAATCACTGAAAGCACTAAAGGAAGAGGTTTTGGAAGAGGTGGAGGATGAGGAGTCACAAATTCAATTACCTTCAGGACAGTCAGCGCAACGTGGTTCCTCACAAAGGGCTGGGCAGGGCTCACTTTGTGAGGAGGATGAGGAGGAGGAGGAGTCAATGGAGGAGGAAGAAATCCCTACAGAGGGAGGTACACAACGCTGTAGTCAGTATGTAGAGCGAGGGTGGGGTGATGCAGAGGAGACAGAGATGACGCCTCTTCCAGAGGACAGCCTTTGTTGGCCAGTTGGGAGTCTGCAGCACATGGTTGATTTCATGCTTCAGTGCCTGAGAAACGACCGCCGCATCACCCACATTCTCAGCACGTCAGATTATTGGGTGTACACCCTCCTAGACCCTCGCTACCGGGACAACTTACAAACCCTCATCACACCGGTGAACCGGGACCGTAAAATGCAGGAGTACCAAGACACACTGGTGCAATCCATACTGTTGTACATTCCAGCCGAGAGAGCTGCTGCTGCTTCTGCTACTGCTTTACAAAGCAGCTCTGTGCGTCGAGGCAGTGTAGACACCTCTACAACAAGAGGGATCAGAAGCAGCGCCTCTGCACAGGGCAAGAACTGTATGTTACAAATGTGGCAAAGTTTTGTGACAGCGCCAGCAAGGTCTACACCATCCGAGACGGCTCCAGTCACCAGGAAGAAACGTTTCCGTAAGATGGTGACAGACTACTTGGCTTTCCCTCTAAGTGTACTCCCAGATGCCTCTTCCCCTTTCAAATTTTGGGTCTCTAAGTTGGATACATGGCCAGAGCTTAGCCAGTATGCATTGGAGGTGCTGGCTTGCCCTGCTGCCAGTGTATTATCTGAGCGTGTCTTTAGTGCTGCAGGTGGTGTAGTAACAGACCGTCGCATGCGACTATCCTCAGAGAATGTAGACCGGCTTACTTTTCTGAAAATGAACAAGGCATGGATCTCACCTGAATTTGCCTGTCCGTTTTCAGATTAAATAACTGTTTGGCAACGTTTTCCATGTCTCCTGTTATGTTCATCTTTCTACCACCTGAACTCTACTCCCTGGGCTACAACACCGCCATTTGTTGCTCGTAAGTAATTGGCAGGGGTACTGACTCCTGGCCAGCCTGGTTACAGCACGACAGCTGTTTCCTGGCAGTGTGAACGTCAATTATCCTCCAATAAGTTGTGCTGTCGTGTTGCATTCGGGTTAGCCGACTCTATGGTGCCTGCAGTTTAGGTGATTCCTATGTGTGCTGTGGGATATGTAAATAAAGGCGGTTTCCATTGTGACAATAGGATAAGCACCCACTGTAGGACTGTGTGATTCGGTAACTGCGGACGGCTTGCGTCCTGTCAACTTACATTTTCATGGGTGCGTTCTTCTACCCGTCCGGGGTCCAGTACCGTCAAGTGGTACTCCCCAGTGCCTTTGGCCTAGGTGCCTCCATCTCCGTATCCGAGTTCCAGCAACGTCTGCTGGTCCTTGGTAGTGCTTTGGAGCACAGGTACCTCCTGCTTAGTAACCGTGTCACAGTAACGTCAGCTGGTACTCGGTTGTGACATTGCCTCTTTTCCTTCTGCTACCCGTCCGGGGTCCAGCACAGTCAGCTGGTCCTCGTTACTTCCATTGTCTCTTGCTCCATCTGATACCCGTCAGGGTTCCAGTAACGTCAGCTGTTTCTCGGAAATTAGACGACCTTAAAGACCACCCAGAAGAAGATGACAACAACAAGGACGACGAGCATGAAGCCAACCAGCCTGAACACCATCACAAAGAAAAAATAAAAGATTACCCAGAAGAAGATCACCAACAGGACAAAGAAGGTTAAGACAAACTACAAGATACAGAACAAGAGACAGAAGAACAATAAGGAAAAGATCAAAAAGCAGAAGAACATGAAGTATAAGACCAAAATGAAGAGCAAAATATATGCTCTAAATTCTAAGCAGAAGAAGACTAAGCAGTGTATGGGGGTGAGTCCGTTCCTCCTCGTGGTGCCCCTGGAAAATGCCTGCTGCTGCAGGCTAAACTGAACACGGACAAATACTGTTGTAATTTAAATCTTTTGTGACAGCAAGAACGGAAGGATGAAAAATTCATACTTTTACAGATTACAAGTACAGGAATCTCTGTCACAAATAAGAATATGATGAAGAAGATGAAGAGGAAGAAGATGAAGAATTTGAATATGAAGAAGATTAATTAGTTTAATAATAACAATATGAGTAATGTAAACAAAAACATGAATAGCAAGAAGTTTAAGAAGAAGATTAAGAAGGTGAAGATGAAGAATAATTTGATGAGAAAGATGATGCTGCTGCTGAAGATTATGAAGGAGAAAGTGTGGCACTGGCAAAAGTTAAAAAGGTGAAGAGCATGGAAGTTGTGAAACATACATATTTGCCAAAATAGAAAAAAGGTTAACAACATTGTCAATTTGTTAGTCAATCCAAACGTATTTCCAAAAAAATATATATTAATGCTATTCCAATGCATTGGGTTAAACATGTATGCCTTTATTGTCTCCTCAACCTCCCCCAATACATTCTACATTAGTCTTTGTTGTTTTCCTTCATGTACAATTAACCAACAAGGCAAGAATGGTTTTTTTTAATGTCGATATTTTGTTCCCATAGACTTACATTGGACTTCCGGAATCGGAATCGGATATCGACGATATTTAGTGATATCGGCGATACCATTTCGATACGATATTTTTAGATATCGAGCAGTATCGCTCAACACTACTGGTGACAGGTTGCTTGAAAATAATCATCTTCGGCAGCACAGCTTTCTGCTGAGAACAATTATATTTTATGCTCATAGAATGATTGTGTCTGATTGTTCTGTGCTAGAATTAATGTCAACCAATTCGCAGAACTCGCTATATCGTCCACGTCAGTAATCTGAGAGCCCTGAGAACCACCTCCTACCTCCTGGCATCTTCAGCACCTTGCAACAATGACATTGTGCCAGGACAGCTAATCAAAAGAAGATTCACTGGTGCCAGGATGGAGGAGATGGCTCCAGGGAGACCAACAGCCATAGATTACTGACATGGCCGATATACTGGTCATGCAAATCAATTTAAACCAACTCTATTCAGACTGCATGGAAGTGCGATGGTCGGCCTGTCTAAAAAGGACATTAATTAACCACCGATCAACTGCATGTAGCTGATCAGCTGTTTAAATGCCATTGTAAATGCACTGTGCTGCCCACTGACTATTAAGACAATGTGAAGATGAGTGTGGATCGCCCCCAAAGGCCATGGGGTACTTGGACTCGAGTCGGGCGCTTCTTAAAGGGGAAGTGTCACGGCAGCAGTGACCCGGTCTGTGGCCCTGGGAGTCCAATAAAAATGATGGAAATTATGTAAAAAATAAAAATTATGGGGGAATAGGGGTGGTGTTCGGCAATAAAGGTGTTAGCCGACGTTACTTAAGAGACCTCTGGGGCTGTTGATGATGCAGCAGAGTTGTTACAGCTCTCCACGGGTAGACCTAGGCCCCAGGGCAGTTATAGGTGTTAAAGATGATGATTGTGGTTGTAGTGCAGGGCAGATAATGCAGTAAATAAATGTGAGGTCACAGCGGGGTTGCATTTTCCTTTACCTTTACTGGATGTTTTGAGGTGCAGATCGGGGCACTGGTAAGATTACAATAAAGGTCCGGGCAGCCTGAAGCAACTTAGGATCCACTAAGTCAGGTGGGTTGGAGGCATCCTTTCTGCGCTGCTCTCTTTGAGGTCCTTGCTGCCTAAAGCTATTCTCAGTCCTCTGTTCCTTATTGTTCCTCAGTAGAGTTGAGCGAAACAGGTCGGTCAGATTCAAAAGTCGCCGACTTTCGCCAAAGTTGGGTTTGCCGAGCGAAACCCGACCATAGCGTGAAGTCAGCCATGCGTTCGGCAAAACGAGCGCCAAAGTCGGTTTTCCCATAATGCTTGCAGGCGCCTTTTTACAGCCAATGAGTAAGGACGTACACTGTGGGCAACGAGATGACATGGGCAGCGTCCACCACCATCTTAGAGAAGGGCATTGCAGTGATTGGCTTGCTTTGGGGGCGTCATAGTGTCTATAAAAGCCCTGACCGCTGACCTCCATTTTACTTCTGCCGATCTTTACTTCTACCGACAGTAGGGAGAGGTTGCTTGCTGTTTATCAGTAGGGAGAGAGTTAGGGCTGGAAAGAGAAGTTCTTATGTGCTTGTGCTAATAGCAATTGTGCTTTACAGTTAGTGTGCAGTGACAGGGGAGGATTTTCTTGTGTGCAGCAGCGCTGGTTATTAGGCTGCCTGATAGCTGTATTGCTGTGTGTACACTGCTCTGCAGACTGCTTTTTACACATCACTAATACTTTTATTCTTTTTTTCTGCACAGTTACCGAGCATTCATTTTTTCCCACACCGTATAGAGCTGTACGCTCCTCACACACTACCATGTACCGGCTGGTATCACGGACAAATACATGCTATCTGTGTGTGACTCTGGAAATATATACGGAGATTTAAATTTTCCCCTTCACCGTATACAGCTGTACGCTTGTGATACAGTACTGTTTTTCTGCTTTTTGTATTACGGTCAAATCCATACTGTGTGAGCGTCTGTGTGTGACTCCAGAAATATATACGGAGATTTAAATTTTCCCCTACACTGTATACAGCTGTACGCTTGTGATACAGTACCGTTTTTCTGCCTTTGTATTTGTTGCACAGCTTCTGAATCCACACCTTTGCAGTAGAAAACTTCACAGAGCAGGCTTCATGGGATAACAAGCTTTTACTTCTTATAACATGAGGTGAAAGGAAAATGCACAGTCATTTCAGCATTGCATCAGGAAACAGGAACAAAAAAAAGTGAAACTACAAGTGAGACTATTTCTTAAACAATACATTAAACAGAAGGAAACGTTACACAACATCACCATCTACTGTCAGGTCAGCATAAAGTCCTCCTTTTACTTATAATAAGTCCTAATCTGTTGCATATGCCAACACCCTTTCTCAACAATAAGGACTTATTCAATCAAATCCAACTTTTTTATTAGTCACTGATGTTTATCAGCATTCAACACCTTCGTGAAAATGTCTGCTGTCATTTCTTCAGTAGGGCAATACATCAAGACTCCTTGGTCCTGATGATCTCTCAAGAAATGATATTTCACATCAATATGCTTGGTTCTTGGATTGACTCTTTCCATCTGAGCAAGAACAAGACATCCTTGATTGTCCTCTTTTAGTTTGTTGGCTCCAACTGTGGTTGTCCTAGGTCTGTTAACAATTGTCTTAACCACCGTACTTCTTGACTCGCATGTGCTGCTGCAACATATTCTGCTTCTGTTGAAGATAGTGTCACAATTGACTGTTTCTTACTTGTCCAACTTATTGGTCCACCTGAGAGAAAAAAAATATGTCCACTGGTAGATCTTCTGTCAGTTGGATCTCCAGCCCAATCTGCATCAACATATCCTGTTAAAATGCAATTATCACCTGTGGGTAATTTCAGCTTAACATTGCTAGTTCCTTTCAAATTACTGCTGATGCGATGTATGGTCTTGTAACGGTCGCTAGATACAGTAGTTTTCCTATTGCTGTTCTGTATTCTTCATTGTTTGGTAGCATATTTTCTTCACTGTTCATCTCTTTGAGATAATTAGTTTCCATTGGAGACTTTACTGTTTTTGCATCCTTTTTAGTCCAAATTTTTCTGTTATGTCTTGAATCATGTGATTTTGATTCAGTAGGAAACTTACGTCTTCTCTTTCTATCTGTTTTCCTAGGTACTGTTTTACATTTCCTAAGTCTTTGATTTCAAAATGTTGTTTCAGGGTTTTTAGAATGTTTTCTTTATCACTTTCTTGTTTAAAACAAATCAAAATGTCGTCTACATATATGAGTACATAAATCCATCGATTACTCATCCTTTTTGTGTACAAGCATGGATTAGCTTTGCTTCTTTGAAATTTTTCATTTGTTAGTACTTCCATGATTTTGTCATTCCACACTTTAGCTACTTGCTTTAAACCATATATGCTTTTCTGTAGTTTACAAACTTTGGATTTCTTTCATCTTTGAATCCTGGAGGTTGTTCCATGTAAATGTCTTCTGTTAAATCTCCATTCAAAAAAGCTGTTTTTACATCCAGATGTCTTAGTTCCATCTGTTCCATTGCTGCAACTGTAAGTAAAGTTCTTATTGTAGTGTGTTTGACAACTGGAGCAAATGTTTCATCATAGTCTTCTCCATATTTTTGAGAATAGCCTTTAGCTACAAGCCTTGCTCGATATCTTTCAGGTGTGCCATCTGTTTGGTATTTTACTTTAAAAATCCATTTACATCATATGGCTTTTCTTCCTTCTGGCAAATCTGTTAGTGTCCATGTATTTGAATCATGCATGGATTTAATTTCTGTTTCTGTTGCTTCTATCCAATTATTAGCTTCTTCTTCAGGAAGTTTAGATATGTCTTCCCAAGAGGTAGGCTCGTGGATTTTTCTTATACTTGTCTTGTATGAGAGACGTTTTGGGGGTTTTCCTTTGTTCTCTCTTATTGAACGTCTTAGTTCTGTGTCTGTTTGTACTTGTGTTTCTTCACTTTCAGTATTTTGTTCTTCATTAATTTCTACTTCTTTCTCATCAGATATTTCTTCAGTTATGTCACTATTGTTTTTCTCATTTTTTGTTTCAACTGAAATCATAATGTCTTCATTTAAATCTTCAATGAATGTCACACTGTTACTCACTGTAACTCTGTCTGTTTTGGGATCTAAGATTCTATATCCTTTGCAGTTTTCACTTTATCCAACGAATATTCCTTCCATGGTTCTGTTTTGAAGTTTGGAATGTTTTCCTATTGGAATGAATATAAAAACTTTACATCCAAAAACTTTTAAAAGATTGACACTTGGTTTCATACCTTGCCACAGTTCATATGGAGTTTTCTTTAGTTTTCTGGAAAAAAGTCAGTTCTGTAGATATGTAGCTGTCATTGCTGCCTCACCCCAATATTTCTCTGGTAGTTTAGAATCTGTCAGCATACATCTCATCATTTCTGTTAGAGTTCTGTTTTTCCTTTCTGCTACTCCATTTTGTTCAGGTGTCTATGGAACAGTTTTCTGATGTTCTATTCCATTTTGTCTTAAATAGTCTTCTATTCTGTGACCTGTAAATTCACCTCCATTATCACTTCTGATGACAATTGGCTTCCTTTGAAATTTGTTACTTGATCTTGTTACATAGTCTACAAGTTTATCAAAACTTCACTTTTGTTCTTAATTAAGTATGTGACTGTGTATCTTGAGTAGTCGTCTATAAAAGTCAACATGTATCTATTGCCTCCTGATGTAGTCATTTTCATGGGTCCACATACATCAGTATGCACCAAATCAAGTGGTCTTTCGCTTTTCATCTCACTTTCTTTTGGAATAGATATCCTTGTGGCTTTGGATTTTATACAACATTCACATCTTATGGTAATTGAGCAATCTGATATCTTTAAATATTTTGTCAATTCTTTTCTCTGTAGTTCCCTTATACTGTCCGGGTGTCTATGTCCTAGACGTCTATGCCACATGTGAATACAGTTTTTGTGATCATGTGTACATACCTTCATCTCTTCCTTTGGTTTGTCAAAATGATATAATTGTTCATCTGCCTTGACATTTGTTATCATCTTGTTTCCTGCAATAATTGTACACACATTATCTTTGAATTTTACTCTAAGTCCTTTTGCTGTTAAACATTTCACAGATAATAATCCGCCTTCCAATTTTGGAACATACAACACATCCTGTACAAGTATCTTTGAATCTTGTCCAACTTGTTTGAACAATTTAGCATACCTTATCCGATACCTTCTGTGGTTATTTTGCTTCCATCTGCAAAATCTAAATCAAGATCAGTAAAGAAATTTTTGTCACTTGTCATATGACTCGTTGCTCCTGAGTCAATAAACCAACCAAGTGATGATTTCTTGTCTGTTATTTTGAATGTGCCATTCCAATTATTCTCACACGAATCGGAAATTGTGTTGTGTTGTTCTGCTTTCCATATGGTACAGTCTTTCTTTAAATGACCTTTTTTCTTACATCTGAAGCATTCTCTTGTCTCTTTATTATAGGGTTTTTTAAATTCTGTAGCTTTAAGAGCGTTTTCACTGTCCTTTCCAGTAGAAGAATCATTGCTTTGTTCTTTTCTTCTCTGATATTCATCTATTAGTCTTGTTTTCACAAAATCTAATGTATTGTCAGTTTCTGGTCTTGTCTCTAGTCCATTTATTAAAGCTGTATACGAATCTGGTAAACTACACAACAATATATATCCCAAAGAAAAGGCCAAATATGAATATCCTCATCCATATATTGAACAAAAACCCAAAAGAAATCATGGACTAAGAGTCATAATAAAAAATAAACTTTATTTATACACAGAACAGATCAATAAATAAAACCAATAAGGTCAAGTAAAAATCAGAATAAACAATCCAAGGGAGAGAGCAACATCCAAATCTTAATCAAGTAAGTCAAGTGTTATGATAATTTAAACAAATTTATACAACAATATAGACAGTCCATACAGTCCAAATTGATCCCTGATTCTTATATATATATATATACATATATGTAAACACACCACTGAAGGCTTATTCAAGATAATAGATATTTATCAAATATATATACATAAACACAAATGGTCAGTATAAAAAAATGGGTGTATAAATGCCTAGTACATAAAGCATCCGAAAGGTCTCATACAAGAGGACAAAATATGTCTCAATATTAATAATCAGAAGAATCGGAGGTAAGTGTCTAGTGCATAAAGCATCCGACCGGTCTCATACAAAAAGACCAAATGTGTCTAATTAATAACCAAGAAAATTGGTGGTAACACTAAATCTCATAATGCCTAAGATATTTCTGGTGTATAGTTATATATTATGCACTTAATACACAAAAAAAGAAGGACAGCATGCTGTCGACACACTCAGTATGGAGGCAAAACTACCTTCCTGCTATAATGACCACACGTGCTGTCACTAATGGTGCATATGCATAGGCAAAAAATCAGAAAGACAGGGAAGAATACTCAATATGGAGGCAAAGCCACCTTCCTGCTATAATAAACACATGTACTGTCACTAGTGGTGCATATGCATAGGCAGAGATCAGAAAGACAGAAAGGAGTAATCAGCATGGAGTTAAGACTACCTTCCTGCTACAATGAACACAAGTGCTGTCACTAATAATGCATATGCATAGGCATAAATAAAGAGGACAGGACAAAACATCAAGACTTACTGAAAAAGAGCTGCAGGACCCCAACGCGCGTTTCGCTATGTAGCTTCCTCGGGGGGGCGTGATGTCATTGATTACTTGCTAGGTTTTTATACCTCCCAGGGCAGAACATCATTGGCGGTCAGTAATGGCGCTTCCAGCTATGCAGCGAGGGCCGGAAGTCCTGAATTCAGCGTCCTGCGTCATGGACACGCCCACCTCCATGACGTCAGTGGAGAGGGCGGACCTAAGTCCATGACACTGTGGGACGCGTCACCAGGCAAACGCCGAACAGCAGAAAGCGCTCCCCGTCAGTGACGCTGATGATTAATACAAGCGATCCTGGCCTTAATAGCGTTAATTTAAAATAGCATGCCCATGAAGAATATTAAGTAAACAGAACGCCGATAAATACCTCTACAAAAGGACAATAACCAAATTGTGCACATACCTTAATGAAGAGTGACACCCAGTGGTGAGCAGAAAAAGTGCACAGTGAAAAAGAAAGAAAAAGAAAGAGAAGAATTCTGTGAACATAAAAGTGATAATCATGTTAATATTATCATGAAATGCATATGCATACCAACTCAACATAATACATTAGTTAATCTTGTGTACAATACTACCATAATTAGTATTACACCATAATTATATAAATATACATATATATATATATATATATATATAAACTACATCAACCATACATACAAACAAGCATATACCTCAGTGACTAATAGAATCATAATACTACCGATAAAGTGAAGATGAACATATAATTATATAATTTTACCCATTATACCCATGTTAATACACTAACATAAAATCTATATCAATTATAATGTGTCATACCCTTATTCAATTGCAAAAAACATTTGATTATATTCTACCTATAAATATGTAAGTACACCCGTATAAAAATAATTTTGTATGTCTGAAATAAAAACATCTATACATGCATTCATACATTAAATACCAAAAAGTTATATATATCTATATTCATATACTACAAGATAATGAACCATATATATATATATATGCATACACATAGGTAAATGTGGAGGTGATGTGGACGAATAAAATAAAATAATAAAAAAAAAAAAAACCTACAGATTCTTCATAATATTTCCTTGTAGAGAGAGATATCTATCGGTTATCATCAAACGACAAAAAAACCTATAATGAAATATAAAAAAATATAAATAAAGTTTATTTTTTATTATGACTCTTAGTCCATGATTTCTTTTGGGTTTTACACAACAATATAGCTGCTCTATGACTTTCTTTAATATCTTCACCAATAGATCTTAGCTGTGATATCACTTCCATAATAGAGAATATATGCTTCTGCATGTCACTGTCTCCACTCAATCTCATACTGTAAAGTTTTCTTAATAAAAATAATTTGTGATTTAAGCTGGGTCTTTCACACAGTTTTCTTAATTCTTCCCACATTTCTTTCGCTATTTCTTCATTTCTTATATGCAGGGCCGGCTCCAGGTTTTTATGGGCCCCGGGCGAAAGAGCCTCAGTGGGCCCCTTTAACACAGACCACGATTCATGATGCACAGATACAGCAGAGAAATATAGGTACAGTACAAGGCCAAACACTTCACTTCTTCCATTACATGACTGATGCCTATTGTAAATTGTACAATAGCTCAAAAACCGCCAAATCCTCACAGTGCACAGTACAGACTGGACAGTACAGTCCTCCATACAATATTATGAGCACCACAGTCTCCCCCTCATCACCCATATAATACCCCATGCAGGATGTCACCCCCATATAATGCTCCATAGAGAATACTGGACCCAAAATAATGCTCCATACAGAATACTGGACCCAATATAATGCTCCATACAGGATACTGGTCCCCATATAATGCTCCATACAGGATACTGGTCCCCATATAATGCTCCATACAAAATATGGAGCTCTCCTCTGCGCTGTACTGCGTTCTGCACTGTTACGGCTCAGCAAAGGGCGCTGTGGAAAGACTCCCCATTATCATCATGATTTCCTCCTCATCATCATCATTGCCTCCTTATCATCATCATTGCCTCCTTATCATCATCATTGTCTCCCCATCATCATCATGGCCTCCCCATTATCATCAATGCCTGCCCATCATCATCATCTCCTCCCATCATCATCAATGCCTGCCCATCATCATCATCTCCTCCCCATCATCAATGCCTCCCCATTATCAGCAATGCCTGCCCATCATCATCTCCTCCCCATCATCATCTTCTCCCCATCATCAATGCCTGTCCATTATCATCAATGCCTGCCCATTATCATCATCTTCTCCTCATCATCATCAATGCCTCCCCATTATCAGCAATGCCTGCCCATCATCACACACAGATAGCACACAAGCACTCTCTCACATACATACATATACACACACATACACACACACACACACCACACACACACACACACAAAGCACCGCACTACATACACACAGACACACACACACAGAGACACACACAGTCTCACCCGTCCAGCGTCCACGCTCTCTGCCACAGCCGGCCGCTGAATGATGATGTCATTCAGCGGCGCTGCTGTGAGAGGAAGCGCCGGCGCCCCCTGGAGCCCGGAGCTGCGACAGCTGAGGCACGGGAGAGGTAAGTATTGTGCCAGCTGATGCCGGGGCCCTGAGCAAGCGGGGGGGTCCAGTGGCGGCGCTGACACCGCTCTCCTCCGCTAACGGGCGCGGGGGTGCCAGACGGCGAGTGGGCCCCCCG
Organism: Oophaga sylvatica; assembly: GCA_033576555.1. NCBI lineage: Eukaryota > Metazoa > Chordata > Amphibia > Anura > Dendrobatidae > Oophaga > Oophaga sylvatica. The sequence continues at coordinate 221,993,955 of JARQOD010000003.1, read as the reverse complement.
CCTGCTCAGGGCCCCGGCACTTGCCCGGGTGTGCCGGGTGCTGACGCCGGCCCTGCTTATATGTATTAATTGAGCATCATCCACTAATAAGCTAATGGTGGCTCTCGCTTGTCTATTTTTCTTATCCCATGTTTGATTATCTTGATCAGGTCTATCTGTAGTGATTACTTCCCAGAAATCATCTTTAGACAATAACATCTCTACTTTGAACTTCCATAGCTGATAGTTCTCATCATTCAGTTTAGCTACTGTGAATTTCAGTTCTGTGTTATTCATCATCTTTATATAGACTTACTTGTTTAGAGAGTTGTACTGAAGAATTCTTCTGCATTCACCAGGGTCTTGCTGAGAGTTCCAGTGTCCTGGGTATCTGGTATTCTTAGTGCTTGGGATCTGTGGTGTCTAGATTCTCTGGGTGTCTGGGTGTCTGTAGTGTTCTGGATGTCTGGGCCCATAACCTGTTGCACAGCTACTGAATCCACACCTTTGCAGTAGAAAACTTCACAGAGCAGGCTTCATGGGATAACAAGCTTTTACTTCTTACAACATGAGGTACAAGGAAAATGCACAGTCATTTCAGCATTGCATCAGGAAACAGGAACAAAACGAAAGTGAAACTACAAGTGAGACTATTTCTTATACAATACATTAAACAGAAGGAAACGTTACACAACATCGCCATTTACTGTCAGGTCAGCATAAAGTCCTCCTTTTACTTATAATAAGTCCTAATCTATTGCATATGCCAACAGTATTACGGTCAAATCCATACTGAGTGAGCGTCTGTGTGTGACTCCGGAAATATATACGGAGATTTAAATTTTCCCCTGCACTGTATACAGCTGTACACTTGTGATACAGTACCGTTTTTTCTGCTTTTTGTGTTACGGTCAAATCCATACTGAGTGAGCGTCTGTGTGTGACTCCAGAAATATATACAGAGATTTAAGTTTTCCCCTACACTGTATACAGCTGTACGCTTGTGATACAGTACCATTTTTCTGCTTTTTGTATTACGGTCAAATCCATACTGAGTGAGAGTCTGTGTGTGACTCCGGAAATATATACGGAGATTTAAATTTTCATCTACACCGTATACAGCTGTACGCTCCTCATACAGTACCATGTATCTGCTGGTATTTTGGTACATTTTCCCAAACATGGGGAAGTATGGTGGAAGAGGCAGTGGACGTGGGCGGGGGGGGCAGCTGGTACTGATGGTGGTGGTGGTGCAGCTGCCGGTTAGTGCCAAAAGCACAATAGCACCTAAGGCAGGAGGTGTTGAGCCTGTGTCATCGTCTGGCTCCAGAAGACCTGGAAGGCTCCCTTTTCTGGGAGTAGGTAAACCGCTTTTAAAGCCGGAGCATCAGGAACAGGTTTTGGCTTACATTGCCGAAACAGCCTCCAGCTCTATCGTCTACTCTTCTAAAGTTTCAAAAACTGCAAGCACTGATTCATCAGTGCAGGCACCTGGTCAGGAACAACCCCTTTCCTTGTGTCCTTCTCCCCCACCAAAAGTGAAGGATGCGGCAGGCCACACTTTAGATTACTCCCTGGAGCTCTTTTCACATACCATGCCTGGGTGTAAGGTTCTTTGTACATGTTCTTGAAACTCAGTTTTCCGTCAGCCATTTTGCTTTCTGTCTTGCTGCAGCTATCTTGCCCTCAGTCAATATGGAGTTTTCAGCTTTCATGTTCCCGCCCTGATTCTCTCCCTCTTGCTTTTTAAGCAGCCACAGCTGAGCAATCAGTGCTTCAGAATCTAGCCTGCAGTGAACCTGTGACCTGACTCCTGGAAGCCTTGGACTATGTACTCCAGCTATTCCTACTGAGGAACTCTGAACACTTGTGGACTCTGGAACCCTGCTCTTTGAAAGATCCACGTTTGCATGGACTTACGGTAACAGAGAAGAAGATCCTGAACCTGTTGTGGAGAGTGATTGCTGAGCTTAAGTTACTCTGGCCTGCTGTGTCTCCTGCTTCTGTATCTGCAAACTGTGTGACTATTTTTGCTACTTGTATGAAGTAATACAAGACCTTCTATATCAAACCTGTGTCTCATGTATTTTCATCGCACCCAAGCACAAGACGCTATATGAACTGTACTACATACATTACAAGATTCTGAAGCCAAAACGTTAGTGTCTGCTGGGTCTGGGAAGGCTGTGTCTGCTGTAACTGTGGATATCAGACGTCCAGTTGTACTTTCTGTGATGACAGTGGTTGTGACTTCTCACAATCATTCCAGGTGAGCAATTCCCTTAAGTTTTTTTTTTCTGCAGTGTTACCACAGGTAAACACTATTGTTTTTTTTTTCTCTTCCCTCTTTTGTGTCTGCTGTAACTGTGGATATCAGATGTCCGGTTGAACTTTCTGTGATGATAGTGGTTGTGACTTCTCACAACCATTCCAGGTGAGCAGTTCCCTTAATTTTTTTTTCTCTCTGCAGTGTTACCACAGGTAAACACTATTGTTTTTTTTTTTTTCCTTTTCTCCTCTCCTTCCAGTACTCCTGTCTTAAAAGATCTGGAAAATGGAGGCCCGCATAAAGGAACTTTGCGGAGTGACTGATAATATCCTTGCAGATTTACAGACTATAAAAACCCGTTTTACAAACCTACAGGACCTCACTAATCACAATTTGCAAGTGTTTGGACAGACTGCCCAGGATTTGCGAGCCAGGATTGAGGTTCTAGAGGAGCGAGTCCAGGCTCCTGCCGTAGCCCCAAGTTCTGGGATTCCCAAGTTGCCCCTTTTCGTTTTGGCGGTGAACGTGAAAAATTCAGGGGATTTATTAACCAATGCAATCTGTTTTTTTCTGCACATGCTTCACAATTTCCCACTGAACGATCTAAAGTGCTTACTATAATTATGTTACTTACCAACAAGGCTTTGATGTGGGCAAACCCTCTGATTGAGACTGAGGATGAATGTTTGGATCATCTTGATGCTTTCATTTCAGCCATGGGGCAGGTGTTTGATGACCCCAATCGAGGTGCAACAGCTGAAGCAGCCATGTTAACTTTGCGCCAAGGTAAGCACTCGGTAGCCGAATATGCCTTGGATTTCAGGAGATGGGCCCTTGATACCACCTGGGACAGTTCCGCCAAAAAATCTATTTTTCGAAAGGGGTTGTCTCCACTAATTAAGGATGAACTTGCTCGTGCCGACCCTCCCACTGCGTTAGGTGACTTTATTAACTACTGCATCCGTATTGATGCTCGCCTGACTGAACGCAGGCAAGAGAGATGGTTCGAAAGCAATCGCACTAACCTTTTCCTACCTTCCTCCCCAGCTAAGGAACCTTTGAGTAGGATCACACGGGAACCTGAACCTGAACCCATGCAGGTAGACTCTTTACAAAGACGGGTTAGTGATGCACGCAAGGAACATCGTTTTAAGGAAAATCTATGTTTCTATTGTGGTAAGTCAGGGCACTTCATTATAAACTGCCCCAGCCGTTCTCGTAAGACTACTGCAGCACTCATTCACTGTGAGTGTTGCGAGAGGAGATCTGTCAGGTCCGAGCCTCAGGCTCCAGAGAGATCTGCAGCAACAGATCTTGATTTCTCGGACTTAAACTCCGTTACTTCTGAGGACGATGACTGTGTAAACGCTGCAATTTTTCAAGTTTCCTCAGCGGTGTCCCAGCTGAGTTGTAGGAAAAACAATTCTCATTGCTTCCTTTCCATCAAACTCTGGGTTGACTCAGTCTGGGTGTCTGGCTCTGCTATGATCGACTCAGGGGCAAGTGGGAATTTTATGGATGTCTCCTTTGCTCTGAAACAGGGGATACGTTCGTTGAAGAAGGCTACTCCAGTACAGATGGAAACTGTGGATGGCTCCCTGCTGACCTCTGGACCAGTGGATCAGGAAACGGAGCCTTTGAGGGTCCTTATGGGTAAAGATCATCAAGAGAAACTGTCCTTTATGCTTATCTCTTCTCCCCACTTTCCCATTATTCTAGGGCTACCATGGCTGCAGGCTCAGAACCCTACCATTAACTGGGAGACCAAGGAATTACACTTTCCAGAGAAACAGATGAGTCCAGAAGTTTCAGCTTGCTCTGTTCCTAAAGGAACCATGTCAGTCCCTGAACTACCAGCTGTATACCAGGACTATGTGGATTTATGTGACAAGAAGAACGCTGACCAGCTTCCCCCTCACCGTCCATATGATTGTCCAATTGAATTATTGCCTGGAGCAGAGATACCTTTTGGTAAGATCTACCCCCTGGCGGGGCCTGAGCTAAAGGCTTTAAAGGATTACATAGACGAAAATCTAGCCAAGGGCTTCATACGCCCCTCTTCATCTCCTGCAGGTGCACCCATCTTCTTTGTGAAGAAGAAAGATGGATCTCTGAGACCCTGCGTAGACTATAGGGAACTCAATAAGGTTACTATTAGAAACCGTTATCCATTGCCTTTAATCCCTGAGTTATTGGAGAGAGTGCGGCATGCCAAAATTTTCTCTAAACTGGATCTCGGTGGGGCCTATAACTTGGTCCGTATTAGACCTGGGGATGAATGGAAGACTGCATTCAGGTCACGCTATGGACACTTTCAATATCTAGTTATGCCTTTTGGTCTGAGTACCGCCCCAGTCACTTTCCAACACTTGGTGAATGACATCTTCAGGGATCTCCTAGATACATTCGTGGTGATTTATTTGGATGATATTCTAATTTTTTCTAACTCCACAGAGGAACATCATGGACATGTGAGAATGGTCTTGGAACGTCTAAGACAAAACCATCTTTACATCAAACTTGAAAAGTGTGAATTCCATAGGACCGAAATTCAATTTCTGGGGTATGTACTGTCTACACAAGGAATTAGTATGGATGGAAGTAAGACCCAAGCCGTCAAGGATTGGCCAAGTCCTAGAAATGTGAAGGAGGTGCAGCGCTTCATCGGGTTTGCCAATTTCTATAGACGTTTCATTAGGAATTTCTCTGAGGTAGTGTCACCTATCACCCAACTTACCCGGAAAGAGTCTAGGTTCTCCTGGACTCCCCAAGCCCAGGAACTATTTTCTCGTCTAAAAGATAAATTTACCACCGCACCTATCTTGGTACATCCCAACCCCGAACTTGCCTTCATAATAGAGGTGGATGCTTCAGATTGTGCCGTTGGAGCTATACTCTCTCAGAGAACAGGTGAGAAGAATGTCTTGCATCCCTGTGCCTTCTTTTCCCAGCAGTTGTCTTCGGCTGAGAGGAACTACGATGTGGGCAATAGAGAGTTGTTGGCCATTATTGCCGCCTTCAAAGAATGGAGACACCTTCTTCAGGAAGCTGCACAGCAAATAGTCGTCCTGACAGACCATCGTAACCTTGAGTTTATCAGGTCGGCTAAGTGCCTGACTCCTCGCCAGGCTCGCTGGAATCTTTTCTTAAACCAATTTAATTTTATCATCTCTTATAGACCAGGATCGCGCAATGGAAAGGCTGATGCACTCTCTAGGATTTACTCAGCAGAGACACGTCCAATTACTCCTCCTAAGACTATTCTTCCTGACTCTAGATTCCTAGGAGTAATTCATAATCAAGACCTACTTAAGGACATCAAGGAAGCATACCATGCGGATTCCTTTTTGGCACAACCCCCAAGGGACGTAAGTCTTGTCTTTAAGAATGGTGTGTGGATTCAGGGACAACGTCTGTATATTCCTGAAACAGTCAGATTAAGAGTATTGCAACTCATTCACGATTCCAAGATAGCTGGGCATAGAGGAATTCTAAAGACACAGGAATTTCTTTCTCGTTTCTTTTGGTGGCCCACTTGCAGGAAGGATGTTTTGAATTATGTCACTTCATGTGAGGTCTGTGCAAGATGCAAAACACCTCGCTCCTCACCAACTGGTCTGTTACAGCCTCTTCCCACCCCGTCCCGCCCGTGGGGATCCATTTCTATGGACTTCATTGTGGAGTTACCAACCTCTCAGGGGAAGAACACCATTCTAGTGGTGGTTGACCGTCTAACAAAGGCAGCTCATTTTATCCCTTGTGTCGGCTTACCCACTGCAAAACAGACATCAGATTTGATGATTAAAGATGTGTTTCGCTTACATGGAGTACCGGATGAGGTTATTTCGGATCGAGGGGTGCAATTCACTTCTAGGTTTTGGCAAAATTTCTGTGCAGCATTGGACATTAAAGTAAACCTTTCTTCTGCTTTTCATCCCCAGACTAATGGACAGACCGAACGAACCAATCAAACTCTGGAGCAGTATCTCCGCTGTTTTATCTGCCACCTACAGGATGATTGGGTGGATCTACTTCCATTGGCTGAGTTCTCTTACAACAACTCTCAGAGCGCCTCCACTAAGCAGTCTCCTTTTTACTCCAATCTAGGTTATCATCCTAACATTCTTCCACGATTTCCCATAGAAACGCCTTTACCAGCAGTGGCCGAAAGAATCACGTCTTTACAGAAGAATATGGATCTTCTAAAGGAGAATCTGGAATTGGCTCAGGAAAGGTACAAGAAAGCAGCAGATACATTTCGTAAACCTGCACCAGCTTTCAAGGTAGGAGACCTGGTCTGGCTGTCAACCAGAAATCTTAAGTTAAGGATTCCATCGTCTAAGTTGGGACATAAGTACATTGGACCCTATAAAATCAGTAAAATTATAAGTGCCGTTGCTTGTCGTCTTCAACTGCCTAGAACTATGAGAATCCACCCTGTCTTTCATGTATCCCTACTAAAGGCTGCAACACCCAATACGTTTCCTGGACGTTCTTCTCCTTGCCCTGACCCAGTGCTAGTCGATGGTCAGGAAGAATTTGTGGTGGAAAGAATTCTAGATTCCAGGTTATACAGAAATCAGTTACAATATTTGATTAAATGGCAGGGCTACCCAGTGGAGGACAACTCATGGGAACCAGTCAATAACGTTAATGCTCCTCGTTTGCTCCGCCAGTTTCATCAGAGGTACCCAGACAAGCCTGGTCTGAGGCCATCCGGAGGTTGTCCCTAAGGGGGGAGTAATGTAAGGTTCTTTGTACATGTTCTTGAAACTCAGTTTTCCGTCAGCCATTTTGCTTTCTGTCTTGCTGCAGCTATCTTGCCCTCAGTCAATATGGAGTTTTCAGCTTTCATGTTCCCGCCCTGATTCTCTCCCTCTTGCTTTTTAAGCAGCCACAGCTGACCAATCAGTGCTTCAGAATCTAGCCTGCAGTGAACCTGTGACCTGACTCCTGGAAGCCTTGGACTATGTACTCCAGCTATTCCTACTGAGGAACTCTGAACACTTGTGGACTCTGGAACCCTGCTCTTTGAAAGATCCACGTTTGCATGGACTTACGGTAACAGAGAAGAAGATCCTGAACCTGTTGTGGAGAGTGATTGCTGAGCTTAAGTTACTCTGGCCTGCTGTGTCTCCTGCTTCTGTATCTGCAAACTGTGTGACTATTTTTGCTACTTGTATGAAGTAATACAAAACCTTCTATATCAAACCTGTGTCTCATGTATTTTCATCGCACCCAAGCACAAGACGCTATATGAACTGTACTACATACATTACACTGGGTTATCAAGTCAAATCCTGAATTCCCCAGTCCAAGATGAATATGACATGGAGTGCACTGATGCACAGCCACTGCTATATGATTCTGCTAGTACATTCAGCAAGAGCACTACATTGCCCTCGCAGTCTACTGAGACAGAATCTGACCCTGATGAAACTCAGGTGCCCTTTCCCGCATACTTTACCACCTTACACAGTGACACAGAGGAAGGTGCAGATAAATTTGAAGAGGAGGTGATGGATGACCCAGTTGTTGACCCGGATTGGCATCCATTGGGGGAAGAGGGTGCCGCTGGCAATAGCTCAGAAGAGGAGGAGGATCCACAGCAGGCATCGACATCGCAGCTGCGGTTATCTGGCAGGCCCGTAACAGTCCAAAAAGGTGTTAAAAAATCAAAAAGAGTTGCAGGACAGTTTGGCCAGACGGTCAAATTAGCACAGCGTGCAAGCGCTGATGAGGTTTACCTTAGTAGGAAGAGTGCAGTGTGGCACTTTTTTGACCAAAATCCTATTGATGAGGCAAAGGTTATCTGTAAGAAGTGCGGAAGGACCTTTAGCAGAGGGAAAAATCTCTGAAATTTGAATACCAGTTGCATGCTTAGACATGTAAACAACATGCACTTGCAAGCGTGGACAGACTACAAAACCTCAGGTAGCACACGTGCAGCTGCTCCAACTGAAAGTAGCCAGCAACACTACATCGCTTCCCCCACTGTTAGCTCACCGGTTAGCACACCACCAGCAAGAAATGTTGAGGTGTTGTCTCAAGGCCAAAGCAGTCAGGGAATCCCAATGGTTTTACAAAAAAAGACTGTATCTAGGCCATCACCACCACCACCACCACCACCATCACCATCACCAACCCCCTCTCATTCGGCCATGTCCACCGCTAGTTCCACCATATGCAGCTCTCAAGTCCAGCTCACCGTAGCAGAGACTCTGAGTAGGACAGGAAAGTACTCATCCTCTCATCCTCGTACACTGGCTTTGAACGCCTACATTGCCAAACTGATCTCATTAGAGATGATGCCCTTCCGTTTGGTTGAAAACGCAGCGTTCCGAGAGCTCATGGCCTACGCTGTCCCACCCTAACCCAGTCGGCACTTCTTTGCTAGAAAAGCCATCCTTGCCCTCCATCTACATGTGAAAGATCGCATTTTCCATGCACTCAAACAATCAGTGAGTGGAAAGGTGCACCCCATAACAGATGCATGGGCCAGTAGGCATGGCCAGGGCCGTTACGTGTCCATCACTGCGCACTGGATTAATGTGGTGAATGCAGGGTCCACAGTAGACAGCGACAGTGGGACAGTGCTGCCTAGCCCATGGTATAGGCAACAATTGGCTGTAGGCGTTCGACCTTCCTCCTCCTTCAGAAGCGAAAGCTCGCCGACAGAGCGTAGTCAAACGAGCACTCCATCCGCAGCTGCCAGTGTTGCACACGAGGTGTCACACTATCGAACAGCTAGTGGTAAGCGTCAGCAGGCTGTTTTAAAGATGATGTCTTTGGTCGACAACAGACACACCGCGGAGGTACTGGCCGACTACTTGCAGTCATGGCTGGGCAGTCTACATCTTGAGCCAGGCAACATAGTCAGTGATATTGGCCGTAATTTTGTGGCGGCCATAGCCCTGGCAAAACTCAGACACATACCTTGACTGACTCACACTGTAATGTATGTAGTACAGTTCATATAACGTCTTGTGCTTGGGTGCGATGAAAACACAGGAGTCACAGGTTTGATATAGAAAAGTCCTGTATTACTTCATACAAGTTGGCAGAAATAGTCACACAGTTTGCAGACACAGAAACAGGAGACACAGCAGGCCAGAGTAATCCAAGCTCAGCAATCACTCTCCAATACAGATTCAGGATCTTCTTCTCTGTTACCGTAAGTCCATGCAAACGTGGGTCTTTCAAAGAGCAGGGTTCAGAGTCCACAAGTGCTTCAGAGTTCCTCAGTAGGAATAGCTGGAGTACAAGGTCCAAGGCTTACAGGAGTCAAGTCACAGGTTCACTGCAGGCTAGATTCTGAAGCACTGATTGCTCAGCTGTGGCTGCTTAAGAAGCAAAGGAGAGAATCAGGGCGGGAACATGCAAGCTGGAAACTCCATTTTGACTGAGGGCAAGATAGCTGCAGCAAGACAGAAAGTAAAATGGCTGACGAACAAACTGAGTTTCAGGAATATATACATAGAACCTTACATTACTCCCCCCTTAAGGACAACCTCCGGATGACCTCAGACCAGGCTTGTGTGGGTACCTCTGATGAAACTGACGGAGCAAGCGAGGAGCATTAACGTTATTGACCGGTTCCCATGAGTTGTCCTCCACTGGGTAGCCCTGCCATTTAATCAGATATTGTAACTGATTTCTATACAACCTGGAATCTAAAATCCTTTCCACCACAAATTCTTCCTGACCATCGACTAGCACTGGGTCAGGGCAAGGAGAGGAACGTCCAGGAAACGTATTGGGTGTCACAGCCTTTAGTAGGGATACATGAAAGACAGGGTGGATTCTCATAGTTCTGGGCAGTTGAAGACGACAAGCAACGGCACTTATAATTTTACTGATTTTATAGGGTCCAATGTACTTATGTCCCAACTTAGACGATGGAATCCTTAACTTAAGATTTCTGGTTGACAGCCAGACCAAGTCTCCTACCTTGAAAGCTGGTGCAGGTTTACGAAATTTATCTGCTGCTTTCTTGTACCTTTCTTGAGCCGATTCCAGATTTTCCTTTAGAAGATCCATATTCTTCTGTAAAGACGTGATTCTTTCAGCCACTGCTGGTAAAGGCGTTTCTATGGGAAATCGTGGTAGAATGTTAGGATGATAACCTAGATTAGAGTAAAAAGGAGACTGTTTAGTGGAGGCACTCTGAGAGTTGTTATACGAGAACTCAACTAATGGAAGTAGATCCACCCAATCATCCTGTAGGTGGCAGATAAAGCAGCGGAGATACTGCTCCAGGGTTTGATTGGTTCGTTCGGTCTGTCCATTAGTCTGGGGATGAAAAGCAGAAGAAAGGTTTACTTTAATGTCCAATGCTGCACAGAAATTTTGCCAAAACCTAGAAGTGAATTGCACCCCTCGATCCGAAATAACCTCATCCGGTACTCCATGTAAGCGAAACACATCTTTAATCATCAAATCTGATGTCTGTTTTGCAGTGGGTAAGCCGACACAAGGGATAAAATGAGCTGCCTTTGTTAGACGGTCAACCACCACTAGAATGGTGTTCTTCCCCTGAGAGGTTGGTAACTCCACAATGAAGTCCATAGAAATGGATCCCCACGGGCGGGACGGGGTGGGAAGAGGCTGTAACAGACCAGTTGGTGAGGAGCGAGGTGTTTTGCATCTTGCACAGACCTCACATGAAGTGACATAATTCAAAACATCCTTCCTGCAAGTGGGCCACCAAAAGAAATGAGAAAGAAATTCCTGTGTCTTTAGAATTCCTCTATGCCCAGCTATCTTGGAATCGTGAATGAGTTGCAATACTCTTAATCTGACTGTTTCAGGAATATACAGACGTTGTCCCTGAATCCACACACCATTCTTAAAGACAAGACTTACGTCCCTTGGGGGTTGTGCCAAAAAGGAATCCGCATGGTATGCTTCCTTGATGTCCTTAAGTAGGTCTTGATTATGAATTACTCCTAGGAATCTAGAGTCAGGAAGAATAGTCTTAGGAGGAGTAATTGGACGTGTCTCTGCTGAGTAAATCCTAGAGAGTGCATCAGCCTTTCCATTGCGCGATCCTGGTCTATAAGAGATGATAAAATTAAATTGGTTTAAGAAAAGATTCCAGCGAGCCTGGCGAGGAGTCAGGCACTTAGCCGACCTGATAAACTCAAGGTTACGATGGTCTGTCAGGACGACTATTTGCTGTGCAGCTTCCTGAAGAAGGTGTCTCCATTCTTTGAAGGCGGCAATAATGGCCAACAACTCTCTATTGCCCACATCGTAGTTCCTCTCAGCCGAAGACAACTGCTGGGAAAAGAAGGCACAGGGATGCAAGACATTCTTCTCACCTGTTCTCTGAGAGAGTATAGCTCCAACGGCACAGTCTGAAGCATCCACCTCTATTATGAAGGCAAGCTCGGGGTTGGGATGTACTAGGATAGGTGCAGTGGTAAATTTATCTTTTAGACGGGAAAATGCTTCCTGGGCTTGGGGAGTCCAGGAAAACCTAGACTCTTTCTGGGTAAGTTGAGTGATAGGTGACACTACCTCAGAGAAATTTCTAATGAAACGTCTATAGAAGTTGGCAAACCCGATGAAGCGCTGTACCTCCTTCACATTTCTAGGACTTGGCCAATCCTTGATGGCTTGGGTTTTGCTTCCATCCATACTAATTCATTGTGTAGACAGTACATACCCCAGAAATTGAATTTCGGTCCTATGGAATTCACACTTTTCAAGTTTGATGTAAAGATGATTTTGTCTTAGACGTTCCAAGACCATTCTCACATGTCCATGATGTTCCTCTGTGGAGTTAGAAAAAATTAGAATATCATCCAAATAAATTACCACGAATGTATCTAGGAGATCCCTGAAGATGTCATTCACCAAGTGTTGGAAAGTGGCTGGGGCGGTACTCAGACCAAAAGGCATAACTAGATATTCAAAGTGTCCATAGCGTGACCTGAATGCAGTCTTCTATTAATCCCCAGGTCTAATACGGACTAAGTTATAGGCCCCACGAAGATCTAGTTTAGAAAAAATTTTGGCATGTCGCACTCTCTCCAATAACTCAAGGATTAAAGGCAATGGATAACGGTTTCTAATAGTAACCTTATTGAGTTCCCTATAGTCTACGCATGGTCTCAGAGATCCATCTTTCTTCTTCACAAAGAAGATGGGTGCACCTGCAGGAGATGAAGAGGGGCGTATGAAGCCCTTGGCTAGATTTTCATCTATGTAATCCTTTAAAGCCTTTAGCTCGGGCCCCGCCAGGGGGTAGATCTTACCAAAAGGTATCTCTGCTCCAGGCAATAATTCAATTGGACAATCATATGGACGGTGAGGAGGAAGCTGGTCAGCGTTCTTCTTGTCACATAAATCCACATAGTCCTGGTATACAGCTGGTAGTTCAGGGACTGACATGATTCCTTTAGGAACAGAGCAAGCTGAAACTTTTGGACTCATCTGTTTCTCTGGAAAGTGTAATTCCTTGGTCTCCCAGTTAATGGTAGGATTCTGAGCCTGCAGCCATGGTAGCCCTAGAATAATGGGAAAGTGGGGAGAAGAGATAAGCATAAAGGACAGTTTCTCTTGATGATCTTTACCCATAAGAACCCTCAAAGGCTCTGTTTCCTGATCCACTGGTCCAGAGGTCAGCAGGGAGCCATCCACAGTTTCCATCTGTACTGGAGTAGCCTTCTTCACTGAACGTATTCCCTGTTTCAGAGCAAAGGAGACATCCATAAAATTTCCACTTGCCCCTGAGTCGATCATAGCAGAGCTAGACACCCAAGCTGAGTCAACCCAGAGTTTGATGGAAAGAAAGCAATGAGAATTGTTTTTCTTACAACTCAGCTGGGACACCGCTGAGGAAACTTGAAAAATGGCAGCGTTTACACAGTCAACGTCCTCAGAGGTAACGGAGTTTAAGTCCGAGAAATCAAGATCTGTTGCTGCAGATCTCTCTGGAGCCTGAGGCTCGGACCTGACAGATCCCCTCTCGCAACACTCACAATGAATGAGTGCTGCAGTAGTCTTACGAGAACGGCTGGGGCAGTTTATAATGAAGTGCCCTGACTTACCACAATAGAAACATAGATTCTCCTTAAAACGATGTTCCTTGCGTGCATCACTAACCCGTCGTTGTAAAGAGTCTACCTGCATGGGTTCAGGTTCAGGTTCCCGTGTAATCCTACTCAAAGGTTCCTTAGCTGGAGAGGAAGGTAGGAAAAGGTTAGTACGATTGCTTTCGAACCATCTCTCTTGCCTGCGTTCAGTCAGACGAGTATCAATACGGATGCAGTAGTTAATAAAGTCACCTAACGCAGTGGGAGGGTCGGCACGAGCAAGTTCATCCTTAATCAGTGGAGATAACCCCTTTCGAAAAATAGATTTTTTGGCGGAACTGTCCCAGGTGGTATCAAGGGCCCATCTCCTGAAATCCAAGGCATATTCAGCTACCGAGTGCTTACCTTGGCGCAAAGCTAACATGGCTGCTTCAGCTGTTGCACCTCGATTGGGGTCATCAAACACCTGCCCCATGGCTGAAATAAAATCATCAAGGTGATTCAAACAATCATCCTCAGTCTCAATCAGAGGGTTTGCCCACATTAAAGCCTTGTTGGTAAGCAACATAATTATAGTAAGCACCTTAGATCGTTCAGTGGGAAATTGTGAAGCATGTGCAGAAAAAAAAGATTGCATTGATTAATAAATCCCCTGAATTTCTCACGTTCACCGCCAAAACGAAAAGGGGGCAACTTGGGAATCCCAGCACTCGGGCTACGGCAGGAGCCTGGACTCGCCCCTCTAGAACCTCAATCCTGGCTCGCAAATCCTGGGTAGTCTGTCCAACCACTTGCAAATTGTGATTATTGAGGTCCTGTAGATTTGTAAAACGGGTCTTTATATTCTGCAAATCTGCAAGGATATTATCAGTCACTCCGCAAAGTTCCTTTATGCGGGCCTCCATTTTCCAGATCTTTTAAGACAGGATTACTGGAAGAAGAGGAGAGAAAAAAAAAACAATAGTGTTCACCTGTGGCAACACTGCAGAGAGAAAAAAAAATTAAGGGAACTGCTCACCTGGAATGGTTGTGAGGAGTCACAACCACTATCATCACAGAAAGTTTCAACCAGACATCTGATATCCAGAGTTACAGCAGACAAAAAAGAGTCAAGAAAGGAAAAAAAAAAACAATAGTGTTTACCTGTGGTAACACTGCAAAAAGAAAAAACTTAAGGGAATTGCTCACCTGGAATGGTTGTGAGAAGTCACAACCACTGTCATCACAGAAAGTACAACCGAACGTCTGATATCCACAGTACAGCAGACACAGCCTTCCAGACCCAGCAGACACTAACGTTTTGGCTTCAGAATCTTGTAATGTATGTAGTACAGTTCATATAGCGTCTTGTGCTTGGGTGCGATGAAAACACAGGAGTCACAGGTTTGATATAGAAAAGTCCTGTATTACTTCATACAAGTTGGCAGAAATAGTCACACAGTTTGCAGACACAGAAACAGGAGACACAGCAGGCCAGAGTAATCCAAGCTCAGCAATCACTCTCCAATACAGATTCAGGATCTTCTTCTCTGTTACCGTAAGTCCATGCAAACGTGGGTCTTTCAAAGAGCAGGGTTCAGAGTCCACAAGTGCTTCAGAGTTCCTCAGTAGGAATAGCTGGAGTACAAGGTCCAAGGCTTACAGGAGTCAAGTCACAGGTTCACTGCAGGCTAGATTCTGAAGCACTGATTGCTCAGCTGTGGCTGCTTAAGAAGCAAAGGAGAGAATCAGGGCGGGAACATGCAAGCTGGAAACTCCATTTTGACTGAGGGCAAGATAGCTGCAGCAAGACAGAAAGTAAAATGGCTGACGAACAAACTGAGTTTCAGGAATATATACATAGAACCTTACACACACCTTGAACCTGGTGGTGCAGTGCTTCATAAATAATTATCTGGAGTTACCAGTCCTGCTTCATAAGGTGCGAAGACTGTGCTCGCACATCCGTCGCTCGCCCTTAGACTCTAGTCGTATGCAGAGGCTGCAGCTATCGCTCCACTTCCCCAAGTACCGCCTAATCATAGACATTGCAACAAGGTGGAACTCCACCATGCACATGGTTGAGAGGCTGTGCGAACAGAGGCAGGCTGTAATGCATTTGTGGGAGGATACACAGGCAGGCAGTTTGAGGGCAGACATGGAGTTGTCGGGTGTGCAGTGGTCAAAGCTGAAAGACCTCTGTAAAGTCCTTCAGTGTTTTGAGGAATGCACACGGCTGGTAAGCGCAGACGATGCCATCATAAGCATGAGCATCCCACTTATGCGTCTGCTCATGCAAACTTTGACGCTCATTAAGGATCAGGAGAAGGAGGAAGAGGGAAGCCTTGATGACAGTCAGCCATTGTCTGCTCAGGGAACTGTCCTGGACGAGGTGGAGGAAGAAGAGGAGGAGGAGGATGAGGGAGATAATTATTTTGGGGAGGAGGATGCTTCTCATGGGGCAAGAGAAAATGTTGGCTTGCCAAGGTCAGGTACAGGGTTTGTGCGTGACTGGAGGGATGTGGATTTGGCAGAAAGTGCTCCTCCACCCACCACTGGCAGTGCATCATTGACACCTGGAACATTTGCCACATATGTGATTATGTCTTGCGGATCCTAAAAAGGGACCCACGCATTGCCAAAATTATGAAGGATGACGACTACTGGTTGGCCAGCATCCTCGATCCACGCTATAAAGGCAAATTACAGAACATCATGCCACAGGAGAACTTAGAGCTAATATTGGCGAACAAACAAGCAACTCTGGTAAACCGTTTGATAGAGGCATTCCCAGCACACAGCAGCGGTGCAGGTTCTACCACGAGCCGTACTGGGCAACATGGAAGAGGTGTTCATGGTGCACACAGCCGAAGTGGCATTGGAGACAGGGGTTTCATGACCATGTTGTGGTCTGATTTCTCGGGTAACGCTCACACGACTGGTAATACTGAATCGATTGCAACAGACAGGAGACAACAGTGGTTCAAAATGACCTCTCCTCCCCTATCGATGTTCTCCCTCACAGTTCATTCCCCTTTGACTACTGGGCCTGTAAACTGGACACCTGGTCTGAATTGGCACAATATGCCTTACAGGAGCTCGCTTGCCCTGCTGGTAGTGTGCTATCAGGAAGAGTGTTCATTGCTGCTGGTTCAATCCTGACAGAAAGAAGGACCCGGCTGTCGACCCAAAATGTAGGTGATCTCACCTTCATTAAAATGAACCATGCCTGGGTTTCAAAGGAATTTGTACCACCTTCCCCTGATGACACATAGGTTGCCAGCAAAATGGCTCGCTTTGTCCTCCTCTTCCTCCGACTTCTCCAATTCCTCCATTTGCAGCTGCTGAACATTCAGTCTACACCTCAACATATGCCAGTTTTTCCACCTCCCTAACTGGGCTGTATCCCCCCCCAGGGCTGGCGTCAGCACCTGGCACACCCGGGCAAGTGCCGGGACCCTGAGCAGGTGGGGGGGCCCACTCGCCGTCAGACACCGGCGTAGTATGAGGGGCCCTGTGCCAGTGCTTGCACCCACGAGTGTGCCCCCCCTGCTTGCTCAGGGCCCCAGCACTTGCTATACTTACCTCTCCCTGCTCCACCATTGTGACGTCTTCCGCTTTTCCTGACAGTGACATTCAGATCAGAGAGCGCGATGACGTCACGTCTATGCGCCCTCTGCCTGAACAGTCACAGTGCAGAGAGCTGGAAGATGGTGACGCTGAGGAGTCCAGAGTAGAGCAGTGCCCAGCGAGGAGAGGTATTTCATTTTTTTTAATGTTTGGAGCAATATATGGAGAGCATTATACACTGGAGAATTATATATGGGGCCCATCATTTTTTTGAGCATCATAGATAGGGCCCATTATACACTGGAGCATTATATATGGGGCCCATCATACACTGGAGCATTATAAATGGGGCCCATTATACACTGGAGCATCATATGGGGCCCATTATATATGGAGCATTATATAGGCCCATCATACACTGGAGCATCATTCATGGGGCACATCATATACTGGAGCATCATATAGGGCCCATTATATATGGCGCATCTTATGGGGCACATTATATATGGAGCATCACATGGAGCCCATTATATATGGAGCATTATATATGGGGACCATTATATTTGGACCATTATATGGGGCTCATCATACACTGGAGCATCATATATGGGGCCCATCATATACTAGAGCTTCATATGGGGTTAATTATTTATGGGGCATCATATAGGGCCCTTTATACAGTATATGGAGCATCATATGGAGCACATACGTGGCCTATTATGTATGGAGCATTGTAGTGAATGTGTTGGAGACGACTTCGGAGCTGAGGCTCCCTCCGGTGGTTGCTGAGGGTATTGAACCAATTAAGGAATGGGTATCAGTTGGGGCTGACTGGCCTGATATAAGTGAGCTAAACTCCCATGATCCTTGCCGGTAATCAATTTCTGCTTCCAGGTCTTTGTTGGAATTTCAGCTTTCTTTCCTGCTATCATTCAGATAAGTGACTTTCTGTTTTTTTTCTGTGGTTGGATTTTCCTTGCTTTTTGCAGTCTTGCCTTGGACTTCAGCTGAGTCCCCTTTGGGGGCTTGCGCTGCCCTCTGTTCTCATTTTGTATTTGCACTTGTTCTCTGTTCCATTGATATTTTTTATTGCTGGGTAGCTGTGTGTCACACCAGAGATCTGATATAGGTGGTTGAGATCGTGTGGTCTCAGGTTTTTTGTAATCAGAAGTGCTGGTATTTTTATTAGGGTTTTTCTGGGTTGCAGACAGAATTTCTCTCCTGTAGTTTACTTTCTAGACAGATTTGGGCCCCAACATTTGCTCATTCTATTTTCTGTCTGTGTTCGTGTTTTCCTCTTGTCTAACCGCCATTACATGTTTGGGGGCTTCCTATTTCTTTGGGGGCTTTACTCCGGGGCAGTTAGCTTTCCTCTTTCTATCTTCAGGTGTAGCTAACTCTCCGGCTGTGCCGAGGCGTCTAGGATCACCGTAGGTACCCTCCACGGCTACTTCTAGTTGTGCGGTTAGTTTAGGGATCTGCAACCCATTAGGTTCCAGCCTCCCTGGTGTCTTGCTGCTTTGGCGGTATTTTGCTCCTGTCCTCCTCAGCTACCAAATCATAACAGTATTACCGGCCAGACTGAAAATTCTATGGTACTCAACAGAAGGAAGGATAGTGAGCATAAAGGAAAAAAAAAATGGGAGTTGTCAGAAATTTTTTTTTTCTTTCTTCTGCTTGTTACATTTTTTCCCTCTTTCTCCCTGGGTGCTGAGGAGGAATTTTTCTTTGTCCTCAATGGAGATTGTGCAGTTGTCAGGTCGTGTTGAGCGGCTCGCCGCTGAGGTTCAGAATATTGCTGAGTATATCGCTAGGTTGCCGGTTGTGGAACCTAGGATCCCAATGCCTGATTTATTTTTGGGGGATCGGTCTAAATTTCTGAATTTTAAAAATAACTGTATGTTGTTTTTTGCCCTGAAGCCTATGTCCTCAGGAAGCGCTGCACAGCAGGTTCAAATTGTCATCTCCCTGTTGCGCGGCGACCCTCAGGATTGGGCTTTTTTCCCCTGACACCTGGGGATCCTGTTTTGAATTATGTTAATGTGTTTTTTTAGGCTCTGGGGTTATTGTACGATGAACCTAATGTCACTGATCAAGCAGAAAGAACCTTGTTGGCATTGAATTAGGGTCATGAAGCTGCTGAACTGTACTGTCAGAAATTTTGAAAATGGGCAGTCCTTACTAAATGGAATGATGATGCTCTGGCAGCTCTTTTTCGGAAGGGTCTGGCAGAGACTGTAAAGGATGTTATGGTGGGATTCCCTGTTCCCTCTGGTCTCAATGACTCGATGTCATTAGCTGTTTAAGTTGATGGACATTTGCGTGAGCGCAGAGGTATCCGTGAGATTTTGTTGCCTTGTGAGTCAGCTCCTGAGCCCATGCAGTGTGATGCAGTGACTTCTGGGCACAGCGTCATGAGTTTTGAAAGCGTAATAGGTTGTGTTTCTACTGTGGTGATGCTTCCCATGCTATTTCCATCTGCCCCAAGCGGGGAAGACGTTTTGCACGCTCAGTTGTTTTGGGTAGTGTTCAGACTAAATTTCTGTTGACTGTTACCCTGATTTGCTCCATGTCCACATTTTCGGCTCAGGCTTTTGTTGATTAAGGAGCAGCTATTAACCCGATGGATTTTGACTTTGCCAAACGTTGTGGGTTTCCCATGATACCCCTTCGGAAGTCTATTCCTTTGCTGGGAATTGATTCTACCCCTTTGGCGGAGACTAAACCCCAGTTTTCTACCCAGGTGATAATGCGGGTTGACCCGGACCATCAGGAGAGTTGCAAATTTTTGGTGTTGCATAATTTGCATGACATTATTGTACTGGTTTCCCTTGGCTACAGACTCATAATCCTGTTTTGGATTGGAAATCAGTGTCTGTGACCAGTTGGGGTTGCCAATGTGTTAATACTGACACTCCTGTTTTTCTGCCCCCCCAGTCTCAAGATGTTTTTTCTGCCTCCCCCCAGTCTCAAGATGTCCCTTACTATTTGCCCGAATTTTCTGATGTGTTTAGTGAGAGTAAGTCTGCATCATTGCCTCCTCACAGGAGTTATGATTGCGCTATTGAGTTAGTGCCTGGTGGTAAATTTCCTAAGGGTCGGTTTTTAATTTATCTGTACCTGAACATGATGCTATGCTTTCTTATATCAAGGAGTCTTTGGAGAAGTGTTGTGAATGGGTTTGAGATGAGTTCTGAGCAGAGGCTCCCTCTGGTGGTTACAAGCGGTGCTAGTGAAGATTGTGAGGACTGGGAATCAGGTGTTACTGACTGGTCTTATATAAGGGAGTCATTTTCCCATCAGGGTTGCCGGTGATCAATTGTTCTGGTCTGAATCCTTCATTCCAGTTTCCCTTGTAGCCTGCTATGTCGTGTCTGCATCTCCTGCTATCAGATAAGACTTTTTCTTCTTTTGTGTTTGTGCTATATTTTTGCATTTTGTCCTGCACTTCTGTGGGGGCCTTCGGGGTCCCCTCCGGGGGCTTCTGCCCTCTCAGTTTGGTTCGGCCACTGAGTTTTGTTCTTTTGCTTTTTCCAGTTTTTTCAGTGGCTGCTGTTTTGATTTTGTTACACCGGAGAACTGGTTTAGGTGGTGGAGGTCGTGTGATCTCAGGTGATTTTGAAATTAGTAGAGTTGGTGCTTTTCAGGGTTTTCTGGGATTGCAGTAAGTACCCTTCCTATCCTTTTCTATTTAGATAGTTTGGGCCCCAGCGTTTGCTCATACTATTTTCTTTCTGTGTCAGTATTTCCTCTTGTCTAACCGCCATTACATGTTTGGGGGCTTTCTATTATCTTTGGGTTCTGCTCCGGGGCAGATAGCTTTCCTATTTCTATCTTTAGGTGTAGTTAGTTTCTCAGGCTGTGACGAGGCGTCTAGGACCAACGTAGGAACGCTCCACGGCTGCCTCTAGTTGTGGTGGTTAGTCAGGGTACTGCAATCTCATAGATTCCAACTGCTCTGGTGTATTGCCTTTTTTACCTGCACTCCTCAGCTACCAAAACATAACAGTATCACCGGCCTAAAAATTGAAAATTGTATGGTACTCACAGAAGGGAAAAAATATTGTGAAAGAAAAAAGGTTGTCAGAGTTGTCAGAGATATTTTTCTGTTTGTTGCATTTTTTTTTTCCCTCTGTATCTCTGGGTGCTGGGGAGGATCTTTTCTCCCAATGGAGTTTGCACAGTTGTCTGGCCGTGTGGATCAGCTTGCCACTGAGGTTCGGAGTATTGCTGCATATCTTGCTGGGTTGCCTGTTGTAGAACCTAGGATCCCCATGCCGGATTTGTTTTTAGGGGATCGAGCTAAGTTTCAAAATTTCAAAAATAATTGTAAATTGTTTTTTGCCTTAAAATCTAAGTCCTCAGGAAACGCAGCGCAGCAGGTTCAAATTATCATCTCTCTCCTGCGCGGCGATCCTCAGGATTGGGCTTTTTCCCTGATACCTGGGGATCCTGTTTTGAGTGATGTTGATGCGTTTTTTCAGGCTTTGGGGTTATTGTACGATGAGCCTAATGTCACTGATCAAGCTGAAAAAGCCTTGTTGGCATTAAATCAGGGGCTTGATGACGCTGAGTTATACTGTCAGAGATTCCGTAGGTGGGCAGTCCTGACCAAATGGAATGACGATGCTTTGGCGGCCCTTTTCCGGAAGGGTCTGTCAGATAATGTAAAGGATGTTATGGTGGGATTCCCTGTCCCCTCTGGTCTCAATGATTCTATGTCATTAGCGATTCAAATTGACAGACGTTTGCGTGAGCGGAGAAGTATGCGTGGAATGGTGTTGCCTTGTGAACCAGCTTCTGAACCCATGCAGTGTGATAGAGTGGTGTCTGGGGCACAGCGTCATGAGTTTCGAAAGCGCAATGGGTTATGTTTCTACTGTGGTGATGCCTCTCATGCTATTTCAGTCTGCCCTAAGCGGGGAAGACGTTTTGCACGCTCAGTTGTCTTGGGTAGTGTTCAGACTAAGTTTTTATTAACTGTCACTCTGATATGCTCTCTGTCCTCATTTTCTGCTCAGGCTTTCGTTGATTCTGGAGCAGCTATTAACCTGATGGATTATGATTTTGCTAAACGTTGTAGGTTTCCCTTGATACCCCTACAGAAGTCTATTCCCCTACTGGGGATCGATTCTACCCTTTGGCTGAGAATAAACCCCAGTTTTCTACTCAGGTGATAATGAGGGTTGAACCTGATCACCAGGAGTGCTGCAAATTTTTGGTTCTATATAATCTGCATGACATTATCGTGCTGGGTTTCCCTTGGTTACAGTCTCATAATCCTGTTTTGGATTGGAAATCTGTGTCTGTAACCAGTTGGGGCTGCCAATGTGTTAATACCAACACTCCTGTTTTTTCTGCCTCCCCCCAGGCTCAGGATGTTCCTGACTTTTTGATTGATTTTTCTGATGTGTTTAGCAAAAGTAAATCTGCATCCTTGCCTCCCCATAGGAGCTATGACTGCGCTATTGAATTAGTGCCGGGTAGTAAATTCCCTAAAGGTCGCCTTTTTAACTTGTCTGTACCTGAACATGACGCTATGCGGTCTTATATCAAGGAATCATTGGAGAAGGGTCATATCAGACCATCCTCTTCACCCTTAGGTGCCGGTTTTTTCTTTGTGGCCAAAAAAGATGGTTTATTAAGGCCGTGTATTGATTATCGTCTCTTGAACAATATTACTGTGAAATATCAATACCCGTTACCCTTGATTTCTGACCTGTTTTCCAGGGTGAAAAACGCTACTTGGTTTACCAAGCTTGACCTCAGGGGGGGTATAACCTTATTCGCATTAAGCACGGGGATGAATGGAAGACGGCATTCAATACCCTGAAGGGCATTTTGAGTACCTAGTGATGCCCTTTGGGCTCACTAATGCTCCTTCTGTCTTCCAGTCCTTCATGAATGACATTTTCAGGGATTTGGTGGACAAATTTCTGATTGTTTATTTGGATGATATCTTGATTTTTTCTAATGACTGGGACTCTCATGTGAAACATGTTCGAACTGTATTCCAGATTTTGAGAGAGAATGCTCTGTATGTGAAGGGATCAAAGTGTCTTTTTGGCGTACAGAGGATCTCATTTCTGGGATTCATTTTGTCCCCATCTGTTATTGAAATGGACCCGGTCAAGGTTCAGGCCATCTGTGATTGGGTCCAACCTACTTCATTAAAGGCTCTTCAGAGATTTTTGGGTTTTGCCAATTTTTATCGTAAATTTATTGGTAATTTCTCGGTTATTGTTAAACCATTAACTGATTTGACCAGAAAGGGTTCTGATGTGGTGAATTGGCCTCCTGAGGCAGTCTCTGCATTTCAGGAACTTAAGCAGAGATTCACTTCTGCTCCTGTTCTACGGCAGCCTGATGTTTCTCTGCCATTTCAGGTGGAGGTTGATGCCTCTGAAATTGGGGCAGGTGCCGTTTTGTCCCAAAAAGATCCAGAGACCTCTAAAAGTAACCCTTGTGCCTTTTTCTCTCGAAAATTTTCTCCTACTGAACGTAATTATGACGTGGTAATCGGGAGTTATTGGCCATGAAGTGGGCTTTTGAAGAGTGGAGACATTGGCTGGAGGGAGCCAAACATCAGGTGGTGGTCCTTACGGACCATAAGAATCTGGTCTATCTGGAATCTGCCAAGCGACTCAATCCTAGACAGGCCAGGTGGGCCTTGTTTTTCACACGTTTTAATTTTGTGGTTTCCTTTCTTCCTGGCACTAAGAATGTTAAGGCGGATGCCCTCTCGAGGAGTTTCCTTGCGGACTCTCCTGAGTTATCTGATCCTTCTGTTATTTTGAAAGAGGGTGTAGTTCTTTCCGCCATCTCGCCCAATTTGAGACTTGCTCTGGAGGGGTGTCAGGAGGATAGGCCCGAGCGCTGCCCTGTTGGAAAATTGTTTGTCCCGGACCAATGGAAAAAGAGTGTGATGTCTGAGATTCATTGTTCCGCGTTGGCTGGGCTTCCCGGAGTTTTTGGTACCAGAGACTTGGTTAGTCGGTCCTTTTGGTGGCCTGCCTTGTCTCGTGATGTCAGGGAATTTGTGCAGTCCTGCGGGACTTGCTCTCGCTCCAAGCCTTGCTCTCGCTCTAATGGTTTGTTGATGCCATTGCCTGTGCCCAAGAGACATGGACCCATATCTCTATGGATTTCATTTCGATCTTCCTGTTTCTCAGAGAATGACCACCATCTGGGTAATTTGTGATAGGTTTTCCAAAATGATACATCTTGTGCCATTACCTAAGTTGCCTTCCTCCTCTGAATTGGTGCCGTTGTTCCTTCAGCACGTGGTTCGTTTACACGGCATTCCTGAGAACATTGTGTCTGACAGAGGAGTCCAGTTTGTTTCCAGATTTTGGAGGACTTTTTGTTCTAAACTGGGTGTTCAATTGTCTTTCTCCTCGGCATTTCATCCTCAGACCAATGGTCAAACTGAGAGAACAAACCAGACATTGGAGACTTATCTAAGATGCTTTGTGTCTGCTGATCAGGATGACTGGGTCTCTTTTTTGCCTTTGGCTGAGTTTGCTCTTAATAATAGGGCTAGCTCTGCCACTTTGATGTCTCCGTTTTTCTGTAATTCTGGGTTTCACCCTCGATTTTCTTCAGGACAGACGGAGGCTTCTGTCTGTCCAGGTGTTGACTCTGTTGTGGAGCGTATGCAACAGATTTGGGACCAGGTAGTGGAGAGGTTGTCCCTCTCTCAGGAGAGGGCCCAGCGGTTTGCTAACCGGCATGGGACTGATGGTGCTCGGTTTAAAGTGGGGGACTTGGTCTGGTTGTCCTCAAAGAATATTCCTATGAGAGTAGCATCTCCTAAATTTAAGCCTAGGTTCATTGGACCTTATAAGATCATGGAGATTATTAATCCTGTTTCTTTTCGTTTGCTTCTTCCAGGGACATTTAAGATCCATAACATGTTCCACAAGTCCTTGTTGAAGAGGTTTGTTGAGCAGTGGTTCTGCTGCTGTGCCTCCTGACCCTGTTTAGGTTGAGGGCAATCTGGAGTATGTGGTTGAGAAATATTGGATTCTCGTTTTTCTAGACGGAAACTCCAGTATTTGGTTAAATGGAGAGGTTATGGTCAGGAAGACAATTCTTGGGTGTTTGCTTCGGACATCCATGCTAGGAGACTTATCCGTGCGTATCATAGAACTCATCCTGACCGACCTGGTTGCTCAAATGAGGGTTCGGTGACCCCTCCTCAAGGGGGGGTACTGTTGTGAATGGGTTTGAGATGAGTTCTGAGCAGAGGCTCCCTCTGGTGGTTACAAGCGGTGCTAGTGAAGATTGTGAGGACTGGGAATCAGGTGTTACTGACTGGTCTTATATAAGGGAGTCATTTTCCCATCAGGGTTGCGGTGATCAATTGTTCTGGTCTGAATCCTTCATTCCAGTTTCCCTTGTAGCCTGCTGTGTCGTGTCTGCATCTCTGCTATCAGATAAGACTTTTTCTTCTTTTGTGTTTGTGCTATATTTTTGCATTTTGTCCTGCACTTCTGTGGGGGCCTTCGGGGTCCCCTCCGGGGGCTTCTGCCCTCTCAGTTTGGTTCGGCCACTGAGTTTTGTTCTTTTGCTTTTCCAGTTTTTTCAGTGGCTGCTGTTTTGATTTTGTTACACCGGAGAACTGGTTTAGGTGGTGGAGGTCGTGTGATCTCAGGTGATTTTGAAATTAGTTAGAGTTGGTGCTTTTCAGGGTTTTCTGGGATTGCAGTAAGTACCCTTCCTATCCTTTTCTATTTAGATAGTTTGGGCCCCAGGTTTGCTCATACTATTTTCTTTCTGTGTCAGTATTTCCTCTTGTCTAACCACCATTACATGTTTGGGGGCTTTCTATTATCTTTGGGGTTCTGCTCCGGGGCAGATAGCTTTCCTATTTCTATCTTTAGGTGTAGTTAGTTTCTCAGGCTGTGACGAGGCGTCTAGGACCAACGTAGGAACGCTCCACGGCTGCCTCTAGTTGTGGTGGTTAGTCAGGGTACTGCAATCTCATAGATTCCAACTGCTCTGGTGTATTGCCTTTTTTACCTGCACTCCTCAGCTACCGAAACATAACAGAGAAGGGTCATATCAGACCTTCCTCTTCACCCTTGGGCGCCGGCTTTTTCTTTGTGCCAAAAAGGATGGTTCATTGAGGCCGTGTATTGACTATCGTCTCCTGAATAAAATCACTGTTAAATATCAATATCCGTTACCCTTGATTTTTGACCTATTTTCCAGAATGAAAAGTGCTAGTTGGTTTACCAAGCTTGACCTCAGGGGGGCGTATAATCTTATTCGCATCAAGCACGGTGATGAATGTAAGACGGCGTTTAATACCCCAGAGGGGCATTTTGAGTACCTAGTGATGCCTTTTGGGCTCACTAATGCCCCTTCCGTCTTCCAGTACTTTATGAATGATATTTTCAGGACGGGCGGCTCCAGGTTTTTATGGCCCCGGGCGAAAGAGTCTCAGTGGGCCCCTTAACACAGACCACGATTCATGATGCACAGATACTGCAGAGAAATATTCGAATAATAAAATGCCAAACACTTCTCTTCTTTCATTACATGAGTGATATCTATTGTAAAATGTGCAATAGCTCAAAAACCGCCAAATCCTCACAGCGCACAGTACAGACTGGACAGTACAGTCCTCCATACAATATTATGGGCACCACATAGTCTCCCCCTCATCAACCATATAATACCCATGCAGGATGTCACCCCCCCAACCCCATATAATGCTCCATACAGAATACAGGACCCAATATAATGCTCCATACAGAATACTGGACCACATAAATTGCTCCATACAGGATACTGGTCCCCATATAATGCTCCATACAAAATATGGAGCTCTCCTCTACACTGTGCAGCGTTCTGCACTGTTACGGCTCAGGAAAGGGCGCTGTGGAAAGACTCCCCATTATCATCATCATTGCCCGCCCAACATCATCATCATCATTGCCTACCCATCATCATTATCATCATTGCTTCCCCATCATCATAGCCTCCCCATCATCATCATCATTGCCTCCCCATCATCATCATTATCATTTCCTCCCATCATCATCATTGCCTCCCCATCATCATATCCTCATCATCATCATTGCCTCCCCATCATCATCATCATCATCATTGCCTCCCCATTAATATCATCATCATCATTGCCTCCCCATTATCATTTCCTCCCCATCATCATCATCATTGCCTCCCCATTAATATCATCATCATCATCTCCCCATCATCATTGCCTCCCCATCATCATCGTCATCATCATTGCCTCCCCATTAATATCATCATCATCGCCTCCCCATTATCATTGCCTCCCCATTAATATCATCATCATCTCCCATCATCATTGCTTCCCCATCATCATCATCATCATCATTGCCTCCACATCATCATCATCACCATCACTGCCTCCCCCCACCACCATCACACATACAGCACCGCAGCACACACACACACACACACCACACACACACACCTCTCACCTGTCCGGCGTCCGTGCCCTCTCTGCCACAGCCGGCCGCTGAAAGATGACGTCATTCAGCGGCGCTGCTGTGAGAGAGGAAGCGCCGGCGCCCTGCAGGCGCCCCCTGGAGCCCGGAGCTGCGGCAGCGGAGGAGCGGGGAGAGGTGAGTATTGCGCAGGCTGCTGCCGGGGCCCTGAGCAAGCAGGGGGGCGCCCAGTGGCGGCGCTGGCACCGCTAACGGGCGCCGGGGTGCCCGACGGTGAGTAAGCCCCCCCCGCCTGCTCAGGGCCCCGGCACTTGCCCGGGTATGCCAGGTGCTGACGCCAGCCCTGTTCAGGGATTTCGTCGATAAATTTCTGATCGTTTATTTGGACGATATCTTGATTTTTTCCAATGACTGGGACTCTCATGTGGAACATGTTCCGATGGTGTTCCCGATTTTGAGAGAAAATGCACTGTATGTGAAGGGATCAAAATGTCTTTTTGGCGTACAGAAGGTTTCATTTCTGGGATTCATTTTGTCTCCGTCTGTTATTGAAATGGACCCGGTCAAAGTTCAGGCCATTTGTGATTGGGTTCAACCTACTACATTGAAGGCTCTTCAGAGATTTTGGGGTTTTTGCTAATTTTTATCGTAAAATTATTGGTAATTTCTCCGGTATTGTGAAACCACTGACTGATTTGACCAAAAAGGGTTCTGATGTGGTGAATTGGCCTCCTGAGGCAGTTTCTGCGTTTCAGGAATTTAAGCAGAGATTTACTTCTGCTCCTGTTCTACGGCAGCCTGATGTTTCTCTACTGTTTCAGGTGGAGGTACATGCTTCTGAGATTGGGGCAGGTGCCATTTTATCCCAAAGGGATCCGGAGACCTCTAAGAGTAACCCTTGTGCCTTCTTCTCTCAAAAATTTTCCCCAGCTGAATGTAATTATGACGTGGGAAATCGAGAGTTATTGGCCATGAAGTGGACCTTTGAAGAGTGGAGACATTGGCTGGAAGGAGCCAAACATCAGGTGGTGGTCCTCACGGACCATAAGAACCTGGTTTATCTCGAATCAGCCAAGCGACTTAATCCTAGAGAGGCCCGGTGGGCCTTGTTTTTCACACGTTTTAATTTTGTGGTTTCTTTTCTCCCGGGCACTAAGAATGTTAAGGCGGCTGCCCTCTCGAGGAGTTTCTTTGCGGATTCTCCTGAGGTAACTGAGCCTGCTGTTATTCTAAAAGAGGGTGTAGTTCTTTCCGCTATCTCGCCCAATTTGAGACTGGCTCTGGAGGGATGTCAGGAGGATAAACCTGAACGCTGCCCTGTTGGGAAATTGTTTGTCCAGACCAGTGGAGGAAGAATGTTATGTCTGAGATTCATTGCTCCGCGTTGGCTGGTCATCCCGGAATTTTTGGAACCAAAGATTTGGTGAGTCGGTCCTTTTGGTGGTCTACTTTGTCTCGTGATGTCAGGGACTTTGTGCAGTCCTGTGGGACTTGCTCTCGTTCCAAACCTTGCTCTTGCTCTAGTGGTTTGTTAATGCCATTACCTGTGCCCAAGAGGCCATGGACTCATATCTCTATGGATTTTATTTCCAACTCCCTGTCTCTCAGAGAATGACCGTTATCTGGGTGATCTGTGATAGATTTTCCAAGATGATACATCTTGTGCCACTACCTAAGTTGCCTTCCTCCTCCGAATTGGTGCCTTTATTCTTTCAGCAGGTAGTTTTGTTGCACGGCATTCCAGAGAACATTGTGTCTGACAGAGGAGTCCAATTTGTTTCCAGATTTTGGAGGACATTTTGTTCTAAACTTGGAGTTCAGTTATCTTTCTCCTCTGCATTTCACCCTCAGACCAATGGACAAACTGAGAGAACAAACCAGACCTTGGAGACTTATTTGAGATGTTTTGTGTCTGCTGATCAGGATGACTGGGTCTCTTTTTTGCCTTTGGCTGAGTTTTCTCTTAATAATAGGGCTAACTCTGCCACCTTGATGTCTCCTTTTTTCTGCAATTCTGGGTTTCATCCTCGATTTTCTTCAGGACAGGTGTCAGGGACACCGCACTGCACTTGCTCACTGAGCCAAAGATACCTGTATAGCAGAGCCGCAGCAGGGAAGACGTGTGTGTCTGAGGAACAGGACCTTCACCATGTGACTGCCAAGGGGCGGAGCCGGCCACACGTCTCTCAGACGCAGCAGTAGCAGATAGAGAATGCTTCAGGCCGGAGGACCTGCAGCACCTGACTGTCTAGGGGCGTGGCCTAAGCTCCAGAGATCTAGGAAGGTAAAGGAAAACTCCTAGAAGGGTAACTACGAAATAAGTTACCAAGGGGCATAGACAGAATTGATAGTCAGGATAGCCAGGTCATACACAGAGGGAGCAACGCAGTACAAAAGGAGCAGGCAGAGAATAACCAGAACACAGCCAAGGGGTCATACACAGAGGGAGCAACGCAGTACAAAAGGGACAGGCAAAACTCGTAACAGGGACACAGCCAAATCAGAACCAGACAGACAAAACATAGCACAGTCACAAAGCACTGGCACAAGCACAGGGTCAGACACACTCAGCCAAAGGTCAGAGTATAAACAACAAAGATTGGCCTCACAGTGAGGCTATAAAAAGCCTCCCAGGACCCGAAAGAGGCCAACCAAGTTAACCCCGCGACTACCTGGTCCAAGAACCCAGTAAACCATGACAGTACCCCCTTCTCAATGGGGGCCTCTGGACCCCCAGGTTTCCCAGGATTCCGAGCATGGAATGCCCGAACCAGACGGTCAGCGTGTACCGATCTGGCCGGCACCCAAGACCGGTCCTCTGGACCGTACCCCCTCCAATGCACCAGGTACTGTAAGGACCCCCGAGACCGCCTGGAGTCTACAATATGTTGTACCTCAAATTCCATGTGCCCATCAACCAAGACTGGGGAGAGAACAGCAGCTGGTTCTTCTACTACCGATCCCAAGGGTTTTAGCAAGGATCTATGGAATACGTTATGGAGTTTCAAAGCGGGGGGAGGCGAAGACGACACACCACAGGGTTAATTACCTCAATGATCTCATAGGGACCTATGAACTTGGGCCCCAGTTTGGCGGAGGGCAGACGAAGACTTATTTTTCGCGTGGAGAGCCACACCTTGTCCCACACTGCAACACCTGAGCAGGGTTCCTTTTTTTATCTGCAAAACGCTTATAAGTCTCCTGATCCCTGAACATATTTAACCAAACTTTTGACCACAGATCCCTGATTCGGTTAACACAGTCCTCAGCTCCTGGACAGCCCGAATCTAAACGTGAGAATTCACCAAAATGAGGGTTCAAACCATAATTAATAAAACCTACCGGTAGATTGATTGGTACGGTTGTTGAAGGCGAACTTCGCTAACGGTAGGGCATCACACCAGTCGCTTTGCAGAGCAGAAATCAAACATCGAAGAATTTGTTCAAGCGACTGGTTGGTGCGCTCCGTCTGCCCGTTACTCTCTGGGTGGTAGGCTGAGGAAAAGGAAAAAGATATCCCCAACCTTTTGCAAAAAGCCCACCAAAACTTAGCCACAAATTGTGCCCCTCTGTCAGATACAATATTCATAGGTACCCCATGTGACCGTACAATCTGTGCGGGGAAATGCTTAGCGAGAGTCTCTGCAGAAGGTAGACTTGCCATAGGTACAAAATGCGCTAACTTAGAAAACCTGTCCACAACTACCCAGATAACCGTGTTACCCCGAGAAGAAGGAAGGTTGGTAATGAAGTCCATGGACAAGTGGGTCCATGGCCTTCCTGGAATTGGCAAAGGCACCAATTCCCCGGCCGGCCGGCAATGAGACCTCTTAGAACGAGCGCATACCCCACACGCAGCAACATGCTTCTTAATATCTGAAGTCATCAAAGGCCACCAAAAAACTCTAGCCACTGCCTCTCGTGTGGCAGAAATGCCTGGGTGAGCACTCAGTTTTGAATCATGGAACTCACGCAGGAGCCTGGTGCGTAACTGCTGAGGAACAAACAATTTGTTTTCGGATTTGGACCTTGGAGCTAAAGATTGAGCCCCCACAATCTCCCGCTCCAATTCCGACGACACTTCAGCTATAACGATATTGGGTTGAAGAATGGGGGACGGCGGATCAGGGGCGGAAAGCGGCTCAAAACTACGTGATAAAGCATCAGCTTTCACGTTTTTAGACCCTGGGTGAAAAGTTATAGAAAATTGAAATCTGGAAAAAAAAGTGACCAACGGGCCTGGCTAGGAGTCAGTCTTTTAGCAGATTTGATATACTCTAGGTTTTTGCGGTCGGTGATGACTGTGATGGGGTGAGCCGCCCCTCCAAAAAATGCCTCCATTCCTCGAACGCCAACTTGATTGCTAAGAGTTCTCTATTACCAACGTCATAATTTCTCTCAGCCTGAGAAAATTTTTTCGAGAAATAGGCACAAGGTTTGAGGTTAGTCAGAGAAGTAGGTCCCTGTGACAACACTGCCCCACCCCAACCTCTGAAGCATCAACTTCAAGCACAAACGGCTTAGATGAGTCAGGTTGAACCAGAACAGGAGCGGATGTGAAACAATTTTTCAAAGTTAAAAAAGATTGTTTGGCCGACGGGGACCAGTTCCTAACATCTGCCCCTTTACGTGTGAGATCCGTGAGGGGTTTCACAATCTGAGAAAAACCCTTGATAAACCTGCGATAGTAATTGCGAATCCCAAGAAGCGCTGGAGTCCTCTAAGGTCCTGAGGTTGGACCCACTCCATAATGGCTTGCACCTTCTTGGGATCCATGCAAAACCCCTGTGGAGAGATTATGAGACCCAAAAATGATAGCTCCTGAATAGGGTTGAGCATTCCGATACCGCAAGTATCGGGTATCGGCCGATATTGGCTGTATCGGAATTCCGATTCCGAGTTCCGATATTTTTCGTCATATCGGATACCGGAATCGGAATGTCACTGTCACTGTCAGTGTCCGTCGGTCGGGTCTGTCAGGAGTCAGCGGCACTTACCCGGCAGAAGATCTCCGGCGGTCACATCCCGGGCTGCTTAATGGCCGCCATCCTCTTCTCCCCGGCGGTCACATGCAGTATCTCGCGATAACTGCAGTGACTGCTGGGTAATCGCGGCCGTAAAGCAGTCCGATGACGTCACCGCCGGGGAAGCTGGTAAGCAGCTGTGCTGCGCCGGGATGTCAGGCTCTGCCTGTCATTCCGATGTAGCAGAGCTGGATCGTCGTGGGACAATCGTTACTATGGACTGCGTCGGACAGGTGGTATACTGTTGGTTTGTTTTTTTTATTTTTTTACAGGAGATCGATGGCGTCGCAGGAATGAGAGAGTAATAAAAAAAATGAAAACTGTGTTGTCTCTTTTATTTCATTAAAATACTTTTTTCTTGCTGTGTCTTTTTTTTAAACATTTAAAAACTTTGGGATTAATAATGGATCGGTGTCTTATTGACACCTCTCCATTATTAACCGGGCTTATTGTCACCGTGCAATCAACGGTGACATTAACCCCTTATTACCCCGCTTGCCACCGCTACAGGGCAAGTGGGAAGAGCCGGGTAAAGTGCCACAATTGGCACATCTTTTGATGCGCCAAATGTGGGGCTGCTGTAGCCTGGTATTATCAGGCTGTTGAGGGCCAAAATCCATGGGCCTTGACAGTCTTTTAATACCAGGCCGCAGCAGTCTGCATTTTACTTGGCTGGTTAACAAAAATAGGGGGATCCCCAAGCCGTTTTTTTTTCGAGGGGATCCCCTATTTTTGTTAACCAGCCAAGCTAAGCAGACTGCTGTGGCCTGGTATTATCAGGCTTGCAAGGTCCATGGATATTGGATCCTTACCAGCCTGAAAAACCAGGCCTCAGCGGTCTGCTTCATCTGGCTGGTTAACAAAAATAGGGGGACCCCACGCCATTTTTTTTTCGAGGGGATCCCCTATTTTTGTTAATCAGCCAAGATATGCAGACTGCTGTGGCCTGGTATTATCAGGCTGGCAAGGTCCATGGATCTTGGCTCCTTAACAGCCTGAAAATCCAGGCCTCAGCGGTCTGCTTCATCTGGCTGGTTAACAAAAATAGGGGGACCCCACGCCATTTTTTTTTCGAGGGGATCCCCTATTTTTGTTAATCAGCCAAGATATGCAGACTGCTGTGGCCTGGTATTATCAGGCTGGCAAGGTCCATGGATCTTGGCTCCTTAACAGCCTGAAAATCCAGGCCTCAGCGGTCTGCTTCATCTGGCTGGTTAACAAAAATAGGGGACCCCACGCCATTTTTTTTTCGAAGGGAACCCCTATTTTTGTTAATCAGTTCCCTCTGACGTCACTGATGGTGTCCCTGGCTGACCTGAAGTGAAAGTGGAAAGCAATCAATTAAGCTTTCCACTTCCTCTCCTGTCAGCCAGGAGAGGAACTCATTAATTTGGGGGTTTACTGTGAGGCTGCAGCATTAGCTGCGGTCCCTGCAGTAAACATTAACCCTTTCTGAAGGATTACACCGTGGGACCTGACTGTGCATCGGATTGGTAAGAATAATTTTGCTTTATTATTTTATTTTTATTACAGGAAATGGTTTTAGCAGGTAAATAAAATATGGTCAAAAACATGTGTCTTTATTTCATTAAACTTCTTTTTTATTAAAGTGTGTGTGTTTGATTTTTCTTTCATACAATAGGATTAATAATTGATAGTTGTCTATATGACAGCTCTCAATTATTAACCTGGCTTAAAGTGACCTTTCAATTGCAAGGTCATTTTAACCCCTTATTAACCCATTCGCCACCGCTACAGGGCAATGGGAATAGACGGGCAAAGTGCCAGAAAGGGCAAATCTAATTAGAGATTTGCCCTTTCTGGGGTGTCTGGGGGCAGATGTTAGTAGCCGGGGGGGGGGCCAAAAATAATGGTCCCTCTCTGGGCTATTATTATCTGCCCCCACTCACTGGCTTCGTCTGTCTGGTTGCGAAAATAGGGCGGGAGCCCACGCATTTTTTCTCAGCAATTTTACACCTCATATATATATATATGTCATTGAGTTTGTGACACATATATATATATATATATATATTTATAGTTCATACACTTCTACATAGTATAATAGCCGCTAATTCAATTGCCGGCTTTTGTGAAAATGCAGAACCCGACATGAAATGACACTTGGTGTACATAGGGTTAACCATGTCCTTTGCTATCTGATTTGCACAAACAATTAAATCAGTCTATGTGTGCAAAATTTCACACCTGTAGGGGTTAATTAAAGGTGTAAATTCGTAGCAAAAAAGTCCGTTTTTTTTACAACGAATTTACACCTTTAATTAACCCCTACAGGTGTGAAATTTTGCAAACATAGACTGATTTAATTGTTTGTGCAAATCAGATAGCAAACGACATGAAAAGACATGGTTAACCCTATGTACACCAAGTGTCATTTCATGTCGGGTGCTTCTGTCTTTTCACTGAAGCCGGCTTTACCCGGCAATTGAATCAGAGGATATTTTACTATGTAGAAGTGTATAAACTATACATATATGTATATATATATGTCACAATGACATGTATATATATATATATATGTATTCTATGTGTGTATATTTAGTGTTTACAAGGAAAGAATGGGGTTTTTTTAGTTGCGATATTTTGTTCCCATAGACTTACATGGGACTTCCGGTATCGGTATCGGGTATCGCCGATATTTTAATGGTATCGGCGATACCATTCCGATTCCGATACTTAGGGATATCGGAAAGTATCGCTCAACTCTACTCCTGAACAAAGAAAGAACATTTCTCCAGCTGAACAAATAATTGATTTTCCCTGAGTCTTTGAAACACAGTTTTAACATGTGATAAATGAGAATGTCTGTCAGAGGAATATATCAGTATATCATCCAAGTAGATCACAACAAAACGGCCAATGAGGTCCGAAAAAAACTACATTAATGAAATTTTGAAACACAGCTGGAGCATTGGTGAGACCGAAAGGCATGACGAGATTCTCAAATAACTCCTCAGTAGTAAGAAAAACAGTTTTCCACTCATCCCCTTCCCGTACTCTTATCAAATTATAAGCCCCCCTGAGGTCCAATTTTGAAAACCACTTTTTCCCCAGAGAGCTGGTTACAGAGATCAGGAATCAGAGGCAGGGGGTATGTATTCCTGACTGTGATTTTATTAAGTTATCGAAAGTCGAGGCAGGGACGTAGACCGCCATCCTTCTTTTTAACAAAGAAGAACCCCGCAGCTACTGGGGACACTGAGGGCCTTATATGCCCTTTGCGAAGACTTTCAGCGATGTATTGCTTCATAGCCAGGCGCTCCGGGCCTGACAAATTAAATAGACGGGCCTTGGGCAATTTGGCTCCAGGGATAAGATCAATAGCACAGTCAAATGATCTATGCAGGGGCAGAGCCTCAGCCTCACTTTCAGAGACCACGTCCTCAAAGTCTTTCAGGTACTCCGGAATACCCTCCAGACCAACAGAAGATACTGAGACAGGTTTTGCAAGTTTCAGACAATAAACAGGTTTATGGCAACAGTCGACACATTGGGAACCCCATTTAATAATCTCCCCTGATTCCCAGTCAATCACTGGGTTGTGGCATTGAAGCCATGGCATACACAGCACTAGCCCTGTGGGCAATTTGTCCATGACAAAACATTCCATGTCTTCCTTGTGGGAAGAACCAACCTGCAAAGAAAACCTTTTGGAAGCATAAAGAATCCCTGTTCGGGTAAGAGTGGAAGAGTCAATAGCAACAATTTTAAGAGGTGTCTCCAGCCTGACTGTCCCTATCTTATGTTGGGAGACGACACCGGAACTGACCAGATTGAGAGATGAACCACTGTCCACCAATGCTGTTGAGAAAAAACGATAG
This sequence comes from Oophaga sylvatica, assembly GCA_033576555.1. Taxonomy (NCBI): domain Eukaryota; kingdom Metazoa; phylum Chordata; class Amphibia; order Anura; family Dendrobatidae; genus Oophaga; species Oophaga sylvatica. The sequence goes on along the minus strand of JARQOD010000003.1, from coordinate 221,957,808 downwards.
TTGTCTACCAACAGTTCCACCTTTAACACGACTTTAGAACATGAGGAAAATAGTACCTGCAGGTCTGGGCAGCCTCCTCGACCGCTACCCAGACCTAGTAGTTTTCACCCGTCTTAGATGACGGACAGGTGGGGCAATCTTTTCTCCAATGTCCAGACTCTCCACAATAGAAACAGAGTTGTTTCTCCCGGCGATGTCTTCTCTCCTTCTCTTTTAGCGAGGTGGTGCCAATGTCCATGACCTCAGTAGTGGCTCCAGTCTCTTTGCTGCCAGCAAACAGTGAGGTTTCACACTGCATGACACCCCTGGCGCGTAGCCTGCGGTCCATTCATACGGCCTGGGTTATGGCGTCCTCCAAAGTATCAGGTGGAGGATGAAGGGTCAGGGAGTCCTAGAGACGTTCAGACAGGCCTCTGCGGAATAGCCCTCAAAGGGCGGCATCATTCCAGGAGACCTCCGCTGCCCAACGTCGGAACTCCGAATAGAACCACTCGGCTGAATGTTTACCCTGACGAACACTCATTACCATATCCTCAGCCATACGGACCCTGTCAGGCTCATCATAAATGCGACCCAGGGCATGAAAAAACGTATCAACAGTCATCCTCTCAGGAGCAGAAGGAGAGAGAGAAAAAGCCCAGGCTTGTGGGGCCCCCCGAAGTAGAGAAATAATGACCCCCCCCTCTGGAACTCATCCCCAGAAGAACGAGGCCTCAGGGAGAAAAAAAGTTTACACCCCTCCCTGAAGGCTCTGAACTCATTTTTATCCCCTGAGAAGTAGTCGGGCAGTTTAACTGGAGATTCAGGAGATACTAACGACACATCCCTACCACCAGTACCCAGAAACCCCGCAGCGACAGCCCCCTGTACGGTATCTACCAGCTGCTGCTGGGTCTGAGCCATCATGCGCTGCTCAACATTCAACTCCTGGAACCTTTGCGTCAGATGTTTCACCTGACCTGCTAACACCTGCATGGGATCCATGGGGATAACACTCCTAAATCTCCCCCTAAGAAAAAATGTAACGGTCGTTTATAATGTCAGGGACACCGCACTGCACTTGCTCACTGAGCCAGTGCGTGTGTCCTGAGTGAACAAACTGTGCCCAAAGATACCTGTATAGCAGAGCCGCAGCAGGGAAGTCGTGTGTTTCTGAGGAACAGGACCTTTACCATGTGACTGCCAAGGGGCAGAGCCGGCCACACGTCTCTCAGAGGCAGCAGTAGCAGATAGAGAATGCTTCAGGCCGGAGGACCTGCAGCACCTGACTGCCTAGGGGCGTGGCCTAAGCTCCAGAGATCTAGGAAGGTAAAGGAAAACTCCTAGAAGGGTAACTACGAAATAAAGTTACCAAGGGGCATAGACAGAATGGATAGTCAGGATAGCCAGGTCATACACAGAGGGAGCAACGCAGTACAAAAGGAGCAGGCAGAGAATAATCAGAACACAGCCAAGGGGTCATACACAGAGGGAGCAACGCAGTACAAAAGGGACAGGCAAAACTCGTAACAGGGACACAGCCAAATCAGAACCAGACAGACAAAACGTAGCACAGGCACAAAGCACTGGCACAAGCACAGGGTCAGACACACTCAGCCAAAGGTCAGAGTATAAACGACAAAGATTGGCCTCACAGTGAGGCTATAAAAAGCCTCCCAGGACCCAGAAAGAGGCCAACCAAGTTAACCCCGCGACTACCTGGTCCAAGAACCCAGTAAACCATGACAACAGGTGGAGGCTTCTGTCTGTCCGGGTGTTGACTCTATTGTGGAGCGAATGCAGCAGATTTGGGACCAAGTTGTGGAGAGGTTGTCTCTCTCTCAGGAGAAGGCCCAGCGGTTTGCCAACCGGCTGTAATGTATGTAGTACAGTTCATATAGCGTCTTGTGCTTGGGTGCGATGAAAACACAGGAGTCACAGGTTTGATATAGAAAAGTCCTGTATTACTTCATACAAGTTGGCAGAAATAGTCACACAGTTTGCAGACACAGAAACAGGAGACACAGCAGGCCAGAGTAATCCAAGCTCAGCAATCACTCTCCAATACAGATTCAGGATCTTCTTCTCTGTTACCGTAAGTCCATGCAAACATGGGTCTTTCAAAGAGCAGGGTTCAGAGTCCACAAGTGCTTCAGAGTTCCTCAGTAGGAATAGCTGGAGTACAAGGTCCAAGGCTTACAGGAGTCAAGTCACAGGTTCACTGCAGGCTAGATTCTGAAGCACTGATTGCTCAGCTGTGGCTGCTTAAGAAGCAAAGGAGAGAATCAGGGCAGGAACATGCAAGCTGGAAACTCCATTTTGACTGAGGGCAAGATAGCTGCAGCAAGACAGAAAGTAAAATGGCTGACGAACAAACTGAGTTTCAGGAATATATACATAGAACCTTACACCGGCATAGGACTGATGGTCCTCGTTTTAAAGTGGGGGACTTAGTTTGGTTGTCCTCAAGAAATATCCCTATGAAGGTTGCGTCTCCAAAATTTAAGCCAAGGTTCATTGGACCTTATAAGATTATGGAAATTCTTAATCCGATTTCCTTCCGTTTGCTTCTTCAAGGGACATTTAAGATCCATAACGTATTCCACAAATCCTTATTGAAGAGGTTTGTCGAGCCAGTGGTTTCTATGGCTGTGCCTCCCGACCCTGTTTTGGTTGAGAGGAATTTGGGGTATGTGGTTGAGAAAATATTGGATTCTCGTTTTGCTAGGCGGAACCTCCAGTATTTGGTTAAGTGGAGAGGTTATGGTCAGGAGGACAATTCTTGGGTGTTTGCTTCGGACATCCATGCTAGGAGACTTATCCGTGCCTATCACCGAGCTCATCCTGATCGGTCTGATTGCGCACGTGAGGGTTTGGTGACCCCTCCTCAGGGGGGGGTTACTGTTGTGAATGTGTTGGAGACGACTTCGGAGCTGAGGCTCCCTCCGGTGGTTGCTGAGGGTATTGAACCAATTAAGGAATGGGTGTCAGATGGGGCTGATATAAGTGAGCTGAACTCCCATGATCCTCGCCGGTAATCAATTGTTGCCTCCAGGTCTTTGTTGGAATTTCAGCTTGCTTTTCTTCTATCATTCAGATAAGTGACTTTCTGTTTTTTTTTCTGTGGTTGGATTTTCCTTGCTTTTTGCAGTCTTGCCTTGGACGTCAGCCGAATACCCTTTAGGGCTTGCGCTGCCCTCTGTTCTCATTTTGTATTTGCATTTGTTCTCTGTTCCATTGATATTTTTTATTGCTGGGTAGCTGTGTGTCACACCAGAGATCTAATATAGGTGTTCGAGATCGTGTGGTCTCAGTTTTTTTGTAATCTGAAGTGCTGGTATTTTTATTAGGGTTTTTCTGGGTTGCAGACAGAATTTCTCTCCTGTACTTTACTTTCTAGACAGATTTGGGCCCCAACATTTGCTCATTCTATTTTCTGTCTGTGTTCATGTTTTCCTCTTGTCTAACCGCCATTACCTGTTTGGGGGCTTCCTATTTCTTTGGGGGCTTTACTCCGGGGCAGTTAGCTTTCCTCTTTCTATTTTCAGGTGTAGCTAACTCTCCGGCTGTGCCGAGGCGTCTAGGATCACCGTAGGTACGCTCCACGGCTACTTCTAGTTGTGTGGTTAGTTTAGGGATCTGCAACCCATTAGGTTCCAGCTACCAAATCATAACAGAGCATTATATGGAGCCCATTCTGTGTGGAGCAATATATGGGGCCCATCATATACTGTATGGAGCTTTATATGTGACTCATTAAGGAGCAATATGTGGGGCTCATTATACTCTATGGGGACCGTCCTATACTGTATGGCACATTATATGGGGACCATCATATACTGGAGCATTATGTGGAGCTCATCATATACTGTATGGAACATTATATGGGACCGATTATGTATGGAGCAATATATGGGCCTCATTATTCTGTATGGCGCACTATGTGGTGCCCATAATACTGTATGGAGGACTATACTGTCCGGTTTTTGAGCTATTGTAGAATTTACAATAGATATCACTCATGTAATGTAAGAAGTGAATATACCTATATTTCTCTGCCGTATCATGAATTGTGGTTAAAGGGGCCCACTGAGACTCTGTCGCCTGGGGTCCACGAAAACCCGTTAGCCAGCCCTGCCCCCCCACAACTTTAGCCAAATAACCCCCAGTTTTCAACGCGTTACTAATATTATAAAGTAAATTAAGTTTGACAAGCTTAAGTAATAAGAATTGATGTCGTTGGCATTGAAATGGGCACTGTAGGTGTGTTTACTGTCCTCCACTCCCTGCCGACTTTTCTTCCCCATTGACTTGCATTGGGGTCAGTTCAAGTTTCAGTCGGAACTCCAACTTTTTCCGATAGTCGGCCGATTTCGTTCGACTCGACTTTTGGAAAAGTCGGGTGGTCCAAATCCCGACTCGACCCTCCCGGAGGCAAAGTCACTCATCTCTATTCCTCAGTACTTGCCCATGTGACAGGCAACTTGAGCCTATTAAAGGTGTCGCTCCTTCGTGGCAGCTCCAGGTTCTGGTCTGCTGCTGTGCCTTCAGGTGTATGATGGGGTCAGTAGACCTGCAGTCCCCTGCCCTCTGGATTTAGCTGCCGGGACTGTTGTACCTGTGCAGCCACGGACTCTGGTGTCCAGTTCTATCACTGAGCTCTGGGATGAGCTTGATTACAGCTCCACTTCCCAGCTTTTCCAAAACTTCTCTCCTCCTCTGAATCTTCTCCCATTCTTTCTCGCTTTAGTGTTAGGACGAGCTCCTCTCTGCTCCAGTTCCCTACACCGACTCTCACAGACTGACTAACCCCACCTCCAGGGCAGAATTAATAGGGAAGCCCCCCTGAAACCAGGTTTAGAGCTCCCCCTTCTGGTCTGGAGTTAGGAAAAGTGTCACATGTTGGTATTACCTGGCCATGGGATACTTCCTTGCTTTCAGGCATGACATCACCCCGTGAGGGAGGCAATGCCACTGTGGCAACCGGACTCCTGGGATGCCACAAGTGCAATTGCACTAATAATAATAATAATAATCTTTATTTATATAGCGCCAACATATTCCGCAGCGCTTTACAGTTTAACAGTTTCAAAACCCAAGTTGTAAGTAACAACGTTAACAATACAATAATTAAAGCAAAATAAGCCGCCCCTGCTCGTGAGAGCTTACAATCTACAATGAGGTGGGGGAAATACAAAGTACAGGTGTGTATATACAATGGTGCATTTACAATGATGGTCCAGCCATCTTGAGGGAGTGAGGGATGGATGGAGATAGTGAATGGGCTACACATACACACTTACACATAGAATGACTTTGATTAGTGAATGTGATAGGCCGCTCTGAACAAATGTGTTTTGAGGTAGCGCCTGAAACCATGCAAATTGTGTAGAGTCCTAATTTCTTGGGGTAGAGCATTCCAGAGGATTGGCGCAGCGCGGGAGAAGTCTTGGAGTTGGGAGTGGGAGGTACGGATTAGTGCAGAGGTTAGTCGAAAGTCGTTTGCAGAGCGCAGCAGTCGGTTAGGCCGATAGGTAGAAATGAGGGAGGAGATGTAGGGGGGTGCTGCACTGTGGAGAGCTTTGTGGGTGAGAACTAGTACTTTGAATTGGATCCTATAATGAATGGGCAACCAGTGTAAGGACTGGCGAAGAGCGGACGCGTCCGAGTACCGATTAGCCAGATGGATGACCCTGGCTGCTGCATTAAGGATGGACTGGAGAGGGGATAGTTGAGTAATGGGGAGGCCAAGTAATAGAGCGTTGCAGTAGTCCAGGCGGGAGTGGATCAATGCTACAGTGAGAGTTTTTGTTCTTTCTGTAGCTTACAACTACTGGTTCATTGGCCCCCAGTAATACATTATAGGTTATGGTTACATGGCGGCATGTGTTGGGTGACAATTAGATATTGAGACTCACTGAGACACTGAATCTGATGATTTATGATGTTGTATTGCAATTTTCAGATTACTTCGATGGAGAAACAGAGATACAAATGTTTACAAATGTGTTCAGTTGTAAATTTTTCTTTATTACAGGAAAATAACGGAGAAAACACAAAGTTATATACAGTATATAATATTGGGCATATTTTATTACTTCCTTATTTTCTGTACTTATAAATTTGAGGTTCTTAGTGCACATTTTGATCAAATTATGCAAGCTCATCTGCCAACGACCAGGCGACCTAATCAGATGGGGCCCTACACTAACAAACTAACCTATTTATTGTGCTGATAATATTATTATTATAAACACAGTCCTTTCATTGCTATTACAATTATACTTATTATTGCTATTGTTAGTACTATGGGATCCCTAAAATTAAAGCTGTTGATCCAGAAGAAGGCAAAAACCCCAGGACACATTCAGCCAATTGGTGTCACAGGGGAAAAATTCCTTCTTGACCCTGGGAAAAGGCGGTCAGTCCTAGAACCCTGGATCTAATCTCCCCTAATATCTATTAAAAATGTACTAAACATGTTTAATATATTTCTAATGTTATAGTGTAATTTTATTATTACTTTACTAGCGAAATTATTACTGTTTTATGATCACTGATAATACACTTAATACTGTATTATATTACTATTCCACTACTGCTAATTCTCCTATAATCTTCCTAATACCTAGATCCTTATTCCTAAAGATGTTGATCCAGAAGAAGGCAAAATCCCTGGAAGCATTCAGCCAATTGGTGTCTCAGGAGGAAAATTCCTTCTTGACCCCGGTAAAAGGTGATCAGTCCTAGAACTCTGGATCAAACCTGCTGATGTTATTTTTCTGTCTTTACCATTATTATACAATTAATGTTATAGCTAATGCTCTTATTAGAATATTACATAGTATATTACTACTCCTAATATTATAAAAGTCTTTTAATGATTTTACTACATTTTAAAGCTTTTAATCTAATTACCATTATATGGCTATTATTTTTAGATTTGAAGCTGTCTGTCACCACAGCTGGAATTTTGGTTCCGTAGAGTTAATCAGTGGCTGATTGGTTTGAGGAGGATGGTCCTGATAATAGTCCTCCTCCCCTGAGGTTGGTGCGTAATGTATTTGAGGATGGACTGCTGGCGGATCTTCTGTCCTCTGGTTGGCTGGTTCTGAACTCTTCTGGTCAGTTGAGTTGTTGATTTTTTGTAAGTCTTCTCCTTTCACTTCTGATGTCTTATCTTCTTCTATCCCCTTGGTGTCTTTTGCCTCATCATCTTTTAGCTCTTCTAGCTCTCAATACTTCATTGCTTCCTTGGACATCTTCATCTCCTCTTCTTTTGGCTCCTCTGGTGTTATTGATGTCAGCTCAGGTTTTTCATCATAAAAATAGATTAGGTAAATTTTTTTCTGAGCTTCACGGTTGGTCGGCATGAGGCTCTAAGAAATAAATAGATTCAGTCAATTGCCTATTGAGATGTTCCTTCACATCTATGGACAGAAATTGGACAACATAATATGTGGTACCTTCATCTTGAAGATCAGTGATAGCAGGAATCTGATACAATAGATGAGGAGTTGTTGTTCTCCTCCTCCTTTGTGCAGGGGCAAGCTGTAAAGAAAGCTGATCAATCACACATTGTCCAGAGGCATCAAATCATTAAAATTAAAAAGAAAGTTCCTTTAACCCAACATCAATGTGACCTGATAGATTCTAAATGTTTCCGGGCATAGAACAGCATACAATCTACTACTGAAAGTATTTTCTAACTTTCTGCTCAAACTACAATGTGTTGCAATTCTGTGTTGGATTAATAGATATTCTGGATTATTAAGTGCTGGATTAAAGGAATGACACTATATTTTCAGATTAACTGGAAATTCTTTTTATTTAAAAAATAATCTCACATGAGAAATGTCCAGGTCCGAAGAAACATTCCAGGCGGAGATAGACGTCCTAAAGAAAACAGATAATTCCCTTAATAAATGCTTCTTCCAAAATTTTGATCAACTCATCTTGATAATCATGTAGTGGGTTAGAAAACAGTTTTTGATAGCTAGTTCTATCACTCAATAATTTAAAGGCCTGCCTCTCATACATATCATTGGGCCAGATCACCAGGTTTCCCCCTTATCTGAAGCCTTGAATAGGACATCAGTCAAATTCTGAAGATCTTCAATTGCTTTCCTTTCAGCCCTCCTGCAATTAGTAGCACCAAAGCCATCCTTGCTTAACTATTCAATGTCATTGGTCACAAGCTTAGTAAAAACCTCAACAGCAGGGCAAATACTCAATGAAGGAAATTTCTTAAGGTACTGCCACACTAAACGTTCCCGCTAGTGATCACGATAACGACGCATACTAATGCGATCGCTAGCGGGATCGTTTCAATGTCGCTAGTAGCTGCCAAACTGTGCGATCTCGTTAACGACGCTATCGCCGTTAGCGATCTCCTTAACGACTTTGGCGGTACAAAAACACCGCACATCGCTCACAAAAAGGTGCCACACTCAGCAATATATGCTCACCAGCGGGACGCCAACGATAAAAATAGGGTCCAGAACGATGTGAACGATGAACGAGATCACAGCAGGATCACAGCAGGGGCCACGTCGTTGCTACATGCCACACACAACGGCGTCACTAACGAGATCGCTAAATAGTGACGTCTTTTAGCGATCTCGTTAGCGATCTTGTTTAGTGTGGCAGTACCTTAAGACTTATTAATAAGAGAAAGGGGGAAAACTTGGCTCATCCGGTGAAGGATTGCTCTCTTCTGCCAATGCTTCAAGATTCTCAAGGGCCTCTCTTTCAAGGGTAAATACCGAAGGATCATTCCCTTCTCCTCTATAATGAAGCTTCTGTAAAATGATTTTTCAGGAAAAGAGATGCAAATCCTTGATTGCTACAAAGGAATCTAAATATTGAGACGGAGAGAAAGTCAAGCCTTTTTCAAGGACTGAAATCTGTACATCAGACAAAATGTGTTTAGATAAATTTATTACCTTAGGTTGTTCTGATTTTCCATTTTTAGCATTCCTAGTAAAGATTTCAGCCTGTCTTTTATTGCCACCAAAACATGTTCTATGTCCAACAGAATGATTTCCATCATGTTCATTTTTTGAAGTGTTACTTTCAGATATTGAAGAAACTGAACTAAATGATGAATTCCTTGGACGTGTATATTTGGCATTATTTTTCTTAAGCTGCCACATAAAAACTTTCTTTTCTTCATAATCCAAAACGTCTCTCTGATATTTTTTGAGTTTTTTTCTCACATATTTCCTTCTCCCACTTCTCTATGTCATTATTTAAATCATTAGACCAAGTTTCTAAGGTTTCTTTATTGATGTCTTTTTTCATAGTTTGTTCTAGTTTCTTCAAATCATTTTCAGTCGCAACAAGGGAATGAGTGTTGCTTTCGATTATGATTTTGAGAAACTCAGTAGAGCATACGGTGGCGGTATTCATCCACCTATGAATTAAAGTTTCATCACCAAGCTCATAAGTTGGAAAAAGTTGTACCCGCAAACCTCTTGGTATTATTTCATAAGTGACATAATTTTCCAACGAGATTTTAGTCCACCAAATTCATGTCTTTTTGAACATCGCATTTCTGTATTGTTTGAATATTTTTTTTTATCAGACTTGGAAGTAACACTGGTTGACCCTGAAGCACCCATATTGAACATACTGGAAGCCTTTAATCGCCAGGCAGATTCTCTGGCTTTGTTATCCATGATAGAGAATCGGACTCTCTGATTAAAAACAGAACATAAACATTTAAACATTCTAGTCCTTAGACCTCACTAATGGGTCACATTCCGTGTGCTACCAATACCAACAATACCCTCCAAAAAGGATACAAGGAATGTATATAAGTTGTATATAAAAAGTAATTTATTGATCAATGCACATATAATACAAAAATTAATTAAGGGTGTCATCAAATCAAACCAGGGGACGGGCAGAAATTGACACATATTTACTAAATAGTAATAAATAAATAGCCAATGGTTACAATCAAAATTGGTCCCAGATAGTACTTATATAATAAGAGAACATTGGTAGCCCATGCTGTAAATAAGACAATGCTGTTGCAGCAGGAAAATACTTCTTTATCACAGCCTATATTACAAATGCAATGCAACCCATAGAAAATGTCCTACGAATATCAAGTATCGCCATTAGGGTGCATATCATGCTAAGTCATTGCTCTTAAATTCAAAAGCTAAATGGGCTACCTGACACAAAGTCAATGTATAACTCATAGTCATATTCAATAACCATCAAAGTCCAAAAAAAACACTTATAAGGTGCATATAATGCTAATTTACCTGAGTAATGCGTCAAGAGAACTGCCACGTCCTACCCGACGCGCGTTTTGGAGTTCCTTTATCAAAGGGGCGTGTCTAAAACGGGGAAACCCACTCCTTATAAATGCCAGCCGTCCAATGAAATTTCCATCTCATAATCATGTGTTCTGACATGTGAAGAAAGTGACAAGTGCGCAGGTGCAGAGCGGATGTGACGATATGGGACAACTGAACGTCACATACGAGGTGGGCCTGAAAAGTTTGAGGCCCACCCATGAAATCTTTTTTACATGGTCTTGTTTTGCAATGCAATCTCTTATTTACTTTGTTGAATGGTCTCATGATGAGCAGTCTTGATTTATTTACATTTTTTTTTCCGTGACAGCATTTTCAAGTTTGGTGGCAAGGCTGAAATATGGGAATGGATAAATTGGCAAAGTGAGCAGTCATTCAATACCTTCAGAAAAAAGGACTGACACCATTGGAAATTCACAAGGACATGCTGGAGACATTAGGGGACAATGCTCCTTCTTATACAATGGTAAAAAAGTGGGTTGCAGATTTCCAGCGGGGACAGACATCAATTGAAGATGCTGCTCGCAGTGGTCGTCCCTCAACCGCATGCACAGAAGAAAATTTTCAAAAAAGTGCAAGACATTGTCATGGCAGATCGACGTGTCAAACAGCGGCACATTGCGCAATGTGTGGGCATATCAGTGGAGAGGGTTGGCCATATCCTAACACAGCTGCTGAACATGCATAAAGTTTCGGCCCTGACTTTTGACATTAGAGAACAAACGTCTGAGAGAACTTCGCTCTGCGGAAATGTGCAACTGTTTGAAGCTGATATTCAACTTTTTATGCAGAGATTTGTTACAATGGATGAAACTTGGGTACACCACTTTTGTCCGGAGTGTAAAGAAGACTCAAAACAGTGAAAACATCCCACCTCCCCACGCCCCAAAAAGGCAAAGGTGGTTCCATCCGCTGGCAAGGTGATGGCATCAGTGTTGTGGGATTCCAAGGGTGTCATTCTTCTGGAGTTCCTCCAGAAAGGTCAAACATCAATGGGGAATATTATGCAGCTCAGATTCATCTTCTGAGGTCATCAATTAAGGAAAAACGTCGAGGGATGCTGCGGAAAGGGGTGTTGTTTCACCAGGACAATGCGCCAGTTCACACATCAGCTGTTGCAATGGCTGCAATTCACTTCTGTGGCTTCCAACTGCTTCAGCACCCACCCTATTCTACTGATTTGGCTCCCTCAGACTATCACCTATTTCCACAGATGAAAAAGCACCTTTGTGGAAGTCGTTTTCCTTCTGATGAAGCCGTCATCAGAGCGATGGCATACCTGTGTGACCCTCAAGGGAGACTATGTCGAGAACTGATTGTAAAAATTTTGACCCACGGTCACTACTTCTGGGTCGGGCCTCGAAATTTTCAGGCGCCCTCGTACCAATGTAAATAACCTCAAATAATGTGAGATGTGCAAATAGTACAAAGCGCGATATCGCACTGAATGCAGCAGTGATTAGAAATACATTAAGATATAGTGGCACATGCCACCCTGACGTCATCTCCAAGCCAGACCACCCACATCCAGCGGTGTTGGAAAGCATTGTGTTCCACCCAACCAAAGCCAGGCGGAAGTCAAGCGCCCACACCGGTGCCAGACGTGGGACGTCGGGAGACACATCATAGGCTCATGCGCACATCCCAGCGATATAATGACTCGTGAACTTAATCTTAATGTGAAGCTAAACTAAATTTTAATAAAGTGCCGTGCATAAAGACAAAATGAATGTATATATACATAGACATGAAAATATGATTAAAATAGTGAACCATGTGCTGAAAATATTAATGGATATAAATACACAAACTTATTAAAGTGACAGATATTACATAAAATACCCATCAAATTCATGATGAACAATTATACAATAACACAATTTAAAATTATTATAGTGACTGACATTGTATAAGGATACATGTCAGATTCATGATAAACAGCATATATAGTAACAGAGATAGAATATAAATTGAATAACCTATGTAAAATGCAAAGGGTCAGGGGTAGGAGGTGGCAGTTCTCTTGACGCATTACTCAGGTAAATTAGCATTATATGCACCTTATAAGTGGTTTTCTTGGACTTTGATGGTTATTGAATATGACTATGAGTTATGCACTGACTTTGTGTCAGGTAGCCCATGTAGCTTTTGAATTTAAGAGCAATGACTTAGCATGATATGCACCCTAATGGCGATACTTGATATTCGTAGGACATTTTCTATGGGTTGCATTGCATTTGTAATATAGGCTGTGATAAAGAGGTATTTTCCTGCTGCAACAGCATTGTCTTATTTACAGCATGGGCTACCAATGTTCTCTTATTATATAAGTACTATCTGTGACCAATTTTGATTGTGACCATTTTGCTATTTATTTATTACTATTTAGTAAATGTATGTGTCAATTTCTGCCCGTCCCCTGGTTTGATTTGATGACACCCTTAATTAATTTTTGTATTATATGTGTATTGATCAATAAATTACTTTTTATTTACAACTTATATACATTCCTTGTATCCTTTTTGGAGGGTATTGTTGTTATTGGTATCACACGGAATGTGACCCATTAGTGAGGTCTAAGGACTAGAATGTTTAAATTCTACTATCCTGCAGCCACTAGGGGGAGTGCAGTGCACCAGTGTGTATATTATGCTGCTAGCACCCCCTAGTGGTGAACAACAGCAGCCCTTTGTGGCAGATTTGCCTGCTCTGCCTGCTGTTCTCTCCTATTTTGAGATTAGACAAAATAATAAAATCATCAGCAGATTCCAGATAAGAAGAATGAGGCATCAGGGAGATGAGAGAGATCAGTGTCAGTTACATCAGATGATGGGATGGGAGCACTCACCGACATCCATCTTCACTTCTCACTGTCCTGTAACAGACTGAAAAAAAGCAAACAATCATCCTCAAATTCAAATCCAGCGATCCTACTGGCTGCTGACCGGTGACATAAAACACATAGAATTTAAAGGGACAGGACTCTCTTATTTCTCTGCAGTGAATTTCATATGCGCGTCCTATAATTCTGCTTATAATATGAAGCTGTAGAGATAATCTATGGGGCATAGCTTTACGTTTTCCATACAGAAGGGCTGAAGTGTCATTATTGATATATCAAAACATTATACTTATTATGTGAGAATCAGTCATGAAGGAGTTATTATAAATTATATTATTTTCAATCACTCCTTCCTGAACAGGTTATGTTTCTAAATCTTTTTATCACACAACAGATGGATAATTTTTACAGTACGTTTATTACACAAGATCATTAGTGTCATTTCGAATAATGAATATTTCATTTTTCTTTGTCCTGTAATGTAATAATAATAATATATGTTATACTGCGCTGAGTAGCAATATATTACTGTGACCACTAGATGGCTCTGGTGCAGCAAAGATATATTCCACATCACTACCATGGAGTACTGGGCTGTGTGTGGTGTGAGCCACATGGAGTGCCAGGGAAACCTGTTACCTGCCACATGTAATCTGTAGGACCTGGAGCACATAACTGTGCCCATTCACAGCCTGCTGGGGGATAGATGACAGAGGAGGGGGCTATCTGAGTAAGGTCTCAGGCACATGGCCATATTTTTGGTCAGAGTGCTATGCATCAAAAAATCGTATCACACTCGGATCAATGTTATTCAATGAGGTAGTACAGATGAGCGATTATTTACTCAGACCAATTCCGCATGTGAAAAAAAAAAATCGCAACATGCTTGGTTTGTCCTAGGAAATTGGATGAGACTCAACTATTTATGTCTAAGGGTGCGAGAATAAAAAAATCGAATTGTACACAGACTAACTGTATAGCATCCAAATTTTACAGATCACATGTAATAACCCAAGAAAAGGAAGTTCTACTGGTAAGTAGTTTGAGCAGAAATGCAGAGTGTCCTAATTTCAACACGCCTGCAGGGAGTACTATGCCTCCAACAATTAATACCGAAATGCTGAGTGTGCAGGTCCAGGAGAGACTGGAATTATGGGACAGCATGGATCCTACACATACGGAGCGGCACAAGAAAGATTCTGCCTAGGCAGGACAGGGCTGTGTGTGCTGTGGCATAGCCTACTCTAGAAATCTTGCTCCATGGCCTGACTGGAGTAAGATTTGTGGCATATCACATGCTGTTTTTAAGAAGTGCCTAATTCATCAAGAGGCTTGCCTCCGTGACAAGACTGGCATGAAGAACGCCGGTCTTGATAAATTGGGGCCATATTTTATCAAACTTTTTGTAGGACCTGTGGGTTCAAAATGCTCACTATATAACCCTGGATACAAGCCTTGAGGGGTGTAGTTTCCAAAAAGGGGTCAGTTATGGGAGATTTCTGCTGTTTAGGCACTTTAAAGGCTGTGTAAATGTGACAAAGCATCTGCAGTCTGACTAGCTGGTTTAAGGATATAAAAATTGAAAGTTTGAAAATTGAAAAATTTTCAAAATTTTCACCCAAATTCCTATATTTTCACAAATATGCTAGTAATATTGCCTTAAATTTACCAGTAACAAAGTACACTGTGTCACGAAAGAAACCTCAGAATCACTGGGATCCATTGAAGTGTTCCTGAGTTATTTCCTTATAAAGTGACACTGACCAATTCTGCTTGCCCATGGACGGAATAGTACGTCTCAGTGATTGGCCGTGCACATAGGTGGTGTGTGGCCAATCGCGTCCGGGTGTCACTGATTCTCACAGCTGACGCCCAGCACTAATTGCCAGGAGTGGTCACAGACCGCTCCTGGCACTTTAACCCTCGGAACACTGCAATAGAACAAGATCGTAGCAATATGGGAGCCGGCAGAGAGCTGACATTCCCTCTGCCTTTGGATTGGAGACCCCGTGGCGTGACGCAGCGTCCCGATCACTGCCATTGAGACCCAATGTCATCTTGATGAAATCCGGGTATCCAGAGCTGAAAAACTTCCTGTCATGCGCAGTGCATGATCAGGAAGTCTCTCAGGTCAGTGTGCACAACATGCAGCACTGATAGCTTATATAGCATGCAGATGCTGCTTCATCTGCATACTATAGAAGCGATCAGGCTGCAAAAAATGATTGTCCCTTAGGCCTCTTTCACATATCCGTTGTGCGCCTGACGGCGCCCTCCGGCATTTTTTTGTCCAACCGCATCCGGCGAAATGTGATGCCGGATGCGGTTTTTTTTTGCATTGACTTTCATTAGCGCCGGATGGTGCCGCATGTCAGTGCGTTGTATGCGTTTTTGTCCGGATCCGGCGGAAATGTACATTCCGGTGGCCGGTCATAACGCAGCATGTAACGTTTTTATTTTTTGCCGGTGCTGCCTGATGTGCCTGAAGCGGCGCATCAGGCAGCTGCGGCAAAATGCCGGGGGCGCCGTCAGGCGCACAATGGATATGTGAAAGAGGCCTAAATGGGACAAAGTGTAAAACATAGAATGAAATAAAAAAAATAACAATTGAAAAATATTAAAAAAATAATAATAATGAAAAAAACAATATTTCTTCTATCGCTAAATAAATATTTGAATGAAAAAAAAATCTAAACGATAAAAGTACACATAATTGGTATCGCCGTGTCTGCAACGATCCGACCTATAAAACTGTGCCACTAGTTAACCCCTTTAGTGAATACCATAAAAAAAACAAGGCAAAAAAACAATGCTTTGTCATCATACGGCCGAACAAAAGGTGGAATAACACGCGATCAAAAAGACGGATATAAATAAACATGGGACCGCTGACGTCATCTTGTCCCACAAAAAAACAAGCCCCCGTACAGCTCCATCCCTGGAAAAATAAGAAAGTTATAGCTCTTAGAATAAAGCGATGCAAAAATAATTATTTTTTATATAAAATAGTTTTTATTGTATAAAAGCGCCAAAACATAAAAAATTATATAAATGAGGTATTGCTGTAATCGTACTGACCTGAAGAACAAAACTGCTTAATCAATTTTAACACACGCGGAACGGTATAAATGCTCCCCCCAAAAGAAATTCATGAATTGCTGGTTTTTGTTCATTCTGCCTCCCAAAAATCGGGATAAAAAAAGTCATGTGCCCGAAAATGGTACCAATAAAAACGTCAACTCGTCCCGCAAAAAACAAGACCTCACATGACTCTGTGGGCCAAAATATGGAAAAATTATAGCCGTCAAAATATGGTGATGCAAAAAATATTTTTTGCAATAAAAGCGTCTTCTAGTGTGTGATAGCAGCCAAACATAAAAACGCCTTTTTCACACGTCCTGATATTTCCGCTACCAGAGATGTCAGTGTCCGTGTGAGCATCTCTGCAAGATAAATAGACATGCTGCGGTCTATAAAGACGCGCCGCATGTGCATATACGCAGGGATGCCGAAGGCGTCCCTGCACGCATACTGGAGATGGGATTTCATAAAATCCTATCCACTATGCTGTAACATCGGGCCGCTGCGGATTGGACGCTGTGGCGGTATGTAGCGTCCAATCCGCAGCAAATGCTGAATGTGGAAACATACCCTAAGTGCTGTTCTCTGGTGCCGTTGCGTGTCACATGGATGACATCAATGTGTGTTATGCATATGCACATGTGCTGGATGTTTTGTGGCCCGTGCTGACATTAAAAAACAGACATGTCAGCTTGTTTTGCCCACGGACACATGGTCCGTGGAAACACACTGACATGTGCACAGACCCATTCACTTGAATAGGCAAAGAGCGCTCCTTTCCTCCTGAGGCTTTCCGCATGGCTAAGTAGCACTCTACGGCCACATATGGGGTATTGCCACATTCAGTAGAAATTGTGGGACAAATTTTGTTGCCATTTTTACCCACTACTTGTGTAAAAATGTAAAATCTTTGACTAAAACAAAATTGTCGTGGTAAAAATGTAGTTATTTTGTCCTCACTGCCCAATGGTATAAAATTCTGTGACACACCCATGGTGTCAGTATGATCACTGCACCCCACACTGCACTGTAAAATCTGGCGCTCCTTCCCTTCTGAGCTCTGCCATCTGCCCAAACATATGGGGTATCAGCGTACGCAAGACAAATTGCACAATAACATTTTGGGTCCACTTTCTTCTGTTATCCTTGGGAAAATAAAACATTGGGGCAAAAAGATCATTTGTGCGGAAAAAATATGATTTTTTATTTTTACGGCTCAACGTTATAAACTTCTGTGAAGCACTTGGGGTTTCAAAGTGCTTATCACATATCTAGATAAGTTCCTTAGGGGTCTAGTTTCCAAAATGGTGTCACTTGGGGGTTTCCAATGTTTAGGCACATCAGGTGCTCTCCAAATGCGACATGGTGTCCGATCTTAATTCCAGTAAATTTTGCGTTGAAAAAGTAAAACGGCGCTCCTTCCCTTCCGAGCTCTGCCATGCACCCAAACAGTGGTTTACACCCATATATGGGGTATCAGTGTACTCAGGACAAATTGCACAATAACTTTTGAGGTCCAATTTCTAATGTTACCATTGGGAAAATAAAAAATTGTGGGCGAAAAGATCATTTTTGTGGAAAACAAACTGAAACTTAGGGTCCTGTTCCAATTCTTGTTTTGCCCATTCTGCAAATTCAGCGCGCCGATCTGGGTCATCCTTGTTGAGATGCTGCAGCAGCTGGATTTTGTAAGGGTGTCATTTGTGAGTAGCTAATATCCGCCGAAGGGATGTTCGACTGATGCCAGATTGGCGCGCTGAATTTGCAGAATGGACAAAACAAAAATTGGAACAGGACTCTCAGTTTACACAGTACATTATGTTCAGTGATGAGGAAAACTTTTTTGGGTGGGCCATTTATATGGATACGCCTAAATAAAATGGGAATGGTGACAGTTTTCTTGAGTAGGGTGTCTTGTATTGAAATCTGCTGCAATGACCCGGGTACTGCGTTCACCAGACATCAACACAGTTTCTATCTGCTCCTCACGTGTTAACCTCTGCGACATGTCAATGTCTGTAAACAAAGACAAACTTGTAAATAACTCATGAAAGAATAAAGTTATGTTAAAACCAAGCACACCATTGTTTTTCTTGTGAAATTCTCAACGAGTTTGAGGTGTCACTTGACCCTCTTCCCATTGGAAAAAATAAAGTTGGATCCAAAATGGCCAACTTCAAAATGGCCACCATGGTCACCACCCATCTTGAAATGTTTTCAGCCTCCCATATCCTAATGTGCCACAAACAGGAAGTTGATATCACCAACCATTCCCATTTTATGTAGGTGAATCCATATACATGGCCCACCCTGTATAATAAATTATTTAATAAATAACATCAAGATTTTCAACGTTTAAAAAGAGCAATAAACTCAAGGATCAACTTTAAAATGGCTAACTTTCCCCACCTGGCCACCCCCAAACCCCTCAGCCATTTCTCAGTCGCGGTTTGCAGACTCATATTGAAAATATCCAACCCAATAGAGTCTAAGTGGACACCGTCTTTCCTATAGAGCCCCGGTATAAAACCTTCTAGGTCAATGTGTCTATGGGAAAACCCACCCACCACGGCATAAAATGTTCAAATGTTTATTGAATCTTTTGCGAATGGATTCTAGAAACTGCAGATTCGCAGAGGACCATATCAAGTGTGTCACGATCTCAGAGAAGACAATAGTGGCATATGGAAACATGGAGTGTGCGACTTTTAAATCTTGTCGCACTTGCCACAACTAATCAGTCGTGCGTATTCTTCCAAGATCGTTACCAGCTAAGTGCACAATAATCAAGTCATTGTTGGGCAACTGGTGAGATAAACTATTCAATGTAAGGCAGAGAGCTTCCCATTTCATGCGCTCATATGTTTGATGATGATTTATATTTATTTAAGTTTTTTGTGCTTTTTTATATACACAAAAGTGGTGATCTATAATTCACCATGAAAGACACCACACAAATGGTATATGAATCAATAAATATTTATTTTCTCACATATGAGACAATTAAAAAAGAGAAGATGCAAGATATAATAAAAGAGGGACGCTATTCTAATAGGAGAGCCACTAAACAAAATCAATCCTTAGTATAAACCCCATATAATATGAGGAAGCAACAATGCATAGCTATAAATGTCTATACATAGATACATATACGGTTGCTGTTAACCAATAAATGTGCAACAACACAAGGTAAAGGAGATCACAAATGTGAAATAACCTCAGCGGCCAATACCACTTATCTAGCTGATGATATGAATACATCAACGATACTGAATATGAAATATACACATGCAATGCACAAAAAACATACCAGTGGTGATGGAGTGGAAATCCCCAGATGTCCCTCTGTCCCGACACGCGTTTCGCACTGCTTCTTCGGGAGGCGTGTATATGTAGCAACTGAAGAAGGCCATGTGTGTTGTTGTTATTCTTGGCTGCATTAAAATTTTGGAAATTTACTTCAAAGTTGAGTGCCTAAGTTTTCTTACTATTTGGTATACAGTGTGGGAACCTACTGACGGCACCATCTTGGTAGTGCACATGGGATTTCTCTTCTCCCACAATCCAGACATACTTTCCACCTGTAGATGAAACAGCAAATGTTAGATGATACTATCAAGCCGAATGTACAATTTAACCCTCCCAGAAGCCCATCTCCCAATCCTCTTAATCTTGCTTTCAGTTAAACCCATCTTAGCCACCTCCATCGCTGAGCCAATGCAAAAAGAGTGGGAGGAAAATTGAAAATTCTCCAACCCCAGCTTAGCCAAGCAGCAACGTAATACTGACTTGAACTGGAACCAAGTCAATGTAACCCCGTTCTCATGGATAAACAATGGGCCGTCAATCCTGGGACGAACCAATAACCAATTGGTTAGACTAGCATGGGGGCAGAGTTCCAATCCTGGTATACACCATGTTCCAAATTATTATGCAAATTGGTTTTAAGTGTCACAGCATTTTGTTTTTTTTGTAAATGAAACCCATTGATGGTATTGTGTCTCAGGGTTCTTTGGATCACTGAAAACAATCTCAGATGCCTGTGATAAATAGTTTGCCATGTGAGCCCAATAAAAGAAAAACTGGATGTTCCACACTATTAAGCAGGCCAGAGTTTTCAAGTAACATGGGAAAGAAAAAGGATCCCTCTGCTGCTGAAAAGCATCAAATAGTGCAATGCCTTGGTCAAGGGATGAAAACATTAGATATTTCCTGAAAACTTAAGCGTGATCATTGTACTGTTAAGAGATTTGTGGCTGATTCTGAGCACAGATGTGTTTGTGCTGATAAAGGCAGAATGATTAAGGTTTCTGCCAGGGAAGTTCATTGGATTTAGAGAGCAGCTGCTAAAAAGCCATTACAAACCAGCAAACAGATATTTGAAGCTGCTGGTGCCTCTAGAGTCCCTCGAACCTCAAGGTGTAGGATCCTTCAAAGGCTTGCTGTGGTGCATAAACCTACTATTCGGCCACCCCTAAACAGTGCTCACAAGCAGAAACGGTTGCAGTTGGCCCAGACATACATGAAGACTAATTTTCAATTAGTCTTGTTTACTGATGAGTATCGAGCAACCCTGGATGGTCCAGATGGATGGAGCAGTGGATGGTTGGTGTATGGCCCACATGTCCCAACAAGGCTGCGATGTCAGCAAGGAGGTGGAGGAGTCATGATTTGGGCCAGAATCATGGGGAAACCGCTGGTAGGGCACTTTAAGGTTCCTGAAGGAGGGGAAATTACCTCTGCAAAGTATATAGAGTTTCTGACAACTTTCTTCCATGGTATAAAAAGCAGAAACGTGCCTTCAGGAGCAAAATCATCTTCATGCATGACAATGAACCATCTCATGCTGCAAAGAATACCTCTGAGTCATTGACTGCTATGGGCATAAAAGGAGATAAACTCATGGTGTGGCCACTATCTTCCCCTGACCTCAACCCTATAGAGAACCTTTGGAGTATCATCAAGCAAAAGATCTATGAGGGTGGGAGGCAGTTCACATCAAAACAACAGCTCTAGGAGGCTATTCTGACTTCATGCAAAGAAATACAAGCAAAAACTCTCCAAAAACTCACAAGCTCAATGGATGCAAGAATTGTGAAGGTGATATCAAAGAAGGGTTCCTATGTTAACATGTAACTTGGCCTGTTAGGATGTTTTGGAGTTAAATAGCTTTTTTGTTCAGTGAATGTGACCTCCTAATGCTGCAAATTCCACAAATGAGCATTTTCAGTTCTTTAAAACATATCAAATGTTTAGAAATTCTACTGTGCCTAATAATTTGGAACAGTGCATTTTGAGTTTTTATTCATTTTGGAGATTATACTGTTATCATTGGGAGGTTTCTTCAATAAAATTCGATGTATACTCTAATGGGTGATGACTTTTATTAGACTGACTGTCATTTGCACTGACCACTTAGGAAAATCAGAGAAAAATATAATTTGCATAATATTTTGGAACATGGTATAGACTGGAGGTGTACCGACCTGGTCCGTTTAAGACCTGCGAACCCTAATGACCACCTTATTTGCCATTATAGCAATGTCCTTGACAGTCAACCCTGAGGGACAATATCTGCTCTAACAAATCAACTCACCTATGTGTAAGGCTCCAAAAAACGCCAAAGAGAAACAAGATTTAAACAGAATAACTTTGAAACAGAATGTAAAACCTCCACATTTGGGACATTAAGTCAATAGAGATAGCTTTCCTTCCGTCCACTCGGAAGTGCTGTTTCTCCAAACGCTTGAAGAATTGTTTAGCTGGAAATAAAAGCAAAATAGAAGAATCACTGTTGTGTTTTGGTAGCTGAGGAGAATAAGCAAAAACGGCAATACACCAGAGAGGCTGGAACCTATTGGATTGCAGTAACCTGAACTAACCACACAACTAGAGGTAGCTGTGGAGCGTTCCTACGTTGATCCTAGACGCCTCGTCACAGCCTGAGAGATAACTACACCTAAAGGCAGAAAGATGAAAGCTATCTGCCCCGGAGAAGATCCCCAAAGAAAATAGGAAGCCCCAAACATGTAATGGCGGTTAGACAAGAAGAAGCACGGACACAGACAGAAAATAGAATAAGCAAACGATGGGGCCCAATCTGTCTAGACAGAAAAGTACAGGAAAGGATACTCACTGCAATAAAAAAAAACCCCTAAAAAATACCAACTCTTCTGATTGCAAAAACACCTGAGATCACACGATCTCTACCACCTCAATCAGATCTCTGGTGTAACAAAACTAAGCCGCAGCCACTGAAAAAACAGGAAAAAGCAAATGAACAAATAACAGTGGCTTCAGAAAAACTGAGAGGAGCACAAGCCCCCGGAGGGGACCTGGCTGACCTCCACAGAAGTGCAGGGAACAATGCAAAAAGCAAGCACAAAAATAAAAGCAGAAAATATCTTATCTGATAGCAGAAGATGCAGGCAAGACTCAGCAAACTTCCAAATGAACCAGGAACCACAATTGAGACAAGAACAATTGATCACCGGCAACCATCATGGGAGGGAACCTCCCTTATATCAGACCAGTCAGTGATCCCCGGTTGCCATTCCTCACTGAAAGGTTCAGTACTGTCTGTAACCACCAGAGGGAGCCTCTGCTCAGAAACCATCTCTAGCACATTCATAACAGTACCCCCCTTGAGGAGGGGTCACCGAACCCTCACTTGTGCAACCAGGCCGATCAGGATGAGCTTGGAGATAGGCACGGATCAGTCTCCTAGCATTGATGTCCGAAGCAAACACCCAAGAATTGTCCTCCTGACCATAACCTCTCCACTTAAACAAATACTGGAGTTTTTGTCTAGAAAACGAGAATTCAATATTTTCTCAACCACATACTCCAGATTGCCCTCAACCAAAATAGGGTCAGGAGGCGCAGCCATAGGAACCACTGGCTCGACAAACCTCTTCAATAAGGACTTGTGGAACACGTTATGGATCTTAAATGTCCCTGGAAGAAGCAAACGGAAGGAAACAGGATTAAGAATCTCCATGATCTTATAAGGTCCAATGAACCTAGGCTTAAACTTTGGAGATGCAACCCTCATAGGGATATTTCTTGAGGACAACCAAACCAAGTCCCCCACTTTAAACCGAGGACCATCAGTCCTATGCCGGTTGGCAAACCGTTGGGCCTTCTCCTGAGAGAGAGACAACCTCTCCACTACCTGGTCCCAAATCTGCTGCATTCGTTCCACAACAGAGTCAACACCCGGACAGACAGAAGCCTCCGCCTGTCCCGAAGAAAATCGAGGGTGAAACCCAAAATTGCAGAAAAATGGAGACATCAAGGTGGCAGAGCTAGCCTATTATTAAGAGCAAACTCAGCCAAAGGCAAAAAAGAGACCCAGTCATCTTGATCAGCAGACACAAAACATCTCAAATAAGTCTCCAAGGTCTGGTTTGTTCTCTCGGTTTGTCCATTGGTCTGATGATGAACAGCAGAGGAGAAAGATAATTGAACACCAAGTTTAGAACAAAATGTCCTCCAAAATCTGGAAACAAACTGGACTCCTCTGTCAGAC
Organism: Oophaga sylvatica; assembly: GCA_033576555.1. Taxonomy (NCBI): domain Eukaryota; kingdom Metazoa; phylum Chordata; class Amphibia; order Anura; family Dendrobatidae; genus Oophaga; species Oophaga sylvatica. The sequence continues at coordinate 221,934,044 of JARQOD010000003.1, read as the reverse complement.
ACAATGTTCTCCGGAATGCCATGTAACCGAACCACGTGCTGAAGGAACAAAGGCACCAATTCGGAGGAGGAAGGTAACTTAGGTAATAGCACAAGATGTATCATCTTGGAAAACCTAACACAGATTACCCAGATAACGGTCAATCTCTGAGAAACAGGGAGGTCGGAAATAAAATCCATAGAGATATGGGTCCATGGCCTCTTGGGCACAGGTAATGGCATTAACAAACCACTAGAGTGAGAGCAAGGCTTGGAGCGAGAGCAAGTCCCACAGGACTGCACAAATTCCCTGACGTCACGAGACAAAGTAGGCCACCAAAAGGACCGACTCACCAAGTCTCTGGTACCAAAAATCCCGGGATGACCAGCCAACGCGGAACAATGAATCTCAGACTTCACACTCTTCTTCTTCTAGGGCAGCGCTCAGGTTTATCCTCCTGACACCCTTCCAGAGCCAGTCTCAAATTGGGCGAGATGGAGGAAAGAACACCCTCTTTAAAATAACAGTAGGATCAGGTAACTCAGGAGAGTCCGCAAAGAAACTCCTCGAGAGGGCATCCGCCTTAACATTCTTAGTGCCAGGAAGAAAAGAAACCACAAAATTAAAACGTGTGAAAAACAAGGCCCACCTGGCCTGTCTAGGATTAAGTTGCTTGGCTGATTCGAGATAAACCAGATTCTTATGGTCCGTGAGGACCACCACCTGATGCTTGGCTCCTTCCAGCCAATGTCTCCACTCTTCAAAGGCCCACTTCATGGCCAATAACTCCCGATTACCCACGTCATAATTACGTTCACTTGGAGAAAATTTTCGAGAGAAAGATTCACAAGGGTTACTCTTAGAGGTCTCTGGATCTCTTTGGGACAAAACGGCGCCTGCCCCAATTTCAGAGGCATCAACCTCCACCTGAAATGGTAGAGAAACATCAGGCTGCCGTAGAACAGGAGCAGAAGTGAATCTCTGCTTAAGTTCCTGAAACGCAGAGACTGCCTCAGGAGGCCAATTCACCACATCAGAACCCTTTTTGGTCAAATCAGTCAATGGTTTAACAATACCGGAGAAATTACCAATAAATTTATGATAAAAATTGGCAAAACCCAAAAATCTCTGAAGAGCCTTTAATGAAGTAGGTTGGACCCAATCACAGATGGCCTGAACCTTGACTGGGTCCATTTCAATAACAGACGGAGACAAAATGAATCCCAGAAATGAGACCTTCTGTACGCCAAAAAGACACTTTGATCCCTTCACATACAGTGCATTCGCTCTCAAAATCTGGAACACAATCCGAACATGTTTCACATGAGAGTCCCAGTCATTGGAAAAAAATCAAGATATCATCCAAATAAACAATTGTAAATTTATCCACAAAATCCCTGAAAATATCATTCATGAAGGATTGGAAGACGGTGTCGTCACTGTTATCTCGTTAACCCTTTCCTCCTCGGAATGTGGTACCAGAGAGAATAAGACACAGACCAAAGTGTGCGTCAATAAACTCTGCTTTTTATTGCTAACGAAGGGATTTATATACATCCCATAAGCAGGAAGCGGAATTACCATATATGGTGTTTACACAACTTATCACTAAATAGATAGAATACTGGTTTTAAACAAGAAAACTCCATTTTTGCCCTTGACAGTACAGGATGTCTTCTCATAACTCAAGCGAGAGGGGGGTGTATTATCTCAAAGGAAGCAACATCTTATCTCAACTTCTGCTATGCGTCAGCCTGTCTGACAAGAACCAAGGTCTTCTGAAGAAATGCTGATTTTAACTCTAACATTCCCTCCTTTTGTTCCTTCATTTGATCAATACACATCTTCATACCTCCTCTGTGTCCTAGTACATCGTTTAATACACATCAAAACAGATTTTAAAAACTAAATAGATAGCAAGACATATCAATAAAACCTGTAGGCCAGCTTGTATTATCTCAGTCAGCCATCCCCTATGCCTTTGAACCAATTTGCGGGGTTAAGAAAGGAGAAAGTATTTGCCCACCATGAATCTTGATTCTTCAGATTTGCCTCATCATATAGTTTCCTTAACTTTACGACATCCTCTAGCTTATGTTTAAGGGTTTAAAACACTAGAATTATCAATATAATGACAACATGCAGGTCCAATAATCTGGCACATCCCTCCTTGAGCTGCAGTCAGGTAATCTAACACAAGGGTATGTTGGTTAGTAACAATAATTAACTGGTTCTGTACTGCAAGGGACCCATTCATGATATCTAAAATATCCCATATTTGATCATCTAGGTAGTCTGTGGATTCTACCAACTTATCCCATGTCTGAGTTATCATAGGGTAGATAAATAATGCACTGAAAAATTTATTTGCTATCCCCATCTACACGGCTAAGTCTGTTCCAAGCATCCGTTACTGCAAGGATACAAGCAAATGTCATTAGTAGCATCATTTCCTCTTCTGGAGGCTCTCCAAGGATCTTCTTACAATGCGATGCGTGGATCCAAGTTTCCTTGCCTTGTAGCTTGACTGCGGTACTTGTCGTCAGTAGAACTTGAAAAGGTCCATCAAATCTCGGATCCAGACTCTTTCTCACATGTCTTTTAATGACTACCCAGTCTCCGGGCTGCAGGCTGTGACTTCCAGGATCCTGGTTCGGATCTGGAAGAGAACTGAAGACATTATCATGTACTTTCTTAAGTCTTTTATGAAAATCCCTTACATATGAGCTTAATACATGGTTACTCATTTCCAGTGCTTGGGGAAAGAAACATCCTAAGCTAGGCACTTTGCCATTTCGTCTTTCTACTTTTTCACTGCTTTGTGGATGATATGGGGTGTGGAAAGCTTGTTGAATTCCCAGAGCTGTCAAGACTTCATTCATTATTTCACCTGTGAAATGTGTACCTCTGTCACTTTCGATCACCTCTGGTACTCCATACCTGCACACCACCTCCGCAAGCAGCTTCTTTGCGGTTGCCGCAGCCGTAGCCTTGGCAATCGGGAAAACCTCCGGCCAACCTGAGAATAAATCAATACAGACCAACACGTATACTCCCATGACCCTGATTTTGGCAGCTGAATATAATCAATCTGCAGTCTCTGGAAAGGATAGAGGGGCTGAGGGGCGTGTTTGGGTGGTGTCTTGACTACCCTTCCCTGATTATGTGTAGCACATACCATGCATCCCTGGATTAGGCCTTCTATACAGGTGGAAAAGCCTGGTGCTACCCAATGCTTCTGCATCACGCTCATTACAGCAGTTTTGGACTGGTGGGTTGGCCCCATGTAACATCTGGGCGACCGCAGGGTACAATGCCCTTGGAAGGCATCGACACATCCCTCTTCCCCATACCCCATTTGCTTCATTCAGACATACACCTTCTTTTTCCCACTTTTCTACTTCCTCCTGGTGCACCTGAGCCTGCATCTGGGATAAGGCATCCTCCGACACAAAGGGATTTTTGGGAGCGCTTACCTGGTGCATCGTTACCCCTTGGAGTGGTCTACTGGCTGCTGTTTTTGCTGCTGCATCGGCCATTGCCTTTCCTTTACTCACCTGATCAGTGCGTCTGGTATGTGCTTTAACTTTTATGACAGCTACCTCTTTTGGTAATTGTAATGCATCAATTAACTGCTGGACTGCGTCAGCATTTTTAATGGGATGTCCTGCTGCCGTCAGGAATCCTCTAGATTTCCAAATTGGACCAAAATCATGAGCTATACCGAATGCATATCTAGAATCTATGTAGATGTTAACAATTCTACCTTCAGCTATCTTACAGGCCTCGGTCAGAGCCTTAAGTTCAGCCTCCTGGGCCGACTGATGTGGGAGCATTGGTTCTGCTTTGATTACTGCATTCAGGGAGACGATGGCATACCCAGTGTGGAAGGTACCTGAGTCATCTTGGAGGCGAGATCCATCTACAAAAAATTCAAAATCAGCATTAAGTTGTCACGCTGTATAGCAGATATATATATGTGATGACAGTAATCTATATCAAAAGGGCAACATACTATATAACATGCGCATAGATATATGATAACATAGAATTACCTGACAGAATGTCCAGTGGGTCAATACGGAATTCGTTATACGCTGTCTCCGGCTAGAGGGTGACCGGGGTCTATGCTGACCCTAAACTGGGGTCCTAACTAATCCCTCTACCTGGAGGTACTGTTAAAGGTACAGAGGTCCAGGCCACCAGCGTAAACCCTGTCTCCTATCAATCCCTGCCAACTGTAATCTAGTCCTAAGAAGGACCCTGATTACCACCAAAGGGAATGAACAGGTAACGGTTAATAAACAGAAAGACATACAAGAAAGACAAGAAATAACGTAAATAAAGTCTTACATACAACACTCACACACAGTAGGAACACCTAAGGTCTCAGAGATAAACTATAAGCTATAAGAGTAAAAACAACTAAGGAACTCTTAGCTTAAGTATTCTCAGAACCGATCCAGTCTGCTAGACTACATGAATGCTTTCACCGGCATCTAACAAGCAGACTGGCAGGTATATGAAGGAATCTAATTAGAACATAATCAAAAGCAGCCGGGCGAGGCTGGACCTAGTCTTAGCAAAGAGCTAGGTAAAATTAACTCCCTCATTACCAAACACAAAGAAACAGCAACTCAGCTGTGAGAAGTCAGAGTGTGTAATCACGACGATCCTCGTGGCGATACACCCATGACATAAGTCTTCCAGTTTCAAACACTGTGGGTAGGCCTGCTGTTTCCTGTGCCATAAGCTGAACACAATCATGAGGAATCTCCTCTCTTGGATCTTCTTTGTACAATACCGTACCTGACCCCTCCTTTAGATCCGAGAGAGGTAACAATGTGGCAGGATTAAGTGTGGTACATCTCTGCAAAGAAACATTTGGAGGCATTAAAACTGCACATTGCAATCGAAGGTGATGTGCAGCTGAAAGGTGTGCCGGTTGCACCTGGTTCAGTATGGTGTATACATCATGAGGTGTAAGTACTGTCAGTGGGTGATCAAGAACAATGTCTGACGATTTGTGGAGCAATAGTCCTACAGCATGTACTGCCCGTACACAGGACGGGGCACCTCTAGCCACTGCATCTAGTCTTCCACTGAAATAGGCTGCAGGCCTTTGATTGTCACCATGTAACTGAGTCAATACCCTGCCGCGTGTCCCTGCTGTTCGTGGAGATACAGGGTGAATGGTAGTTCATAGTTGGGGATTCCTAGCACTGGAGCTCCACAATCCTGTTTTTGAGAGAATAAAAACAGTCTATACCTTCAGGAGTTAGTTTAAAAGGCACAATGGTGATACAGTCATAGAGAGGCTGCATGAGGATTGATACAGCATGTATCCACTGCCTGCAGTAGGAAACCAGTCCAAGAAATGTCCTAAGAGCGGCAACATTAACAGGCATAGGAAAATTCTGTACAGCTTCTTTGCGAGCGCTGGTCAGATGTCGCGCCCCCGGTGTAATGCAATGTCCCAAAAAAATAACTGAAGATTTACAAAATTGAAGTTTATCCTTTGATGCTTTACATCCAGCTTGGTACAGAAACAACATGAGTGATATTGTTGCAGTGTGACACTGTTTCCTGGAGGGGGCACAAATCAGTAAAGGGTATGCCACACTAAGCAAGATCGCTAACGAGATCGCAAAAATACGTCACTATTTAGCAATCTCGTTAGCGACGTCGTTGTGTGTGGCATGTAGCAACGACGTCGCCCCTGCTGTGATCTCGTTGATCGTTCACTAGAGTTCTGGACCGTATTTTGATCGTTGGCGTCCCGCTGGTCAGCCTGAATCGCTGTGTTTGGCACCTTTTGTGAACGATGTGCGACCTCGTTGACGACGCATTAGTCAGCGGCGCAGGCGGGACTTTGTTTTCTTTCATTAACGCCCTTCAGCTCCGATTGGTGACCACAACATCACCTCAGCTATAATAACTGCCCCCCATCTATTGTTTCCAGAGCACTTTATGGGTCTCTTTGTGCTTTGTTGCGAGGATAGTATCGTGTGTCGGAGTTTTGCGATCCTGTTTGTGGCGCAGTGGTGGGTTTTTGCGATCCTGTCTGAGTTGCTAGAGCACCATCCATCCCATTTGGATTTGGATCTTCGGGATATTTGGATATATATATATATATTTGGTACATATTGTTTGTGATGTTATTTGATAATGTTTTTTAACCTTATTTTTTTTTTTTTGGTCTGCTTTATTTATTTTACACCCCTTTTTTTTTTAATTTTTTCGTCTGCTTTATTTATTTTACACCCCTGACCTTATTTTTTTTTTTTGCTTTATTTATTTTACACCCCTGACCTTATTTTTTTTTTTTTCGTCTGCTTTATATATTTTACACCCCCCACCATTTTAGACATTTGTAAACTGTATATTAAATGTTAACTGAAAACTTTAATTTTTTTTTTTATATATTTTTTATTCTACTCTTTATTTTATTTTGTTTAAACACTTTATTAATAATAATTAATTAGTAATTAACTTTTCTCTTCTTTACCGTACAGGTTGCACATAATGAACCTGTCCACCGCGGAGCGTGTGATTGTGGCAGTTGCACTATCTATAGAGGCAGATCGACAAGAAGAGGCGCGGGTGGAAGAGAGGCGCTCCAAGCGAAAGCGTCGCATGTGGACCAGGGAATGGCTGGAGCAGAGGTCCAGAGGGAGTTGCAGGAGAAGAATCCGCAGGATTTCCGGAATTATCTACGGATTCATTCAAGCTCCTACTGGAAGCTGTGAGGCCACTCATTGAACGGCAGGATACCCGAATGCGTGCAGCTGTTTCAGCAGAGGAATGTTTGGCAGTAACGCTGCGATTTCTGGCAACCGGACGTTCAATGAAGGATTTACAATTTTCTGCTGCAATTTCTCGGTTGCTGCTTGGAGAACTAATTCCGGAGACATGCAACGCCATCGTCCGCAGTTTACGGAGCTACATGCCTTTTCCCAAATCAGTGGCGGAATGGCAAATTATTGCCTCTGATTTTGAAAGGATTTGGCAGTTCCCAAACTGTGGTTGTGCCTTGGATGGCAAACATGTGCGGATCACGCAACCAGCCAAAAGCGGATCCTTTTTTCATAACTACAAGGGCTACTTCAGCACGATCCTCATGGCCCTTGTTAATGCCAATTATGAATTTATTGACGTTAATGTTGGCATTAATGGAAGGGTTTCTGATGGTGGCGTTTTGGAGCACACAACTTTTGGTGAACGGTTGTTTAATAATAAACTTAACTTGTCAACCAACATGGACACCACCGCCAACCTAAACTTTGTTTTTGTGGGCGATGAAGCCTTCCCCCTTCATGTGCATCTTGTGAAACCATATCCACAAAAGACTTTGACAGGGGAAAGGCGGATTTTTAATTACAGACTGTCTAGGGCACGGCGCGTTGTGGGTGGAGAATGCCTTCGGCGTAATGGCCAACCGCTTCAGGGTTTTCCACACTCCAATCAACATGAAGCTGGAATCTATAGACTCTGTGGTGTTGGCCTGTTGTGTGCTGCACAATTTTCTACGCAAACGCGATGCTGGTACTTACAGTCCGCCAGGCTTCATGGACTCGGACAGCAATGGTGACGTGGTGCTCGGAGAATGGCGTGACAATGATCCCGCTATTGCAGGCCTTCAACCTGTCAATCAAGGCAGGAGCAAGGACGATGCGAAGGCCGGCCGAGACAAGTACTGCCAATACTTTAATGGGCCTGGTGCAGTGAGTTGGCAGCATCAGGTCTAGTTTGATTTTGATAATGTTTGACTTTTGCCTTTTTTTAACAATGTTTTTATAATAAAAAAATTTTATTTTAAAAATGCATTCGTGTTTTTTTTCAATTATTTTACCTATATGGGAGAAGGGCTAATGATGGGTGAGATGTGGGGAGGGAGTAATGCGGATGGCAAAGAGACATGTTACCAGCAGCTGCAGTTTTTAAAATCTTTTCAAAGGCTTTTTTGTTGTCTATTTTTTGTTTTACATTGTATCTACTTGTCACACACGGGGTCATGGGAGTACCATCAGTCATAGGAGTTAATTGTTAAAAAAATAAAGAAAAAAGTTTCAAATACTTACAATTATTTTAAGGGCCTATGGTCTCACTAGCGTTCAAACATTATAATTAAATATAACAGATAATACACCACAGCTGCATATATAAAGTTTAAATATAATAATATATATTATAGTCATATATGAAAGATTAAAAAATTGTTATAAATATATTTGAAAATTCTTGGGAGGTAAAGGTCAACATTCACCAGGGAATCACAGCTATTCACAGATATGCGACGCCATTGTGATCGCAATGTGACTATTGTCACGAGCTCCAGCTATACAGATATGCATACAGATATGCAAAGCCATTGTGATTGCAAGGTGAAGATTTTCGAGCCCCAGCCATACAGATATGCGACGCCATTGTGATCGCAATGTGACTTGTCACGAGCTCCAGCTATACAGATATGCATACAGATATGCAAAGCCATTGTGATTGCAAGGTGAAGATTTTCGAGCCCCAGCCATACAGATATGCGACGCCATTGTGATCGCAATGTGACTATTGTCACGAGCTCCAGCTATACAGATATGCATACAGATATGCAAAGCCATTGTGATTGCAAGGTGAAGATTTTCGAGCCCCAGCCATACAGATATGCGACGCCATTGTGATCGCAATGTGACTATTGTCACGAGCTCCAGCTATACAGATATGCATACAGATATGCAAAGCCATTGTGATTGCAAGGTGAAGATTTTCGAGCCCCAGCCATACAGATATGCAACGCCATTGTGATCGCAATGTGACTATTGTCACGAGCTCCAGCTATACAGATATGCATACAGATATGCAAAGCCATTGTGATTGCAAGGTGAAGACTCATGAGCCCCAGCCATAAAGATATGAGACGCCATTGTGATCGCCTAGCTTGGAACCGTTGTTTTGCAATCTCAACAGCATCTCATATCTGTGCTTGGCTGGGCGCATGGCTGCTGCGGTCACTTTGCAATCGCAATACCGTTTTGCGTCGCGAGTGCGGCCGCACGTAACATGCGCACACTGTGACGTCATGGCTCTGGCGTCGCCCAATGCGGTGTTTGTAATGGCGGCAATGGCGGCGGCGAGACAGCGAGGGCCTAAATGGACGGACGAGGAGGTCCTTTTTTAATTAAAAAACGGACCGTTGGGATTACTTCTGCAGGCTTTCTGTGGCGCATCCAATGCGCCACAAAAGGGTATGCCTGCAGAGAATCCGGCGGGGCCTGGAGAGGCGCTTCAATGTGCAGCGGACCAGAGAACAGATCCGCAAGAAGCTGGCAGACCTACGATACCGCTCACGCGATAGGGTCGCCAGCATCCGGGCCCAGCTACGCAGGCCTCTGAGTGAGTATTGATGAGGGTATCTGGAGAGGTTATGTTTTGTGGGTTAGGCTACTTTCACACTTGCGTTTTTTTTGCGCTGCGTTTCGAGCGCACATGAAGCGCATTAAAAAAACGCATGCAAACGCTTATAAACGCTGCGATATTTAGTCGCATCTGCATGCGCATTTCGACAAAAAAACGCAGCGTTTGTCTGCGATTTCATGCGTTTTTGCATGCGTTTGCGGTTTTTTGGCGCATGCGTTGTCTATGTGTCACATTTCTATCATCTCTGTCTCCATCATCTCTGGCTCTATCATCTCTGTCTCCATCATCTCTGGCTCTATCATCTGTCTCCATCATCTCTGTCTCAATCATCTCTGTCTTTTTTGACCGGAAAAAAAAATGCAACATGTAGCGTCTAGCGCATATGGGCGCACACCGGGAAAATGCGCAGCGCACGACAAACGCACATGAACGCGTGCAAGCGCTAGACCCTGCGCCCGCCATGTTAAAGATAGGGGAACATTGCGCATGCGTCCGATAGCGCAAGTTGCGCTGCGCAAAAAAACGCAAGTGTGAAAGTAGCCTTATCTACCTATATCCATGCACCCGCAGTGATGGGAGTACCAGCAGTGATGGGGCAAGGCAGTGAAGGGAGTACCAGTCGTGAGGGGGTTTACAGGCATAGATGGAAGTACTGGCAGTAATGGGAGGACCAGTAGTGATGGGAGTACCAGCAGTGATAGGGCAGGCAGTGAAGGGAGTACCAGTCGTGAGGGGGTTTACAGGCATAGATGGAAGTACTGGCAGTAATGGGAGGACCAGTAGTGATGGGAGTACCAGCAGTGATAGGGCAGGCAGTGAAGGGAGTACCAGTCGTGAGGGGGTTTACAGGCATAGATGGAAGTACTGGCAGTAACGGGGTTAGTAGAAGGATTATTTGACTGAATTGTATATTTTATTTACAGCACCACCTTCACCAGCTGCTGCGGCTCCACCGTCCCCAGCTACCCCTCCACCTCATCATCTCCTTCCCCGGCTACCCCTCCACCACCATCATCACCACACCTCTCCAACCCTTCAACCCCTTCTCCGGCAGCAACCCCCCCTCCTGATTCTGTGGGTTCCAGCCCTACCCCAGGAAATGCCTTCTCTCCAGCATCATCCCGTGACACGGATGCAGGCTCCCCATCAGGTAATTAACGCACATTATATAAGCTTCAGACAAGTTTGAGAACTTTGTAAGGTCTTATATGTAATGACTGTTGTGATATAATTTTTTTTTCTTTTTTTTCCATAGCCGGCGGAGCAACAGGTTCTGGGTGGGCGGTCAGCGGTTCCTCTGAGGAAAACCGTAAGTGTTAACAAACATAACATGTACATGTTGATGTTGCAACTGAATTCCCTGGTTAACTGTTACCTTTACCTCCACAGAAATCCCAACTGCCCAGGACCTGTTGCTGTCACACCGCCGGCTGATGGCGGCAATGAGCAGCGCTGTGGCAGGCATGCAAGCAGCGGTGGCAGCGCTGCAAAATGCCATGGGAGCTCTGCATCACCACGGAGTGATGCTGGAGAGGGTATTTTCTGGACTCCGGGGCCCTCGTTAATTTTTTTTTTGTTAATTATTTTTATTTTGTTAATATTTTGTTAATATTTTTTTATTTTATTATGTTACTGTTTTTTGTTTTTATTTAAATTTGATTTATTTAAAAAAAATATATATATATATGACAAAAAATATATATTTTCTATTTTACGTTAATCTACGCAGGTGTGGTGTATTATTTTTTAGTATAAGGTTTTAGCGCTAGTGTGACCAGGGGCCTTTAAAAGACATGTTAATTTTTGAAATTTTTTTCAATTCATTTTTGCCCTATGATGGAACACCTATGATAGCTGGTACTCCCATGACCCCGTGTGTGACAAGTAGATGTAATAAAAATACAACATTTTAATAGTTGACATCACATAAGAAAAGACCACAATTCATTAGATAAATAAGATTTTTATTAAAAAGGTATCAATTTAAAAAAAAATATAAACAACAAAAAAAACTTTAGTAAAACATTTTTAAAACTACAACTGCTGGTAAGATGGATCGTAATTGCCATTACCACGCTGCCTCTGCGGTGAATAAAAATAAGGGGGAGCACCAGCGTTTGGGTTTGCAGGATTTAGCCCAATTGGGTTCGGCACAGGATTGTTGGGCCATGAGTAGTCCGGGTACTGCGGTCTTGGCATGATGACATATCTGTTATCCAGGTTTCCAAAAGACGCTTGAGTCAGTACCTCAAACATGAGTCTCTCTGCATGAAGCCGCTGTACAGGATCCAGTGTAGGGAGCTTCTCATTTGGGAAGTATGCAAAGCCAGTTATTTTAGGTTGGTCTTTTTCTGCCGTAAGAACTTTTTTCGCAATTTCCACCAATTCAGGAGTAGCCGAGGTAGGAGCCGAGGTGGGAGCCTTCCTTTTCCTTCCTGAAAGTGAAAGCCAGCTCCGCACAGATGAGGATGGTGGCTCGACTACTTCGTCTTGGATCAACAGCATGCTGTCTTCTTCAGTTGGAGGTGTGGAGATGGCCTCTTCTGTGTCCTGCATGAACAAAAAACAAATGGTAAATCACAAAGACAAAGAAATTAATCTTCACACTATAACACCCGTATACAGCAAAAATGTGAAAACGACAATTGTAAAGACAAAGAAATTTATCTTCACACTATAACACCCGTATACAGCAAAAATGTGAAAACGACACTTGTAAAGACAAAGAAATTTATCTTCACACTATACCCAAATACAGCCAAAATGTGAAAACGACACTTGTAAAGACAAAGAAATTTATCTTCACACTATAACACCCGTATACAGCAAAAATGTGAAAACGCCACTTGTAAAGACAAAGAAATTTATCTTCACACTATACCCAAATACAGTAAAATGTATGTACTTTGGCATGTACATTAAAATGTGTTGTAATACAAAGCTAATTACATGTATGACAGGGGTGTTCGGCTGGATCACAGGGTCTAGATCCAACATGGATGTCCCTTGTCTGGGTACTTCTTGGTCCCTTGTAAAAGCGAACAGATCAAAGTACCACAGTTGGGGGACATAAACATCTTCGGCCCCCGTTCCAGATTTGGTAGAATTTATAACTTTATTGAGCTCTTTTTTGTACACTGTGCGGAGGGCCTGAATGCGTTTTTTCACCGATGACTCATCCGCCGGTTCATCTGGGTAACGGTTCTTGCAGAGCTCCACCAGTTTTTGGTATGCGTCCTTCTTTTTCAACCTGTTACAGAAATCAGCCGACTTTATTTTCCACAGGCACGGCATTGAGCGGTACAGCTCAATAAACTCCCGCAAAAATTCCTGCTTATCAGCCATCTGTAATAAAAAAATGATTATGTGAGAACGCCAGAATGGTTAAATAAAACGCTTACATAGCCTACAACATAGAACACAGCAGGGAACATAAAATGGTGGTTGTGGGCGCAGCTGGAGTAAACATTGACAGAGCTGGGATCATAAAATGGTGGTGGTGGGCGTGCCAGAACAAAACAATGGCAAAAAAAATAAAAAAATCATAGATGAACAATTGCGCAAAAAAACTGCAGGGATCACAAAATGCCAGAACAAAACAATGGCAAAAAAAAAAATTGATGGACGACAATGGTTAACAACAGCAGAGATCTAAAAATGGATCTGTAAAATTAAAGAAAAAATAAAAATTAAATGTGACAAAAAAAAAACCTACCTTACAAAACTTGTTTGTGATTTTGAAAAAAAAAAGAAAATAGGGAAACAAAATAGCGTCACAAACTGGATCGCAGAGGATATAACGCCACAGACTGGATCGCAAAAAACCCAACGCCGTAGACTGGAACGCAGCAACCTCAATAGTGGTGCAAACTGGATCGCAGTAGCTACAAAGGCTAGCAGGACACACTGGAACGATGCTGGAGATTTGAAAGAACCGCTTCTGCTCGAGAGCAATGGAGAGGAGTGCTGATAAGTCGTCTTTTTTTGTGACGCGGTCATCCAATCACAAAGCGGGAGAGCTGTGATAAATATCTATGAGATAAATAGTGACCACCAATCTGTGATGAGGGGCGTGCAAAAGGTTGCGCTCAGTCACGCCTATCGAGGTCGTGATCTTTCACAGTACATGCAGTGTGGCAGGTCCCAACGACCGCCAAAGTCGTTAAAGAGATCGCTAACCGCTGATGCGTCGTTAATGAGATCGTCCAGTTTGGCCGCTACTAGTGACCTTAAAACGATCACACCAACGATAGCGTCGTTATCGTGATCGTTAGCGGGAACGTTTAGTGTGGCAGTACCTTAAGTCATCAACATATTGTAGAAATAACATTGGCAAAATCGATAACTGTGAACCAAGCAGCATCCTGAGATATCTGGAACAAAAGTGTATATATATCTTGTACCAGCCGATACATAGAGGGTTAAGTCTCATAGTTGAAGGGGGGAGCTGAAGTTGGAGTTTATTGTCAAGGCCACTGATAAGGAACCTAGCTACAGGCCTGCTCGCGAAGGTGGGGGCTAGGTTCTAACTAAAACACCACTTGCTACCAGTTTCTGAACCTGCTGAGCTATAGCCGATTCTTGAGCTGAACTAAGAGGATACTGTCTCTGTTGGGGCAGGATTGCACCAGGCTTTAATTTGACCATGACTGGCTGCACCTTAATCTGCCCACATCTGTTTTATCTGAAGCCAGAAATCATGCGGTATCACACCTTCTAACATTGAAGGAAATTCATTTGTGTCCTCTATACTAACAACGTCTAGTGACATGATTTTACAAAGAGTGCTCGGCTTCAATCCTGGTGTCATAGTGACAGTCCCATCAGGATGATACTCAATATGTGCTTGCAATTGAGACAATACATCACATCCTAAAAAATTACATTGACCCCGTGGTGATACCATTAACTGTGTGTGTACAGTGGTTCCTTGAATTTGCAGGGGAATCTTTTTAGTGACGGGGAGCAGGATAGATGGAGAGTTGTAAGGAGTCGCTATAACATGGTGGGAGAAATCACTTTTCCCAAATGGCAGTCCTCTTCTGTAATTACTGAATTGTCTGCCCCCGTGTCCACTTGGAACTCAACCTCATGTCCCCCTGGTAGGTTCACCTGCACTGTGCAATTAGAAGTGGGGGGTAAGGAGACAAGGGGGTTCATGTGCAAGCTACCATTATCCTATGGGAGTGGCCCTAATTGGTCTTGGGGGCCTCTTTCAGGCGGGTCATTTGGATATGGATTAGTTGGACAGGCTGGATATGGATTAGTTCTGCAATCTCTCCTGAAATATCCTGGTTTCCTGCACCCGTAGCACAATTTCTGTCCATCTTCTGGCACACGTCTCCCCTCCCTGTTGTTTGCAGGACGAGTACCTACAGCATGTAACCTTGCTCCTCTTTTTGCCTGCGCTAATCATGTTGTGCCCCCTGTGCTATTCTGGCTAGATCCTCTGCTTTGACTGATCTCCAATCCGGTCTACTTACTTTCACCTTGTCTGCCACTTCCTTTTTTAACCCATTCATATATGCACTTGCCAGTATCCTCTCACTAGTCTTATTTTCTGGGACAAAACCATTTCTACCCAAGTTTTTCTTAGGGCCCAGAAATA
>JARQOD010000003.1:221865315-221918943 GCA_033576555.1 Oophaga sylvatica | reverse complement strand
GGGGAAAACTAACCCTGTTAGGCTTTTGGAGCAAGTCGCAAAACACTTTTTGCCCCCGTAACATTAATTTTTATTTTCACTGACTGCCAAAAAATCAAAATCCCCAAATGTTTTTTGTTTAAAAAGGACTTTTTGAGAATTTTGTCAGAGGGACACACAAGGGTTTTCAGTTAGGTAAGCGATATACATAACAAGTGGCTTCATTAAGATATGCTGCAGTCATAAAGGCTAGGTTTTTCAGTACAGAAAGCTGTTTGACATGTAATCCTTAAAAGACGTGACTTGAGACAGCAAATTTTTTAAATTTGAATTCACGACCTTGGCTAAATTTCATAAAAATTTTTGTTAAATCTTTTTTTGAAATCCAGATACCCAATTTTCAAAAAAAGACATGTATAATACTAGGGGTTTCAGGACTGTTTTGAATCTTTCAATCCTTTAATTAAAAACACAGCCTAGTAATGTCAATGGATTCCAAAAAAAAGGGGGGTAAACAAAACAGATATTAAGTATTCTTCATTCTTTGCTGTCACAACTTTTATGGGAACATTTCCCTTTAGCTTTTTATGTCTTTTTTTCCCTTTTATCTCTATTGCTAAGCTGTATTTGTGACGTCCTCTCACTATCCGGGTTCGCACCAAAATGGGCTTCTTTCTTACGCAGCTGTTAATAAGCAAAAAATTTTCCCCATGTTTGGCTTGCTATACGACGGATGTGATAGCTGCAATGCTAAAGGGAATCTGAACCATTTTTTTGCACCTCAACTGGGGAAAAGAGACCCTACCCCTATGAGTACACCTGGTTTACAGCATTGTGCACAATCAACTTTTAGATGTCATTAGCGAGCTCAGAAAACTAAACCCCCCCCCCCATAACAGTTTTTTTGTGTACATTTTCCTGACAGTACCTGCTTTTCAATGGGGGTGTGGTTGCACTAGATCTCACGTGAGCATCAGTCCAGACAGTAATAATCTTGGTGATAAAACGTTCATTGTATGGAAACAACAGCACAGAACCTAATAAATGACACATCCCTGAAATTTGTGTTCCAGCCCCTATCTCACACTGTCCTCTGATTACATAGCAAAAACATGCTGATAGATTCCATATAAAGGGAAGCCAGCCCAACAATGCTCAAGGTCATTTGAGCCTTTCTTTGGCTGATGCAATCTTCTGCATTGTGAAAAATGGTGGTAGCAATTAAATTTGCCAGGTCCAGTGAATTAAAAAAAATATATACGAAGCACATTGAAATGAATCGCTCATTTTTAGCTGCGACATCACAAATATGCTTTGTGAGGACAGCTGGTATGTCATCAGAATTGGGCTCTGTCTCTCAGGGGTGTACATAACACAAAAAACATCAAATTACCTGTTTCAACAATAAATTATTTTATTTGACTTGTACAGGAACAAGAGCGCCAAGAGTATTTTGTTCAGGGCACATATTTTTTTAGTTTTATCAGATCAGAATTATGCATACTATATTGGACTCAATTTTGGTACGCAATCATGGGAGAGCTGCTCTGCTAAAACAGTAATGTGATCAGGTGAAATGTAAGTCAGATGGGCTCTATTGTCATGGCTTCCAATTTACTGGAGAAATCTTATGATTGTAAAACATCACTACTACAACCACAAACATTAATCTTGACAGCTCCATAATTAGATAAAGATCTTATTTAACAAGCCTTATATTTTCCCACACCAAATGGTAAAAATAGTCTTGCTTCACTTTTGCATGCCCTAATCTACCCCAACGGAGTGAGACAAAGCGGGGATTTTCCAAGACAAAAGGCTACCATTTCTCTATACAATGACCACTTCTTAAACTGCTGGCCCAGCTGCTCTCTATGTCCGAGGATCTTATTCTTTCTGAATGGGGGAAGTGGTGAGACGTGAGCTTGAAAGAATTGCACAAGTGCGTTCATGGAATGGGAACGGAAACTTCAAGAAAAAAAATCTTCACATGCAGAAATACACATATGCACAATATAAGAATATGACATTTAAATGCAGTGAGACTAGTGACTAAAATAAGTTACTGAATGCTAGCAAACACTCTAAAGAGTAATCATCATTTTATTTATTTTTCATAAATCAATAGTACATGTGAAAAACAGAAACCTTGTAATTTATTTTATAAATCTGCTTATTTCTCTCCTTAAATTTATATTTACTTTTCAATATTTTCAATTGAAGAGTCAAATCATTCTTAGGCTGGAGTCACACTAGCGTTTTAAAACTCGGTCCGATTTTAATGCAAGAGAGTCGGATGAGTGGTAAGCAATTGTTCTTCAGAATCCTCTGCGAGTGTACAGCAATTGTACGATTTTTTTTTCCGCATGAGACCGTATGTGATGAGAATGCCATCAGCCTGACATGCGATTTTTCTCATGTGTTTTCAACCCTATGCTTAAGAAACAACTGGTTCCCTTATTTAGAACGCTATAAAAACACACTTTCCAAGGAACCACACAGGGAGGACATATATTTTGTTGTGAACACATGAAAAGAACAAAGTAATCCACACCTGTTGCCAACTATGTCCGTCCTCTCAGGGGAAGCTGGATATACAGTTGAGCTCAAAAGTTTACATACACCGGCAGAATTTTTGCTTTCTTGGCCTTTTTTCAGAGAATATGACTGATAACATCAATCCTTTTTCTCAACTCATGGTTAGTGGTTGGGTGAAGCCATTTATTGTCAAACTACTGTGTTTTCTCTTTTTTAAATCATAATGACAACCCAAAACATCGAAATGCCCTGACCAAAAGTTTATATACCCTGGTGATTTTGGGATGATAACATGCACAGAAGTTGACAGAAATGGGTTTGAATGGCTACTAAAAGTAACATCCTCACCTGTGACCTGTTTGCTTGTAATCAGTGTGTGTGTGCAGTAGTGTTGAGCATTCCGATACCGCAAGTATCGGGTATCGGCCGATATTCGCGTTATCGGAATTCCGATACTTAATTCCGATACTTTTCCAATATCGTATACCGGAATCGGAAGTTCCCATAATTCTTTGAGAGGCAATGTGATTTTAGTCAGCCAATGAGGAATCCTACGAAGTGTGGGCACATCCTGTAATGCTGCGGTCATCTTAACTAATGGCATGGCTGTGATTGGCTGCTGAAATGATGTCAGAATGCACTATAAAAGGCGCCGCCGCCATTTTAGCGTCACTGTGCTGTGAATTCAGATAGGGACAGAACGCTGCTCTGCTGACTCTGAGGGACAGTTAGATATTGCGATTTAGTGTACTGTGCTGTAGGCAGGCTATCACCAACCGCTGTGTAAAGCTTCCTTTTGCCTGCAGTGTTGTTTTAACAGCTCTGCAAGGTGTGTGTGAGTGCAGGTGACGCTGCAGTTTGCTCTGCATCCAACGCTGTCTGTAGGCATCTGCACGTGTCACTCACAGACTCTTTTTTTTTTTCTTTAGTGTAATTCTAGCTGCTCCATTCAATAGAAATTATAGTGTGATGCGCTTCCATCCGTATCCAATACATTGGTTGCAAACACTATAGAAGTAGACAAAGGAGTAGCCTTTCACAGATTGTGGACAGTTGTGTTTCAGTGTTCACTTCAGTCTGTGTTTTTTACTTTTTTGAGTGCATATCACGCTCCAGTTACTTGTTCAAGCACTGCTGCTTGTACTCTGCTGAGCGTGTCTCAGTGCCTCATCCTTTTCATTTTTCTCCAATTGGTGCTTCTCCATTATATTTGAAAAAAATCTAATCTATTAGTGTGACGCGCTTCCATCCGTATACAATACATTGGTTGCAAACACTATAGAAGTAGACAAAGGAGTAGCCTTTCACAGATTGTGGACAGTTGTGTTTCAGTGTTCACTTCAGTCTGTGTTTTTTACTTTTTTGAGATGCATATCACGCTCCAGTTACTTGTTCAAGCACTGCTGCTTGTACTCTGCTGAGCGTGTCTCAGTGCCTCATCCTTTTCATTTATCTCCAATTGGTTCTGCTACATTCCATTTAAAATAAATCTAATCTATTAGTGTGACGCGCTTCCATCCGTAAACAATACATTGGTTGCAAACACTATAGAAGTAGACAAAGGAGTAGCCTTTCACAGATTGTGAATAGTTGTGTTTCAGTGTTCACTGCAGTCTGTGAGGTATTTTTTTTTTTTTTTTTTAAATGCAGATCACGCTCCATTTACTTCTTCAACCACCGCTGCGTGTACTCTGCTGAGTGTCTGTCACTGGCTCATCCTTGTCATTTTTCTAAAATTGGTGCTGCTTTATTCTATTTAAAATAATTCAAATCTATTACAGTGACGTGCTTCCATCCGTATACAATACATTGGTTGCAAACAATATAGAAGTACACAAACGGGCCTTTCACAGCTACTGAACATGGGTTTTTAATTTTTAACTAAAATATGTATTTTTTCAAATGACACAAATATAAGTAATGTTGAAGAGGAATAGTCCTACATCCATTGTTTGCACAATATTACAGGTGTACATCATGTCCCTTAATCAACAATGTATTATTATATTTACTTGTATGCTTTTATTTAAAAGCCAAGAACACAGAAGGATAACCTTCGCACTGCAGCTGTTGTCAAAGTTCAACCCACATTATGCACTTCCAACATTGCAGCATTTGAGGCATGATGTGAGTTGGATTTGTCAAAGTTATGGAGTGAGAAGGTTCACCATCAGTACCCTATAGCATAAGTATGCTTTTGTGTTAGCATTTGTGTTAGACATGTGGATATCTGCCATAATATGTCACAATTATTTAGTTACAGATTTGTTACCAACACTAATCATTGAATGGTTTTAAATTTGACGTTTCACTTGTTTACAGCTTAGAAATAAGGGTGTAGCCTGATATCTATGTGTAGCACTAGCCACTTTAACATGTCATGTTTTTTTCAACATGTGTAGCTAGGTAGCAGTAATTTTTGCCGGACACACAGCAGGGGAACAGCAGGCGTTACTGAACCCCACAAACACATCATCGATTGTTTTGATCTGTGCATCCAACACTTCTGAGCCCAGGGTCAAGGAGGGTGTAGCCTGAGGCCTAGTATGAGATGTTTGAACTTTAATTTGAACTTTAATTTGGAGTTAGCAGCATTAATTTTTGTCAGACACGCAGCAGGGGAACAGCAGGCGTTACTGAACCCCACTATCACTATAGCTTGTGTATTGGTCTGTGGACACGACACTTCTGAGCAGCAACTGGCAGTGTTGTAGCCCAGGGAGTATAGCTCAGGTGGTAGAAAGATGAACATAACAGGAGACATGGAAAACGTTGCCAACCAGTTAGTTAATCTGAAACCGGACAGGCAAATTCAGGCGAGATCCATGCCTAGTTCATTTTCAGAAAAGTAAGCCGTTCTACATTATCGGAGGATAGTCGCATGCAACGGTCTGTTAGTACACCACCTGCAGCAGTAAAGACGCGCTACGATAATACACTGGCAGCAGATCAAGCCAGCACCTCCAATGCATACTGGCTAAGCTCTGGCCATGTATCCAGCTTAGAGACACAAAACTTGAATGGGGAAGAGCCATCTGGGAGTACACTGAGAGGGCAAGACATGTAGTCTGTCACCATCTTACGGAAATGTTGCCTCCTGCTGACTGGAGCCGTCTCGGATGGTGTAGACATTGGTGGCGCTGCCACAAAACTTCGACACATTTGGAACATACTGTTCTTGCCCTGTGCAGAGGCGCTTCTTGTGCTCCCTCTTGTTGCAGAGCTGTCTCCACTGCCTCGACGCACAGAGCTGCTTTGTAAAGCAGTAGCAGCAGCAGTGCTCTCGGCTGGAATGGAGAACATTATGGATTGCACCAGTGTGTCTTGGTACTTCCGCATTTTACGCTCCCGGTTCAACGGTGTGATGAGGCTTTGTAAGTTGTCCCGGTAGCGAGGGTCTAGGAGGGTGTACACCCAATAATCAGACGTGGTGTGAATGTGTTCGATGCGGCGGTCGTTTCTCAGCCACTGCAGCATGAAATCAACCATGTGCTGCAGACTCCCAACTGGCCAAGAAACGTTGTCCCCTGCAAGAGGCGTCATCTCCGCCTGCTGTGCATCACCCCACCCTTGGTCTACATACTGACTAGAGCATTGTCTACCTCCCTCTGGAGCGATGTCTTCCTCCTCCATTGACTCCTCCTCATCCTCCTCACAAAGTCCTTCAAATACATATAAATTTACAAAATTTAAAACTCAAAATTTAAAAACTTTGTATCATAATTCTGTAACATCAGTTTATGGAAACACAATAGCATTACAAAAGGATAGACAAAAAATGTACATTATGTGCTTTGTAAATACATTAAAAGTTTGTAATGGTTATGAAAATATAGACAGCGACTCTGGAGGTTCAATTGTTGATACAGCATGGTACTTTGAAAGTCCTCCAGCCCTTTGTGAGGAACCACGTTGCGCTGACTGTCCAGAAGGTGATGGAATTTGTGACTCCTCATCCTCCACCTCTTCCAAAACCTCATGCCTTAGTGCTTGCAGTGTTTTTTGAAGCAGGCAGATAAGGGGGACAGTCAGGCTGACTAGTGCATCATCTGCACTCGCCATCCGCGTTGACTCATCAAACGCACGCAAAACGTGGCAGATATCCTTCATAGAGTTATTCGCCACTCATTACACTGGCAGTGGCTGCCCATTCATTATAGGATCCAATTCTAATTACTGGTTCTCACCAACAAAGCTCTCCACAGCGCAGCACCCCCTACATCTCCTCCCTTATTTATATTTATCGGCCTAACCGACTGCTGCACTCTGCAAACGACCTTCGACTAACCTCTGCACTAATCCGTACCTCCCACTCCCAACTCCAAGACTTCACCCGCGCTGCGCCAATCCTCTGGAATGCTCTACCCCAAGAAATTAGGACTATCCGCAATTTGGATGGTTTCAGGCGCTCCCTCAAAACACATTTGTTCACAGTGGCCTATCACATTCACTAATCAAAGTCATTCTATGTGTAATTCTGTGTGTGTAGCCCATTCACTATCTCCATGCATCCCTCACTCCCTTAAAATGGCTGGACCATCATTGTAAAAACACCATTGTATATAAACACCTGTACTTTGTATCTCCCCCACCTCATTGTAGATTGTAAGCTTTCACCAGCAGGGGCGGCTGATTTTGCTTTAATTATTGTATTGTTAACGTTGTTACTTATGACTTGTGTTTTGAAACTGTTAAACTGTAAAGCACTGCGGAATATTATGGCGCTATATAAATAAATAATATTATTATTCTTATTATAGAGGCCCACTCAGTAGTGGTGAAGTGTGAACGGCGCAAATTGCGAGTTGACTGCGCCTGATGCAGCTGATACTCCATTACTGTTGGCTGCTGCTCACACAACCGCTCCAACATATGTAACGAGGAATTCCACCTGGTGGGTACGTCACATATGATGCGATGTTCATGAAGATGAAATCTGCGTTGCAGAGCTGCAATCAGCGATCTGGCCATGCTGGAACGTCGCAAGTGAGCGCACTCTAGGCGGACCTTGTGCAGCAGTGCATCAAGATCCGGATAGTCCCTCAAAAAACTCTGCACGACCAAGTTGAGCACATATGACAGACATGGTATGTGAGTGAGGTTGCCAAGGCCCAGAGCTGACACCAGATTTCGGCCATTGTCACACACTACCAAGCCTGCCTGTAGATTCTCTTCCAAAAACCACACGTCGCTCTCCTGCTTTATGGCATTACAGAGCTCCTGCGCTGTGTGGCTAAGATTCCCCATGGAAATTAATTTCAGGACGGCCTGTTGACATTTGGACACGGCTGTGCTCATATCGGTCGCAACAGGTAAACGTTCACGGGTCCATGTGGAGGTAGACCGTGACGGCTCCTGCAGCGATGATTCTGAGGAACTGGAGTAGGAGGAGGAATCAATGTGTACAGACTTGATTCCTGCAATCCTTGGAGTTGGCAGAACACGTACAGCGCCACTCGCAAGATCAGTACCCGGCTGCACAACATTGACCCAATGGGCAGTGAGGGAAAGGTATTGTCCCTGGCCATGGGTGTTAGAACCCTCTTGTTAGGTTTTCTGTTATGTTACGGTAGCTGAGGAGTGCAGGTAAAAAAGGCAATACACCAGAGCAGTTGGAATCTATGAGATTGCAGTACCCTGACTAACCACCACAACTAGAGGCAGCCGTGGAGCGTTCCTACGATGGTCCTAGACGCCTCGTCACAGCCTGAGAAACTAACTACACCTAAAGATAGAAATAGGAAAGCTATCTGCCCCGGAGCAGAACCCCAAAGATAATAGAAAGCCCCCAAACATATAATGGCGGTTAGACAAGAGGAAATACTGACACAGAAAGAAAATAGTATGAGCAAACGCTGGGGCCCAAACTATCTAAATAGAAAAGGACAGGAAGGGTACTTACTGCAATCCCAGAAAACCCTGAAAAACACCAACATACTAATTTCAAAATCACCTGAGATCACACGACCTCTACCACCTAAATTAGTTCTCTGGTGTAACAAAAACAGCAGCCACTGAAAAAACTGCAAAAGCAAAAGTACAAAACACAGTGGCTGGACTAAACTGAGAGGGCAAAAAGCCCCCGGAGGGGACCCAGAAGGCCCCCACAGAAGTGCAGGACAAAATGCAAAAATATAGCAAAAACACAAAATAAGAAATTGTCTTATCTGATAGCAGGAGATGCAGACACGACACAGCAGGCTACAAGGGAAACTGGAAAGAAGGATTCAGACCAGAACAATTGATCACCGGCAACCCTGATGGGAAAATGATTCCCTTAAATAAGACCAATCAGTAACACCTGATTCCCAATCCTCACTAGTACCGCTTGTAACCACCAGAGGGAGCCTCTGCTCAGAACTCATCTCAAACCCATTCACAACAGTACCCCCCCTTGAGGAGGGGTCACCGAACCCTCATTTGAGCAACCAGGTCGGTCAGGATGAGTTCTATGATACGCACGGATAAGTCTCCTAGCATGGATGTCCGAAGCAAACACCCAAGAATTATCTTCCTGACCATAACCTCTCCATTTAACCAAATACTGGAGTCTTCGTCTAGAAAAACGAGAATCCAATATTTTCTCAACCACATACTCCAGATTGCCCTCAACCAAAACAGGGTCAGGAGGCACAGCAGCAGGAACCACTGGCTCAACAAACCTCTTCAACAAGGACTTGTGGAACACGTTATGGATCTTAAATGTCCCTGGAAGAAGCAAACGAAAAGAAACAGGATTAATAATCTCCATGATCTTATAAGGTCCAATGAACCTAGGCTTAAATTTAGGAGATGCTACTCTCATAGGAATATTCTTTGAGGACAACCAGACCAAGTCCCCCACTTTAAACCGAGGACCATCAGTCCTATGCCGGTTAGCAAACCGCTGGGCCTTCTCCTGAGAGAGGGACAACCTCTCCACTACCTGGTCCCAAATCTGCTGCATACGCTCAACAACAGAGTCAACACCTGGACAGACAGAAGCCTCCGTCTGTCCTGAAGAAAATCGAGGGTGAAACCCAGAATTACAGAAAAACGGAGACATCAAAGTGGCAGAGCTAGCCCTATTATTAAGAGCAAACTCAGCCAAAGGCAAAAAAGAGACCCAGTCATCCTGATCAGCAGACACAAAGCATCTTAGATAAGTCTCCAATGTCTGGTTTGTTCTCTCAGTTTGACCATTGGTCTGAGGATGAAATGCCGAGGAGAAAGACAATTGAACACCCAGTTTAGAACAAAAAGTCCTCCAAAATCTGGAAACAAACTGGACTCCTCTGTCAGACACAATGTTCTCAGGAATGCCGTGTAAACGAACCACGTGCTGAAGGAACAACGGCACCAATTCAGAGGAGGAAGGCAACTTAGGTAATGGCACAAGATGTATCATTTTGGAAAACCTATCACAAATTACCCAGATGGTGGTCATTCTCTGAGAAACAGGAAGATCGGAAATGAAATCCATAGAGATATGGGTCCATGGTCTCTTGGGCACAGGCAATGGCATCAACAAACCACTAGAGCGAGAGCAAGGCTTGGAACGAGAGCAAGTCTCGCAGGACTGCACAAATTCCCTGACATCGCGAGACAAGGTAGGCCACCAAAAGGACCGACTAACCAAGTCTCTGGTACCAAAAATTCCGGGATGCCCAGCCAATGCGGAACAATGAATCTCAGACATCACACTCTTTTTCCATTGGTCCGGGACAAACAATTTTCCAACAGGGCAGCGCTCGGGCCTATCCTCCTGACACCCCTCCAGAGCAAGTCTCAAATTAGGCGAGATGGCGGAAAGAACTACACCCTCCTTCAAAATAACAGAGGGATCAGATAGCTCAGGAGAGTCCGCAAGGAAACTCCTCGAGAGGGCATCCGCCTTAACATTCTTAGTGCCAGGAAGAAAGGAAACCACAAAATTAAAACGTGTGAAAAACAAGGCCCACCTGGCCTGTCTAGGATTGAGACGCTTGGCAGATTCCAGATAGACCAGATTCTTATGGTCCGTAAGGACCACCACCTGATGTTTGGCTCCCTCCAGCCAATGTCTCCACTCTTCAAAAGCCCACTTCATGGCCAATAACTCCCGATTACCCACGTCATAATTACGTTCAGTAGGAGAAAATTTTCGAGAGAAAAAGGCACAAGGGTTACTTTTAGAGGTCTCTGGATCTTTTTGGGACAAAACGGCACCTGCCCCAATTTCAGAGGCATCAACCTCCACCTGAAATGGCAGAGAAACATCAGGCTGCCGTAGAACAGGAGCAGAAGTGAATCTCTGCTTAAGTTCCTGAAACGCAGAGACTGCCTCAGGAGGCCAATTCACCACATCAGAACCCTTTCTGGTCAAATCAGTTAATGGTTTAACAATAACAGAGAAATTACCAATAAATTTACGATAAAAATTGGCAAAACCCAAAAATCTCTGAAGAGCCTTTAATGAAGTAGGTTGGACCCAATCACAGATGGCCTGAACCTTGACCGGGTCCATTTCAATAACAGATGGGGACAAAATGAATCCCAGAAATGAGATCTTCTGTACGCCAAAAAGACACTTTGATCCCTTCACATACAGAGCATTCTCTCTCAAAATCTGGAATACAGTTCGAACATGTTTCACATGAGAGTCCCAGTCATTAGAAAAAATCAAGATATCATCCAAATAAACAATCAGAAACTTGTCCACAAAATCCCTGAAAATGTC
Organism: Oophaga sylvatica; assembly: GCA_033576555.1. Classification (NCBI taxonomy): domain Eukaryota; kingdom Metazoa; phylum Chordata; class Amphibia; order Anura; family Dendrobatidae; genus Oophaga; species Oophaga sylvatica. The sequence goes on along the minus strand of JARQOD010000003.1, from coordinate 221,907,728 downwards.
ATTCATGAAGGACTGGAAGACGGAAGGAGCATTAGTGAGCCCAAAGGGCATCACAAGGTACTCAAAATGCCCTTCAGGGGTGTTAAATGCCGTCTTCCATTCATCCCCGTGCTTAATGCGAATAAGGTTATACGCCCCCCTGAGGTCAAGCTTGGTAAACCAAGTAGCGTTTTTCACCCTGGAAAACAGGTCAGAAATCAAGGGTAACGGGTATTGATATTTCACAGTAATATTGTTCAAGAGACGATAATCAATACACGGCCTTAATGAACCATCTTTTTTGGCCACAAAGAAAAAACCGGCACCTAAGGGTGAAGAGGATGGTCTGATATGACCCTTCTCCAATGATTCCTTGATATAAGACCGCATAGCGTCATGTTCAGGTATAGACAAGTTAAAGAGGCGACCCTTAGGGAATTTACTACCTGGCACTAATTCAATAGCGCAGTCATAGCTCCTATGGGGAGGTAAGGATGCAGATTTACTTTCGCTAAACACATCAGAAAAATCAAACAAAAAGTCAGGAACATCCTCAGCCTGGGGGAGGCAGAAAAAACAGGAGTGTTGGTATTAACACATTGGCAGCCCCAACTGGTTACAGACACAGATTTCCAATCCAAAACAGGATTATGAGACTGTAACCAAGGGAAACCCAGCACGATAATGTCATGCAGATTATATAGAACCAAAAATTTGCAGCACTCCTGGTGATCAGGTTCAACCCTCATTATCACCTGAGTAGAAAACTGGGGTTTATTCTCAGCCAAAGGGGTAGAATCGATCCCCAGTAGGGGAATAGACTTCTGTAGGGGTATCAAGGGAAATCCACAACGTTTAGCAAAATCATAATCCATCAGGTTAATAGCTGCTCCAGAATCAACGAAAGCCTGAGCAGAAAATGAGGACAGAGAGCATATCAGAGTGACAGTTAATAAAAACTTAGTCTGAACACTACCCAAGACAACTGAGCGTGCAAAACGTCTTCCCCGCTTAGGGCAGACTGAAATAGCATGAGAGGCATCACCACAGTAGAAACATAACCCATTGCGCTTTCGAAACTCATGACGCTGTGCCCCAGACACCACTCCATCACACTGCATGGGCTCAGCAGCTGGCTCACAAGGCAACACCACTCCACGCATACTTCTCCGCTCACGCAAACGTCTGTCAATTTGAATCGCTAATGACATAGAATCATTGAGACCAGAGGGGACAGGGAATCCCACCATAACATCCTTTACATTATCCGACAGACCCTTCCGGAAAAGGGCCGCCAAAGCGTCGTCATTCCATTTGGTCAGGACTGCCCACCTACGGAATCTCTGACAGTATAACTCAGCGTCATCAAGCCCCTGATTTAATGCCAACAAGGCTTTTCAGCTTGATCAGTGATATTAGGCTCATCGTACAATAACCCCAAAGCCTGAAAAAATACATCAACATCACTCAAAACAGGATCCCCAGGTGTCAGGGAAAAAGCCCAATCCTGAGGATCGCCGCGCAGGAGAGAGATGACAATTTGAACCTGCTGCGCTGCGTTTCCTGAGGACTTAGATTTTAAGGCAAGAAACAATTTACAATTATTTTTGAAATTCTGAAACTTAGCTCGATCCCCTGAAAACAAATCTGGCATGGGGATCCTAGGTTCCACAACAGGCAACCTAGCAAGATATGCAGCAATACTCTGAACCTCAGTGGCAAGCTGATCCACACGGCCAGACAACTGTGCAAACTCCATTGGGAGAAAAGATCCTCCCCAGCACCCAGAGATACAGAGGGAAAAAAAAAAAAAAAAAAAAAAAAAAAATGCAACAAACAGAAAAATATCTCTGACAACTTTTCTTCCTTCAAAATATTTTTTTTTTTCCTTCTGTGAGTACCATACAATTTTTATGGCCGGTGATACTGTTATGTTACGGTAGCTGAGGAGTGCAGGTAAAAAAGGCAATACACCAGAGCAGTTGGAATCTATGAGATTGCAGTACCCTGACTAACCACCACAACTAGAGGCAGCCGTGGAGCGTTCCTACGATGGTCCTAGACGCCTCGTCACAGCCTGAGAAACTAACTACACCTAAAGATAGAAATAGGAAAGCTATCTGCCCCGGAGCAGAACCCCAAAGATAATAGAAAGCCCCCAAACATATAATGGCGGTTAGACAAAAGGAAATACTGACACAGAAAGAAAATAGTATGAGCAAACGCTGGGGCCCAAACTATCTAAATAGAAAAGGACAGGAAGGGTACTTACTGCAATCCCAGAAAACCCTGAAAAACACCAACATACTAATTTCAAAATCACCTGAGATCACACGACCTCTACCACCTAAATTAGTTCTCTGGTGTAACAAAAACAGCAGCCACTGAAAAAACTGCAAAAAGCAAAAGTACAAAACACAGTGGCTGGACTAAACTGAGAGGGCAAAAAGCCCCCGGAGGGGACCCAGAAGGCCCCCACAGAAGTGCAGGACAAAATGCAAAAATATAGCAAAAACACAAAATAAGAAATTGTCTTATCTGATAGCAGGAGATGCAGACACGACACAGCAGGCTACAAGGGAAACTGGAAAGAAGGATTCAGACCAGAACAATTGATCACCGGCAACCCTGATGGGAAAATGATTCCCTTAAATAAGACCAATCAGTAACACCTGATTCCCAATCCTCACTAGTACCGCTTGTAACCACCAGAGGGAGCCTCTGCTCAGAACTCATCTCAAACCCATTCACAACAGTTTTGTTTCAGTTTGCTGGTCACATGACCTTTTTTCCCTATTTAGTCTGGCTCCGCCCTTCTGGCTTTGCTTGACTTCATTGTATTATCTACTGTTAAGCTAGCCGGGTGCTTAGGTGCCTTAATCTGTCAGTTTTGCTTGATGTTAGGATCACAAAGTATTTATTTTTCTGTTTAATTATCCATGCTACAATTTATGTTAGGAGGTGTCCACCTTTTCTCACAGTCCCTAGATCTTGTAGGGATTACTCCCTCGCAACTATAGGTCTTCGTTCACACTAGATGAGGACTTTAGCGGGTCTGGTCGCAGGATCAGGTTCCCCGTTACATCGTAGGGATTCAGCTTAGTTGTATTGTAGGGACAGAATTCCCTTCTTTCCTTACTGGTTGTAGCAGATCATAACAATGGGTACTGGTCCACGCATCGGTGGTCAGGTGGACCTTGCTACTGAGGGCTTTTAGTAGCGCATGTTTAATTTTTCCCTCAACATGCTTTTGCAGACCAGGGACGGCTTGCCTGCTGAAATGAAATCGGCTTGGCACATTGTATTGTGGGACTGACAATGATATTCAGTTACGGAAACTGTCTGTCTCCACCAGCCTGAATCACAGCATTTCAAGGGACAGGAGTTTTGCAATGCCAGCATTCAGAGCCTGTGCTCGTGCATGGTTTGCGGAGTATGGCCGTCTTTTATCCCATGCCTGTGCTACCGATGGCTGTTTTGTGGCCTGGGAGTGTGAGGATGACAGGGAACTTGCTGCTGTGTGTGGAATAACAGTTTGTCTCTGGACAACAGTGGCCGAGGTTCTTCCATGGCGATCCTGTGAGGAAGCAGAACCAGCTGTGTGTGAGCTCGATGAAGAGGCTTCAACACAACCTGAAGATGTAGGTGCTGCTGTAGGTTGGCCTACATCTCCAGTGTGTCTTTGTAACTCAACTATGTGCTTTGTCCGCACATGTTTCCACATATTTGTGGTATTGAGGTGACTGACACTTTTAGCTATTTTTAATTTTTGATTACACAGCTTGCATTTCACATAGCAAATATCATGTGCAAGTGTGTGAAAAAAGGACCACGCAGTGCAAGTCCTGGGAGCGCACGTTTTGACTTTTGGAAGACAACTGCTCCGAACAGGTGCCAAACTGGAGGCTACAGGCAACCGAGTCTGCAGCCTAACTCTCCCTCCTGTTTGTACCGTTGGGGCAATGTCTTCCTCTATCTTCCTTCTATCACTAACCATTTCTCTAGGCCTCTCCCAGCTTTCAACCAAAGTACTGGTTCTCACCCACAAAGCTCTCCACAGTGCAGCACCCCTCCTACATCTCCTCCCTCATTTCTATCTATCGGCCTAACCGACTGCTGCGCTCTGCAAACGACTTTCGACTAACCTCTGCACTAATACGTACCTCCCACTCCCGACTCCAAGACTTCTCCTGCTCTACGCCAATCCTCTGGAATGCTGTACCCCAAGAAATTAGGACTATCCACAATTTGCATGGTTTCAGGCGCTCCCTCAAAACACATTTGTTCAGAGCGGCCTATCACATTCACTAATCAAAGTCATTCTATGTATTCTGTGTAAGTGTGTGTGTGTCTGTAGCCCATTTACTATCTCCATCCCTCAGTCCCTTAAGATGGCTGGAACATCATTGTAAATGCACCATTGTATATAAACACCTATACTTTGTATCTCCCCCATCTCATTGTACATTGTAAGCTGTCACGAGCAGGGGCGACTTATTTAGCTTAAATTATTGTATTGTTAACGTTGTTACTTATGACTTGTGTTCTGAAACTGCTAAACTGTAAAGCGCTGCGGAATATGATGGCACTATATAAATAAATATTATTATTATTCCTCTGAGCTGCTCCCACCACCTTCCTGTTCCTCATGCCATGTTGGGTCTTGGACCTCATCATCTCCACTACCCTCTTCCAACACCTGCTGTTGGGTGGTCTGGCCAGCACCATGCTCAACAGAAACTGGCACCTGGGTCTCATCATCATCAGATGCGTTCTGCGGTGTGCTGACCATCGGCACTGTCTCACCCGCCTCTTCAGATTCAGAGAGACACAGCTGTTGCGCATCACTGCATACTCCCTCTTCACATTACAGAATGCTGCTTGGCTGGGCCCCTGTTTGCAAGCCAATAGATTCTGAGAACAGAAGCAGACACTCAGCTGGCTCCTGTACAGAACTCTCTGACTGCCTGGGCAATTTGCCAGGCGGTGAAGAGACAGATGGTTGCCCAACAGTGCTGTGGTCCTGAGAGGAGGTGGAAGCAATTGAAGTCGATGCATTGGCTGACATCCAAACAACAACGGCTTCAATTTGTTCTTCCCGCAGCAGGGGGGTACTCCGAGCTCCTACAAAAGTGCGCATAAAGGAACGCTCACGGGGAAAACTGGTGGATGCTGTGTCACTGGGGGCCGCAGCAGCCACAGAATCCCCACGTCCTCTCCCTGAAGAAACTCCACGACCACGTGCCTTACTCCCTGCCTTCTTCATCTTGGTAGATTGATAAAGAAAGTCTGAAAAGTTATAAGGTCTAAGTGTGGTTATTCCGCAGAGACTGCAGTGAACACTGCACACAACTGTTCACTACCCAATGCGTCTCAGCAGGAAGGCAGTCTGTGCGTCAAAACAAAGGCACAAGCATACATCCATGTACCCTGTTTATAAAGCTATATAAAAAAAATTATGTAGTAGTGACGCACACTTTATTGAGGTACAGTATTACATCGCCATTCAACATCTGTGGCTATGCAGTCTCATCTATATATACCTTATCTATCTGTTGTCATGCTTCCAAGTCGACAGTCAGCCATAAATAGCAATTTTCACTATGCACTATGCACTTTTTAAAGGTTATGTTTGTTAATAAAAATGATTATTGCCACATATTATGAGTATTACATGATGGAAATTGTATAATTTTGTATAAAATATTTAGTGACATTATTCAGCAAATGGAACATTTTAGTAATATCACAGATTACTTGTAATGCTGATGATGTTTTGAAGTCAGACATTCATTGTCTATACAATAAAAATGGTGTACATACTGTTACTTATCCATCATTAATGGATTCAGATATGTACTTGTATGCTTTTATGTACAACCGTATAGCAGATTCCTTAACTAATTTATTTTGTGGTTTGCATTGCTGTTCAACATGTTAATGTATGTGTTTATGTTTGTCAATTCTTTATTTATCTAGATATTAGTTTAAATGAAATCATCATCTTATGGTAGTAAAGGTTATCTTTCTCTTGTTTGAAGTATAGACATTTAAAATTGACAGGTAACAAGGAAATTACTTGATCTAGTATTTAAACATCCTCCTTGACCCTGGGCTCCAACACCGCCAGTTGTTGCTCGGAAGTGCTGTTAGCACAGTCAACACTTGCTCCTGTGTTACTGGGGTTCAGTAACGTCAGCTGGTCCTCGGTTGTGCCATTGGCTCTTTTCCTTCTGCTGCCCCTCCGGGTTCCAGTACCGTCAGCTGGTTCTCCGCAGTGCCTTTGGCCTAGGTGCCTCCATCTCGGTATCCGAGTTCCAGCAACGTCTGCTGGTCCTTGGTAGTGCTTTGGAGCACAGGTACCTCCTGCTTAGTAACCGTGTCCCAGTAACGTCAGCTGGTCCTCGGTTGTGCCATTGGCTCTTTTCCTTCTGCTGCCCCTCCGGGTTCCAGCACAGTCAGCTGGTCCTCGTTACTTGCATTGGCTCTTGTACCTTCTGCTACCCGTCCGGGTTCCAGTACCGTCAACTGGTTCTCCGCAGTGCCTTTGGCCTAGGTGCCTCCATCTCGGTATCCGAGTTCCAGCAACGTCTGCTGGTCCTTGGTAGTGCTTTGGAGCACAGGTACCTCCTGCTTAGTAACCGTGTCCCAGTAACATCAGCTGGTACAAGATTGTGCTACAAATACAAGATACGGAACAAGAGACACAAGAACAATAAGCAGAAGATCTAAAAGCAGAAGAACATGAAGTAATAAGACCAAAATGAAGAGCAAAATATATGCTCTAAATTCTAAGCAGAAGAAGACTAAGCAGTGTATGGGGGTGAGTCCGTTCCTCCTCGTGGTGCCCCTGGAAAATGCCTGCTGCTGCAGGCTAAACTGAACACGGACAAATACTGTTGTAATTTAAATCTTTTGTGACAGCAAGAACGGAAGGATGAAAAATTCATACTTTGACAGATTACAAGTACAGGATTCTCTGTCACAAATAAGAATATGATGAAGAAGATGAAGCAGAATATGAATAAGAATAATAGTTTAATAAGAAGAATATGAGTAATGTTAACAAAGATGAATAGCAAGAAGTTTAAGAAGAAGATAAAGAAGGTGAAGATGAAGAATAATTTGATGAAAAAGATGATGCTGCAGAAGATTATGAAGGAGAAAGTGTGTGAAAAGTTAAAAAGGTGAAGATGAAGAGCATGGAAGTTGTGTAATATACATATTTGCCAAAATATAAAAAACGTTAACAACATTGTCAATTTCTTCGTCAATCCGAACATCTTTAAAAAAAAAATATTTATGCTATTCCATTTGATTGGGTTAAACATCTATGCCTTTAATGTCTCCTCAACCTTCCCCAATACATTCTACATTACTCTTTCTTGTTTTCCTTCATGTACAATTAACCAACAAGGCAAGAATGGGGTTTTTTTAATTTCGATATTTTGTTCCCATAGACTTACATGGGACTTCCGGTATCGGTATCGGGTATCGCCGATATTTTAGTGATATCGGCGATACCATTCCGATTCCGATACTTTAGGATATCGGAAAGTATCGCTCAACTCTAGTGTGCAGGCAGACTCTTGCATCTTTCATCCAGCCATTGACGTTTCTGGATTGTGAGTCATGGGGTAAGCATAAGAATTGTCAACTGATCTACAGGAAAAGGTAGCTGAACTGTATAAAACAGTAAAGGGATACAAAAAGATATCCAAGGAATTGATAATTCCAGTCAGCAGCGTTCAAACTGTGATTAACAAATGGAAAATCAGGGGCTCTGTAAAAACAAAACCACGGTCAGGTAGACCAACAAAAATTTCGTCCACAACTGCCAGGAAAATTGTTCAGGAGGCAAAGAATAATCCACAAATAACATCAGCTGAAACTCTGGACTCTCTGAAAACTAGCAGTGTGGCTGTTTCAAGATGCACAATAAGGAGGCACTTGAAGAAAAATTGGCTGCATGGTCGAGTCGCCAGAAGAAAGCCATTACTGCGCAAATGCCACAAAGTATATCGCCTACAATATGCAAAACAGCACAGAGACAAGCCTCAAAACTTCTGGAACAAGGTACTTTGGAGTGATGAGACCAAAATTGAACTTTTTGGCCACAACCATAAACGTTACATTTGGAGAGAGGTCAACGAGGCCTATGATGAAAGGAACACAATTCCTATTGTAAAGCACGGAGGTGGATCACTGATGTTTTGGGGATGTGTGAACTACAAAGGCAAAGGAAAATTGGTCAAAGTTGAAGGAAAGATGAATGCAGCACGTTATCAGCAAATACTGCAGGCAAATTTGCAATCATCAGCCCAGAAGCTGCGCATGGGATTTACTTGGACGTTCCAACATGACAGCGATCCAAAACATGAGGCCAAGTCGACCTGTCATTGGCTACAGCAGAACAAACTGAAGGTTTTGGAACGGCCATCTCAGTCTCCTGACCTCAATATCTTTGAGCCACTCTGGGGAGATCTGAAGCGAGCAGTTCATGCTAGACAGCCCAGGAATTTACAGGAACTGGAGGCTTTTTGCCAAGAAGAGTGGACAGCTTTACCATCTGAGAAAATAAAGAACCTCATCCACAACTACCACAAAAGACTTCAAGCAGTCATTGATGTTACAGGGGGCAATACACGGTATTAAGAAATGGGGTATGTGAACTTTTGATCAGGGTCATTTGGATGTTTTGGGTTCTCATTATGATTTAAAAAGAGAGAACACAGTAGTTTGACAATAAATGGCTTCACCCAACTACTAACCATGAGTGGAGAAAAAGGTTTGGTGTTATCATTCATATTCTCTGAAAAAAGGCCAAGAAAGCAAAAATTCTGCCGGGGTATGTAAACTTTTGAGCACAACTGTAGCTGGATATACCACCCCTGTCATCTCGGATGCCCATCCAAGAAAAAACACAATTCACGCAATGCCTGTGAGAAAAAAGAATAAGGGTGGCACTCACTGTCCCGTTTAAAAATACCTTTTATTGGTTCACATTAAAATATGGGAGCTGGAAGATCTTCTATGGAACATATCGGATGATGTCCATTTCGCGTTACATGTGCTTCAACGGGTCCTAGAGTGGAGGGGAAGATGTGATATTCCCTCAATAATACCTCTGAAAGCTGTTTTTGGTTATTTTGTTGTGGGCAACATGATATTCAACCTGACCTTCAACACTACAGAGCAACTCCTTTTCCACTAGGTGTTATCTCAGTGGTATGGTGAGCCGTACCCAATTGTAGCTGATCTGAGGAGGCGGCGCCGACAGTGGATCCATCCATTATTCACAAAAGGGCCACAAAAGGTCACTTCAATAGACTTCATTAGGAGCTACGCATGCATCCTGAAAAGTTTTATGCCTACTGTCGGATGACCCTGGCTACATTTGAACTTCTGTTGGAGGTGCTGATACCGGGAATAACATACCAGTGGCTTCTTCTCATACTAAGGTATGTTTTTTATGCAATATTGTTTTTAAATATTGTTACTTCAGGGCTATCAGATGTTCACAGGCTACTGTGCTACTACTTATGTTCCAAAATGTTGCCTTTTTTAACAATATGTTTTGTAGCTTGGGACATCTATGTTGCCTTGCTTTTCAATAGTGGATGTAGATGTCTGCGGTTGTGTTTGTTGGCAATTTCAGCTACATTTGCTTAATTCTGTACTAAGATTGTGTATTTATGACTTAATATAATGTTGCCTCTAGTAATGTCAGCTTCTGAGAATGCCTAATATAGTATTCCTAAGACGGTGGCTAAATTGTTTTTTGCCTTTCCTTTTATGAATTTTTAAACATCATCATATGTCTTTTTATGATAAAAGATCCTCAGACAAAATCTAATTATGCATTATTACCTTTCTAAAATAGATTCCTAGCTACTGGTATATCATTTTCGACCCTTCATTTGGAATTCCTACTGGGCAAGTCAACAATATCTGGAATTGTAAGGAACACATGTGCCCAGATTTGGGACAGACTCCATTCTGTTGTGATGCCGGAGCCTGCGTAACATGACTGGGAGTGGATAGCACATGGTTTTCTCCTGAAAGGTCAGTTTCCCAACTGTATTGGGGCCTTGAATGGAAAACACATCAGGATTAAGAAACCGCCAAACTCTGGCTACCAATATTATAATTATAAACAGTATTTTTCTGTCGTACTTTTGGCATTAGTTGACAGTAACTACATGTAGATATTGGGGCCTATGTGAAAACAGGAGATACCCGAATCTTCAAAACTTTCGTAATGGGTCGGCGGCTTCAAAATCTTGTTCTCCCACCTCCATGTGTTCTCCCGGGCAGGGCCGATTTTAGGCAAAGTGGGGCCCTGGACAAAAGTTTAAAATTGGGCCCCAAATGCTGATACATTGCACATCACACAGAAGCATTTCGGTTGTAGTTACATGCGCTGAGTTCAGGCCGCTAAACGTGATCGACAATATTGAAGTTGTTCAACGCTTGTTTCCCGGCCTCTTTCTACCAGCTGAGAAAGAATAATGGGGACAGAACAATCACTATTAGATCAATCTGTCCCCATGCAGTATCATGTTATCAGCAGCACATCTGCGGTTTTCACAGGGCGATGTGCTGCTGAGAATAATGTTTTTTGTTTTTGCATAAACAAGTCAATCTCTCGATAAATAGGCAGCATTTTGTTTATTTAGTATAATACACTCCATAGTCCTCCACTTAGTATAATGCACCCCACAGTCCTCCATATAGTATAATGTGCACCACAGTTTTCCATATTGTATAATGCACACCCCATAGTCCTCCATATAATATAATGTGGCCCCTAGTCTGCCATATAATATAATGTGCCCCATAGTCTGCCATATAATATAATGTGCCCCATAGTCCTCCATATAGTATAATACACTCCCCATAGTCCTCCATATAGTATAATACACTCCCCATAGTCCTCCATATAGTGTAATGCACTCCTCATAGTCCTCCATATAGTATAATACACTCCTCTTAGCCTCCATATAGTATAATGCACCCCCTTAGTCCTTAGTGTAGTACAATTCACTTCCTATAGTATAATGCACCCCAAAGTTCTTCATATAGTATAACGTATTCCCCATAGTAATCAATACAGTATAATGCTGGTCCCATGTAGTACATATAGTATAATGCACTGCCCATAGTCCAATAGAGTATAAAGCAGACACCCCATAGAGTATAATGCAGGCACCCCACAGAATATAATGTAATCTCCTCATAGATCATAATGCAGTCATTCCATATAGCATAATGCAGCCCCCCATAGAATATAATGTAGCCCCGACATAGAGTATAATGCAGCCCCCAAAGAATATAATGCAGCCCCCCTAGGGTATAATGCAGACTCCCATAGAATATAATGTAGCCCCCTCATATAGCATAATGCAGACCTTCATAGAATATAATGTAGCCCCGACATAGAGTATAATGCAGCCCCCCCAAAGAATATAATGCAGCCCCCCTAGGGTATAATGCAGACTCCCATAGAATATAATGTAGCCCCCTCATATAGCATAATGCAGACCTTCGTAGAATATAATGTAGCCCCCTCATATAGTATAATGCAGCCACCCCCATAGAATACAATGTAGCCCCCCATAGGCTATAATGTAGCCCCACCATAGAATGTAATGTAGCCCCTCATAGGGTATAATGCAGCACCCCATAGAATGTAATGCAGCCCCCATAGAATATAATACAGCTCTCCTCATATAGTATAATGCAGCCCCCATATAGAATAATGTAGCCCCCTCATAAAGTATAATAAACGATGAAGTGATGTCTGCCTCTGACACCCACAGTGTCAGAGGCAGAGGGGAATTATGAGAGAAGGAGTGTCATCTGATGCTCTCTCCTCCATCATTGCTTTCAATTGTATCAGTGTCTATGATGCCGATACAGTTGAATGCAGCGGAGGTCGGTGCTGGTGCTGGGCGGGCACCCCTGACTCACGGCCCCATAGCGGCCATGTGATGTGCTGCTATTAGAGGCATGCCACTGGCTGGGGGCCCCTAGGGTAGCAAGGGCCCTAGGCAGCTGCCTAGTTTACCTGTCGCCAATGCCGGCACTGCTCCCGGGTTTGAGGGCTGAACCACCACCATATGTATTTGTTATTGATGAGGCCTTCCAATTAACTCGCCATGTCTTGCAGCCCTACCCACGTCAAAGGACTCAATCACCAGTGGTAAGTTTTCAATTATCGTCTGTCTCACGCTCGCAGAATGGCTGAGTGTGCCTTTGACATTCTGTGCGCTAAATTGTGTGTACTCCTGTCTGCACTCCAACTTAGCAAACAGAATGTGAATGATGTGATCAAGGCATGTGTGATCCTGTGCAACTTTCCCTGCATGCATGAATGTTGTGAGGATCCAGGTCCTGATGTTGTAGAGGATGTGCCCATTCCACTTCTAGAACCATCTGTGCCTACTACACGACAACAGTCTTCCACCATTTAGGTTCGGGATATGTTTGCTATTTGTATCTCCTCACACCAGAGGGTGAAACTCCATGGCAGGATTCACAAGTTATTGTTCTTTGAATTTAAAATGTGTATAGTAAAATGTTTTGGTACTTTGTAAATAATGTTTCTACGGTAATCATATGTGTTGTATTTTCTACCTTCACTAGCAACATGCATATTTTTTGGCTATAAAATATGGTTTTTGTGTTCCAAATTACTTTCATAAAAAAATTTACAAATATGGACATTCATATTTTGTCATATGGACACCAAAATTAAAAATGTGCTTTTTTACAAAAATATTTACACCAAGAAACATATAAAAGTGAAATTTTGAAACAAACAGCACAAATTCTGATATATGGGTAGTGATCTTTGCTGAGAGGTAGGAATGTTTCCTACCATAGATCGTAGTGGTGGTGGCAAATTTGTTTGGTACATAAAATGTTGGTTAGATGACCCTGATGGTAAAGGAGGCCTTTATGTCTGGGGCTCTGGGAGGTAATGGTATGGACCATTTTGGCCATAATAGGCACCTTCATTAGGCCCATATTTGTACCAGGGTCACCAACTCTGATCACTAATGTATCCAGCCATTGAAACTCCTGGTCCTGCCCACTTCCCTTGCCTTCAGCCAGTCACACGCAAAAGCCTCCTCCCCATCATCATTCACTGTGCATGATAGACAATGTAGAACACCATTGTCTACCTCGTGCCTGGTGGTGATGATGGGGATCTCCCTCCTGTGCCAAACTTGTCCTGGGATGGGTGCAGCTACAAGGGACTTGTCAAGTGAAAGGGTAGGGCTGCTCCTCCTTCCTCTATCTCAGAGGCCTGAGCTGGTGCTAGTGCGGCTGGTCGGGCTGAATCTAATGGTCCAACATGCTGGAAGGAATCGGCCACTTGATACAACAGAGCATCTGACTCGAAGGCCGTCTCTCTGTCACGTAAGTTGGATCCAGTTCTGCAAGTGAATAAATTATGTAATGATTGAAATTACGCAACTTAACAAGTTTATAATGTTGTAGAATGCTAGAAACAAGACAGAACATACGGACATAGATCCATAATGGGGGCCAGAAAATTTTGCCGGTCTATATAGATATAGGGCTGTTTCTTGTAGGCTGTAGACCCGCTTTTGGCACTCTGATGGCGCTCACGCCTATATGTATCCTGTGCCAGTGTCGGTGATATCATTCACTGTTAAAAAAAATAAATAAATAATAATAATAAAAAAAACAAACATAGCAGTTGGCATAATAAATAAACACTGTGATGTTAAATAAAATACTGGTGACCACATGAAGCTATCAAAAATTTGATTACAGGCTTATGTAAAAAATATATCAGGCAACTGAGCATGTGTGGTAAATGAAATACTAATGATGAAGTGCTGACCTTCATGTATACATTACATGGAAATTTTAAACTTTATAGATGCTATTTGCTAAAACAAACTGAACATACTGACATGGGGTTTTTAGGACATACAGAAACACAACTTTATTGATTTATGGGGTACTTATTCATTGTTGTTTGTTCCTCTCGTAAGCTGGCCTCATAGCTCGGATACATCTGGCCGTAGTATGCCTATACTGCATCTCGACAGCTACAGTTCTGGTAGGTTGGGTCACGTTTGTCCCACAATTCTGGCTGCTCCCGGACCAGTATGATAAGCATCTCCACATTAATGTGTGGTGGCATTGTGCTGATCTCTGTGGAGGTGTGTTTATAAGTTTTTTATAGGTTTGCTTGGGTTCTTTGCCCTTTACTACTTCCTGCAATGTGATGATGCAATTTCCTGCCCCATTGGAGAAATTCATAAGAAATCGGTTGTCCATGTGCCGATTTAAAAATCGCATCCATTGACTTGTATTATGGATTGTGATTTGATTTTCGCATCCACTCGCAGCGTGCCGCTACTTTTTCTCAGTCTGATCTCAATCCGATCCAAGCTTAGAAAAAAAATTGCAGGTGAGCACTGAATCATTGAATAATAGCATTATATAGAAAAGGTCTGCTTACCAGTCCAAGTGTTTGACCTCCCAGTTGAAAACCAATGCCTCGCACAGATAAGGGTGAGGCAGCCACAGCGTAATCCAAGGGAGAAAAAATCCAACGAATGGCAGAGGTTGCTAAAAAGTAACTTTATTCCATGTGAATAAAAATTAAACCAACATATTGTTTCCAGCACTGAAACAAACTAGCAGGGAGTAAGAGATCAACTAATTTCAACTTCCATCTTATTCATGATCATGGATAAGACACAGGTTGAAATGTACCAACGATAAAAATTATAGACCTCTCCATTCTTTGTAAGTGGAAAAACGTGCAAATTTGGCAGTATATCAAATACTTATTGTTGCGGTGTATCTGCACTACTATGTATAGAAAAAAATCACAATCTCCTATGCTCCTAAACGCTTACTTTCACAGGAGGATCATCATGATAAGCATGGAGGTCTTCAGCAGAGTCCCGCTAGCTGTCATGGCAACCCATCAACACTTTGCGATCACATCACGGACACGCAGATGGGCGTGTGAAATGACATGCCCCCATGCCAGTGCATGTTAAATGCCACTGACAGAGATTGTCAGCGGCATTCAACAGGTTAACAGCCACTCCACCAGCGTCTTATTTGATATTTTGCACTTGCACCTTACCTTGCTGTTTGCACATTTTCTTGTATGATATATTTGATCATATGAAGGTATATTTTTGAAGATTATTATATTTTGCACTATAAACATGCGTACACTTACGGTATTTAAATTTATTTTTTCACTTGTTTCACTAGTGATGTTAATGTCCCTGATATGTAGGTATTTGGTATCTACTTAATTTGGTTTCAAAAAAATTTTTTTCTGTTGTGGCTTGGACACTCACAGTTGGCAGTGTTTTCTGTAAATTTTATTCATTACCACATACTATCCCTATATGTCATTTTTTATATCTAAATAAAGATTATTCTATTAAAATACTCTCTTGTCATATATACACTTTGGATTCATTTACCCAGAATTTGTTTTTTTTTCCACCAGCGTCTGGTAGATACACATGATGGCTGATTAAATCAGACATCATCTGCTGGTAACGATGTGGGCTGGGTGTGAAAGCCCATATCAAAGTCAAGGACCTTTTTTGCCTAATTAAAGTTAAATGGGAAAAGTACTGTATCACTGCATTCTCTCCTGTGGGCACTGACCTGGCTGCCAACTTATCACACCACCCAGTATCACTGGGACCTAAGCAACTGATCAATATAGAACAAATTTGTCCTGGAGAAATTTACTTCATTTTTATTCAGAGAACATCAGAAAAAGCTGCCTGGAAAGACATATGCAAATAGGGCTAAGCCTCCAGGAGTAATTCGTGGCTTATTCATGGGCAGCTAGTCTCTTTCCAGTGATCGCTCTGTTTGTATCATTCCAGTTTGTATAGTGAAAGTTACAGAGTTTACTTTTATTTGCATCGCGGAACGACCAACTCCCCGGGTTACACCGTGCCCTGCTTTAATTGAATTTCAAGGAATGTATTGGTAGATTACATTTCTAATTGGGGAGCACTTTTTATGGAACACATTTCCTGAATATTTCTGAAAGATTAGACCATGCACTGGCACAAAACTATGCAAAGTAGCAAAGTTGTATGTGCATAATTAACGGCAAGTCGTTTAGAGCTAGACAAGTAATGGCATCCATGTTCCAGAACTCAGCCTATAAATCAGATTTTTATGTCATCACATGAATGACATCACAGTCACCAGCAGTTTAGAAATCGTTTCCAGAAGGTGCTGCTTTTCACGTGAAATGTAATCGTGGAGATTATGAAATAAATGTTATATTAAAACATGTTTTATATAATATTATGCTATTTTCCAGCTTTCCTTTTTTGCATTGAATTTCATTTCCTGACTATTTACAATATCTCAACTTGCTGTCAGTGAATATGAATGTTCTTGTTTCTATCCGGAGGACGGAGCGAGTCTCAGACATTACACAGCTGTGAGTTTGTTATTATTGTATCCCCTCCAGGCAATTCTCCATAAGGTAAGAATCTAGGCCTCCAAACAGGAACATTTTACCTAAACTGATACATTGTAAAAAACTATGAAAAGAAAGCAGATTTTAGTACTGTTGATGTATGGAGCTCACAGAAAATCACTGACATCGAGCATCATACACAGCAATTATAATAATTGTATTATTTCCATTAGAATTTGCTATTTAAAGGAGTGATCTCATGAAAGTTTATGTCAAAAGACCTCAAATTCAGTAAAGTCATGGGCAACCCCTTCTTGATCTATTATTTGCCTCCATGAAAATAAAAAAGCTTATACTCACCTTCCGCGCCGGCGCCGTTCCAGCTGTGTTGACACTTGCGGTCTCGGTGCTCTTATGACACGTGAGCCCTACGCCAAATCAGCGCTGTCCCCGTCTTCGGACGTATACGCAATCAAGTGAGTGGCCAGCCGCAGCTCTCAACTACTCTATTGCGTATACGCCAAAAGGCGGGGACAGCGCTTATAGGGCATAGGGCTCACATGTTATAACAACCGCACGTGAGCTCCAGGACCGTGATTGCCGACACCGCTGGAATGGTGCTGGCACGGGATGTGACTATAAGCTTTTTTATTTTCATGGAGGCAAACATTCAGATGGAAAAGGGGTTGTAATAGTAGTGGACAACACCTTTAATAGATGTTTCTGACAGGTTTTCTCAACATCATAAATCATAAAATTGGCAAAGTGCTTGAAAAAACAAGCAACTTTGCTATTTACTTGTCATTAAAAACTCATGTTTTAAAAAGACAAAGGGAGATATTTTTAATTTTATTGTGTACTGTCCATTGCCTTAGTTAACGGCTACCTCGGTGGTGTCCGGTCTCCTTGTAAAGTAGTGCACCATTCTTTTTTTATAGAGCTTGTAAGTACTGCTCTGAAGTTAGTCAGATCACTGGATCAGCTGCATTGCCTCTGCCCTCCTCCAAAGTTGTCTCTGCCTGCACCATGGGAGGGTGCACAGTTTGAGCAAATGGTACAACCATGCCACTTTTCCATACTGTCAATCAATCAGGAGCACATACTACCCTCCCCACTACAGCAAGCAGAAGGTGGGAGGCTGGGTAGCAGTAGATTCTTGAAAATTTATATTTAGAAAGCCCTTTAAAGTGATTTACACTGATTTGGCATGAAAAAAATACATTTTCAACATGTTTTTGCTTCCAAGTGTCTCCCCTTGGTACTGCTGATACTAATTTGTACTATTTGGAAATGGCTTTTGTGTTGTGAATATGCTGGATGCGGCTTCTGAGCTGGGGCTCCCTCCGGTGGTTGCTGAGGGTAATGAACTGATTAATGAATGGCCTTCAGCTGGCACTGAATGGTAGGATATAAGTGGCCTGAGTTCCCAGCAGCCTTGCCGGTTATCAATTGTTTCTTCTGGTCTTGTTTGAAGCACTGCTAGGTTCCTGCTCTCCTTCAGATAAGTGTTTGCTGTTTTTTTTCCTCTGTTTGATTTTCATTGCTGGTTTGCTGCTTGCAGTGGACTGCAGCCTGTCCCCTTTTGGGGGTCTGGTGCTGCAATTGTGCTCCGTTTTTGTCTGCACTTTTGCTTTGCTCCTTTGTTACTTTTTATTTGCTGAATAGCGTTTGTTACACCAGAGATCTGATTTAGGTGGATGAGATCGTGTGATCTCAGATTTTTTGGCAATCAGAAGTGTTGGTATTTTTTTAGGGTTTTTGTTGGATTGCAGTCAGAATTCTTTCCTGTACTTTTCTGTCTAGCCAGATTGGGCCCCAGCGTTTGCTCATTCTATTTTCTGTCTGTGTCCGTGCTTTCTTCTTGTCTAACCGCCATTACATGTTTGGGGGCTTCCTATTTTCTTTGGGGATCTGCTCCGGGGCAGATTGCTTTCATCTTTTTGCCTTTAGGTGTAGTTATCTCTCAGGCTGTGACGAGGCGTCTAGGATCAACGTAGGAACGCTACACGGCTACCTCTAGTTGTGTGGTTAGTTCAGGTTACTGCAATCCAATAGGTTCCAGCCTCTCTGGTGTATTACTGTTTTTGCTATTTCTCCTCAGTTACCGAAACATAACACTTTTGGTTGAATTAGTCTCCTTCCCCCTCTGGCAGCTAACAGTATAGTCCTTGCTTACCTGACCTGCAGAAGGAGTCTTCTCAGCAATACTGCCATGTCACTAGTAAGTCTTTGTTCCTTCCATGACAAGCAGAACAGAAAACTAGCTACACTGCAGTTAACTGAGGATTAATATGTACAGCATTGTGGGTAGAGTAACTGAGCGTGTGTGACCACCAACATACAGCTCAGTAGGTGAACATGAACTTTAAACACCAGTAACCACTCCTTTAAATAATGAACCCCTATTTAGCATATTCTTCTATTAGCTGGAGCAAAGTTTTGCTAAAAAGAGAATCTGTAGCTCTGATGGGTCTGACTTGTCAGTGGCGTATAATGAGACTGTGTAATACCTTATTTCTCCTATGGAGGTGCTGCAGGGAAATCAACACTTGCTGCACAGAATATAGAAGAACAATAGCTCAGTGATATTTGTAACTAAACTGCTGCCAGCATGAGCAAGACTGAAACAAGCCACAATTTAATCAATTATTATTATTATTATTATTATTATTATTTAATGGCCTTCAGCTCATTTTTGATCCATGATGACTTAATGGATGAACTCTCTGTAGGAAGATCAGTCTTGTGCAAGGGTAGATATGTCCACCAGGGTCTCCTTCGCCGTTATCTTGATAGTATCAAGCAATCGGGTTGCTTGTCTTCCTGTTTGCCTTGTTCCTTCTATTCTTCCATCTATGATTTCCTCCAGTGATTGCTCGCTTCATATAATGTGCCCAAAGTAGGCAAGTCGTAGATGGGTGATCCTTGCTTCACGTGATATATCTGGCTTGATTAGTTTCAAAATTGATTTGTTTAATCAATTATTATTGGTAATAGCTTTGTTTTTTATTGTAGATGTTTGAATAAAGCTACACAGTAACACAACTTTAATGTGATCCTACATGGTGCCATATTGGGTTGCCCACAGTATGTGACCCAATGCTTCTCTAAGGCCCCTTAGTGTGAGTGGCTGCAGTTGCCATCTGACTCTGGACTTAATTGTTTTTTGTTTCAGTTGAGATAACAAGCAAGGAAAGACATCAGAATGAGGAGTTTGCTTGTATGGCTGTTTGCTTTCATCGTTTACAACGTCCCAGCAAGGACTTGTCACAATGGATGGATGCCTAATCAAGCTTTCCCGAGTCCGTCAACACGTTTGCCCTGTAGGGTAAACATCATAGTGAATCCGCCGCTGAAACACATATACTGGGCTTTATATAACATGCAAGTGTATATATAAACATACCACAGATAGTGATCATGACAGAACTGAGTTCAGATGTAGCAGAGCTAAGTTTGTCGCTTGGCATAACTCTGTTGATATAACGATCTGTTCGGTGTGGTTTTACATACGGCTAAATATGGCTGTGTTCACACTTACATTTTTACATTCCGTTGATCTGCTCTGTTTTAAGAGAAACGGAATGAATGTAAAAAACGGATCTGTTGCCTAAGGCTAGGCTCACATTGCGTTTAGTACAATCCGTTAAACGGATGTGCTGAAATGACCCAAATTTTGTGTAAATTTGGCTTCACGTTAACGCTTGCGTTAATGCATGTGACTGCGTTATGTCATTTTGATGTCCGTTCTTGAAGCATCCGTTTGTCTGCTTTCAGGCATTGTCAATAAAGTTGTTCAATTTTTTTTTTTTTGCCTTTTGTCTGAGTGGTGTGGGAGTCGACACCCATTCTCCAAAATGGCTGAAATCCTATTTCCTGTCACATGAACAGCTGGAAAAGCCTCCAACGTATGGTATCATTTGTACATTTTGCTACATTTGAGTCTGGATGCGTTAGCAATAGACTTCTATGGCAGAATTAACGCTTCCGTTATCCCTGCGTTAGCTTCAACGGATTCGAAAACGCTGCAGGCCGCGTTGGAAGGTGCGTCACAAAAAAACGGAATGTTGCTAACGCATGCCAATTTTGACATGCGTTACTATGCGTCATACTAATGCAAGTCTATGGATGCGTCACAATATCCGTTACATTGCGTTTTGGGTACTTAAAAACGTGTCCGCTAGACGGACTCACCTAGCGCAATGTGAATCCAGCCTAACCGATGCAAAACGGAAGCAGAGAGAACATTTATTAATCACTTATCTAGCGCTATTGATTCCACAGCGCTTTATAGACATCAGCCATATTGATTATTATGAGGTCTGTCGGGGTTCCATTAAGTTCTACATGATGCACTTTTTCTTCCTTTCAATAAGCGGACACGTAACAGAGGTTAGATTGACCCCATAGTGAGTAATGGGGTCCCCCCTTCATCCGTTGGATCAGTTATGCAGCACATCTGCTTTTGACGTTAATTCCGTTTCATGGTTTCAACAAAACGTAACAGGCATTTGAAATGTAAAAACGTAAGTGTGAACGCAACCTAGGAGATATCGCAATGCAGCCTCAGACTCTTGATGCAGTCAGCTCTGCTTCATCTGTATGCTAAATCTCTGCAGCTGGAACAGAGAGCACGTAAGAGAATGTGATTCTGCGGAGGGTCCACCAGATACGGTGCACGGTCCACCCATCCGCTACTGCACACTCTAATGTCAGGGTGTGTGAATGGGTACAAGTCCCAGCAGGTGACTGTTGATACAACTGTTGCTTGTGATCAGTGCCAGCAAGCTGTGGGGGGAAGGGAGGGGGCTTCTATTAAAGTCTGACAGCCTGACATCAAGCTCTGTCTCCACATTCCTCTGTCTTTGGTGCAGCTAAATTCGGAACACAGCCCTCCAATCACATCAATGGAAGCCACAGGGAGGGGGTCCTTCCAGGGGAGGCTTGCTTGACTGTAGGTGCGGGGTTTTGTCCCCTTTTTTTTTGTGCCAGGATCAGCTTGGTGACTGGAGGTGTGCACTGTGTAAGAAGCAAGTTGGAGCTGGCAGCCCCTCCTGAGAAGTGCAAGGCAGAAGTTTTGTAGGCGACTCCTGGAGGCGTCCATCACTGGAAGGTATTCTGTACTTATTATGCTTCATTCGGTGCAGATTGGTGACACGTGCTGTCGCTCATCACCACATGTACAATGGCTTTCCAGTAGCTTCGCTTTTTCCTTTTTGTGTGGTTTATCTTGCACTTCACGGCTGCTTTCCAGAATGCACTTGGCTGCATTGTCAGCCATAATGGGGAGCCAGAGAATAGGGCTCCTGTTACAAGGCAGCCTTGTACAAAGCACCTGTGACTACAGAGGGGTGTATACGGTGCGGTTAGTCAGACATACAGCGTCACTGAACTTGCTGGGGGGACAATTTTGTGCGAGTACGGTTACCCACATCGATCAGATTCCTATAGAACTATTCCACTTCTCCGGACCGCCTAAATGAAGTGATCCATACTCCCCACAACTAAGTCCCTCAATATCACACAGTCCGCTTTTCAGGTACTAATATTACCCTGCGTGTCGTCTGGTCATTCTCTTTATTGCCTTTTTTACACCAAAAACTTAAGCCTCTGTCATATTCCCTTTATTTTCGCTAACTACCTCAGTGCCTGGTACTGTTACATGTTGGCACTCGGGTCCAAGAGGGGCAACATCTATTAGCAATTTGTATGTTCTTGGTTGGGTTCCTCCAATAAGGTACTAATAGATTTATTGGCGTCTTATAAAATCAGCATGATACACTGAAGACGGGCTAAATAGTGCCAGGTGCAGAGCTTTCTTTCACAGTCTCCTCCCCTTGAAGGGATTGTCTCAGATTCTTAAAGGGAATCTGTCACCAGGTTTTTGCCACCTAATCTGAGAGCTGCATGATGTAGAGACTTAGACCCTGATTACAGCAATGTGTCACTTACTGGGTTGCTTTCTGTAGTTTTGATAAAATCAGTGTGTTACCAGCAGGAGATTATCATCAGGAGGACTAGTAAACCTGCTGCCAGGTAGTCAAGTCTATGCATGAGCTCTGTTTAACCCCGCCTCCCACTAATTATTAGCAACTTTCTGTGTACACAGTACATGAGCAGAAAGCTACCAATCAGTGGTGTGGGCGGGGTTATACAAAATTCAGCATTCAGAGAACTGCTATATCTACAGCAGATAAAACAGTGATTTTATCAAAGCTGCAGCAAGCAGCTCAGTTAGTAACACATCACTGTAAACTGCGGTTTCATTCTGTCCCAACTTCAGGCTACACTCAGATGGGGTAACAAAAACCTGGTGACAGATTCCCTTTAAATAGGTAAAATTGCAAAGCACTTGTAAAAATATGTGAGTCTGAAATTTGCCTCTTATTAAAAATCCTTTCCATTTGCAAAAACTGAGGAATGTTTAGTGTTTAAAGTATACAGTTCTTTATCAAGATCGTCCACCCCACTGCCCAACACAGACAGAAAAGGACCCATGCATAAAAACAATATATGGGCCCTTTGCAGTCCAATATCTCATCATAATGTACAATTCCACCTGCTCTGGAGGTAGACGTGGGCACCTTACCTCTTGGACCCCTGTGCAGCTGCACAGGGGCCCAAGATTGCCTAAAGATAACTGCATCTTTTCAGGCAAAAATTGTAGGATCAGAAGTGCAAGCTCTGGACGTCAAGGCCGTCAGTGTCCATGGTGCCCCCTTCAGCAGTAAGGCATAGGTCATACACCGTCCTTCATAGAAACCCAGAGATCAAAAAAACCTTTATAGTGCAACATGTTCTGTATACAGCGCTGCATTACATGTGGGAACTGTACAAATATAATGAAATAAATTCCTACTGATAGAAATGAAAATTTTCCCCTTTACGCACAGCAACGATCATTGTGATTGTCTTTTTCATGCCAGATCGTAGGGAATCCTGATGTGTAAATATCTTGGCCGCATGCACTTAGTAGTCTGCTCTATTCATCTTTCTTTAGGTGGATAAATGCCAATGAACTCCCACTAAACAAACATTTATTTTTTGCCTCACCATGAAAAATAGGACAAGGCGCACAGGAAAATGTAAACATACGGCAAGGGTTGTTGCCTGCGCAATTATTTATCACAGCCTTTGCTTTATTCCCTTGTATTTGCACACATCCTATGTCCATAAAGCATATTCCTAATTCAATTTCTATTCCTCGTGCAGGTCTCTTGGAAGCTGGTCGTGTTGCTTCATTACAGAGTGATTACAAGGCTGCTTAATGTACTGTTTAATTGCAGCCTCCATGCTGAGTGCTTGGTGGCCACAGCATGGCTGGTCCCCATATGGACTCCTAAGTGGAGACATGCACTGGAACACTGACTCTGCCCCATCTTCTTGGGAGTTGCTTGAGGATGTTAAGTCATGACAGGATCAGGCTGTTCATTAGTACGCTGACATTTAAAGAGCTAGGAGGATTTTTTTCATTCATGCAGAGATGTCACTTAATTGACATTTTTGACTGCCCGGTGTGGACACATTCCTGGAGATGCTGGTGAACTGGTGAGAACTTGAAATCTGTAAAGAAACAAATTACCAAAATTGATTTGAAAGAGAAATTTGGTAATCATCAAATAAAATAAAATTGACCTGAAAGGCAATTTTAAATTTACAAATATGTAAAATTGTGTTCTCAACATTGTCCCATCTCTGGAATTATCACCAGCCACTACAGGAAATCTCATATCAACAAGCAAGGTGAAGAGTAGATGGAAGATCATGTCATACTTCCTTGGAAATACAATACAAAGATGGGATTGATGTGACTCGAATGTCCATGCAGAACAAAACCTCATATTCCGTTATAGACTTAGAAGAGCTTGAGGAACTTGGAGGTCAGACCAGCGATCTCATGACACCACAATTGGATGATACAGCAAACAAAGATCTGGAAGGAGACTATGTAGACCTTTTAGAAACTGCTCTCACTGCAGAAAATAAACCATCCAATTCATGCCACCAGGAAATGGGGGATTGTACGAGGGTTACAAAAGTCAACGGAGATCCTATTTCAAGTGTTGCTAATAATAAGTGGGTGTGTGGGAGAAGTCAGACCAGTGAGGAAGGGGTGTGCACCCCATGCCTTAGGAGAAAACTCAATAAAGATTTGAATGTCAAGGAAACAAAGTGTCGTTTTCGACAGTCATACCTTGCTGCTCTTAAAAATCCAGTTAAATTTATCTCAGCACCAATGGCAGGGATTTTGGAAGAGACAGTTAGTAGGTCCAGCACATTTGCTGCCTTAGAAAGCCCCCTTTGTTCTCGTCGGAAACCTCAAAATCAAACATCTTCGTGGCTTTTCCTTGGAAAAACGGACTCAAAATCTGGAGACATACAAGTACCAGGTACTTCAAGAAATCAAAAAGTGACTTCTACACCTGGAACAGACTGTTCTTCTCCATCCCTTGTGCACAGATTCTCCTTCCTAAAAGGACAGCGTGGCTCTTCATCAGGAGATGGCCTTGCCATAGATAGCAGCTCAAATCAGTATGGTGGAACTTGGAGAAGAGTATCTGCGGTCTGTTCTCCTAGACTTAGCCGGGCTAAGTTCTCTGGAAAAGGTATCAATAAGTGCATGAGAGTGTTTTATAGTAAACCTTTTAACCTTTGGTGAATGTGTGTGACTATAATTGTGAATTGCAGTATCATAACCAACCGCTAAAGGTATGGAAGGGTAGACACCCATAATGATGCATGGTTGAAAATATTGACTTCTAATGCCACAGGGAGAGATACTGATAGTATCAATGTATCAGGGACTAGAAAAAGGGTGTGCAGTCAAGTTATAATTCTGTATCTGGTATCACATCTCATTCCTGGTTGAGTATGAGCTGCGATACAACACAAACAGCCTATCAAGAAGGGTGGTACTGTATTTGGACCAGGATCTACTCTGATGCTTGAGCTACATTGACAAAACTCAAAGTAAGTTTCCAGTATATAATCCAAAAGTTAGGTCCCAGTATAAAGTACAGTCCAATACTAGTTCTTATGGACCTTTTATACAAGTATTACTCCATTATTTACAGATCTTTTAGTGAAATAACTAAGTACAGTTCTCAGTTTTGACATGTCAGGAATGGTTGATCCTAAAAATTATGGTTCTAGTTTGATTTTGCAACATGATACTTGAGATATAGTTAAACAGCTTTTAACTTTTCATCCATTTGACAGCTTTGTGCTTGCATTCACAAAGGCTTTGACCACAGCTGCAGATCTGCCATGCACTCACTTCACAAATAATAATACATCAATGACTAATGTGTCAACCACATGATTCTGACAGCTCAAAAGTTTTTGAGCCACCATACCCGCAGGCAGTCCATTTCAAAGGTAGACATGTTTCATCAGTTGCTCTATTGAGTAGGTATTTTCTCCTTAAAGCATGAAGGAGAGACTATTTAATTCGAAAACATTTAGGTTAAGTTCCTACGATGAGTTTTTGGTGAGTTTTTGATGCTGCTTACTTTCTCTACCCAAAAAACACAGTACCTTGCAGTACATGTCTGAATTTTGCAACATGTCAATTTCCTTTGCGTGTAGACTCAGTTTTATGTACAGATTTTCCCCATAGAATTAGATATGTAAAATCTGTATGTGAAAAATGCATGTGCATTTTTATTTTGTTTCTGCTGCAGAAACATACTAAAAGCGCATGAAATCCAAACACGACTATGTAAAGTCTTGTCAAAGGCAAATACCAGGAAGTTTTATTTAAAACATGACATACCAACAAGAGACAAAAACCACTGCACCAAAAACGGAATAAAAACGCGCTCAAAATTGCAATGAAAAAAACACAAGGAACCTAATTTACTTAATAGGTACAGAAAATCTGCAACATCAAAAACTCCCCACCTTCCCAAATGCTCATCATGGGAACGTAGCCTTAGACTCCGTAATAAAAATTGGCAGTACAGAGTCTCATAGTCTTGTGGATACCTGGCATTGTCTTGGTTATATGTAGTTCATGAACACTTTAGGGAAAGTATGATGGCAATTTAGACTGAATTATTTTTTGAGTATTTATTTATAATCAGAACTTGAGATAAAAACAAAATGAGCAAATATCCTGTAGTAAGTAAATAGTAATAATACATGTAAATAACATAGGGGATTTGGATAACATTGTTTTGATCAAAAAACGTAAAAGCCGTCTCACCGCGACAAGGTGTACACCAATCTGGACGGTACCTAACCTGATTAGATACCGTCTCGATTGGGGTACACCTTGTCGTGGTGGGATGGCTTTTACATTGATTTGATCAAAACAATGTTAATTAAGTCCCCTATGTTATTTACATGTATTATTACTATTTACTTACTACAAGGTATTTGCTCATTTTGTTTTTATCTTAGATTTTGCTTGTTAAATGGCCACATTGCACTTATACCAACATATGCTCTGGCTTAATTTTTTTAGTTTTTAATTTATAATATTGCAGTGGTGGAGGGGCATTACTCGACCACCTGGATCTTAATGCAAAAAAAGTATCAAATTTTATTTGTAATACTGGTCTCTTTATACAAGACATAGGACTTTTTGGACCACATGAGCGTCTGATTTTAGTGTGGAACCACAATCTTTGCACCCTCTGGCAATATGCTCCTGAACACTGCAATTTTTTTTATTATAGAGGAACTATCTTAGGGGCTCAGCAACATTCATTAAAGGGAATCTGTCAAAAAGTTCAACCCCACCCCTCCCTGCCCAAATCACATATATGTGCATGAAGCTCTTTGAAACATAAAATCATCATCTTCATATCCTCTCTTGTTGCCACATTTCCAAGAAATTAGCATTTAAATTCATATGAAAATGAGGCGTTAAGTGCTCTGGACATGACAGAGCACTTCCTGGGAATCAGTCTCCCTAGTTTGTTTCTCTGGCCAGCACCAGCCTCTTCAGCTCGATTGAAAGCTTACTGCCTATGTTGTCAGGCACCAGGCTAGGAAATCAGACAGACAAGCTGAAGAGGCTGGTGCTGAGTAGAGGAAAAATCTCTGGAGGCAGTGGCTCCATAAGTGCTCTGACATGCCGGAAGCATTTAAAGCCTCATTTGCAAATTAATTAAAATACTAATCTCAGGAAACAGGCAACAGAAAGAATATCTAATGGTTTCAAAGGATTTACATTTGAAGGACCTGCATTCCTTTGCATGAAATTTAGGGGAGTTGAAATTACTGATTCCTAGAGATGGGCGAAGCCAAACTGTGAAGTTCGGCATTCGTACCAAACACCTAGTGTTCGGGCACGGGCACCGAACACGGACTTCACTTGAAAGTCCGTGTTACTGTTTAGGTTCGGCTGCCCGACCACTGGGTGTTTATCACGCTGTCATGTGAATGACAGCTCTGTAAACACTGCTTCTGATCGGCGGTGAAATCATCCCCTCCGGTCAGAAAGCCGCAGTTCCCACACTGTCAAAAGACAGCGTGAGCGCGCAGCTGTGATCGGAGGTATAAATTTCACCTTCGGTCACTGGTGTCAGCTGGTGAGTAGGGTTGAGCATTCCGATACTTCCGATACCTGAAATCCAATGTAAGTCTATGGGAACAAAATATCGGAAGTACTTCCGATACTTACTTCCGATATTTTGTTCCCATAGACTTACATTGGATTTCAGGTATCGGAAGTATCGGAAGTATCGGAATGCTCAACCCTACTGGTGAGACAACCGCTCCCACCAGCCGACACTTGCTGCCACTAACAACAGTGAGAGCAGGAGCGGCGAATAGAAGTATTCATCAGCCGACGCCTCCGCTGTAAATTAATAATTACAAAAAAAAAATGTCAGCGTTAGCAAGGCTGGTTATCAAGAATAGAGGGGTCGCCACGCCGTACTTTTTAAATAAATAATGAAAAAAACGGCATAGGATCCCTCCTGTTTTTGACAAGCAGCCTTGCTAAAGCAGACAGCTGGATTCTGGTATTCTCAGGCTGGTAAGGGGCTTTGGATATTGGCCCCCCAGCCAAATATCAGCTGCCCAGAAAAGGCGCATTTGACCGACTCTTCCCACTTGCCCTGTAGTGGTGGCAAGTGGGGTTCATATTTGTGGGGTTGATGTCACCGTTGTATTGTCGGTGACATCAAGCCCACAAATTAGTAATGGAGAGGCTTCTATAAGACACCTATCCATTACTAATCCTATAAGTTAAGTGGTAAAAAAACACACAGCCAGAATAAAGTTTTTTATTTGAAATAAAACAAAACAAGTTTACTTTTTTATTTAAAAATAACAAACACAGAAATACTCACCTAACGCCTAATTCTACTGGGGAGATAAACAGTTTTCAACCTGGACGGTGCGAAGATACGACCATCCAGGCTGAGAACCACTGGTGAAAGAGCTTCTGCGAGTGCAGCTTCAGTGACCGGCGGTGACGTCATCGAGCCCCTGATCACTGAGGCTAAGCGATCAGAAGCGGTGTTTGCTGCGTTGTCATGCACGTGACAGTGTGGCAAACACTGGATGTTCGGGGTCCCCATTCAAGTGAATGGGGTCCGGGTTCAGGTCCGGGTACTGTTCTGGTACCCGAAGAACTTTTTGTAACTCTTCGGCCGGACCGAACATCCAGGTGTCTGCCCATCTCTACTAATTCCCTTTATTATATGTTTGATGTGTGTTGTACCATAACTGAGCAACATCTTGGTCTTTAGATGAAGACCTCTCCCCAGACAAAAGGTTCACAACCTCATCAGGACACTAATTTTTTATACACTACTGAAGCATTTTTAAGCCTTAGAGAATCTTCTAGGAAGAGAACAGGGCGAAGTATCATCACTCATAATGGGTACAGACAAGAAGGTCTCTTGGGCATGGGGCCCAGGTCAAAAGTACAAATGCTATGACCCCTATAGTTACACCGCTGATGGGAATCATTTGCATACAGCACTAGAAACAAGTCCAGAATTTCCAATCTAGAGCCGATGTCACTGGGTCACATAGGGGCGCATACTAGTAATTATCCTATTCGCCTTTGAGGTAGTCATCCAAACTAGTCCATTAGAATGCCTCCCAAGTAATTCTATAAAATCACACCCAATTCTGATGATTTAAGAAAGGTCTTAAGTTTCAGTGACCCTTTACCAGCGGATAGACATTTATTTCAATCAGCGTTGTTTTGTATGAGTTATTGCATTTTAGTAGATCATTCTCATTAAGTGTGATCACTCACCCACTGTGCAGGTCAACCACACAGTCTATCAAAAAGTCGTTTGGAACCTGTAACCTGTTATTTCAGGAGGTAATACTGGTATTCTGGCTTCACGTGAGAGGCACATCATTCTTCAGTGCACAGGTTACAATATATAGGGTGACATTTTCAATGGTTATAAAGTAATATACAGTATGGGAGGAATTTAATGTATTATTTGAGAACAAGGAAAAACTGCACCGAGATATTGGCCCAATTATTGCTGCATATTGTGTAAGGTATACCGTTAAAAGCCTTATTTCAGAAGTTACGTGTTCATCACAATAGTTTTGAAATAGTGTCACATATTAGTTGAAACTACAAAGAGGTAAATCAGATCTTTCACTTCCCTCACAAGGGGCCTGAAAGAAGAATTTATTAAAAAAAAAAAGGTTTACAATTAACTCCCTCTATTGCGGAACGGGGGAAAAGTTAGTAATCAAGAATTAATGAAGTGTCCAAAGGACATATATCCAGTGGGTGCCAATACATTTTAAAAGGGTATTTCCATCACAGACATTTATGGAAACCACAGGATATAACATAAATATATTATGGAAGTTCACGCCACCTCTAGGATCTGCACACATGTGGATAACAGTAGCTCGATGAGGTCACCTCATCAAGCTACTGTTATCCAAATATTGCAGATCCTAAACATCCATAAGACATTTATGTTATATCCACACCTATTGCATCAGGATTTCTCCAGGATGTAGGAAAGTGAAATATGGGATTTTCACGCAAGTTGAACCGATTTCCTACATCTACAATGTTCAAGAGCTGAAGAAAGTTGGTCTTGTGGGGACTTCACATAAAGAAGATTTTGCTATTATTTTTATTCCCGCTGCTCCCCTGAGTATGGCATATATTTTTATAAATCCATCATATGGTTCCAGACATATAGACCTCTTTTATTTAGGATTATTTTTTAGGGTTTTTACCAAGGTGGCTTTGCTCACAGTGTAATAATACAGAGCAGACTAAAGACTCCCCCCGGAGAATCCTGTGCGCCGCAGCTGCTTGTTGAAGACCATAAAAATTAACACCAAATCAAAAGGCCCAAATCTCTGGAACCGCATGATGGATTTAAGAAAAACAAAAAACAGAATACTCGAGGGAGCAGCGGGAATAAAATACCGTAAGTTCCAAAACTGGCCACTTTTGACCTAATGACAGATCCACTTTAAGTTTCCTATTACTCTTACATCTCACTCAAAAAGATGAGGTATGGTGGTGATTTGGTAGGGTATAGTGACATGTAGGTGCACATATGGCTATTTGATTGTCTTTCCTGACTAAAAATAGGCGCCATGTTATCAGAGAAAGGTGTCCATGCCTGCAGTGTGCCCAATAGTTCTAGCTTCTAGCTCAAGGATCCACTGTACTGGCAGTAGTTCACTTGGATCCACTCTCTCGCCGAGCGCTTAGGATCACAGTCTTGCTCTGTACGAACTCTGTGTATCTTTTCAGGAATCTGATCTCTTCAGGATACAAAATTAGTCTTTGACCTCATGTGCCCTCTTCAAAAGCACAACATATTTCAGTGACACACAGAACCATAGGCTCCTCTATGGAATTGGGGATCACACAGTGTCACATACTTTTAATAGCAATGTCCTAACTTAGAAGTCTTGCAGCTTAATGGAATATGTAGGTTATTAGGGTCCCAAATTAAACAATCAGCTGTATCTCTTTCTGCCCTCTGATTTTTTTTTTTTCACAAAAATGTTGTCTTTCTCTTAAGCAGGATCAGTCGCAAATACGAGTCCGGGTATTGAAGTGACATCTTCTGTCCAAAAAGTGCCATCCAAAACTGGACTATGGGTATCCATTGTAGGATCTCCATCAAGAGGATCTATTCCCTGGGAGACCATTACTGATCTTCCAATCCAGTGTCAAGATCTCAGTGCCAAGTTATTGTATTCTGGAATTGCTTGTCTTCCAGGTTTGTTCAACTGCTGATTTTTAGTTTCCTCCTCATATTTTGTGTCACAGGGTGCCGGCTCCAGTTCCCTAGCTGGGTGTTATTTAGGCACTGGACAGGTGGTGATATATGGATGCTTTGTTGCAATGTTTTTTGTGCATTGTTTGACAATATTATTTGAATACTCTACTGTACATCATATGGGGAATAATGATTGGGCACATGCCATTTTTTTTTTATTATTATTTATTTATACATGATGTTCACACACAGCGGGTGCTGAATAGAAATCCCATCATTGTCGCCTGGTCGCGCTGATCTCAGGGAGACCATGAGACAATGATGACATCTGCCTTCAGCACCCGGCGCCGGGGAACAGTCCAAACTGTATGGCTTTTCCCAGACACTGGTACATGTCACATTGATGACACCCGGATGTGATCCGTGTGTCATCAGTGTGCAATTTTGTGGCACGCATTTTGTCCGTGGTGCGTGAGAAAAAAGGACATGTCTGGGGGGTTTTACACACGGTCTTTGTGAAAAACCTGACATGTGCGTACAACCATTGAATACATATATTTTGGCAGCACATAAAATTCCTCTGGTTATCTATCTAGAATTACTAGGGTTTATGTCAAATCTCAAATTAGCGCTAGTTCAGGACTTGGATGAATGAATTTTTAACATATTTTTGTAATTATGAAATAGACTTCTCTCTACAATTTATTCACACAACATTACCATTAATTATAAATGAAGTCTCCTATTTGCCCACAACCTTTCCAGCATAACTCAGAGTAATTTGGCATACAGTTGGCCAGCCTGGCTGGGTAGTGGTGCCACCTTAGCTGGATTGTCCCAGTAACTTCTATGTGATTATGTAATGCATATACTGACCTGGGCCACCGTACTGCTTTGCCCCATTCCTCCTCTGTAATAATCTATTTCCAATCCATCTCTCTCTTTTTTTTTAATGTAAGATCATCACTTTGCTTACTTTTCTTTTATTTTTCTCACTATATTATCTTATGAAGTACAATCCTTGGCAAATAGAAGAGAAGAACTACCTCTTTGATCTTTGAGGCCACATATATTTCTCAGTTCCTCTAGAGTCCAAAGAAGAAACTCTGTACAGCGGCCTCCCTAATTTTTATTTCCCTTTGACTTGCTATTCCAAAAAGGAAAGTCCATAAAGATATAGTGAATATATTGTATCTCGAAATCCACATAAGACTTATCCAACAATTCCCCTCTCCTAAGCGACAGCAGATCTTCAAGTGGTTGTCTGTGACTGAGAACATTTGACCTCATACATATTTATAGGGTCTTAAATACTTAACCAGGTTCTACAGTTTCTCCATTCTTATTTTTTTATGACCTCTCACCTTTAGTGTTCAGCACACTGTGTTTTCCTTCTGCAGTTATCAGAAGGAGTTCTGTTCTATTGGGATATCAACTTTCAGTAATTTAGCCATTGTAAACCATAGGAGACAGTCACGCATAGCTGTTTGTAAAAAGGTGGAGACCTGGATACTATAAACTCAATGTAAATTTTATGGTTGGTTTGTGGATTCAGATGCTTTCTTTTCCAGCTCTGAAGATCTACCTCATGCTTTTACCCTTAGTAGTGACACATGTAGTTAGTTACTACCCCTGTATGGCTTATTGACATAGACCCTCTATGTGCCACTGTGTGATGCCTCTGTACAGAACTGGAATACCTATTTTCATTGGAGATGGCCACAATTTTTTTTATTGATGCAATCTTATTAAAGGAAGGTCTTTGCTACTTAATCTGTGAACAGCATGATGTAGGAGCTGATAACCTGATTCCAGCAATGTATTAGTTAATACGCTGTGTTTTGATAAAATTAGTGTTTTATCAGCAGGAGATCATCACTACAGGACTATGCATCTTGTGCTTCCTAGTTATCCTGCTCTGTGCAACTCCACCCCCTTCACCGATTAGCAGCTTTCTGTTAACCTATAGTGTACACAGATGTGGGCGGGGTTATACAGGGCTCAGCATTCTAAATACTGCTGGATCTGGATCAAAATGACAGCACACAGTCCAAAAAAATCGATAGGATCAAGGTCTCAACCCCTACATCATGCTGCTGTCAGATTACATAGCAAAAAATTGGTTGACAGATTTCCTGTAAACAGGTTTGTGAACATCCTTACATATAGTAGGACCATATTGTGACTATGTACTACCCAGCGATTGTATGCCACCATTACATAACTTCTACATTGACTATAACTTGATGGAAAGTGTTCCATAGGCAAAAGCTGGAGGATTATGAAGGAACCAGCCTCTGTACGGCAGCCGACAACACCATGACTGTGTAGGGTCTTTAAACATCTGGAAAAGTGGCTTTTATATTTCCAGTTTTGATACCTCCACAGTTCTGATATCTAAATCATCTTCTTTCTGTTGCTGTGGTTGTAACTTGGCTTATTTTATAAATGTTATATGTCTACAATGATGACCTCACCTAGCGAATGAGTTCTCCACAAATGAAGACTTGTTCTAATTGTAGAAGTACATTACTTGCTGGCTTCATTTTTTGCGCATAAACCTGATAATTATAATTTTAGGAAGTCGAGATAAACAGGGGAGAGCCATAATCCAAGTGACCACAGACAGCACAGCATGGGATGCTACATGGTGCTCAGTAAGAGAAGTGGCTCGGCTGTTCCTCTATCTTTTTTCAGTGGCCAGGTGAGACATGACATCATTAAAATCTTTGGGCTTCACAAAACTACTGTAACTACAAGTAGTAATATCAAAGGAGAAAAGTGACTGTATAGGGAATCTGACAGCTGGTTTTGCTATTTAATATGACAGCAGCATTATGTAGGCGTTTTATGCAGTAGTTTCAATACAATCGATGTTTTATCAGCAAGAGATTATCACTACAGGACTATATCTCACATGCAGATCAGTCAGGCTAATCTGTGTAGTCCCACCCCCAGCACTGATTGGCAGGTTCTTATGTACTGTGTGGCTTGCTGTCAATCAGTGGTGTAGGTTGGGTTATACGCAGACCAAAAGTCTTAGGTCTGCCACATCGACAACAGAGAAAACAAGGATTTTAGCAAAACTGCACCAAGCAGTCCAGCAAGTGATACATTGTAGGAATCAGGTTCTCTGCCACTACATTATGCTGCTGTCAAATTCCACAGCAAAATCCTACTGACAGATTCCCTTTAAAACCAGAACATCTTGTAACGCAAAAAAGGAGCTCAATGTACTGTATATTCGTAAACGTGTCTTCACAGGGCCTTCAAAAACATTGTGATCAATATGACCGCCATTCTGTTTATGTAACTGCTCTGGATTAGTGATATATTTGCATTAATGAATTCTCTCTATGTGTTAAACAGATTGGAATTTAATAAATACATAAATATACACAGAACAGTGAGGCATTGAAGACATAGGCGAAACTTACTATAAGCTTAGACACTGCATACAATATTAGTTCCAGATCTTTGCTTATTAATATACACCTTGGAAAAAATAATGTAAAAAATATGATCGCCATTCTGTTTTATGTAAATGCTTTGGAAAAGTCACATAATTGTGATGCTTAGAAGACACAGGAAAAGCATACTATAAGCTTAGACACTGCAAGCAGTATTAGTATCAGGTCCTTGGACATTAATATACATTTTGGAAAAAAATAATACAAATATATTAACAAAATTTTAACTTCTTTTTTTGTTGCAGAAAGGAGATAAGAGACCTGGGACTAATGATTTTAGTGGATGCCAGAAAGCACCCTCCTTCTCCATGCCTCCACGCGGCACTGCAGTGCGCCCAGGTGAGTATATGGCAGATCGGAGGCTTATGATCATGGTGGCAGTACATGGAGTCTCCGCATCTCTGTACTACCCTGTGTAGTTTTTCTACATACTATCATATATCAGATATTCTCTTCTAGAATCATAT
The DNA here is from genome assembly GCA_033576555.1 of Oophaga sylvatica. Classification (NCBI taxonomy): domain Eukaryota; kingdom Metazoa; phylum Chordata; class Amphibia; order Anura; family Dendrobatidae; genus Oophaga; species Oophaga sylvatica. The sequence goes on along the minus strand of JARQOD010000003.1, from coordinate 221,872,156 downwards.
CCTGTAGAAGAGAATTCTTCTCACATATGGTATCTGATATATTTTTGATTTCATACAATATGACCCCATGTATTATTATTCACACAGCTCATGACATGTACAAAGCCGCAATAAGGCCAGAGGTAGCAGAGGTTGCGTCCTGCCGCTCCTAGACATGTTTTCACCCATACAACACTCTGCACTGCAGTAATAGGATTCAGGCCATTAGCAATGAGGACTGAGCCAGAAGATTCTCAGTGCTCCATTTACTCAATCACACTTGATCAACTCTCTACAGACTGTCCATAAAAAGCTGGAATTCTCCAACTTTCTCAATTCTGATGTTACATAAGACTCATTCAGTGCACGAGCAGTTAATGTTGAGTTATTTTAAAGCAGAGTGCCCATCCCAAAAATGACATTTGAAGATTAATTGTCCCATTAGGGAGGAGGGTTCCATAAAGTTTATTAGGTGGTAATAACTGAGGCTGCCTGGTAAAGCGAGACTGCTCTATAATGAGTTTAGACTGCTCCTTTAATGATGTTCCCAGTGATTCTATATATAGAAGATGGAAACACTTATATCGAAACTGCATCTATTAATTCCCTGCTAAATGATAAATGTGGATTAATTATCTCCTTCCATCAGCCTGTCTGGCTAGGAGTCGCCATGATGAACACGCTCATATACAAAAGCGGCAATATCTAAGCACTGCTTTGTAATCGTATGCTTCAGTACTAGTGCAACCACTTTCCTGGAGATGGGGGAAGGGGTCACTAACATTGCGGCAATGAGCTGTTACGTAAAGGAATCCTTGCAGAAAGAGATTATTTAAATGACATTTCAACAATGAAGGAGTTCGTAGTGGGCGACGGCCATTGTTTTCTGAGCTACGTGGTGCTCCTTTAATGAGATGCTCTTTGTACTTTTCTACTTTGTGTCGATATAAAGTTGCGGAATGTGATGGCACTATGTAAGCAAGCATAATAAATAAATAGATAAAAACTGCATGTAATATTACAGCAACGCAACATAATACCTTACCAGCCATGTAAAGCACAAAATAATCTACCTCCACAAATACTGTATCCAGTGATGTCGGAATAGCATGTATAGGAAGCAGTCACACCCAGGTCCCTGGTCTGCCACACTATACACCCAGGGTCGGTCTGGCCCACCGGAGAACCGGAGGATTCTCCGGTGGGCCCTGGCATCTGGGGGGCCCTGGCACCTGCTGGCATACAGGGGCCAGTTGCCTAGGGCCCCCGCTGCTCCAGGGGCCCCCAGCCGGTGGCGTGTCGCTAATAGCGGCACACCACGCAGCTGCCATGGGGGCCCCGTGCCAGCGGAGCAGCAGCGGGTGACAGGAGGCAGGAGCCCCAGTCCCCGCTGCTAAAGAGAAATGAATATTCACTGCTTCCCACGCCTACATGGGCGTGGGAAGCAGTGAATATCATTACTTACCTGTCACCCGCTCCAACCGCTGAGCGCCGCTGTGTCCTCACGTCCTCTCTTGCTGCAATGTTCAGGCAGAGGGTGCGATGACGTCATTAGTGAGCGCCGCGCCCCCTGCCTGATCATTTACTGCCGAAGGACCGAAGACAGCGGCGCTCAGCAGTGGACCCGGTGACAGGTAAATATCGCAGGTGCCCAGGACACCAGCACCTGGCCCCCAGAGACGAGAGGTGAGTATGTCTTTTTTTTTTTTTTTTGCAGCATCTATGGGGGCACAGTGGAGCATCTATGGGGGCATAATCTATGGGGGCATAATCTGTGGAGCATTTATGGGGGCATAATCTGGAGCATTTATGGGGGCATAATCTATGGGGGCATAATCTGGAGCATTTATGGGGGCATAATCTATGGGGGCATAATCTGTGGAGCATTTATGGGGCATAATCTATGGGGGCATAATCTGGAGCATTTATGGGGGCATAATCTATGGGGGCATAATCTGTGGAGCATTTATGGGGGCATAATCTGGAGCATTTATGGGGGCATAATCTGGAGCATTTATGGGGGCATAATCTATGGGGGCATAATCTGTGGAGCATTTATGGGGGCATAATCTAAGGAGCATTTATGGGGGCATAATCTATGGAGCATCTATAGGGGCATAATCTATGGGGGCACAATCTATGGAGCTTCTATGGGGGCATAATCTAAGGAGCATCTATGGGGGCACAATCTATGGAGCTTCTATGGGGGGATAATCTAAGGAGCATCTATGGGGGAATAATCTAAGGAGCATTTATGGGGGCATAATCTATGGAGCATCTATAGGGGCATAATCTATGGGGGCACAATCTATGGAGCTTCTATGGGGGCATAATCTAAGGAGCATCTATGGGGGAATAATCTAAGGAGCATTTATGGGGGCATAATCTATGGAGCATCTATAGGGGCATAATCTATGGGGGCACAATCTATGGAGCTTCTATGGGGGCATAATCTAAGGAGCATCTATGGGGGCACAATCTATGGAGCTTCTATGGGGGCATAATCTAAGGAGCATCTATGGGGGAATAATCTATGGAGCATCTATGGGGGCATAATCTATGGAGCATCTATGGGGGCATAATCTATGGAGCATCTATGAGGGCACAATCTATGGATTATCTATGGGGGCATAATACATGGGCAGCATATGGGGCACAATCTATGGAGCATCTTGTGGGGCAAAATACATGGGGCAGCATATGGGGCATAATCTCATTTTCCACCCTAGGCTTATACTCGAGTCGATAAGTTTTCCCAGTTGTTTGTGGCAAAATTAGGGAGGTCGGCTTATACTCGAGTATATATGGTATCTATCTATTATCTATCTATATCTATAAATATAGCATTATACCCTATGAGGGGGGCAGCATTATCCTCTATGAGGGGGGCAGCATTATCCCCTATGAGGGGGGCTGCTTTATAATCTATGAGGGAGGCTACCCCAACTCCTGCTACATAATTAAGACATGTACTACCTTATTTTATACCCTGATATTAGTGTGTTTTACTGCACAATTTGTGGTCTTGTATTTATTTCTATGTAGCTACATAGTGGGCCCCAAGAATGATTTTCTCTGGTGGGCCCAAGGTGTTCCAGTCCGACGCTGTATACACCAGTATTACAAATTACACATGGTAGGTGTGGACCCAGTTTCAGATTTGCATTAAAGGGTTTGACCCATGAAAAAGTACTTTTTAGTCAATAGATCTTGGGATAATAATAAATTCCTCAATTGAATGTGTTTAAAAAACAATGTTCCTGTGCTAATATAATCTTAATCATGTGTCCCTGCTGGGTACTGTGTAATGGATTTGTCTGACCGTGCAGGAACATGGTCTGATCATACCACAGCTCCCGGGCAGGGGAGAAAGAAAAAGAGTTTACTGTCATTACAGCATGGAATCACAGATGCCGCTTTCTGTGAGGTAAAACATGTTTAAAAACAGGAAGGGAAGTGTTTTACCTCACAAAAAGCAGCAGCTGCGATGCCATGCTGTAATGGTTTTTATACATCCAACTGTAAAACTTATATTAAAACCAAAATCTATTGATTCAAATGTAGTTTGAGACAACCCCTTTAAGGCCCATTTATACCTCTGATCTACACTGATGCAATGATACGTTTCAGTAGTAATGACCAAAAGGCAAATATGGCATTTGGTGATGCGCTGGATATGGATAAATTTCTAAATGTAAGAAAATAAAATGTACATATGAGCGCTGCTGGCTTCAAACGGTTAGGGTCCATATTCAGACACATAACATATGAAGAAGTCTAGGCATGAACACACTTCACGCTCTTACATGTACTGTATATAGTATCTCCATAGGTCTCTAACATGGACTGGTATTTTCCCAAAGGGGTAACCACTAGAGATGAGCGACTTTGCCTCTGGGAGGGTCGAGTCGGGTTTCGGACCACCCAACTATACCAAAAGTCAAGTTGAATGAAATCGGCAGACTATCGGCAAAAGTCGGAGTTCCGACCGAAACCCGACCCCAATGCAAGTCAATGGGGAATAAAAGTTGGCAGTGGGAGGAGGACAGTAAACACACTACAGTGCCCATTTCAATGCCCACGACATCAATTCTTATTACTTAAGCTTGTCAACCTTAACTTACTTTATAATAATAGTAACGCATTGAAAACTGGGGCTTATTTGGCTAAAGTTGTGGGGGGGGGGGTACAGCCCAGTTAGGGAGGTGGAAAAACTGGCATATGTTGAGGTGTAGGCTGGACGTTCAGCAGCTGCAAATGGAGGAATTGGAGAAGCATGGTTCATTTTAATGAAGGTGAGATCACCAACATTTTGGGTCGACAGCCGGGTCCTTCTTTCTGTCAGGATTGATCCAGCAGCACTAAAGACTCTTTCTGATAGCACACTACCAGCAGGGCAAGCGAGCTCCTGTAAGGCATATTGTGCCAATTCAGGCCAGGTGTCCAGTTTACAGGCCCAGTAGTCAAAGGGGAATGAACTGTGAGGGAGAACATTGATAGGGGAGGAGAGGTAATTTTGAACCATAGTTGACAACTGCTGTCTACTGTCTGTTGCAATCGATTCAGTATTACCAGTCGTGTGAGCGGTACTCGAGAAATCAGTCCACAACATGGTCATAAAACCCCCGTCTCCAACGCCACTTCGGCTCTATGCACCACGAACACCTCTTCCATTTGGCCCAGTACGGCTCGTGGTAGAACCTGCACCGCTGCTGTGTGCTGGGAATGCCTCTAACAAATGGTTTACCAGAGTTGCTTGTTTGTTCGCCAATATTAGCTCTAGGTTCTCCTGTGGCATGATGTTCTGTAATTTGCCTTTATAGCGTGGATCGAGGATGCTGGCCAACCAGTAGTCATCATCCTTCATAATTTTGGCAATGCGGGGGTCCCTTTTTAGGATCTGCTAGAGATAATCACACATGTAGGCCAATGTTCCAGGTGTCAATGATGCACTGCAAGTGGTGGGTGGAGGAGCACTTACTGTCAAATCTACATCCTTCCAGTCGCGCACAAACCCTGTACCTGACCTTGACAAGCCAACATTTTCTTTTGCCCCCTTTGAAGCATCTTCCTCCCAAAAATAATCATCCCCTCATCCTCCTCCTCTTCCTCTTCTTCCTCCACCTCATCCAGGACAGTTCCCTGAGCAGACAATGCCTGACCGTCATCAAGGCTTCACTCCTCTCTCCTCCACTGCAGACGCCTGATCCTTAATGTGTGTCAAAGTTTCCATGAGCAGACGCATAAGTGGGATGCTCATGCTTATGATGGCGTCGTCTGCGCTTACCAGCTGTGTGCATTCCTCAAAACACTGAAGGACTTTACAGAGGTCTTTCAGCTTTGACCACTGCACACCGACAACTCCATGTCTGGCCTCAAACTGCCTGCCCGTGTATCCTCCCACAAATGCATTACAGTTTGCCTCTGTTCGCACAGCCTCTCAACCATGTGCATGGTGGAGTTCCACCTTGTTGCAACATCTATGATTAGGCTGTGCTTGGGGAGATGGAGCGATCGCTGCAGCCTCTGCATACGACTGGAGTCTACGGGCGAGCGACGGATGTGCGAGCACAGTCTTCGCACCTTATGGAGCAGGGCTGGTAACTCGGTTAATTATTTATGAAGCACTGCACCACCAGGTTCAAGGTGTGAGCCAGGCAAGGTATGCGTCTGAGTTTTGCCAGAGCTATGGCCTCCACAAAGTTATATCCGTTATCACTGACTTCCTTGACTGGCTCAAGATGTAGACTGCCCAGCCATGACTCAGTTTCTCACTGCAAGTAGTCGGCCAGTACCTCCGCGGTGTGTCTGTTGTCGCCCAAATACATAATCTTTAAAACAGCCTGCTGATGCATACCACTAGCTGTTCGATAGTGGGACACCTCGTGTGCAACACTGGCAGCTGCGGATGGAGTGCTCATGCGACTGCGCTCTGTTCACGAGCTTTGGCTTCTGGAGGAGGAGGAGGGTTCGAACGCCTACAGCCAACTGTTGCCTATATCGTGGGCTAGGCAGCACTGTCCCACCGCCGCTGTCCCTGTGGACCCTGCATCCACCACATTTACCCAGTGCGCAGTGATGGACACGTAACGACCTGGCCATGCCTACTGGCCCATGCATCTGTTGTGAGGTGCACCTTTCACTCACTGATTGTTTGAGTGCATGGACAATGCGGTCTTTCACATGCAGGTGGAGGGCAGGGATGGCTTTTCTAGAAAAGAAGTGCCGGCTAGGTAGGTCATAGCGTGGGACAGGTAGGCCATGAGCTCTCGAAACACTGCGCTTTCAACCAAACGGAAGGGCATCATCTCTAATGAGATCAGTTTGGCAATGTAGGCTTTCAAAGCCAGTGTACGCGGATGAGAGGATGAGTACTTTCTTGTCCTACTCAGAGTGTCTGCTAGGGTGAGCTGGACTTGAGAGCTGCATATGGTGGAACTAGCGGTGGACATGGCGGACTGAGATGGGGTTGGTGATGGTGGTGGTGGTGATGATGGCCTAGATGCAGTCTTTCGTTGGAAAAACATTGTGATTCCCTGACTGCTTTGGCCTTGCGACGACACCTCAACATTTCTTGCTGGTGGTGTGTTAACTGGTGGGCTTACAGTGGGGGAAGCGATGTAGCGTTGCTGGCTACCTTCGATCGGAGCAAGTGCACGTGTGCTACTGAGGTTTTGTAGTCCGTCCACGCTTACAAGTGCATGGTGTTTACATGTCTAAGCATGCAACTGGTATTCAAATTTCGGAGATTTTTTTCCCTTGGCTAAAGGTTCTTCTTCACTTCTTACAGATAACCTTTGCCTCATCAATAAGATTTTGTCAAAAAAGTGCCACACTGTCCTGCAACTATTTTTGTTTTTTT
>JARQOD010000003.1:221502087-221865215 GCA_033576555.1 Oophaga sylvatica | reverse complement strand
CGGCATTGTCCAAAAAACCCCTAGTGTTGGGCCCCGGGCCCAAAAAACCGGACTTCACTTGAAACCCCGTTTTCTGTTTGGTTCGGCGCCGCCACGGGTGTTTATCACGTTCTGTGAAAAAAGCTCTGTAACACTGCTTTGGGGGCGGGGGAATCCCCTCGGCAGAAAGCCGCTTTCCCCCACACTTTAAAGACCGGTGAGCGCGCAGCTGTGATCGGGGTATAATTTCACCTTCGGTCATGGTGTCAGCTGGGGGTTGGGTTGGCATTCGAATTCCCCGATACTGAAACCAATGTAGTCTTGGGAAAAAAATTATCGGAAGTTTTTCCGATCTTTTCCATTTTTTTTCCCCTAGACTTACATTAAATTTCAGGTTCGGAAGTATCGGAATTATCGGAATGCTCACCTTTGGGGTGAGAAAACCCGCTCCCCCACCGACATTGCTGCCCTAAACAGTGAGAGCGGAGCGGCGAATAAATTTTTCATCCCACGCCCCTGAAATTAAAAAATTTAAAAAAAAAAAATGCAGGTTAGAAGGCTGGTTATCAAGAATAGGGGGCCCCCACGCCGTACTTTTTAAAAAATAATGAAAAAAAAAGGCATAGGCCCCCTCCTTTTTTTGAAAGCGCCTTGTAAAGCAGAAGTGGATTTGGTATTCAGGGGGAAAAGGGGCTTTGGAAGGGCCCCCCCCCAAATATCAGTGCCCAGAAAAGGGCATTTCCCCGCTCTTCCCCTTCCCTGTAGTGGTGGCAAGGGGGGTTCATATTTGTGGGGTTGATGTCACCGTTGTATTGTGGTGACATCAACCCCAAAAAATTTGTAAGGGGAGGTTTTTAAAAGACACCTATCCTTACTATCCTATAAGTTAAGTGGTAAAAAAACCCCCCCGAAAAAAGTTTTTTTTTGAAAAAAAAAAACAAGTTTACTTTTTATTTAAAAATAAAAAACACAGAAATACTACCTAAGCCAAAATTTACGGGGGGTTTTTTAAAAGTTTTCAACTGGCGGGGAAAATAGTCCATCCAGGCCCTTAACCCATTTTTTAAAGGTTCCCCGCGATTAAAGCTTTGTGTCCGGGGGGTGACGTCATGAGTGATAAATACCCAAATAAAAGGGTTTTTTCCTGGTTGTATGAAGTGAAGTGTGGAAAAAATTTTCTAAATGTTCGGGGTTTTATTTTAGGGGTCCTTTCAGGTCTACTTCTGGTCCCCAAAAAAATTTTTGAAATTTTCGGCGGCCGAAAACCGGTGTCTGCCCATCTCTAAATTCCCTTTATTTAAGTTTGTGTGGGTTGTCCATAATAGCAAAATCTTGGTCTTTAGTGAAGCCTCTCCCCAGACAAAAGGTTCAAACCTCTAGGAACTAATTTTTTTTATTTACTGAAGCTTTTTTTAGCCTTAGAAATCTTCTAGGAAAGGAACGGGCGAAGTATCATACCTAATGGGTACAGACAAGAAGGCTCTTGGGCATGGGGCCCAAGGTCAAAAGTACAATGCTATGACCCCTTAGTTCACGTGATGGAATCATTTGCATCGCATGAAAAGTCCAGATTTCCAATCTAGAGCCGATGTCATGGGTACATAGGGGCGCTTCTGTAATTATCTATTCGCCTTTGAGGTAGTCATCCAAACTGCCTTAGAAGCCTCCAAGTAATTCTATAAAATCACACCCAATTCTGATGATTTAGAAAGGTCTAAGTTTCAGTGCCCTTTACCAGCGGTTGCATTTTTTCAATCGCGTTGTTTTGTATGAGTTATTGCTTTTTGTGATCTTCTCATTAAGTGTGATCACTACCCACTTGCGGTTTCAACCACACGTCTATCAAAAAGTCGTTTGGACCTGAACCTGTTATTTCAGGAGGTAATTGGTATTCTGCTTCCGTGAGGGCACTCATTCTTCAGTGAAGGTTAAAAATTTTAGGGTGACATTTTTCAATGGTTATAAAGTAATTTTCAGTATGGGAGGAATTTAATGTATTATTTGAGAACAGGAAAAGCACGGATATTGGCCCATTTTGTGATTGTGTAAGGTATACGTTAAAGCCTTATTTTCAAAGGTTCGGTTCATCACAAAAAGTTTTAAAAAATGTCCATTTTGTTGAAACTAAAAGAGGTAATTGATCTTTCCCTTCCCTACAAGGGGCCTGAAGAAGAATTTATTAAAAAAAAAAGGTTTAATTAACTCCCTCTTTGGGGGAAGGGGGAAAAGTTTGTAATCAAGAATTAATGAAGTGTCCAAGGAATTTTTTCCAGTGGGTGCCAATTCATTTTAAAAGGGTTTTTCATCACAGAATTTAGGAAACCCAGGATATAACATAAAATATTATGGAAGTTCACGCCCTTAGGTTGCCCACTGGGGGATAACAGTAGTCGATGGGGTCACCATCAAGCTATGTTATCCAAATATTGCAGATCCAACTCCATAAGACATTTTGTTTATCCCACCTATTGATCAGGATTTTCCGGATTAGGAAGTGAAAAGGGGGTTTTCAGCAAGTTTTAACCGTTTTTCCACATCTACAATGTTCAAGAGTGAAGAAAGTTGGTTCTTGTGGGGACTTCACATAAAGAAGATTTTGCTATTATTTTTATTCCCGCTGCTCCCCTGAGTTGGCATATATTTTTATAAATCCATCATATGGTTCCAGACATATAGACCTCTTTTTATTTAGGATTATTTTTTAGGGTTTTTCCAAGGTGGCTTTGCTCACAGTGTAATAATACAGAGCAGACTAAAGACTCCCCCCGGAGAATCCTGTGCGCCGCAGCTGCTTGTTGAAGACCATAAAAATTAACACCAAATCAAAGGCCCAAATCTCTGGAACCGCATGATGGATTTAAGAAAAACAAAAAACAGAATACTCGAGGGAGCAGCGGGAATAAAATACCGTAAGTTCCAAAACTGGCCACTTTTGACCTAATGACAGATCCACTTTAAGTTTCCTATTACTCTTACATCTCACTCAAAAAGATGAGGTATGGTGGTGATTTGGTAGGGTATAGTGACATGTAGGTGCACTATGGCTATTTGATTGTCTTTCCTGACTAAAAATAGGCGCCATGTTATCAGAGAAAGGTGTCCATGCCTGCAGTGTGCCAATAGTTCTAGCTTCTAGCTCAAGGATCCACTGTACTGGCAGTAGTTCACTTGGATCCACTCTCTCGCGAGCGCTTAGGATCACAGTCTTGCTCTGTACGAACTCTGTGTATCTTTTCAGGAATCTGATCTTTCAGGATACAAATTTGTCTTTGACTCATGTGCCCTCTTCAAAAGCACAAACATATTTCAGTGACACACAGAACCATAGGCTCCTCTATGGAATTGGGGATCACACAGTGTCACATACTCTTTAATAGCAATGTCCTAACTTAGAAGTCTTGCAGCTTAATGGATATGTAGGTTATTTAGGGTCCCAAATTAAACAATCAGCTGTATCTCTTTCTGCCCTTGATTTTTTTTTTTTTTCACAAAAATGTTGTCTTTCTCTTAAGCAGGATCAGTCGCAAATACGAGTCGGGTATTGAAGTGACATCTTCTGTCCAAAAGTGCCATCCAAAAACTGGACTATGGGTATCCATTGTAGGATCTCCATCAAGAGGATCTATTCCCTGGGAGACATTACTGATCTTCCAATCCAGTGTCAAGATCTCAGTGCCAAGTTATTGTATTCTGGAATGCTTGTCTTCCAGGTTTGTTCAACTGCTGATTTTTAGTTTCCTCCTCATATTTTGTGTCACAGGGTGCGGCTCCAGTTCCCTAGCTGGGTGTTATTTAGGCACTGGACAGGTGGTGATATATGGATGCTTTGTTGCAATGTTTTTTGTGCATTGTTTGACAATATTATTTGAATACTTACTGTACATCATATGGGGATAATGATTGGGCACATGCCATTTTTTTTTTATTATTATTTATTTATACATGATGTTCACACACAGCGGGTGCTGAATAGAAATCCCATCATTGTCGCCTGGTCGCGCTGATCTCAGGGAGACCATGAGACAATGATGACATCTGCCTTCAGCACCCGGCGCGGGGAAACAGTCCAAACTGTATGGCTTTTCCCAGACACTGGTAATGTCACATTGATGACACCCGGATGTGATCGTGTGTCATCAGTGTGCAATTTTGTGGCACGCATTTTGTCCGTGGTGCGTGAGAAAAAAGGACATGTCTGGGGGGTTTTACACACGGTCTTTGTGAAAACCTGACATGTGCGTCAACCATTGAATACATATATTTTGGCAGCACATAAAATTCCTCTGGTTATCTATCTAGAATTACTAGGGTTTATGTCAAATCTCAAATTAGCGCTAGTTCAGGACTTGGATGAATGAATTTTTAACATATTTTTGTAATTATGAAATAGACTTCTCTCTACAATTTATTCACACAACATTACCATTAATTATAAATGAAGTCTCCTATTTGCCCACAACCTTTCCAGCATAACTCAGAGTAATTTTGGCTACAGTTGGCCAGCCTGGCTGGGTAGTGGTGCCACCTTAGCTGGATTGTCCAGTAATTCTATGTGATTATGTAATGCATATACTGACTGGGCCACCGTACTGCTTTGCCCATTCCTCCTCTGTAATAATCTATTTCCAATCCATCTCTCTCTTTTTTTTTAATGTAAGATCATCACTTTGCTTACTTTTCTTTTATTTTTCTCACTATATTATCTTATGAAGTACAATCCTTGGGCAAATAGAAGAGAAGAAACTACCTCTTTGATCTTTGAGGCCACATATATTTCTCAGTTCCTCTAGAGTCCAAAGAAGAAACTCTGTACAGCGGCCTCCCTAATTTTTATTTCCCTTTGACTTGCTATTCCAAAAAGGAAAGTCCATAAAGATATAGTGAATATATTGTATCTCGAAATCCACATAAGACTTATCCAACAATTCCCTCTCCTAAGCGACAGCAGATCTTCAAGTGGTTGTCTGTGACTGAGAACATTTGACCTCATACATATTTATAGGGTCTTAAATACTTAACCAGGTTCTACAGTTTCTCCATTCTTATTTTTTTATGACCTCTCACTTTAGTGTTCAGCACACTGTGTTTTCCTTCTGCAGTTATCAGAAGGAGTTCTGTTCTATTGGGATATCAACTTTCAGTAATTTAGCCATTGTAAACCATAGGAGACAGTCACGCATAGTGTTTGTAAAAAGGTGGAGACCTGGATACTATAAACTCAATGTAAATTTTATGGTGGTTTGTGGATTCAGATGCTTTCTTTTCCAGCTCTGAAGATCTACCTCATGCTTTTACCCTTGTAGTGAACACATGTAGTTAGTTCTACCCTGTATGGCTTATTGACATAGACCCTCTATGTGCCACTGTGTGATGCCTCTGTACAGAACTGGAATACCTATTTTCATTGGAGATGGCCACAATTTTTTTTTATTGATGCAATCTTATTAAAGGAAGGTCTTTGCTACTTAATCTGTGAACAGCATGATGTAGGAGCTGATAACCTGATTCCAGCAATGTATTAGTTAATACGCTGTGTTTTGATAAAATTAGTGTTTTATCAGCAGGAGTTCATCACTACAGGACTATGCATCTTGTGCTTCTAGTTATCCTGCTCTGTGCAACTCCACCCCCTTCACCGATTAGCAGCTTTCTGTTAACCTATAGTGTACACAGATGTGGGCGGGGTTATACAGGGCTCAGCATTCTAAATACTGCTGGATCTGGATCAAAATGACAGCACACAGTCCAAAAAAATCGATAGGATCAAGGTCTCAACCCCTACATCATGCTGCTGTCAGATTACATAGCAAAAAATTGGTTGACAGATTTCCTGTAAACAGGTTTGTGGAACATCTTACATATAGTAGGACCATATTGTGACTATGTACTACCCAGCGATTGTATGCCACCATTACATAACTTCTACATTGACTATAACTTGATGGAAAGTGTTCCATAGGCAAAAGCTGGAGGATTATGAAGGAACCAGCCTCTGTACGGCAGCCGACAACACCATGACTGTGTAGGGTCTTTAAACATCTGGAAAAGTGGCTTTTATATTTCCAGTTTTGATACCTCCACAGTTCTGATATCTAAATCATCTTCTTTCTGTTGCTGTGGTTGTAACTTGGCTTATTTTATAAATGTTATATGTCTACAATGATGACCTCACCTAGCGAATGAGTTCTCCACAAATGAAGACTTGTTCTAATTGTAGAAGTACATTACTTGCTGGCTTCATTTTTTGCGCATAAACCTGATAATTATAATTTTAGGAAGTCGAGATAAACAGGGAGAGCCATAATCCAAGTGACCACAGACAGCACAGCATGGGATGCTACATGGTGCTCAGTAAGAGAAGTGGCTCGGCTGTTCCTCTATCTTTTTTCAGTGGCCAGGTGAGACATGACATCATTAAAATCTTTGGGCTTCACAAAACTACTGTAACTACAAGTAGTAATATCAAAGGAGAAAAGTGACTGTATAGGGAATCTGACAGCTGGTTTTGCTATTTAATATGACAGCAGCATTATGTAGGCGTTTTATGCAGTAGTTTCAATACAATCGATGTTTTATCAGCAAGAGATTATCACTACAGGACTATATCTCACATGCAGATCAGTCAGGCTAATCTGTGTAGTCCCACCCCCAGCACTGATTGGCAGGTTCTTATGTACTGTGTGGCTTGCTGTCAATCAGTGGTGTAGGTTGGGTTATACGCAGACCAAAAGTCTTAGGTCTGCCACATCGACAACAGAGAAAACAAGGATTTTAGCAAAACTGCACCAAGCAGTCCAGCAAGTGATACATTGTAGGAATCAGGTTCTCTGCCACTACATTATGCTGCTGTCAAATTCCACAGCAAAATCCTACTGACAGATTCCCTTTAAAACCAGAACATCTTGTAACGCAAAAAAGGAGCTCAATGTACTGTATATTCGTAAACGTGTCTTCACAGGGCCTTCAAAAACATTGTGATCAATATGACCGCCATTCTGTTTATGTAACTGCTCTGGATTAGTGATATATTTGCATTAATGAATTCTCTCTATGTGTTAAACAGATTGGAATTTAATAAATACATAAATATACACAGAACAGTGAGGCATTGAAGACATAGGCGAAACTTACTATAAGCTTAGACACTGCATACAATATTAGTTCCAGATCTTTGCTTATTAATATACACCTTGGAAAAAATAATGTAAAAAATATGATCGCCATTCTGTTTTATGTAAATGCTTTGGAAAAGTCACATAATTGTGATGCTTAGAAGACACAGGAAAAGCATACTATAAGCTTAGACACTGCAAGCAGTATTAGTATCAGGTCCTTGGACATTAATATACATTTTGGAAAAAAATATATACAAATATATTAACAAAATTTTAACTTCTTTTTTTGTTGCAGAAAGGAGATAAGAGACCTGGGACTAATGATTTTAGTGGATGCCAGAAAGCACCCTCCTTCTCCATGCCTCCACGCGGCACTGCAGTGCGCCCAGGTGAGTATATGGCAGATCGGAGGCTTATGATCATGGTGGCAGTACATGGAGTCTCCGCATCTCTGTACTACCCTGTGTAGTTTTTCTACATACTATCATATATCAGATATTCTCTTCTAGAATCATATCCTGTAGAAGAGAATTCTTCTCACATATGGTATCTGATATATTTTTGATTTCATACAATATGACCCCATGTATTATTATTCACACAGCTCATGACATGTACAAAGCCGCAATAAGGCCAGAGGTAGCAGAGGTTGCGTCCTGCCGCTCCTAGACATGTTTTCACCCATACAACACTCTGCACTGCAGTAATAGGATTCAGGCCATTAGCAATGAGGACTGAGCCAGAAGATTCTCAGTGCTCCATTTACTCAATCACACTTGATCAACTCTCTACAGACTGTCCATAAAAAGCTGGAATTCTCCAACTTTCTCAATTCTGATGTTACATAAGACTCATTCAGTGCACGAGCAGTTAATGTTGAGTTATTTTAAAGCAGAGTGCCCATCCCAAAAATGACATTTGAAGATTAATTGTCCCATTAGGGAGGAGGGTTCCATAAAGTTTATTAGGTGGTAATAACTGAGGCTGCCTGGTAAAGCGAGACTGCTCTATAATGAGTTTAGACTGCTCCTTTAATGATGTTCCCAGTGATTCTATATATAGAAGATGGAAACACTTATATCGAAACTGCATCTATTAATTCCCTGCTAAATGATAAATGTGGATTAATTATCTCCTTCCATCAGCCTGTCTGGCTAGGAGTCGCCATGATGAACACGCTCATATACAAAAGCGGCAATATCTAAGCACTGCTTTGTAATCGTATGCTTCAGTACTAGTGCAACCACTTTCCTGGAGATGGGGGAAGGGGTCACTAACATTGCGGCAATGAGCTGTTACGTAAAGGAATCCTTGCAGAAAGAGATTATTTAAATGACATTTCAACAATGAAGGAGTTCGTAGTGGGCGACGGCCATTGTTTTCTGAGCTACGTGGTGCTCCTTTAATGAGATGCTCTTTGTACTTTTCTACTTTGTGTCGATATAAAGTTGCGGAATGTGATGGCACTATGTAAGCAAGCATAATAAATAAATAGATAAAAACTGCATGTAATATTACAGCAACGCAACATAATACCTTACCAGCCATGTAAAGCACAAAATAATCTACCTCCACAAATACTGTATCCAGTGATGTCGGAATAGCATGTATAGGAAGCAGTCACACCCAGGTCCCTGGTCTGCCACACTATACACCCAGGTCGGTCTGGCCCACCGGAGAACCGGAGGATTCTCCGGTGGGCCCTGGCATCTGGGGGGCCCTGGCACCTGCTGGCATACAGGGGCCAGTTGCCTAGGGCCCCCGCTGCTCCAGGGGCCCCCAGCCGGTGGCGTGTCGCTAATAGCGGCACACCACGCAGCTGCCATGGGGGCCCCGTGCCAGCGGAGCAGCAGCGGGTGACAGGAGGCAGGAGCCCCAGTCCCCGCTGCTAAAGAGAAATGAATATTCACTGCTTCCCACGCCTACATGGGCGTGGGAAGCAGTGAATATCATTACTTACCTGTCACCCGCTCCAACCGCTGAGCGCCGCTGTGTCCTCACGTCCTCTCTTGCTGCAATGTTCAGGCAGAGGGTGCGATGACGTCATTAGTGAGCGCCGCGCCCCCTGCCTGATCATTTACTGCCGAAGGACCGAAGACAGCGGCGCTCAGCAGTGGACCCGGTGACAGGTAAATATCGCAGGTGCCCAGGACACCAGCACCTGGCCCCCAGAGACGAGAGGTGAGTATGTCTTTTTTTTTTTTTTTTTGCAGCATCTATGGGGCACAGTGGAGCATCTATGGGGGCATAATCTATGGGGGCATAATCTGTGGAGCATTTATGGGGGCATAATCTGGAGCATTTATGGGGGCATAATCTATGGGGCATAATCTGGAGCATTTATGGGGGCATAATCTATGGGGGCATAATCTGTGGAGCATTTATGGGGGCATAATCTATGGGGGCATAATCTGGAGCATTTATGGGGGCATAATCTATGGGGGCATAATCTGTGGAGCATTTATGGGGGCATAATCTGGAGCATTTATGGGGCATAATCTGGAGCATTTATGGGGCATAATCTATGGGGGCATAATCTGTGGAGCATTTATGGGGGCATAATCTAAGGAGCATTTATGGGGGCATAATCTATGGAGCATCTATAGGGGCATAATCTATGGGGCACAATCTATGGAGCTTCTATGGGGGCATAATCTAAGGAGCATCTATGGGGGCACAATCTATGGAGCTTCTATGGGGGCATAATCTAAGGAGCATCTATGGGGGAATAATCTAAGGAGCATTTATGGGGGCATAATCTATGGAGCATCTATAGGGCATAATCTATGGGGGCACAATCTATGGAGCTTCTATGGGGGCATAATCTAAGGAGCATCTATGGGGGAATAATCTAAGGAGCATTTATGGGGGCATAATCTATGGAGCATCTATAGGGGCATAATCTATGGGGCACAATCTATGGAGCTTCTATGGGGGCATAATCTAAGGAGCATCTATGGGGGCACAATCTATGGAGCTTCTATGGGGCATAATCTAAGGAGCATCTATGGGGGAATAATCTATGGAGCATCTATGGGGGCATAATCTATGGAGCATCTATGGGGGCATAATCTATGGAGCATCTATGAGGCACAATCTATGGATTATCTATGGGGGCATAATACATGGGCAGCATATGGGGCACAATCTATGGAGCATCTTGTGGGGCAAAATACATGGGGCAGCATATGGGGCATAATCTCATTTTCCACCCTAGGCTTATACTCGAGTCGATAAGTTTTCCCAGTTGTTTGTGGCAAAATTAGGGAGGTCGGCTTATACTCGAGTATATATGGTATCTATCTATTATCTATCTATATCTATAAATATAGCATTATACCTATGAGGGGGGCAGCATTATCCTCTATGAGGGGGCAGCATTATCCCCTATGAGGGGGCTGCTTTATAATCTATGAGGAGGCTACCCCAACTCCTGCTACATAATTAAGACATGTACTACCTTATTTTATACCCTGATATTAGTGTGTTTTACTGCACAATTTGTGGTCTTGTATTTATTTCTATGTAGCTACATAGTGGGCCCCAAGAATGATTTTCTCTGGTGGGCCCAAGGTGTTCCAGTCCGACGCTGTATACACCAGTATTACAAATTACACATGGTAGGTGTGGACCCAGTTTCAGATTTGCATTAAAGGGTTTGACCCATGAAAAAGTACTTTTTAGTCAATAGATCTTGGGATAATAATAAATTCCTCAATTGAATGTGTTTAAAAAACAATGTTCCTGTGCTAATATAATCTTAATCATGTGTCCCTGCTGGGTACTGTGTAATGGATTTGTCTGACCGTGCAGGAACATGGTCTGATCATACCACAGCTCCCGGGCAGGGGAGAAAGAAAAAGGTTTACTGTCATTACAGCATGGAATCACAGATGCCGCTTTCTGTGAGGTAAAACATGTTTAAAAACAGGAAGGGAAGTGTTTTACCTCACAAAAAGCAGCAGCTGCGATGCCATGCTGTAATGGTTTTTATACATCCAACTGTAAAACTTATATTAAAACCAAAATCTATTGATTCAAATGTAGTTTGAGACAACCCCTTTAAGGCCCATTTATACCTCTGATCTACACTGATGCAATGATACGTTTCAGTAGTAATGACCAAAAGGCAAATATGGCATTTGGTGATGCGCTGGATATGGATAAATTTCTAAATGTAAGAAAATAAAATGTACATATGAGCGCTGCTGGCTTCAAACGGTTAGGGTCCATATTCAGACACATAACATATGAAGAAGTCTAGGCATGAACACACTTCACGCTCTTACATGTACTGTATATAGTATCTCCATAGGTCTCTAACATGGACTGGTATTTTCCCAAAGGGGTAACCACTAGAGATGAGCGACTTTGCCTCTGGGAGGGTCGAGTCGGGTTTCGGACCACCCAACTATACCAAAAGTCAAGTTGAATGAAATCGGCAGACTATCGGCAAAAGTCGGAGTTCCGACCGAAACCCGACCCCAATGCAAGTCAATGGGGAATAAAAGTTGGCAGTGGGAGGAGGACAGTAAACACACCTACAGTGCCCATTTCAATGCCCACGACATCAATTCTTATTACTTAAGCTTGTCAACCTTAACTTACTTTATAATAATAGTAACGCATTGAAAACTGGGGCTTATTTGGCTAAAGTTGTGGGGGGGGGGTACAGCCCAGTTAGGGAGGTGGAAAAACTGGCATATGTTGAGGTGTAGGCTGGACGTTCAGCAGCTGCAAATGGAGGAATTGGAGAAGCATGGTTCATTTTAATGAAGGTGAGATCACCAACATTTTGGGTCGACAGCCGGGTCCTTCTTTCTGTCAGGATTGATCCAGCAGCACTAAAGACTCTTTCTGATAGCACACTACCAGCAGGGCAAGCGAGCTCCTGTAAGGCATATTGTGCCAATTCAGGCCAGGTGTCCAGTTTACAGGCCCAGTAGTCAAAGGGGAATGAACTGTGAGGGAGAACATTGATAGGGGAGGAGAGGTAATTTTGAACCATAGTTGACAACTGCTGTCTACTGTCTGTTGCAATCGATTCAGTATTACCAGTCGTGTGAGCGGTACTCGAGAAATCAGTCCACAACATGGTCATAAAACCCCCGTCTCCAACGCCACTTCGGCTCTATGCACCACGAACACCTCTTCCATTTGGCCCAGTACGGCTCGTGGTAGAACCTGCACCGCTGCTGTGTGCTGGGAATGCCTCTAACAAATGGTTTACCAGAGTTGCTTGTTTGTTCGCCAATATTAGCTCTAGGTTCTCCTGTGGCATGATGTTCTGTAATTTGCCTTTATAGCGTGGATCGAGGATGCTGGCCAACCAGTAGTCATCATCCTTCATAATTTGGCAATGCGGGGGTCCCTTTTTAGGATCTGCTAGAGATAATCACACATGTAGGCCAATGTTCCAGGTGTCAATGATGCACTGCAAGTGGTGGGTGGAGGAGCACTTACTGTCAAATCTACATCCTTCCAGTCGCGCACAAACCCTGTACCTGACCTTGACAAGCCAACATTTTCTTTTGCCCCCTTTGAAGCATCTTCCTCCCAAAAATAATCATCCCCTCATCCTCCTCCTCTTCCTCTTCTTCCTCCACCTCATCCAGGACAGTTCCCTGAGCAGACAATGCCTGACCGTCATCAAGGCTTCACTCCTCCTCCTCCACTGCAGACGCCTGATCCTTAATGTGTGTCAAAGTTTCCATGAGCAGACGCATAAGTGGGATGCTCATGCTTATGATGGCGTCGTCTGCGCTTACCAGCTGTGTGCATTCCTCAAAACACTGAAGGACTTTACAGAGGTCTTTCAGCTTTGACCACTGCACACCCGACAACTCCATGTCTGGCCTCAAACTGCCTGCCCGTGTATCCTCCCACAAATGCATTACAGTTTGCCTCTGTTCGCACAGCCTCTCAACCATGTGCATGGTGGAGTTCCACCTTGTTGCAACATCTATGATTAGGCTGTGCTTGGGGAGATGGAGCGATCGCTGCAGCCTCTGCATACGACTGGAGTCTACGGGCGAGCGACGGATGTGCGAGCACAGTCTTCGCACCTTATGGAGCAGGGCTGGTAACTCCGGTTAATTATTTATGAAGCACTGCACCACCAGGTTCAAGGTGTGAGCCAGGCAAGGTATGCGTCTGAGTTTTGCCAGAGCTATGGCCTCCACAAAGTTATATCCGTTATCACTGACTTCCTTGACTGGCTCAAGATGTAGACTGCCCAGCCATGACTCAGTTTCTCACTGCAAGTAGTCGGCCAGTACCTCCGCGGTGTGTCTGTTGTCGCCCAAATACATAATCTTTAAAACAGCCTGCTGATGCATACCACTAGCTGTTCGATAGTGGGACACCTCGTGTGCAACACTGGCAGCTGCGGATGGAGTGCTCATGCGACTGCGCTCTGTTCACGAGCTTTGGCTTCTGGAGGAGGAGGAGGGTCGAACGCCTACAGCCAACTGTTGCCTATATCGTGGGCTAGGCAGCACTGTCCCACCGCCGCTGTCCCCTGTGGACCCTGCATCCACCACATTTACCCAGTGCGCAGTGATGGACACGTAACGACCCTGGCCATGCCTACTGGCCCATGCATCTGTTGTGAGGTGCACCTTTCCACTCACTGATTGTTTGAGTGCATGGACAATGCGGTCTTTCACATGCAGGTGGAGGGCAGGGATGGCTTTTCTAGAAAAGAAGTGCCGGCTAGGTAGGTCATAGCGTGGGACAGCGTAGGCCATGAGCTCTCGAAACACTGCGCTTTCAACCAAACGGAAGGGCATCATCTCTAATGAGATCAGTTTGGCAATGTAGGCTTTCAAAGCCAGTGTACGCGGATGAGAGGATGAGTACTTTCTTGTCCTACTCAGAGTGTCTGCTAGGGTGAGCTGGACTTGAGAGCTGCATATGGTGGAACTAGCGGTGGACATGGCGGACTGAGATGGGGTTGGTGATGGTGGTGGTGGTGATGATGGCCTAGATGCAGTCTTTCGTTGGAAAAACATTGTGATTCCCTGACTGCTTTGGCCTTGCGACGACACCTCAACATTTCTTGCTGGTGGTGTGTTAACTGGTGGGCTTACAGTGGGGGAAGCGATGTAGCGTTGCTGGCTACCTTCGATCGGAGCAAGTGCACGTGTGCTACCTGAGGTTTTGTAGTCCGTCCACGCTTACAAGTGCATGGTGTTTACATGTCTAAGCATGCAACTGGTATTCAAATTTCGGAGATTTTTCCCTTGGCTAAAGGTTCTTCTTCACTTCTTACAGATAACCTTTGCCTCATCAATAAGATTTTGTCAAAAAAGTGCCACACTGTCCTGCAACTATTTTTGTTTTTTTAACACGTTTTTGGACTGCTACGGGCCTGCCATATAACCGCAGCTGTGATGTCGATGCCTGCTGCGGATTCTCCTCCTCTTCTGAGCTATTGCCAGCGGCACCCTCTTCCCCCAATGGATGCCAATCCGTGTCAACAACTTGGTCATCCATCACCTCCTCTTCAATTTCATCTGCACCTTCCTCTGTGTCACCGTGTAAGGTAGTTGAGTATGCAGGAAGGAGCCCCTGAGTTTCATCAGGGTCAGAATCTGGCTCAGTAGACTGCGAGGGCAATGCAGTGCTCTGGGTGAATGTACCAGCAGAATCATATAGCAGTGGCTGTGCATCAGTGCACTCCATGTCATATTCATCTTGGACTGGGGAATTCAGGATTTGACTTGATAACCCAGGCATGGTATGTGAAAAGAGCTCCAGGGAGTAATCTG
Source organism: Oophaga sylvatica (assembly GCA_033576555.1). NCBI lineage: Eukaryota > Metazoa > Chordata > Amphibia > Anura > Dendrobatidae > Oophaga > Oophaga sylvatica. Next base: position 221,850,349 of record JARQOD010000003.1, on the reverse strand, counting down.
AAGTGTGGCCTGCCTCATCCTTCACTTTTGTTGGGGTGAAGGACACAAGGAAATGTGTTGTTCCTGACCAGGAGCATGCACTGACGACTCAGTGCTTGCAGTTTTTGAAACTTCAGAAGAGGAGGCGATAGAGCTGGAGGCTGTTTCGGCAATGTAAGCCAAAACCTGTTCCTGATGCTCCGGCTTTAAAAGAGGTTTACCTACTCCCAGAAAAGGGAGCCTTCCAGGCCTTCTGGAGCCAGACTATGACGCAGGCTCAACACCTCCTGCCTTTGGTGCTATTGTGCTTTTGGCACTAACAGCAGATGCACCACCACCACCATCATTCCCAGCTGCCCTCCCCGCCCACGTCCGCGGCCTCTTCCACCATACTTCCTCATGTTTGGGAAAATGTACCAAAAATACCAGCAGATGTATGGTACTGTATGAGGAGCATACAGCTGCATACGGTGTAGGGAAAAATTTAAATCTCCGTATATATTTCCGGAGTCACACAGACGCTCACTCAGTATGGATTTCACCGTAATACAAAGAGCAGATATACGGTACTGTATCAGAAGCGTAAAGCTGTATACGGTGTAGGGAGAAATTTAAATCTCTGTATGTATTTCCGGAGTCACACACAGACGCTCACTCAGTATGTATTTGACCGTAATACAAACAGCAGAAATACGGTACTGTATGAGGAGAATACCGCTGTATACGGTGTAGGGGAAAATTTAAATCTCCGCATTTATTTCCGGAGTCACACACAGATAGTCAGCATGTATTTGTCCGTGATACCAGCCGGTACACGGTAGTGTGTGAGGAGCGTACAGCTCTATACGTGTGGGAAAAAATGAACGGTCATAAACTGTGCAGAAAAAAAGAATAAAAGTATTAGTGCTGTGTAAAAAGCAGTCTGCACAGCAATGTCCAGACAGCAATACAGCTATCAGTGTTATGAATGTGCTAGAGATGGTTTCTGAGCAGAGGCTCCCTCTGGTTGTTACAGACAGTACTGAACCTTTCAGCGAGGAATGGCAATCTGGGATCACTGACTGGTCTGATATAAGGGAGGTTCCCTCCAATGATGGTTGCCGGTGATCAATTGTTCTTGTCTCAGTTGTGGTTCCTGGTTCATTTGGAAGTTTGCTGAGTCTTGCCTGCATCTTCTGCTTCCAGATAAGATATTTTCTGCTTTTATTTTTGTGCTTGTTTTTTGCATAGTTCCCTGCACTTCTGTGGAGGTCAGCCAGGTCCCCTCCTGGGGCTTGTGCTCCTCTCAGTTTATCTGAAGCCACTGTTATTTGTTCATTTGCTTTTTCCTTGTTTTTCAGTGGCTGCGGCTTAGTTTTGTTACACCAGAGATCTGATTTAGGTGGTAGAGATCGTGTGATCTCAGGTGTTTTTGCAATCAGAAGAGTTGGTATTTTTTAGGGGTTTTTTTTGGATTGCAGTGAGAATCCTTTCCTGTACTTTTCTGTCTAGACAGATTGGGCCCCAGCGTTTGCTCATTCTATTTTCTGTCTGTGTCTGTGCTTCTTCTTGTCTAACCGCCATTACATGTTTGGGGGCTTCCTATTTTCTTTGGGTATCTGCACCGGGGCAGATAGCTTTCCTCTTTCTGCCTTTAGGTGTAGTTATCTCTCAGGCTGTGACGAGGCGTCTAGGATCAACGTAGGAACGCTCCACGGCTACCTCTAGTTGTGTGGTTAGTTCAGATTACTGCAATTCAATAGGTTCCAGCCTCTCTGGTGTATTGCCGTATTTGCTTTTTCTCCTCAGCTACCAAAACACAACATATCAGGCAGCCTAATAACCAGTGCTGCTGCACACAAGAAAATCCTCCCTTGTCACTGCACACTAACTGTACAGCACAATTGCTATCAGCACAAGCACATAAGAACTTCTTATATCTTTACAGCCCTAACTCTCTCCCTACTGATAAACAGCAACCTCTCCCTACTGTTAAGATCGGCAGAAGTAAAATGGCGGTCGGCGGTCAGGGCTTTTATAGACACTATGACGCCCCCCAAAGCAAGCCAATTACTGCAATGCCCTTCTCTAAGATGGTATTGGACGCTGCACATGTCATCTCGTTGCCCACAGTGTACGTCCTTGCTCATTGGCTGAAAAAAAGGCACCTGCAAACATTCTGGGAAATCCGACTTTGGCGCTCGTTTTGTCGACCGCATGGCCGACTGCATGCTATGGTCGGGTTTCGGTTGGCGAAACCCGACTTTGGCCAAAGTCAGCGACTTATGAATCTGGCCAACCTGTTTCGCTCAACTCTAGTAACCACCCACATATCTAACTTTTCCACTCTTTCTACTTTTTTTCCTATTTCATCATGCCAACAACTGATATTTATTTATTAATATTCACAAGAGGAGTAACTGATACCTGACCATAAGAAAACTGAGGGGAACAATTACCATACTTTATTTTCGTGTACTCACTGAAGTTTAGCGTACAAGTAAATCTGAGAAATCATAGCAAAAACAATTCTCAAAAATTCAGTTTTAATAAATATGCATTAAAAACATAATTTTTTTAAAAAGTAATCACAACATATTAGGTAATCCATACATACCGAACACATCAGTGTAAAATATAACGAAAATGAAGTTCCTTCTCACTCATTGAGATGTCTCCAAATATTGAGTGGATTTGTAGGTAAATCCAAGAGAAATCTGCAGATAGCAACAATATGACCAAAGGACCATAACATTAGACTATACTAGAGTAAGATTTTAAGAGGAACCATTTTCATCCTATCAGAGAAATCTGCTTCTTTCTCCACCTGGATTAATTACTCATTCCCAAAATTCTCATTTCACAGGTAAAATTTGTATTCAGGAAAGACAGACTTTCCCATTACTGAGATCAGAGATGACAATTGATGCTTATAAATTTCTATGGAGAACTGTAACTGTCATGTAAGGAGAACTTGCAGCAGAATGTCTGTGTCTGCCTCTCATTCCCTTTCATCTCTCCATAGGAGATGACAGTTGGTGCTCATAGAGTTCTATGGAGAACTGTAAATGTCATGTAAGGAGAACTTGCAGTAGAATGTCTTTGTCTGCCTCTCGTTCCCTTTCCCCTCTCCAAAGGAGATGACAGTTGGAGCTCATAGAGTTCTATGGAAATCTATAAATGTCATGTAAGGAGAACTTGCAGCAGAATGTCTGGGTCTGCTACTCGTTCCTTTTCCCCTCTCCATAGGAGATGACAGTTGGTGCTCATAGAGATCTATTGAAAACTGTAACTGTCATGTAAGGAGAACTTGCAGCAGAATGTCTGAGTCTGTCAATAAGTTAGCCTCTCCATCTCCACAGGATTTTAAAGGCACCAGCTGACATCTCATATCTCAGTAATGGGAAATCTGTCTTCACTGAAAACAAAATGTACAGATTTTACCCCTGAATTGAAAGTGAATGATCAATCCAGGAGGAGAAAGAATCAAATTTCTCTGATAAGATATATTACAAAGTTTCTTATTGTCATGTGTACTATTGATTTCTGAAATAAAAAATAATCAATGGTTACTCTTCAAATCGTATTATCAATGAGTTAATGCTTAATCACATGTAGCAGACAAATAAATAAGACCCTGAAGGGACTTGGAGTCATGTGTCAATAAGGCTACTTTCACACTTGAGTTTTTTTGCGCAGCGCATCTTGCGCTATCGGACGCATGCGCAATGTTCCCCTATCTTTAACATGGCGGGTGCAGGGTCTAGCGCTTGCACGTGTTCATGTGCGTTTGTCGTGCGCTGCGCATTTTCCCGGTGTGCGCCGCGCATTTTCCCGGTGTGCGCCCATACGCGCCAGACGCTACATGTTGCATTTTTTTTTCCGCCCAACCGCTTTAAAAAAACGCGTGCGCACGTGTGCGCATGCTATGCACAAAAAATAACATTGCAGTCTATGGGGGCGCTGGCGTGCGCATGGCTTTGCGCTCGTCAGCGCTTTTGCACGCACGCAATTTTTCTGTAAATATTGGAGCCAGAGATGATGGAGCCAGAGATGATGGAGTCAGAGATGATGGAGACAGAGATGATGGAGCCAGAGATGATGGAGTCAGAGATGATAGAGCCAGAGATGATGGAGACAGCTGATGGAGGCGGAGATGATAGAGCCAGAGATGATAGAGCCAGAGATGATGGAGACAGAGATGATGGAGCCAGAGATGATGGAGGCAGAGATGATGGAGACAGAGATGATGGAGGCAGAGATGATGGAGACAGAGATGATGGAGACAGAGATGATGGAGACAGCTGATGGAGGCAGAGATGATAGAGACAGATGATGGAGGCAGAGATGATAGAGACAGCTGATGGAGGCAGAGATGATGGAGACAGCTGATGGAGGCAGAGATGATGGAGACAGAGATGATGGAGACAGCTGATGGAGGCAGAGATGATAGAGACAGATGATGGAGGCAGAGATGATAGAGACAGCTGATGGAGGCAGAGATGATGGAGACAGAGATGATGGAGACAGCTGATGAAGGCAGAGATGATAGAGACAGATGATGGAGGCAGAGATGATAGAGACAGCTGATGGAGGCAGAGATGATGGAGACAGATGATGGAGGCAGAGATGATGGAGACAGCTGATGGAGGCAGAGATGATGGAGACAGAGATGATGGAGACAGCTGATGGAAGCAGAGATGATAGAGACAGATGATGGAGGCAGAGATGATAGAGACAGCTGATGGAGGCAGAGATGATGGAGACAGAGATGATGGAGACAGCTGATGGAGGCAGAGATGATAGAGACAGCTGATGGAGGCAGAGATGATAGAGACAGCTGATGGAGCAGAGATGATGGAGACAGATGATGGAGGCAGAGATGATGGAGACAGATGATGGAGGCAGAGATGATAATGTGACAAATAGAAAACGCATGCGCAAAAAAAAACGCAAACACATGCAAAAACGCATGAAATCGCAGACAAACGCTGCGTTTTTTTGTCGAAATGCGCATGCTGATGTGACTAAATATTGCAGCGTTTACAAGCGTTTGCATGCGTTTTTTTAATGCGCTTCATGTGCGCTCGAAACGCAGCGCAAAAAAACGCAAGTGTGAAAGTAGCCTAAGTACAGTAGAAACAAGTGCATTTATTTGTAGAAATTACGGAATAAATCTGCTATACCTTAAGTGGATAATTAGTCTACTGTATGAATGATGAGATAAGTACTTATCAATATATTTGTCTTTCACTCTGTAGCGTATACTTGGACTAAAGGTACTGCCACACTAAACTATCCCGCTAGCGATCACTATAAAGACGCATACTAATGCGATCGCTAGCGGGATCGTTTTAATATCGCTAGTAGCGGCTTTATTTAGCGATGTCGTTAAGGACGCTATCGCGGTTAGCAATCTCCTTAACGACTTTAGCGGTACAAAATACCGCTAAATCGCTAAATAAAAGGTGCCACACTCAGCGATAATACTTACCCAGCGGGAGCGCCGACGATAAAATAGGGTCCGGAACGATTCCAGCGACGAGCGAGATCACAGCAGGATCTCAGCAGGGAGCTCGTCGATGACAGATGCCGCACACAACAACATCGCTAACGGGATCGCTAAATAGTGACGTTTTTTAGCGATCCCGTTAGCGATGTTGTTTAGTGTGGCATACCCTTTAAGTGCTCATCGGCCCACTTTATACAGAACCATTCATTTAAAGAACTTTGCCATTTAGAATTTATATTAATATAGTTCAATTAAATGGTAAAGACGCTGATGGAACACAACTCCCATTATCATGAATTGCTCTCTTCTGGGTTCTTTGTCGCCCCCTGCTGAGTAAAAAAGTGAAAAGCAAGCTGAGCTTGTTATCAATATGACAAATTAAACTTACAAAGAGCTTTACTAAATGAATTGCAACTGTTTTCTAGGGAAAAAAGGCAGATTTTGATGCATCTACTTTTGTTTTTAAGACTCTCTCTGCTATTTCACAAAAATGGACGGACTTAGTGAGAGAGACAGGGCTAGCCACCAGCCATCTATCAGTTTTAATATAATTTACATAATTCAGTTTCCTGATAGCAGGTGTTGATTTGCTTTTCTGGCACATGGATGGGCAAAGATTTGGTTTAATAAAATTGACTGCATTTTAAGCCAAGTTGCCCTGGACTGACTCTGGCGTACAAAATGCCATCTATGCGAATTCCTCCGTAATATTTTTACTATATCGACGTCAGTGTTAAATGTTACGACACTGCTTGGATGAAGAAGAATGGGAAACAGGTCTGGTTAAACTCTTCCTTTTTTATGAACTTTACACTAATGTGTATGTCCACATTTAGAGCAATTTTCTATGTAAATTCTCCAGGCAGCCTATCCCATGCCACTCATTGGTATAACTTGCTGTTGGCATTATACAGAGAGACAAGCTGTGCTGTCATTGAAAGACAAGCTGATATTAGACATAGTTTAGAATGGGAGGGATTATCCACTAATGAGGAACACTTATTAACAGATAAAGGGGATTTTATTGAGGAAGACTACTTTTAATTGTAAACCAGATCTTTTAATGGCAGCCGTAGTGCGGTTAGCATGGCTGATCCTGTCTAGCATTGATTTCATGCTGGCAATTGTAATGGGTAATTACTGTGTAATAATTCCATCAGATGAGACTATTGTATGCTTGGTTTGACTGATTGAGGAACTAAGAGACCACCTCTTCCTATAGAATGTATTAGGCTACATTCTCACAATCAGCTATTAGTGAGTTTTTTTGTGTATTTTCGAAAAAAAATGCAAGTGACCTATTTTACCTAATAGGGACAGAAAATCAAAAACTCCCCAAAAGCTCATTGTGGGAACGTAACCTTAGAAGGGGATTAATTAATCAGCCCTTTATTTCTTGGTTTTATAATAACTGTGGTTGTTTGAAAATTTACATAAACATTGAGCATGCATTGCACTTATTGCCCAAATGTATTCTTAAAAAGTAATAGAAGACTACTATCATAAAAACAAAGGTTATGTTTTAGAATAGTTGACCATTGACCTCATTCAATTGGATGTTTTGAGTTGTATGAAGCCATAATATGATGTGGAGCATGTATAAAAAACCTGTGCATTGGAATAGCATAGGTTGCCAGCCCCCGAGGCTTGGCAAGTATTTTTCCACAGTCTTAACCCATGACTCCCTGAGTCTTTTCCACCAATATTGCACCCCTTATTCTATAAGCACATGTACAGATGTAGCGTTTCTTAAAGAGGACCTGTCACTTGCTGAAAAAAAAAAAAGTTCACTTAAATGCCTTGTAAAAGTCCCTGAGCTCCCTGATTCTGGTCCTTTTTTCCGTTATGTGCTGCGTCTCTCCATTGAAGAGATATTCACATGTTCCTTTTGGAGTGCAGTATGTGAAATCTTTACTTGCAGTCCAACTTGGCATTTTTTCACTGTTTCCTAGAGGCATGCGCTCTCACCCCTCTCTCCTAAGAGGCTGCCAATCACAGCTCAGCAATATCCGAGACTGCTCAACTGTTAGGCCAGCTGTTGAGCTGTGAGTGGAGAAAGTGCACCCCTTCCCCCCCAGAGAAGACTAAAGGAACACCCGACCCAGTTACACCATTTAACATGCTGCTCTTCAAAAGTAAGAAACGTAAATATCTCTTCAATGGAATAACGCAGTGCAAAATGGAAAAAAGTGGCACAATCGGGGGAGCTTAGGGATTTTTTGCAAGGTATTTAACTCCTTTAAGTCAATTAATTGACAGGTCCTCTTTAAATTAACAGACAAAAAAGATATCACAATGTAGAAAGTTAAAAGTGTATGTAGTAGGTGTAATAACGATAATAGCAAATATCTCCAATTACAAATTTAGTATAGTTTTTCTGATTTGCTATGTCTCTTTTCTCATGTGCAGGCATTGGAGGACCTTAGATATCCATGGTTACAATCACTGCTATAGTGACTGTAAGGCCGACGTCACACTTGCGAGTGTGATGCGAGTAAGTCGCACGACTTTCTCGCATCAACACCCTGCACGGCCGCCGCTCTCGGACCCGAGTGTGCGACTGCATGTATTTCTCGCAAGTGTGACGCCGGCCTTACTTAGCTAGTTGCCAGTGGACATATCCATGGATACCTAAAGTCCTGCAATGTCTGCACATGAGGAAAGACATAGGGAATCAGAAAACTATACTACATTTCTAATTGGGGGTATTTGCACTGCTTTTACATTTTTATATTTTTCCATATGAAGTGCACTTGATGCAATATTGTCTTTGTTCATTGCCTGTTCAGCTTGTCACCTCTGTCACTACCTATGCAGAGCCCATCAGTTGAGAAGAGTTTGTCAAATACTGCTGTGCCCGGCAAAGATAGCGACAGATGAATGACTTCATTTTGCTGAGAGTTCATCTCGATTACTGGGTCAGGAAGACACTCACTGTGCCGCTCCAAGGGCACATTCAGGCATCCGTGGAAATCGGTCCAAGATCAGACTGTAATGCACTGGCCGTGATCTCCCAACCTGAGTGTGAAAGCTTCATAGAAATATATGGCCAGTCCATGCATTGCTTTCTGATCTCGGACCAGTTTGCATGGATGTCTGAAAGCGGCTTAATAAGAAAAAGCTTCACTTGCTGGTGATGATCATTAGATTTTGAGGACATCAGAGGGGTGGAATTTTTCCCCCTCCATAGACTTTGGCTACTGGTGTAATGTATGTAGTACAGTTGTCAGGAGTCGAACCCAGTACCTCTTGTCCACTGGCCAGCAGCTCTACCATCTGAGCTATTCTGCTGGCTGCAAAGTTCCTTGCTGAACCCAGATACCATTGACTGTTCTTCCTGATTGGCTACACCTAGTGCTCTCTTGATTGGGCCTCTGATTGCCAATTACACACCCTATATAAACCTGGCTCTGTGGGTGTGTCATTGCGAGATTATTGTGCTTCCAGCCTTTAGTCAAGCTCTTTCTCCTGCTGTTCCTGCTGTTACAAACACTGCTCTCCTGTGTACCGACCTCCTGCTGCCACCTGACTACGTTATCTGCCTGCTCCTCTGCTACCGAACTGCCTTTCCTGTGTACCGACCTCCGGCTGCCACCTGACTACGTTATTTGCCTGCTTCCCTGCTACAAACACTGCTTTCCTGTGTACCGACCTCGGCCTGCCTTCTGACTACGCTACCTGCCTCTGCTTTCCCTAGTGTTTGCAGTAACATCGGCTCCAACCCAGACGGGATCCTGACAGAATAATCTCGCGCCAAAATGGAGTCCGCTGTGAACACCCTGAGGTGGCAAGTTACGGAGCTTCAAAGTTTTTGTACTGACTCTCAAGGAAAATATGCCAAGTTACAAACTGATTTCACGGCGATACAACAGGAAGTAATTGAGCTACAAAAACAACTACTGGACGTGCGCAATTCAGGGTCCGAATCAAATGCGCGGCTGCCGCTGCCTGCAAAGTTCAGTGGGGATCGCAAGCAGTACCGAGGATTCCTCAATCAATGCCGCATATACTTCCAGATGCAACCTGCTCCCTTTACCAGTGAGAGGAAGAAAGTTTTTTTCATGATAAATCTCCTGACGGATGAAGCTCTTGCTTGGGCTTCACCTTATGTAGAAAAGGACTATGCCCTCCTTAATGACCTGGAAGCTTTCATCGCAGCTATGAATCAAGTTTTTGATGACCCAAACCGCTGTGCCACAGCAGAAACCAAATTACATAATTTGCGCCAAGGACGTCGCTCTGTTGCGGAATATACATCGGAGTTCCGTCACTGGGTGGCCGACACCACCTGGAATCCAGCGGCCCAGAGAAGTCAATTTCGACGAGGGTTATCAGAACCAGTGAAAGACGAGCTTGCCAGGGTTGAGACCCCTGACCAGTTGGAGGACTTTATTCAACTATGTATCCGGATTGACCAGAAACTTACTGAAAGGAGAAAGGAGAGACTGCGAGCACTTGGGAATAGCCCTGGCTTCTCATTTTCAGCATCAGACCACCAAGAAAAGACGCAAGTTGTGTCTGAACCGATGCAGATCGACGTCATCCGAAGACCACTCTCTGCACAGGAGAAGGAGAGGCGACGTGCAGAACATCTCTGCCTCTATTGTGGGGACCCTGGACACTATGCCATCAACTGTCCTAACAAAAGGACTATAGCCTTTACCAACAACAGGTCTGCCAGCAATACGGACCTTTCTCAGCAGTCGGATTCCATCTTGCAGACTATCTCATCAGTAACGCCAGAAATAGACAAAATACATACCACATCATCTCATTTTGTAATCCCCATTCAGGTTGTAATGGGCACCCAAAAAATACAATGCTCTGCCCTGTTGGATTCGGGAGCAGGAGGAAATTTTATGGACTTAAAATTTACACGTGATAATGATATTTCCAGTAGGACCAAATCCACACCAATTGAAATGGAAACTGTGGATGGATCACCTTTGTCTTCTGGACCTGTCACGCATGAGACAATCGAACTGGAGATTTGTATCGACCCGGATCATCATGAAGCTGTCAGTTTCCACCTTATTTCATCTCCGAAATTTCCGGTTATTCTAGGGATCCCCTGGTTTTCAGTCCATAACCCTTCTATCAACTGGGCATCAAGGACCATCACCTTTCCATCTGACTACTGTAAGAATAATTGTCATAAGGAACCCCCTGTTCTCCAACAAGTCCAAATCTCTGAGATTTCGCATGAGAAGGAAGAGAAACTACCACCTCAATATCAGCAGTTCTCTGATGTCTGCAGTAAGAAGAAAGCAGATCAATTACCTCCTCACCGTCCTTATGACTGTCCCATTGAATTGCTGCCAGGAGCAACCATTCCATTTGGACGGATTTACAATCTTTCTGAACCTGAATTGAAGGTATTAAGAAAGTTCCTGGATGAAAATTTAGAGAAAGGCTTTATTCGACCTTCCACATCTCCAGCTGGGGCACCCCTGTTCTTTGTTGAAAAGAAAGACTCCACTCTGCGGCCATGTATTGAGTACAGAGAGATGAATAATATCACTGTCAAGAATCGCTACCCGCTACCCTTGATTCCTGAACTATTTGAGAGACTCCGTTCTGCGAAAATCTTTACGAAGCTGGATCTTAGAGGGGCTTACAACCTCATACGGATTCGCCCAGGAGATGAGTGGAAGACCGCCTTCAGAACGAGATATGGACATTTTGAATCTCTTGTTATGACCTTTGGCCTTAGCAATGCCCCAGCCACCTTTCAACATTTTATTAATGATGTATTTCGAGATTTCTTGGACCAATTCGTTGTGGCTTATCTCGATGACATTCTTATATTTTCAGACACCTTGGAAGAGCATCGCAGGCACGTCCAGTTAGTCTTGGAACGACTACAGGAGAACCATCTCTACATTAAACTTGAAAAATGTGAGTTTGAACAAACCAGTATCCAATTTCTGGGATATATCATCTCCCCAGAAGGTCTGAGCATGGATCCCGGCAAAATCAATGCTGTAGTGGACTGGCCTGTTCCAAGAAATTTAAAAGACGTCCAGCGTTTCATAGGATTTGCAAATTTTTACCGAAAATTTATAAAGAACTTTTCACGGATCATACTACCAATTACTACACTAACAAAAAAGACAAAAGCATTTTTCTGGTCTCCAGAGGCACAGGAGGCTTTTGACAAGTTGAAAACTCTTTTTAACGTCTGCTCCATTGTTAGTACACCCAAATCCTGAATTGCCATTTACTGTCGAAGTGGACGCCTCGGACTCTGCAGTGGGAGCTATTCTGTCTCAGCGAGTTGGGGACAAGATGCAACTTCACCCATGTGCGTTTCTTTCCCACACCATGTCATCTGCAGAAAAGAACTACGACATTGGTAATAAAGAACTGTTAGCCATTAAAGTTGCCTTCTCCGAGTGGAGACATCTTCTGGAAGGTGCCAATCACCCTGTGACTGTCCTCACGGACCACAAGAATCTTGAATTCCTCCGTACAGCAAAAATATTGTCTGCAAGACAAGCACGATGGGCCTTATTTTTCTCAAGATTCAATTTTATAATCTCTTACCGGCCTGGTTCAAGGAATGGCAAGGCTGACGCCCTGTCCAGGATGTGTTCGGAACCTCAGGAGAGGTCTAGTAATGATGATACAATTCTAGGCCCTAAAAATTTTTTGGGAATATTGCACTCTAGAGGACTAGGTAATAGAATTAAAGATGGATATCAAGAGGACTCTTTCCTTAACCATCCTTCGGAAGACGTCGATCTTTCATTCAAAGAGGGGTTTTGGATGCAGAAACACCAAATATATGTACCTGAATCTTCTCGCCTTGAAGTCCTCAAAAGTGTCCATGATTCTAAACTGGCAGGACATCCTGGAGTTGCAAAAACACAAGACTTACTACTTCGTTTCTTTTGGTGGCCTAATTGTAGGAAGGACGTGAGGAAATATGTTTCAACCTGTTTAACATGCGCACGAAACAAGACCCCACGATCGTCTCCTCTAGGACTCTTGCAACCACTCCCAGTTCCATCCAGGCCTTGGGATCTATTTCCATGGATTTTATTGTGGAACTACCCCCTTCCAAACAGATGACCGTCATCCTTGTCATAGTGGACCGACTCACAAAAATGGCCCACTTTATTCCAACTGAAGGAATTCCTACTGCTGAAAAAACTGCAGAACTGATGATCAAAGAAGTATTCAGGTTACATGGAATTCCTGACAGCGTGGTGTCTGACAGAGGCGTTCAGTTTACGTCAAAATTTTGGAAGAGTTTCTGTACAGCCTTGGGAGTCACGGTGAATCTTTCTACCGCTTTCCATCCTCAGTCCAATGGCCAGACGGAGAGAACGAACCAGACTTTGGAGCAATACCTCCGTTGCTTCATTTCCTATCTTCAGGATGACTGGTGGACTATTTACCAACAGCAGAGTTTGCCTACAACAACTCCATACATAGCGCTACATCTCAAACCCCATTTTTTGCTAATTATGGAGTACATCCAGTATTTATCCCTAATCTGCCAGTGAACACTCCCATTCCTGCTGTTAATGACAGGCTTACAAAATTACAGGAATCCCAGAAGGAATTATCAGAGATATTGCTCAAGACCCAGGAAGAATATAAGGAAGCAGCAGATAAACATCGGAGAGTGCCCCCTGCTCTTCAGGTTGGAGACAAAGTTTGGCTGTCCACTAAAAACCTTAAGACACATGTGCCATCCTCCAAATTGGGTCAGAAATTCATTGGACCTTTTCAAATTTCTGCAAAAATTAACCAGGTTGCTTTTCGTTTAAAACTTCCCAACAATCTAAAGATTCATCCAGTGTTTCACATATCCTTGCTCAAACCCTTCTGTGAAAACCCGTTTCCAGGAAGAATTCAGCCACCTCCTCCACCAGAAAGGATCCGTGGTGAAGAAGAATACATTGTGGATAAGATTCTGGACTCCCGAAAATTCAGAGGTAAACTGCAGTATCTGGTGCAGTGGAAGGGTTACGGACCAGAGGAAAATTCATGGGAACCAAGGGACAACGTCCATGCTCCTAGACTAACAAGAGCCTTTCATCAAAGGTACCCGGATAAGCCAGCTCCTGAGATGTCCAGAGGCCATCCTGGAAGGAGGGGAGTACTGTCAGGAGTCGAACCCAGTACCTCTTGTCCACTGGCCAGCAGCTCTACCATCTGAGCTATTCTGCTGGCTGCAAAGTTCCTTGCTGAACCCAGATACCATTGACTGTTCTTCCTGATTGGCTACACCTAGTGCTCTCTTGATTGGGCCTCTGATTGCCAATTACACACCCTATATAAACCTGGCCCTGTGGGTGTGTCATTGCGAGATTATTGTGCTTCCAGCCTTTAGTCAAGCTCTTTCTCCTGCTGTTCCTGCTGTTACAAACACTGCTCTCCTGTGTACCGACCTCCTGCTGCCACCTGACTACGTTATCTGCCTGCTCCTCTGCTACCGAACTGCCTTTCCTGTGTACCGACCTCCGGCTGCCACCTGACTACGTTATTTGCCTGCTTCCCTGCTACAAACACTGCTTTCCTGTGTACCGACCTCGGCCTGCCTTCTGACTACGCTACCTGCCTCTGCTTTCCCTAGTGTTTGCAGTAACATCGGCTCCAACCCAGACGGGATCCTGACAACAGTTCATATAGCGTCTTGTGCTTGGGTGCGATGAAAACACAGGAGTCACAGGTTTGATATAGAAAAGTCCTGTATTACTTCATACAAGTTGGCAGAAATAGTCACACAGTTTGCAGACACAGAAACAGGAGACACAGCAGGCCACAGTAATCCAAGCTCAGCAATCACTCTCCAATACAGATTCAGGATCTTCTTCTCTGTTACCGTAAGTCCATGCAAACGTGGGTCTTTCAAAGAGCAGGGTTCAGAGTCCACAAGTGCTTCAGAGTTCCTCAGTAGGAATAGCTGGAGTACAAGGTCCAAGGCTTACAGGAGTCAAGTCACAGGTTCACTGCAGGCTAGCTTCTGAAGCACTGATTGCTCAGCTGTGGCTGCTTAAGAAGCAAAGGAGAGAATCAGGGCGGGAACATGCAAGCTGGAAACTCCATTTTGACTGAGGGCAAGATAGCTGCAGCAAGACAGAAAGTAAAATGGCTGACGAACAAACTGAGTTTCAGGAATATATACATAGAACCTTACATTACTCCCCCCTTAAGGATAACCTCCGGATGACCTCAGACCAGGCTTGTGTGGGTACCTCTGATGAAACTGACGGAGCAAGCGAGGAGCATTAACGTTATTGACCGGTTCCCATGAGTTGTCCTCCACTGGGTAGCCCTGCCATTTAATCAGATATTGTAACTGATTTCTATACAACCTGGAATCTAAAATCCTTTCCACAACAAATTCTTCCTGACCATCGACTAGCACTGGGTCAGGGCAAGGAGAGGAACGTCCAGGAAACGTATTGGGTGTCGCAGCCTTTAGTAGGGATACATGAAAGACAGGGTGGATTCTCATAGTTCTGGGCAGTTGAAGACGACAAGCAACGGCACTTATAATTTTACTGATTTTATAGGGTCCAATGTACTTATGTCCCAACTTAGACGATGGAATCCTTAACTTAAGATTTCTGGTTGACAGCCAGACCAAGTCTCCTACCTTGAAAGCTGGTGCAGGTTTACGAAATTTATCTGCTGCTTTCTTGTACCTTTCTTGAGCCGATTCCAGATTTTCCTTTAGAAGATCCATATTCTTCTGTAAAGACGTGATTGTTTCAGCCACTGCTGGTAAAGGCGTTTCTATGGGAAATCATGGTAGAATGTTAGGATGATAACCTAGATTAGAGTAAAAAGGAGACTGTTTAGTGGAGGCACTCTGAGAGTTGTTATACGAGAACTCAGCTAATGGAAGTAGATCCACCCAATCATCCTGTAGGTGGCAGATAAAGCAGCGGAGATACTGCTCCAGGGTTTGATTGGTTCGTTCGGTCTGTCCATTAGTCTGGGGATGAAAAGCAGAAGAAAGGTTTACTTTAATGTCCAATGCTGCACAGAAATTTTGCCAAAACCTAGAAGTGAATTGCACCCCTCGATCCGAAATAACCTCATCCGGTACTCCATGTAAGCGAAACACATCTTTAATCATCAAATCTGATGTCTGTTTTGCAGTGGGTAAGCCGACACAAGGGATAAAATGAGCTGCCTTTGTTAGACGGTCAACCACCACTAGAATGGTGTTCTTCCCCTGAGAGGTTGGTAACTCCACAATGAAGTCCATAGAAATGGATCCCCACGGGCGGGACGGGGTGGGAAGAGGCTGTAACAGACCAGTTGGTGAGGAGCGAGGTGTTTTGCATCTTGCACAGACCTCACATGAAGTGACATAATTCAAAACATCCTTCCTGCAAGTGGGCCACCAAAAGAAACGAGAAAGAAATTCCTGTGTCTTTAGAATTCCTCTATGCCCAGCTATCTTGGAATCGTGAATGAGTTGCAATACTCTTAATCTGACTGTTTCAGGAATATACAGACGTTGTCCCTGAATCCACACACCATTCTTAAAGACAAGACTTACGTCCCTTGGGGGTTGTGCCAAAAAGGAATCCGCATGGTATGCTTCCTTGATGTCCTTAAGTAGGTCTTGATTATGAATTACTCCTAGGAATCTAGAGTCAGGAAGAATAGTCTTAGGAGGAGTAATTGGACGTGTCTCTGCTGAGTAAATCCTAGAGAGTGCATCAGCCTTTCCATTGCGCGATCCTGGTCTATAAGAGATGATAAAATTAAATTGGTTTAAGAAAAGATTCCAGCGAGCCTGGCGAGGAGTCAGGCACTTAGCCGACCTGATAAACTCAAGGTTACGATGGTCTGTCAGGACGACTATTTGCTGTGCAGCTTCCTGAAGAAGGTGTCTCCATTCTTTGAAGGCGGCAATAATGGCCAACAACTCTCTATTGCCCACATCGTGGTTCCTCTCAGCCGAAGACAACTGCTGGGAAAAGAAGGCACAGGGATGCAAGACATTCTTCTCACCTGTTCTCTGAGAGAGTATAGCTCCAACGGCACAGTCTGAAGCATCCACCTCTATTATGAAGGCAAGCTCGGGGTTGGGATGTACTAGGATAGGTGCAGTGGTAAATGTATCTTTTAGACGGGAAAATGCTTCCTGGGCTTGGGGAATCCAGGAAAACCTAGACTCTTTCCGGGTAAGTTGAGTGATAGGTGACACTACCTCAGAGAAATTTCTAATGAAACGTCTATAGAAGTTGGCAAACCCGATGAAGCGCTGTACCTCCTTCACATTTCTAGGACTTGGCCAATCCTTGATGGCTTGGGTTTTGATTCCATCCATACTAATTCCTTGTGTAGACAGTACATACCCCAGAAATTGAATTTCGGTCCTATGGAATTCACACTTTTCAAGTTTGATGTAAAGATGATTTTGTCTTAGACGTTCCAAGACCATTCTAACATGTCCATGATGTTCCTCTGTGGAGTTAGAAAAAATTAGAATATCATCCAAATAAATTACCACGAATGTATCTAGGAGATCCCTGAAGATGTCATTCACCAAGTGTTGGAAAGTGGCTGGGGCGGTACTCAGACCAAAAGGCATAACTAGATATTCAAAGTGTCCATAGCGTGACCTGAATGCAGTCTTCCATTCATCCCCAGGTCTAATACGGACTAAGTTATAGGCCCCACGAAGATCTAGTTTAGAAAAAATTTTGGCATGTCGCACTCTCTCCAATAACTCAGGGATTAAAGGCAATGGATAACGGTTTCTAATAGTAACCTTATTGAGTTCCCTATAGTCTACGCATGGTCTCAGAGATCCATCTTTCTTCTTTACAAAGAAGATGGGTGCACCTGCAGGAGATGAAGAGGGGCGTATGAAGCCCTTGGCTAGATTTTCATCTATGTAATCCTTTAAAGCCTTTAGCTCGGGCCCCGCCAGGGGGTAGATCTTACCAAAAGGTATCTCTGCTCCAGGCAATAATTCAATTGGACAATCATATGGACGGTGAGGAGGAAGCTGGTCAGCGTTCTTCTTGTCACATAAATCCACATAGTCCTGGTATACAGCTGGTAGTTCAGGGACTGACATGATTCCTTTAGGAACAGAGCAAGCTGAAACTTTTGGACTCATCTGTTTCTCTGGAAAGTGTAATTCCTTGGTCTCCCAGTTAATGGTAGGATTCTGAGCCTGCAGCCATGGTAGCCCTAGAATAATGGGAAAGTGGGGAGAAGAGATAAGCATAAAGGACAGTTTCTCTTGATGATCTTTACCCATAAGAACCCTCAAAGGCTCTGTTTCCTGATCCACTGGTCCAGAGGTCAGCAGGGAGCCATCCACAGTTTCCATCTGTACTGGAGTAGCCTTCTTCACTGAACGTATTCCCTGTTTCAGAGCAAAGGAGACATCCATAAAATTTCCACTTGCCCCTGAGTCGATCATAGCAGAGCTAGACACCCAAGCTGAGTCAACCCAGAGTTTGATGGAAAGAAAGCAATGAGAATTGTTTTTCTTACAACTCAGCTGGGACACCGCTGAGGAAACTTGAAAAATGGCAGCGTTTACACAGTCAACGTCCTCAGAGGTAACGGAGTTTAAGTCCGAGAAATCAAGATCTGTTGCTGCAGATCTCTCTGGAGCCTGAGGCTCGGACCTGACAGATCCCCTCTCGCAACACTCACAATGAATGAGTGCTGCAGTAGTCTTACGAGAACGGCTGGGGCAGTTTATAATGAAGTGCCCTGACTTACCACAATAGAAACATAGATTCTCCTTAAAACGATGTTCCTTGTGTGCATCACTAACCCGTCGTTGTAAAGAGTCTACCTGCATGGGTTCAGGTTCAGGTTCCCGTGTAATCCTACTCAAAGGTTCCTTAGCTGGAGAGGAAGGTAGGAAAAGGTTAGTACGATTGCTTTCGAACCATCTCTCTTGCCTGCGTTCAGTCAGACGAGTATCAATACGGATGCAGTAGTTAATAAAGTCACTTAACGCAGTGGGAGGGTCGGCACGAGCAAGTTCATCCTTAATCAGTGGAGATAACCCCTTTCGAAAAATAGATTTTTTGGCGGAACTGTCCCAGGTGGTATCAAGGGCCCATCTCCTGAAATCCAAGGCATATTCAGCTACCGAGTGCTTACCTTGGCGCAAAGCTAACATGGCTGCTTCAGCTGTTGCACCTCGATTGGGGTCATCAAACACCTGCCCCATGGCTGAAATAAAATCATCAAGGTGATTCAAACAATCATCCTCAGTCTCAATCAGAGGGTTTGCCCACATTAAAGCCTTGTTGGTAAGCAACATAATTATAGTAAGCACCTTAGATCGTTCAGTGGGAAATTGTGAAGCATGTGCAGAAAAAAAAAGATTGCATTGATTAATAAATCCCCTGAATTTCTCACGTTCACCGCCAAAACGAAAAGGGGGCAACTTGGGAATCCCAGCACTCGGGGCTACGGCAGGATCCTGGACTCGCCCCTCTAGAACCTCAATCCTGGCTCGCAAATCCTGGGTAGTCTGTCCAACCACTTGCAAATTGTGATTATTGAGGTCCTGTAGATTTGTAAAACGGGTCTTTATATTCTGCAAATCTGCAAGGATATTATCAGTCACTCCGCAAAGTTCCTTTATGCGGGCCTCCATTTTCCAGATCTTTTAAGACAGGATTACTGGATGAAGAGGAGAGAAAAAAAAACAATAGTGTTCACCTGTGGCAACACTGCAGAGAGAAAAAAAAATTAAGGGAACTGCTCACCTGGAATGGTTGTGAGAAGTCACAACCACTATCATCACAGAAAGTTTCAACCAGACATCTGATATCCAGAGTTACAGCAGACAAAAAAGAGAAAAGAAAGAAAAAAAAAAAAAAAACAATAGTGTTTACCTGTGGTAACACTGCAAAAAGAAAAAACTTAAGGGAATTGCTCACCTGGAATGGTTGTGAGAAGTCACAACCACTGTCATCACAGAAAGTACAACCGGACGTCTGATATCCACAGTACAGCAGACACAGCCTTCCAGACCCAGCAGACACTAACGTTTTGGCTTCAGAATCTTGTAATGTATGTAGTACAGTTCATATAGCGTCTTGTGCTTGGGTGCGATGAAAACACAGGAGTCACAGGTTTGATATAGAAAAGTCCTGTATTACTTCATACAAGTTGGCAGAAATAGTCACACAGTTTGCAGACACAGAAACAGGAGACACAGCAGGCCAGAGTAATCCAAGCTCAGCAATCACTCTCCAATACAGATTCAGGATCTTCTTCTCTGTTACCGTAAGTCCATGCAAACGTGGGTCTTTCAAAGAGCAGGGTTCAGAGTCCACAAGTGCTTCAGAGTTCGTCAGTAGGAATAGCTGGAGTACAAGGTCCAAGGCTTACAGGAGTCAAGTCACAGGTTCACTGCAGGCTAGCTTCTGAAGCACTGATTGCTCAGCTGTGGCTGCTTAAGAAGCAAAGGAGAGAATCAGGGCGGGAACATGCAAGCTGGAAACTCCATTTTGACTGAGGGCAAGATAGCTGCAGCAAGACAGAAAGTAAAATGGCTGACGAACAAACTGAGTTTCAGGAATATATACATAGAACCTTACAACTGGAGCAACTACAGTTGTGCTCAAAAGTTTACATACCCGGTAGAATTTTTGCTTTCTTGGCCTTTTTTCAGAGAATATGAATGATAACACCAAAACTTTTTCTCCACTCATGGTTAGTGGTTGGGTGAAGCCATTTATTGTCAAACTACTGTGTGTTCTCCTTTTAAATCATAATGACAATCCAAGTTCTGGAGTGGCCATCTCAGTCTCCTGACCTCAATATCTTTGAGCCACTCTTGGGAGATTTCAAGCGCGCAGTTCATGCTAGACAGCCCAGGAATTTACAGGAACTGGAGGCTTTTTACCAAAAAGAGTGGGCAGCTTTACCATCTGAGAAAATAAAGAACCTCATCCACAACTACAATAAAAGACTTAAAGCTGCCATTGATGTTAGAGGGGGCAATACAGTGTATTAAGAAATGGGGTTTGTAAACTTTTGATCAGGGTCATTTGGATATTTTGGGTTGTCATTATGATTTAAAAAGAGAACACACAGTAGTTTGACAATAAATGGCTTCACCCAACCACTAACCATGAGTGGAGAAAAAGTTTTGGTGTTAACATTCATATTCTCTGAAAAAAGGCCAAGAAAGCAAAAATTCTGCCGGGGTATGTAAACTTTTGAGCACAACTGTATCTTTGTGCCCCATCCCCCAACACTACACTGAAGTTTTGTGTTAGAAGAAGCCTGATGGGTAAGTATAAAAAGTGTGTGCACTGGACCTAATAAAGATTGAACAGAGCCAAACTGTAGCTACTCCTCCTGATTATTTCACTTCCTTCTCCAGGCTTCTTCTCCCGGTTCTGTCCAGAGCACTGTTGTTCTTGTAGAAAAGGAGACAGTTCCCTTGCTGGACAGGATGCCTGGACTTCAGGTAAGTTCTCATTTTGTTCCTCCCATCTATATCTTTGCATTCTAATCAGAAACCATTAAAAATTAGCTGTTTACCATACACATCCCAAGGACAGGAGAGCTACTATTTCTGAAAGTTAGCAACCATATTCTTTTTTATCATCATCCACTATCTTTAAGCCAGTCTGTACTTTCGTTATAGCCTATATATATGTGTATATATGGATCGCCCGCCAGGGCAGTGGGATACTCGGTACCAGGCCGATGTCTTA
This sequence comes from Oophaga sylvatica, assembly GCA_033576555.1. Lineage (NCBI taxonomy): Eukaryota > Metazoa > Chordata > Amphibia > Anura > Dendrobatidae > Oophaga > Oophaga sylvatica. The sequence goes on along the minus strand of JARQOD010000003.1, from coordinate 221,829,190 downwards.
AAGGGATGTGTCATGGCAGCAGTGACCCGGTCCGTGGCCCTGGGCATCCAATAAAAGGGGAATATTTACAGGGGATAGAGTTTGTAGTAAGGTGTTCGTGACGCCACCTGTGGTTTCTGGTCAGAGGTGACCAGCGCTGCAGTGCAGATCCTCTGGGTCTGATGATGTGATGCAGCAGAGTTGGTAAGCTCCCCACAGGCAGAGCTATGTCCCAAGGCAGATATAATATAAGATAGATGGTAGAGATGTAGTATTTAGCAAGGGATGTAGCAGTGCTGAGTGACTGTTGCAGGAAGAACTTGAGAGGACATAGTCAGATGCAGTTTCCAAAGCTTTACTCACAGTTTTGCAGGCAAAGTGTCCAAGGATCAGGTTACAGATTGTGCTGGAGTCGGTCAGCCTTGAAGCAATTTGGAATCTCCTTATTTCAGGTGGGATGTGAGGTCTTCTTTCTAGCGCTATTCTCTGAGGTACTCGCTGTTGTAAGCTCTGTTCAAGTTCCTCTCACTCTATGTGACTTAAAGGGAATCTGTCAACCCATTTTAGCCATATCAACTAAAGATATGACTGAATAGTGCGTCCTATAAGCAAGCTATCGGTAGGTATCATATATCCAGATACCCCCGTTTTGATAGCAAAATACCTTAGTAAAGTCGGGATTCTTTCTCTAAATCAGGGCGGTCAGGTCCGGAGGGCGGCGCTTTCACTCCTCTCCCCCCCGCTCCTCGGCATGTCTTGCTTATCGCCGTCTGTGAATAACACAGACGGCGTTCTGCTTACCGCCATTGCGCTTTTCAAATTCCCCCCGCGCCTGCGCAGTGTGCTTTGCCCAACAGTGGGCAAAGCATAAAATCATTACAGCACATGCGCAACTCTTTCCTTGCCCCGGAAATGACTGCTTGCCTTGGACGACTTCCGGGGCAGGGAAAGTAAATGACAATAGTTGCGCATGCGCTGTAATAATTTTATGCTCTGCCCACTGCTGGGCAAAGCACACTGCGCAGGAGCGGGGGGAATTTGAAAAGCGCAATGTCGGTAAGCAGAACGCCATCTGTGCTATTCAAGACATGCCGAGGAGCGGGGGGGGAGAAGAGTGAAAACGCCGCCCTCCGGACCTGACCGCCCTGATTTAGAGAAAAGAATCCCGACTTTACTAATGTATTTTGCTATCAAAACGGGGGTATCTGGATATATGATACCTACCGATAGCTTGCTTATGGGATGCACTATTCAGTCATATCTTTAGCTGATATGGCTAAAATGGGGTGACAGATTCCCTTTAAGTAGAACTTCACTAGCATATCAGACAACTGTAGCCTGCTTCAGGGATCGCTCCTCTATGGAGTCTCCAGCTCACATGTGCTGCTGCTGTGTAGTCGAGTATTAGTTGAGGCAGAGAACCTGCTGTCTTCTGCCCTCTGGATTCTGCTACTGGGGCTTTAGTTTACCCACTCAGCCTCGGACTCCGGGGTCCGGTTTCTGGCACACAGTCCTGGGGGTGAGCTCTCCTATACCTCCTGTTATCCCCCAGCTTGTCTCCAACACGTCCTTCCTCTCTCAACCCTGCAGACAGACTAACTAACTCCTCCCCCAGTCAGAATGTTCCAGAGAAAGCTCCCCTGAAATCAGGTGTTAGAGCTCCTCCTTCTGGTCTGGAGTAGGAAAAGTGTTGTATGCTGTGTGCTACCTGTTAAAGGGATCCTTCCTTGCTTTCAGGCATGACATCACTCCCCCCTGGAGTGAGGCAAGGTCATTGTGGCAACTGCACTCCTGGGGTGCCACATTTATATATGTGTATATGTAAGAAAATGTATACGTTATCTCACTCTGACAATGTGCTTGCTTTTCCTAAATGTTTACACCTATAGGTGGAAGTCCTGACTTCATTGAAATCTCTAGGCAGATATGTGGACATTGGACAGCTGACCTGGGACCTTGGAGGCACCTACCCCTACTGCCACAGCGAGTGGGTCCAATTTTATCAGGTGCCACTGCCTGCTAACACTAAATATTTTGTGGCTTAGTATTTTTTTGCATCATCTGATGTCTTGAGTTCTCCAGTGAGTCTCTCTTGTGTGAATGTCCAGGACCTTGATCAGTATGACAGCTGTCAGGAGTATGTTTGTCATACTGGATTTACTTTGCAGTAGATGTCCTCAAACCTCAATAACTCTCACGTGTTCTTTTCTGTGTGATTTTACACCAGCAGAAAACTTGTAGCTAAGGGTATACAAGAACTGTGGAAAGAGAGCTTGTAGTAAGGAGGAAAACCTTTACAGTTCTGCTGCTTTATCCTAAGGTAGACAACGTTTAAAAAAATACATAGGCCCTGGTCAGGAAAAAAATGAAAAATTCAATCCAACCCCAGATCAGACAAATTGTTTCTTAGAAAAAGCTATATTTTATCTCTATGTACCTCTGTCCAATGTGCTGATGCTGTCCTGGGCTGGAGCAGAAGAGCAGCTGAAAGGGTAAGGGGTCCCATACACAATAGATTGTTTTCCGACAGATGTTGGCTATTCGATGGTTGGTAGGGATGTTATTGTCAACTGAGCAGGTTCGGCAAATGTTAGTCTAATGTGCATGAGTGCCGTAAAGAGATATTTCCATCTCCAAGATTTTATCCCAAAATGTAGTAGGTGTAATAATAATAATATTAGCAAATACCTCCAATTATCAAATCAGAAAAACTATAATACATTTCTATGTCTCTTTCCTCATGTGCAGGCATTGCAAGACCTTTAGCATCCATGGTTACGACCACTGATATAGTGACAGTTAGATAGCTAGTTGTTAGTGGTCGTATCCTTGGATACCTAAAGTCTTGCAATGCCTGCACATGAGGAAAGAGACATAGTGATTCAGAAAAACTATACTACTGTACATTTCTAATTTGAGGTATTTGCTAATATTATTATTATTACACCTATTACATATTGGGATAGGATCTTGGAGATGGGAATACCCCTTTAAGTACACCAGTGCCACACAGAAGCCTGGAAGGAAAGTAAACCAACAATGGTAATAAGTCCCCACTTCCTTCCTTGCTGCATTGACCATCTGGTCAATATGCATTACAACATTTACCCTGTAGTGGCCCTGTCATTGAAATGTATAGCTGCTTTAAACTCCTTCCAGACTCCAGTAATAATAGCTGACTACTGAAGATTCCTATATTCAGATCCATATTTTTTTCAAGAAGGCATTATCATGGTGAGCTAACTCCCTTCAATTACATAAACTAAGATCAATGTTAAATTAAAGCCTTCTCACACTGATAAATAATACTATCACATTGCTAGTTTTAATATAAAATAGTAAAACCCTATAATGTACAAAACTTTGTGATCCTTCCCCTTTCACTTTTTATCTTGTTTTATTCTCATGCTGCATGATTACTTGTGCCATCCTTTCCTGCTTCATTTTAAAAGGCCATAAGCAGGCCTGTGCTACATTGAGAGGCAGTTTATTGTATAGTATATAGCGTAGAACAAATGTTCTGACGGTCTCTGCAGCGGACTTCGCCACATTTTATCAAATACGGTATTTCATTTATTTTTCTCACAGAAGAACTTTCTTTATGTATTTCAGAAGCTTGATGCTTTCTCAGCAGACCTCCGAAAAGCCTCTGACTTACTGCAGCATGCCATTCAAGAATTGGGTGAAGGCGGCCCTCTACAGGATTCAAAGGTAATAGTCGTGGCCAAAAAGGTCAGTAGTGCTTGTGACGTAGATATATGTCATAGGCTGAACAAATATGTTATCATATATCTTCATAGGAAGCAGAGGAGAAAATGGGTCAGTACCGGGAGCTGATGAAGGTGGTTCTAAGTGACTCCCGTTTAGTTTCCTTACAGCGTGAAGGAGGGACAACGCTGGCCAGACTTCGCAAAGAGGCAACTCGTTTTTACTGTTCCCAGGATGTCAGGTAACTTTAAATCACCCAAGTCTGTTAATGTGTCAGGTAAATTCAAAAATAATATATTATTTATTTATTGTTAGTGACATAAATTAGATAGAAGCCTATAGAAAAGAAATAATGTTTAATTGATTTTTTAATTGATTTTTTTGAAAACTTTCTTCCAATCAGCCATATTAGAAACACACACATTTTTCCTTTACATGGCATATGTGCTTTGTTGCAACTGGCATTAAAAATGTGTCCACTACCTGGACAAACCCTTTGTAAATGAATTAGTCCCCAATGTAAAATAAAAATCATTAAAACTGACGCCATTTCAGCAATGTGGGTGCCAGGTCTCCCAGGTTCTCATGACGTTGTTGTGCCATGTAAGCCCTGCAGCCAATCAGCTGCTGCACTCTCCCTTCTTCTGCTTGTCTGACATTCATCCGATGGAAGTGAGAGCACAGCAGCCCAATAGCGGCCGTTGATTGACATAACAATGTCATGTGAGTCCCGGAATATGTGCCGATGTTCCGGCGCTGTCTGGGAGGTAAGTATATGGTATTTTTCTTTCAAAGGGAACTACTTCATTTAAAAAAAAGGATGTTCAGGTGGTGGGTAACCCCTTAAGACCGGGGTCACACCTGCAAGAAACTCGCATGAGTCTCGCACCTCAATACCTGGCACTCGTGACCGGAGTGTACGGCTGCATGTATTTCTATGCAGCTGAACCCTCCAGTCCGAGTGCCGGTGGCAGTGCCGGGTATTGAGGTGTGAGACTCCTGCGAGTTTCTCACAAGTGTGACCACGGCCTTATTGATAATCACTGGACAGAAAAGTGTCCATTTGTAGCATCATCGAAAGGAAATCACAGAGTACAGCCTCTGCAGTGACCAAGGAGTAGCAACTGAGATGCGTACAGAGCCATATCTGTGAATATATTATACTAGATGGTGGCCCTATTCTAACGCATCGGGTATTCTAGAATATGTATGTAGTTTATTTATGAAGATTTAAGAATAATGCATATTGCTGCTGGGGTGTATATAGAGGCTGCTGCTGCAGGGGTGTATATAGAGGCTGCTGGGGTGTATATAGAGGCTTCTGGGTATATATAGAGGCTGCTGGGGTGTATATAGAGGCTTCTGGGGTGTATATAGAGGCTGCTGCTGCTGGGATATATATAGAGGCTGCTGCTGCTGGGGTGTATATAGAGGCTGCTGGGGTGTATATAGAGGCTGCTGGGGTGTATATAGAGGCTGCTGGGGTGTATATAGAGGCTGCTGCTGGGGTGTACATGGAGGCTGCTGCTGGAGTATATGTGGAGGCTGCTGCTGCTGGGTATATAGAGGCTGCTGCTGGTGGGGTGTACATGGAGGCTGCTGCTGTGGTTTACGTGGAGGCTGCCGGTCGGGGTACTTCCGCTAGCGCCGCTGATCTCCCGACGATAGCGGTGGCGTGCATGGTTCAAATCCTGCGCCAATTCGCCGACGAACTGTGCCTGTCGCTGATTGGTCGCGTCTGGCCTAGTAGATATATATTATGGTAGGGCGGCTCACTCGGCTGGACACAGAGGTGTAACTGGAACATTGTCTCTTTAAGAAAAGGCTTAGTTTATGGTAGCAGCATAAACCAAGCTGGGAAAGTAAACACAGCCCTCTGGGCAAAACAAAGTAACACAGTACTTGTTTCTTAGCAGGATAAGCCTGCTCTCAGGCAGCAATGTCCATGGTTCAGATTGAGCACACAACTTCCTGGAGTCCTCTCTCTCCAGGAACCACTTGTGAGCAGGTGCAAGATGCAGTAACGGAAGGAGGCAGAGCAAGGGTTAACGTGGGGTTTATTTGAACAGTGGATACTCCACGCAGGGAGAAAATAGGGAAAAAACTAATTTTGAGGGCAGTTGGCAAATTGAGAAACAAACAGGTGGGAAAGTTACTAAGAGAAAAGTTCAGTGTTAAACTTATCAGTCCGACGACGTCAGAAAGCCAGAATCCTGGATGCAAGCAATAGCTGAGGCGCGTAAGAGATCCGGCATGGTCCTGAAGAAGATGGCGTCCGGGGGGCTGGCGACGACGGTGAATTCTCGCTGTCCTGATGGGGGTCCTGGGTTCTGGCGACAACGGTGGGTCCTGAGTCCAGAAGGTGAAGTATCAGAATGATGTAAGTCTTTAACACTGCCAGAATCCAGCATCACTCGGCAGGTAAACCCGGGTGTATCAGGAAACAGTTCACAACAGTTCACCCGCGTTTTCTGTCTCGGCACGCGCGCGTCTGTGTCCTGACAGGAGACTTTCTCACTCACGGTCTCAGGTGTCAGCGGGCACCCTGCCAGTCTCTGTCGGCAGTCTATAGTGGAGGATCTGAGGCCCCTAAGACTTGGGCTTGCTCTGCCCCGATGCTCAGCGGTCGGAGCATTAACATCTTCCTCCTGCACGCTGCGCGTTCCCGCCAATATTGTCCTGTTTCCCACACACTGCGGTACTCCAGCCCAGCCGCGCCCCCTATCACTGAGTGCAAAGGTCAGTCCGGGGCTTTTAGCCTTCCCCTGTGCAGCGTGGGTGACAGCCCCGACAGCTCCAGACCCACAAAGGAAAAGGTATGTCCGGTCCCCCTCCTTACACACTGAACACTGAAGGCTTTGGCAGTCAGCCATTTAAGCCCAGCCCTTGTGATCCCCCCATCATTTGACTGATCACATGATCCTGACATCACACAGGTCCTGTAAGGACTCTGCAAGTGGAGATACATGGAGCTCCTCTCACCCGCTCTATGGAGGTCCACTAAATCCAGCCCCTCATATAATTTTATATAAACTGTCCCAACACGCAGTGTGCTAGAGGAAACTATTCTAGTTATACATCACTGACACCATCATGCGCAGTGACACGTATCTCCCCTCCAACACTTCACCAGTGACCCTGTCACAATATATTTACTATCCTTCCTTATTTTGGTTTCCAGTTGTGCACCTTAGTCATCATATATCACGAAGTTTCCAGTGTGCCCAGTAACAAAAAACAGAAGATTTTGCTGACTCTGTCTCAGTATTGAGTGTAGCCAGTCAATGTGAAAAGTAGCTGTTTTTTTTTAATTCCATAAATCTGTATTTTAAGATATCTATTTACATAAAAAGGAATGTTTAAATCCTAGTGATGAGCGAACATGCTCTGATAAGGTCTTATCCGAGCACGCTCGGGTGCTAATCGAGTGTTTACGGCGTGCTCAAATAATATGTTCGAGTCCCCACCGCTGTTAACCACTTTCCCCGCGAGGGTTGTTTGCAGGTTAATGACCGGGCCAATTTTTACAATTCTGACCACTGTCTCTTTATGAGGTTATAACTCTGGAACGCTTCAACGGATCTTAGCGATTCTGAGATTTTCTCGTGACATATTGTACTTCATGTTAGTGGTAAAATTTCTTCAATATAACTTGTGGTTATTTATGAAAAAAATGGATATATGACGAAAATTTTGAAAATTTTGCTATTTTCAAACTTTGAATTTTTATTCCCTTAAGGCTACGGCCACACTATCAGAATTTAGTCAGTATTTCACATCAGTATTTGTAAGCCAAAATCCGGAGTGGGTCAAACATGCAGAATTGGTGCACTTGTTTCTATTATACCTTTTCCTCTGATTGTTCCTCACCTGGTTTTTGTTTACAACTGCTGAGAAAAAATACTGAACAAATACTGATAGTGTGGCCGTAGCCTAAAACAGAGAAATATGTCACACAAAATAGTTACTAAGTAACATTTCCCACATGTCTACTTTACATAAGCACAATTTTGAAACCAAATTTTTTTGTTTGTTACGAAGTTATAAGGGTTAAAAGTTGACCAGCGATTTCTCATTTTTACAACAAATTGTACAAAACCATTTTTTTTAGGGACCACCTCACATTTGAAGTCACTTTGAGGGGTCTATATGGCAGAAAATACCCAAAAGTGACACCATTCTAAAAACTGCACCCCTCAAGGTACTCAAAACCACATTCAAGAAGTTTATTAACCCTTCAGGTGCTTCACAGGAGCTGAAGCAACTTGGAAGGAAAAAATGAACATTTAACTTTTTAGTCACAAAAATGATCTTTTACAAACATTTTTTTTCTTTCAACAAGGGTAAAAGGAGAAAATGGACAGAAAAAGTTGTTGTGTAATTTCTCCTGAGTACGCCGATACCCCATATGTGGGGGAAAACCACTGTCTGGGCGCACGGCCGGGCTCGGAAGGGAAGGAGTGCCTTTTGACTTTTTCAAACCAAAATTGGCTGGAATTGAGATTGTATGCCATGTCTCGTTTGGAGAGCCCCTGATGTACCTAAAAAGTGGAAACCCCCCACAAGTGACACCATTTTGGAAACTAGACCCCCTAAGGAACTTATCTAGATCTGTTGTGAGCACTTTGACCACTCAGCGCTTAAATTTTGAATAAATCCCCAACAGTGTCACCAGCAAAGCACCCCCACACCATCACACCTCCTTCTTGCTTCACGGTGGGAACCTTGCATGTAGAGTCCATCCGTTCACCTTTTCTGCGTGCAAAGCAGTAATCAAAGCACAAGGTGGCTACTTTGAAGAACCTAGAATATAAGACATATTTTCAGTTGTTTCACACTTTTTTGTAAAGTGTAATGTATAACTCCACATGTGTTAATTCATAGTTTTGATGCCTTCAGTGTGATTCTACAATTTTCATAGTCGTGAAAATACAGAAAAATCGTTGAATGAGAAGGGGTGTCCAAACTTTTGGTCTGTACTGTATCTCTCTGATTTAAGGGCATAAAAATGTTCAAAATTTTCGCCATATTTCAGTTTTTTTCATAAATAAACGCAAGTCATATCGAAGAAATTTTACCACTAACATGAAGTACAATATGTCATGAAAAAACATTCTCACAATCAGCGGGATCTGTTAAAGCGTTAGTTATAACCTCATAAAGTGACAGTGGTCAGAATTGTAAAAATTGCCTGGTCATTAAGCTGCAAATTAGCTCTGTCACTAAAGGGTTAAATACAGTAATATTTTAATGACGAGCAAAACTAAAACTGTAATCCCTTCATTCCATGACCTGGGTCTAGCAGGGCATGATGGGAGATGTAGTTTCATAAGAGCCGCAGAGACAGTGGAGAACATTGGCATAGATTAATAAAATAGACACCTTCTAATGGTTAATAATCTTAACATCATAAGGAGAGGCAGCGAATGATAGTTACAGACTGAGAAAATGATATGTCGCAGGTGTTTCACAGTGTGTAGCCGCAAAACACAGTTGCTTTGATGAGATCTCAATCAGATTGTCTTAAAAAAAAGTATTTTGATATGCTTTCCGTTATACCGGCTGATAAGTACAGTTTTTGCCTAATATTAGGGACCCGAGGCTTCAATTAGTGAATAATATATGCAGTTAGCTGAAAAGATCAGTTTTCCTCTAAATCAAGATTCTCACATTTCAAAATACCAAGAAACAGAAGTTTGTTCTATCAAAATGGTAAAAAATAGAAGTTCACAAATGCCTCGATTCCAAATACTGTACCAGGCCATTTGGCCTTGCTTCCCTTTGATATGGAAATTTAATTAGGATAAAAATATCCTTCTGTGTTTGCTGCTTGCTTCTCCAAATCTCTATATAATGTCTTTTTGAGCGCTCAGAATGAAATGAGGACTGTCCACACGAAAGTGTCAGTATAACAGTTCGTCAAAGACATACATTTATTATTCATTCAAGGTTTTATACATTTACAAAAAGGGGCTGGTTAGTCAATTAACATACAATTAAAAGCTGCTAGATTATTGGCTGTTCTAGTGTAAATATGATAATTATGATAATCATGATTAAAAGAGCTGAAGTTGCAGAATTATTGTTTATATTCTTGTGACCTAGTTGTCTTGCATAACTATAATGTAAACAACAGATATCTAATAGGACTTTTTGTACTTCATGCATTTGTTCCTTTATGAAGGCCAGATTTCTTTAAAACGACTGATTATAGCTGGCCTAGAAATATGTGAGCACAAGGTTTTTTAGCAAGTGAGATCTATCTAACTGTGAACTGTGAATACATATATGTGAATATACTTTGAATATATGGAATACATATATATTTCCATGACACCTTCAACATGACAGAGATACGCCGGATGGAATCTGATGCGAGAACTTATCCCATAGTTTGCTATGGGATCATTCACATGCATCGAGGGATTCAGTTCTTGCATCAGACTCTTCATGGAGCCACATGAGAAAATTCTACATGTTGCGTTTTTGATCTAGCTTTAATATAGAAACTAGAGAAAAAGTCTGATTTAAAATGCCATTTTGCCATCGGTTGTCATCATTTGATGCACAAGAATAGTGATCGGGGTGGCCTATATATAGGGAAATGGATGATAAGGATGATAAAAGCGGACACACAGGCCAAACACTGATGACACACTGATTCAAAACACTAATGACACCGGTGTAAGAAATATTCAAAATGGTATAAACCTGGAAAGACTCTCAAAAAATCACAGACAGACAATATTTCTTTACGGACACATTGGAAAACCATAATTAATCATTATGATTATGAATGATCTATGTCTGTAGCCCATAATTCTGATATGAAAACATCAGCTGCAGTCACTGTGAATAGTAAAATGATGATAATTAAAGTAAAATAACCTGAATTAAAAATGACCAATTCCTTAATTGTTTTACGGACATGGCAAAAAAGTGCCCTATTTTTACGGGCTGTCCTGGAATTTCTGGACCGGTACCTCGGTGGGACATGGCAATGAGGCCTTACTCTATGGAGTCTCATACTGAAGCTCAATAGGCTTACACTGAAAGAAGTACAGTCATGACCAAAAGTTTTGAGAATGACACAAATATTATATTTTCACATGATCTGCTGCCCTCTGGTTTTTATGTTTGTTTGACAGATGTTTTTATCACAGACAGAAATATAATTGCAAACATATGAGTAACAAAAGCTTATATTGACAGTTAGAATGAGTTAATGCAGCAAGTCAATATTTGCAGTGTTGACCCTTCTTCTTCAGGACCTCTGCAATTCTCCCTGGCATGCTCTCAATCAACTTCTGGACCAAATCCTGACTGATAGCAGTCCATTCTTGCACAATCAATGCTTTCATTTTGTCAGAATTTTTAGGTTTTTGTTTGTCCACCCGTCTCTTGATGATTGACCACAAGTTCTCAATGGGATTAAGATCTGGGAGTTTCCAGGCCATGGACCCAAAATCTCTATGTTTTGTTCCCTGAGCCATTTAGTTATCACCTTTTCTTTATGGCAAGGTGCTCCATCATGCTGGAAAAGGCATTGTTGATCGCCAAACTGCTCTTGGAGGGTTGGGAGAAGATGCTCTTGGAGGACATTCTGGTACCATTCTTTATTCATGGCTGTGTTTTTAGGCACGACTGTGAGAGAGCCGATTCCCTTGGCTGAGAAGCAACCCCAAACATGAATGGTTTCAGGATGCTTAACAGTTGGCATGAGACAAGACTGGTGGTAGCGCTCACCTTGTCTTCTCCGAATGAGGCGTTTTCCTGATGTCCCAAACAATCGAAAAGGGGATTCATCAGAGAAAATAACTTTACCCCAGTCCTCAGCAGTCCACTGCCTGTACCTTTTGCAGAATATCAGTGTGTCCATGATGTTTTTTCTGGAGAGAAGTGGCTTCTTTGCTGCCCTCCTTGAGACCAGGCCTTGCTCCAAGAGTCTCCGCCTCACAGTGCGTGCAGATGCACTCACACCTGCCTGCTGCCATTCCTGAGCAAGCTCTGCACTGCTGGTAGCCCGATCCCGCAGCTGAAACACTTTTAAGAGACGGTCCTGGCGCTTGCTGGTCTTTCTTGGGTGCCCTGGAGCCTTTTTGGCAACAATGGAACCTCTCTCCTTGAAGTTCTTGATGATTCGATAGATTGTTGACTGAGGTGCAATCTTTCTAGCTGCGATACTCTTCCCTGTTATTTTTGTGCATTGCAATGATGACTGCACGTGTTTCTTTAGAGATAACCATGGTTAACAGAAGAGAAACAATGATGCCAAGCACCAGCCTCCTTTTAAAGTGTCCAGTGGTGTCATTCTTACTTAATCATGAAAGATTGATCTCCAGCCATGTCCTCATCAACACCCACACCTGTGTTAATGGAGCAATCACTGAAAAGAGGTTAGCTGGTCCTTTTAAGGCAGGGCTGCAATGATGTTGAAATGTGTTTTGGGGGATAAAGTTCATTTTCTAGCCAAATATTGACTTTGCAAGTAATTGCTGTTAAGCTGATCACTCTTTATAACATTCTGGAGTATATGCAAATTGCCATTAGAAAAAGTGAAGCAGTAGACTTTGTAAAAATTAATATTTGTGTCATTCTCAAAACTTTTGTCCATGACTGTAGCTCCACTAGACACAACAGCTACTGTGCGTGCCAAAGAAGAAGAGGAGTGCTCATATGGCACGGAAAAGGTGCTGGAAACTGAGAAAAGATGGCCATTGTTAAGTATAGCACTTACACATTACTACTAGTGATGCTTGATGAGCTGATGAGTGAACGTGCTCAGATAAGGTGTTATCTGAGCATGCTCTGGTGCTAACCGAGTGTCGTCAGCGTGCTCGAATCATATGTTCGAGTCCCCACGGCTGCATGTCTCGAGGCTGTTCAACAGCCACAACACATGCATGGGCTGCATGTTTGTCAGGCAATCCCTGCATGTGTTGCAGCTGTCAAACAGCCGCAAGACTTGCAGTCACGGAGTCTCAAACATATTATTTGAGCACGCCGACGACACTCGGTTAGCACCTGAGCATGCTCAGATAACGCCTTATCTGAGCACGTTCGCTCATCACTAAACAGTGCATAAGTAATTAAGACAGTTTATGAAATAATATTGTTAAAAGCTTTTAATATACATTGCAATATTAAGAATGGCCAGCAAATGGATTTCACATGGATGGCAATGTGTGCTGTCTGTGATTTTTCAAAGACCTATAGACTTCTATGGATGATTTTGATCCATGACTCAGATCAAAAATAGACACTTTGCAGTAGTTTTTTGTTTTGCTGACACACAGTCCCCATTAAAGCCTACAGTAAAACAGTAAAAGCACAGCCAGAACACGTTTGTGAAAAAGAATATCTGAATAAAGTGTAAGTTAATACACTTGTGTTGCATTGCACATATGTAGAAAAATCTCTAATCCTCTGCTGGGCTTTTGCAGAGTTGCAGAGAAGTTGGTTTCTAAGGCCGGTCTCACACATCCAGATATTTTCGGTACCAGAAAAATCGGTACCAGTGATATCCATGTCCGTGGTATATCCGTGTGGCACACGTGTGTCACATCAGGACCACACGGACGGCCGCAGGGGAAGAAGCGCTACAATAAGCGCTGTTCCCCTGCATGTGGTGCTGAAGTCGGCTGTCATTATTCTCCCTGCTCTGCCGGCAACAGCAGTTAGTTTTTGAACTAACCCAGCAAAACTATACAGCTGGGGGCTGATATTCTCAGGCTGGTAAGGGGCCATGAATATGGCCCCCCCAGCCTAAAAACAGCAGCCCGCAGCTGCCCAAAAAAGGCGCATCTATTAGATGCGCCTATTCTGGAGCTTTGTCGGGTTCTTCCCACTTGCCCTGTAGTGGTGGCAAGTGGGTTAATAAGGGGTTAATGTCACCTTTCTATTGTAAGGCAATATTAAACCTGGCTTAGTAATGAAGAGGTGTCAATTAGACACCTCTTCATTACTAACCCTAGAGTTATTCAAGGGTTAAATAAACACACACACAATAAGAAGAAAGTATTTTAATGAAAGAATACACTACACAGTTTTAAAATCTTTATTATACTCCTAATCCCATAGCGAATCCCTCGATCTCCTGGAATAAAGTTTAAAAAATAAACCAATAATATACTCATACCTCTCCGGTGTACAGTCAAGTCCCATGGCGTAATCCATCTCGGGGGGGTTAATCAGTTTACAGCCGGAGCGCTGCTAATGCAGCCACTCCTACTGTAAACTTCAGAAGAATGAATGTTAGCAGCGTGCACAGGATCAGTGACTGGGGGTGACTTTACTGAGTCTGTGATCACTGACAGCTGAACTCCTGTAACCTCAGCACCGTGGGAAAATGACGGTGCTGAGGTCACAGGAATTCAGCTGTCAGCGAGCAAAGGCTCAGTGACGTAATTGCTACTCACTGAGCCTGTGCGCGCTGCTTCCATTCATTCCCCAGTCGTTTACAGTCGGAGCGGTCACATTAGCAGCGCTCCAGCTGTAAACTGATTAACCCCCCGAGATGGATTAAGCCGTGGGACTTGACTATACGCCGAACATGTATGGGATATTGTTGGTTTATTTTTTTTTACTTTTTTCTAGGAGATCGAGGGCTTCGCGGAATAGCAGTGTAATAAAGATGGAAAACCTGTGTGATGTATTATTTCATTCAAAGACTTTATTCTGTATGTGTGTGTGTTTATTAACCCTTTACTAACTATAGGATCAGTAATGAATAGGTAGCCTGGCTTAAGGTCACCTTACAATGGAAAGGTGACATTAACCCCACTTGACACCTGCTACAGGGCAAGTGGGAAGAAACCGATCTAATAGATACGCCTTTTCTGGGCATCTGCGAGCTGCTGTTTTTAGGCTGGGGTGGGCCCATATTCATGGCCCCTTACCAGCCTGAGAATAGCAGCCCCCACCTGTATAGTTTTGCTGGGTTGGTTAAAAAAATAAGGGGGACCCCCACCCCAGTGTGAACTGTTCTCGTGTGCACATGTGCCGCAATTTTGCGGACCGTGCTGCCGGAGAAAAACGGACATGTCAGCATATTTTGCACACGGACACACGGTCCGTGAAAACCCGCTGACATGTACATGGACCCGTACATGTACATAGACATGTACATAGACCCATTCATTTTAATGGGTCTACGTGAGTCAGTGTCTCCGGTACGTGAGAAAACTGTCACTACACGTACCAGAGCCACTGACGTGTGAAACCGGCCTAAGGAGTAGTTAGCCGTTAGATACTAGGGGGAAAGTAGTTCAGACTGGCGTATTGTGCCACATTCACACGTTCAGTATTTGGTGAGTATTTTACCTTAGTATTTGTGAACCAAAACCAGGAGTGGGTGATAAATACAGAAGTGGTGACGTGTTTCTATTATACTTTTCCTCTGATTATTCCACTTCTGGTTTTGGCTTACAAATACTGAGGTAAAAAACTCACCAAATACTGAACGTGTGAACATGGCGTAATAGAAACACATCACCACTTCTGTATTTATCACCCACTCCTGGTTTTGGCTTACAAATAGTGGAGGTAAAAAACTCCCCAAATACTGAACGTGTTCACACGGCCTAATAGAAAGAAGTCACCACTTCTGTATTTATCATCCACTCCTGGTTTTGGCTTATAGATACTGAGGTAAAAAACTCCCCAAATACTGAAAGTGTTCACACGGCCTAATAGAAAGAAGTCACCACTTCTGTATTTATCACCCACTCCTGGTTTTGGCTTATAGATACTGAGGTAAAAAACTCCCCAAATACTGAACGTGTTCACACGGCCTAATAGAAAGAAGTCACCACTTCTGTATTTATCATCCACTCCTGGTTTTGGCTTACAAATACTGAGGTAAAAAACTCTCCAAATGCTGATAGTGTGCACATGGCCTAGGAACCAACATCAGTTAGTGATTTTTTCACCTCCCGGAAGTCCCCACATTTTTAGGTAATTACACATTCCACAAAAAATTGCCACTTTTCAATGCCAACTTTCTCTTGAAAAGAATGAATTTCCCTTTTGTTTCCTATAAAAAATGCCCTCTGTGAGCAACACTGCTTGATGTATGAGTGAATTAATGATGTACCAGTCAGCTATAATTTTCTCGCATGTGAATATGAGCCCTAAGGGTGGATTCACATGCAGCACATTGGTTGCAGAAATTTCTAATAATTTTTGCCACCAATTTCCTCCATTGCAATTTTTTTTTGCACTCGTCACAAGTAAAGTATATGAGAATCATTGGATTGTTGGTTTGTAGTTTTACACACCGATTTGGGAATAAGAGCGTTTTTCTTTTTTAATGTTTCCATCTGGCTCCACTTGGTGGCATTGCAGCCCAGTTGTGCTCGGTATTGGCTAGGCGTTGCTATAAGCCGAGCCTGCTCTCACTGGGGAGACATAGGTGTTAAATACTGCTCATTACATCTCCTCAGAACACTCCGCTCTTGTCAACAACCAGGCCTTTAGCACAGGCAGGCCTGGAGGAGCGCACATAAAACTCTGCTCCTGACAGTGACTTGAACAGCTTTGGGTTAGCAGTCTGGAAAAAGAGTAGCGAAATTTAGTATTAACCCTTTAAGGGCAAGTTAATATATACACTATTGCCCATATTAAGCCTCATCTTAGCATCATATCCATCTCAAAGAGGTATGCCAGTCTGCAAAAGTCATCACCTATCTATTATAGTACTGGCAAAGATAGACAAGAGATGTGTTCGTCTACTACTCCCATAGACTTGTAATGCGTGACCTGCCGTTCCATTGATCTCTTCCTGCCTGCAGTCTTGTGACCAACAGAGAACTGGACTCTGGTGATCTGGTATTGCATGCTGTAATACCCCTTTAACATCAGATGCATCTGTTCTGTTTTCATTTATTTCAAAAGATGGAACAAGGCAATAGATTTCTCAGTTGAAGGGTTGGAATTGTTTTGTATTACTCCATGCACTTCTATTATGATGCAGGGTTGTTTGTATCCCCCTACATGCTCTTTCTATGAACTTTCGGCTTATTTCCCAACATATACCGTAGTTTGAAGGAAAGCTATTGCTTTCAAGAGGAGTCTTAGGTATTCATTATCCAGAAAAAGTAACTGGATCCCACTAATAGCCCCGTTGTAACTGTATCTGATGCCCCTTGCCTTGCCCTTCAACGTTCTTGAGAATGGAGCCTAATAATGGTCTCAGCTATCTGTCAGGCCCATTGACTGCTGCTTTATTCAAAATTCTCTGTGTAGTCGTACAGTCTGGGGGAACTATAGTGATTATTGAGGATCTCAGCAGTGGGACATTTATCACATATCAACTAGAAGTATTTACTATTATTACCTATTAAATTATAATTACCTAGCCTAAAACTTAAAATGTTTACTTTCAGATGATTTTTCTGCTAATATTTAAGAGGATTCTGTCATAATGATCAACCCCTCCTCCAAACCGCTTTTATTGTCAAGTAGGTCTCTGAAAAACATAAGCCAATCTATACTTTTATTTATAAAATCTATTAAAGGTACAAGTAAAGATTCCAAACAGCGCTCAGGTAGAAATAGGAGAAGAAAAAAGTGTCGTCCTGCAGGGTTATGCGGTTAGTATACTACAATACTAATGCTAGAGTTAAAACCCCACTATGGGAGGGTATGTTTAACTTCACCAAGGTATCAGTATGCTTGTGAAATAATATATTATATATTGTAGGGATTTGCTCTGGTAGGCAGTGGCAGTACCGCAGTAATGAGACAAGATACACAGGCTTCGAGTCCAACTTCTGTGGTTTAATGTCACTTTAAACACCAGGATAACAGAAGCATAGCGAAAAACACAAATATACTCCAACTTGGAGAACCACTGGTCCCAGACTCACCCTTGCTGGGACAGGCTTAACTAAGCGGCTGCCAGGTCAGCAGCGACCGCCAGGTGCCATTCCCCGGGTGTCAGGAAGTCTAGATGCTAGTGCTTTTTCTCAGCCCAGATAGTCCAGCAAACAGATACAGGCTAGCTCCTCCTCTTCCACCCCTTCATTCACTCACACTCCCCATTATATAGCCCCTAATCACACCCACAGGTGAGGTACACATCACCTGGGCTGATCACGTGACCATGACATCATCACAGTTCCTTGTCTTTAGGGAAAATCCCCGCCAAACTTTAACCTGCTGGAAGTAATGTATCTCCCATCCAGCAAAACACCCTTTGTTGTACCACAATATTTATATATTATATATTGTAATTTTTTACAAAATCCGCAACTCCATAACCTGAAAAATCCACATTTTAATCCTTAAAAGGGACTTTGTAAAAAAGAAAAAAAATGTGCCTAAACATTAACAGGCACGTAGTTACTACCAATGTGCCTGTTGTGCCGGGTGCGTTTCCTCACCAGCACAGATTGGTCAAAGACCGTTCCTGGCAGCGATTCAGCTGCCTCTACTGACGTCATGTCAACAGATTCACTCTGCTCTGCTGACGGGATGTACTGTACTTGCCAATGTCATTATGATTGACAGATCCCCGCTGCCTGAGGGGGGAAGACTGCTGTCCATCAAAGTGACGTGGTCAATCCCGCCCCATCGACAGAGAAGGGTGGAAAAGAAGCCGCTGCTTTGTCGACGTGACATCAGCATAAGCAGCTGAATCGCCGGCAAGAGGGGTCTGTGCCGCTGGGCACAACAGGCAGGTAGGTAACAACTACCTGTCTGTTTGTGAAAAAAATGTGCCTAAACACTAAGTCCTGAATATCCCCTTTAAGTAGATGAGCCTGAAGTGCTCTAGTTATTATCAGAGCACTTACAAAGCCTCTGAAGTTATATCCCTGACGGCGCCACTCCTCTCTGCCAAACATTGTGTCCTCTTGACATTATTTATGTCACTTTAGACATGGCACTCAAAAGTTCAATAGGACGCTTCTTACTGCATCACTTCTGTAATCTCAGCAGTATTAATTATTAGTTTGTAATTTTTTTCTCTTCCTGGAGAACCCCTTTTAAGCTCCAACCTGTTCTGTGTGAGAACATCCCATATTTTATGCAAAGTTGTATGAGCCACACCTATTATGTTGGGATAGTTCCCGCATAAGGCCCGTGAAAAAAACTAGGTTGTTGGCATGTATGTAGGAAAGTCTAAAATGTATTAAACCTTTTAAATAAATTGACCGGGTTAAAGTCATTGATTAGGAATATATTTCCAGTGGATTTAAACACTCGAAAACACAAAATGAAGTGCCCCTACTGTGTGATGTCTCAAAACAATAAACTGAATCTAAAAATTTTCTATAGAGAGGTTTATAGTGGTTTACAAGCCTGGCAAAGGCGCGATATTCATGAGCCATTGAAAAGGAAGAATCCATAAACCTCTATATTATGTACTTAAAAGGGATAATAAAGAAAGGCGGGAGTCCTTGGATATAAAGCAAGGACAATTAGGCAAATCAATCTAGATCACAACATTCACATCGAAGGTCAGCTTGTAATTTTATGTAGATAAGGATGGTGCTTGTTATTTAATGGTAGGAGACGTGCAGGTAAATGCAGAGGTTCTGAGAGTCCATAAATAGAGCCGAAGTAACCAAACACGACATTCATCTTGCATTCTAGTGGTGTTATCTCTGAGCTTCCTGTGCACATTGATGAAATGCAAGGAATCATAAATGCTCAATCCTAAACACAGCCGCAGGCTACTAAAC
Organism: Oophaga sylvatica; assembly: GCA_033576555.1. Lineage (NCBI taxonomy): Eukaryota > Metazoa > Chordata > Amphibia > Anura > Dendrobatidae > Oophaga > Oophaga sylvatica. Next base: position 221,809,817 of record JARQOD010000003.1, on the reverse strand, counting down.
AAGTTCTCAGGACTGCATTATACCAGAATATATGCTCAGTTATAGCACCTATTCTTATCTTAGTAGCTTGTTGGAAGACCATTTCCGGTGACTACCTCTTGTAGCTCATCAAGAGAATACCCATACCACACCACTTTAAGGCTACACATAACTGTGATACCATATATCCCTATAATGCATTTATAATTGACATACTTGTGCTTACTATCAGAGCTGAATATTATATGTTTATCTACATACCATGGTTAAGCATTTACTTCAATGTGCCCCATTATTCTACTGCAATATTGCTATTACTAAACAGGCGCTCATTTATTTATTCATACCGTATGTACTCTGTCAGTATTTTTCTGTGGGTGCTTACTGCATGCCACATATGATTTTTGGAGTAACATACGTGCATAATAAGATTAAGGATTGATTTGTCCACGTTTTTTCATAGTTATATGGATTTGTAATGTTTACTATATATATATTCCTGGGTGTACTCACCTATATTCTTGTACTTGTGGCTGTTGCCTTATTTCTTTTTAGCATACATTTTTATATGTATTTTTCTAATAAAAATTAATTATTTTAATTAATATATGTTTATTTGTAAAGCTGTTTTCTGGGTGCAATATTCTCTTGCGTTTTGTAAACATGAATTGTCTTTTTTTGCTGTTTTGGTGATTTCCTGATCGTTTTTCATTGTTCTTTGACCTTCAGTGTTTTTTTACTTGCTTATTCTTATTTACTTGCGTAAGGGTATCGTCACACTCAGCGACGCAATAGCGATCCCGACAATGATACGACCTGGCAGGGATCGTTGCTGCGTCGCTATGTGGTCGCTTGTTAGATGCCAAACAGTCAGATCTTCCCAACAAAGCAGCAACGATCGGCGACCCGTAGCGACCTGTGTAATGATGTGTCGCCTATGTGTCTCAGTGCAGAGTCGCCAACGAGATCGTTGGTAAAGGGTGTCAAACACACCAATGCATGCCACCCCTCAACGATCAAAAAAAGGTCCAGGCCATTCCGACACGACCAGTGATCTCACAGCAGGGGCCTGGTCACTGCTACCTGTCAAACTTAGCGAGGTCGCTGTTGCGTCACAAAACTTGTGACTCAGCAGTGATCTCGCTACCAATCTCGCTTAGTGTGAAGGGGGCTTTAGTCTTATTTACTTGCATTTTTTTGGGAGGGGGTGTTTATTACTCCATTGAACAATGAAGGAACCGCTAGTGGTTTTTCATACAAAACCACTGACAAAATGCTCAAAACCCCCCGGGGGTTTTCGGGGCATCTTTTGAGTCTTCCCATTGACTAGTTTTGGAAAATATTGAGCATCTTCAGATCAAAGGATACCTGAAGATTGAGCAGGTTACTTTTTTTAGCCACTTGACATCTTTGAAAACACAAATAGATTAAAAGACACTCATAAGACTGAAAACATGATGAACAAGTTGTTTTTATATACAGTACAGACCAAAAGTTTGGACACACCTTCTCATTCAAAGATTTTTCAGTATTTTCATGACTGTGAAAATTGTACATTCACACTGAAGGCATCAAAACTATGAATTAACAGATGTGGAATTATATACTTAACAAAAAAGTGTGAAACAACTGAAAATATGTCTTATATTCTAGGTTCTATTGCTTTGATTACTGCTTTGAACACTCTTGGCATTCTCTTGATGAGCTTCAAGAGGTAGTCACCGGAAATGGTCTTCCAACAGTCTTGAAGGAGTTCCCAGAGATGCTTAGCACTTGTTGGCCCTTTTGCCTTCACTCTGCAGTCCAGCTCACCCCAAACCATCTCGATTGGGTTCCGGTCTGGTGACTGTGGAGGCCAGGTCATCTGTCGTAGCACCCCATCACTCTCCTTCTTGGTCAAATAGCCCTTACACAGCCTGGAGGTGTGTTTGGGGTCATTGTCCTGTTGAAAAATAAATGATGGTCCAATTAAACGCAAACCGGATGGAATAGTATGCCGCTGCAAGATGCTGTGGTAGCCATGCTGGTTCAGTATGCCTTCAATTTTGAATAAATCCCCAACAGTGTCACCAGCAAAGCACCCTCACACCATCACACCTCCTCCTCCATGCTTCACGGTGGAAACCAGGCATGTAGAGTCCATCCGTTCACCTTTTCTGGGTCTCACAAAGACACGATGGTTGGAACCAAAGATCTCAAATTTGGACTCATCAGACCAAAGCACAGATTTCCACTGGTCTAATGTCCATTCCTTGTGTTCTTTAGCCCAAACAAGTCTCTTCTGCTTGTTGCCTGTCCTTAGCAGTGGTTTCCTAGCAGCTATTTTACCTTGAAGGCCTGCTGCACAAAGTCTCCTCTTAACAGTTGTTGTAGAGATGTGTCTGCTGCTAGAACTCTGTGTGGCATTGACCTGGTCTCTAATCCGAGCTGTTGTTAACCTGCGATTTCTGAGGCTGGTGACTCGGATAAACTTATCCTCAGAAGCAGAGGTGACTCTTGGTCTTCCTTTCCTGGGGCGGTCCTCATGTGAGCCAGTTTTTTTGTAGTGCTTGATGGTATTTGCAACTGCACTTGGGGACACGTTCAAAGTTTTCCCAATTTTTCAGACTGACTGACCTTCATTTCTTGAAGTAATGATGGCCACTCGTTTTTCTTTACTTAGCTGCTTTTTTCTTGCCATAATACACATTCTAACAGTCTATTCAGTAGGACTATCAGCTGTGTATCCACCAGACTTCTGCACAACACAACTGATGGTCCCAACCCCATTTATAAGGCAAAAAATCACACTTATTAAACCTGACAGGGCACACCTGTGAAGTGAAAACCATTTCAGGTGACTACCTCTTGAAGCTCATCAAGAGAATGCCAAGAGTGTGCAAAGCAGTCATCAAAGCAAAAGGTGGCTACTTTGAAGAACCTAGAATATAAGACATATTTTCAGTTGTTTCACACTTTTTTGTTAAGTATATAATTCCACATCTGTTAATTCATAGTTTTGATGCCTTCAGTGTGAATGTACAATTTTCATAGTCATGAAAATACAGAAAAATCTTTGAATGAGAAGGTGTGTCCAAACTTTTGGTCTGTACTGTATATCTAATACATGTTCGAGTACCCTTCTACGAAACTCACGTGTCGTCATGCCCACATAGATAAGTCCACGTGGGCATGTAGCATGGTAAACAACTGCTTTCGTATTGCAGGTGATAGTATGCGTGATTGCTTATTTTTTGTCATTTTTTTGAACCAACAAATTCAGTTGAATTGGAAATGTTCTTACATGCTACACATTTACCACACTTCTTGCATCCCCATTTAGGGCCTTTTGATCCTAAAAGGTATTTTGAGCTCTCACCTTTGTGTTAGCTGTGGACTACGGTAGTTGGCCTCTAAGATTCTTGGACTTTCTGAATGTGATGGCTGGTGTTGTTCCTATGAGTTTTCAAATAGTATTGTCCATTAGTAAAATTGGCCAATGCTTAGAAATAACTTTCCAATTTCATCACTTCAATTAAAGTAAAAAATACAGCGTACCTTATTTTCTTGGTTACTTTTATTTAGTTTTTGCAGTAACTCTGATCTTTCATTCTGACGAGCTCTTGAATATGCATGGCAGATTGTTTTTTTTTGCCATACCCCCGGTCCTTGAAGCGGGTACATAAATCCAAAGCCTGTTTTACAAAGAAAAAGTTGTTTGGGCATATTCTCCTGGCACGTAGAAATTGTCCCGTAGGGATATTCATGATTGAATGTCTGGGATGCTGGGAAGTAGCGTTCAATAAGGTGTTTGCTGAAGTGCTCTTGCGGAACAGGTCCGTTTGCAAGAACCCCTGGTCATCAACTTGGATGAAGATATCCAGAAAATCAATCCTCTTGTTATTGCTTTGATATGTCAATTTGATGTTTCTAGTATTCATATTAAGGTCAGCTACAAATTGTTGCAATTCTACTTGAGTCCCTTGCCAAATCATGAGGATGTCGTCTATATTGTCCTTACCCACAATTTTTTTATGTTTCGTGAATCATTCTACGTTCAGACACAGGGGACAGCCATGGGGGCGTCTTGTGCGCCGTCATATGCTAATTTATCTTTGGGATTTTGGGAAAGGGAGGTTTTTTAAACTACACTTCATATGTTGAGCAACAGGGTCGTCACTTGGTGGAGATATATAGATGACATCCTCAGGTGAATGAGAGGTAACTAATTAATGACTCCATGACCATTGGTCTTTCAAAGTATAAATACCCTATCTGGCCAGTACCCAACCACCCCTGGATGAAGCATTTCCAAGCGAAATGCGCGTCGGGTGTGGTGGGTCTCCCAGGTCTTACTTTCCTAGGTAACTATACCATGTACATGTTTACTGTTACTATGTGATACCATATATCCCTATAATGCATTTATAATTGTCATACTTGTGCTTACTATCAGAGCTGAATATTATATGTTTGTCTACATACTTCAGTTAAGCATTTACTTCTATGTGTCCCATTATTGTACCGCAACATTGCTATTACTAAACAGGGGCTCATTCATTTATTCATGTCTATATGTGCTCTGTCAGTATTTTTCTGTGGGTGCTTACTGCATGCCACATATGCTTTTTGGAGTAACATACATGCATAATAGGATTAAGGGTTGATTTGTCCATGTTTTTTCATAGTTATATGGATTTGTAATGTTTACTATATATATATTCCTGGGTGTACCCACCTATATACTTGAACTTGTGGCTGTTGTCTTATTAATTTTTAACATACCTTTTTATATGTATTTTTTCTAATAAACATTAATTATTTTAATTAATATATGGCTATTTGTAAAGCTGTTTTCTGGGTGCTATGTTCTGTTTTTGGTTTGCGGCCTTAATATGCAGGATAGTTATTGGTGTAAAAACGCAAGAGAAGTGGATTGTTTCCCAAAGAATCTTTTCGTTGAAAAAATGGATGTTTTTGGCTGCTTGAAAAAGACGTTGTGTGCACATACAGTTATGTTGTGTGCAACTACAGTTCAGTTCAAGTATTACATACCATATGATACTGTATGACGGACCAAGTATTACTGTATGCAACGCTATTGCCGGTGCCATTGTATGATTTCTCTTCCCCCTCCATGCGTGCTTCATGACTTCCGCTGTAGTGCTTCCCGCAGTTCCCGGTTGTGCACCTAGTGTACTCGCGCTCCTCAGCTCTTAAAGGGGCAGCTCAAGCACAAAGTGAAATGCCCCCTGTCAATGGCAGGGAGACATTTAGTATAAGAGTTCACCTGCAAGATGGCTTCCAGCCAATAGCAACCAAAGATTCATTAGGTAGTGTGTAGTCTACTAGTGAAGTTATGAGGTCCCCTGGTCCTGGTGTGGCCAGTGTCATGAACCTGTAGTCCCTGGTCCTTGTGCGGCCAGTGCTAAACCTGAAGTCCCTGGTGCTTGTGCGGCCAGTCTTGAACCCGAATTCCCTGGTTCTAGTGCGGCAAGTGCCTGAACCTCGTCCCCCCCGGTCTGTGTGCGACCAGTCCTTGAATTAGTATCCGAGACCCATGTGCTTGAACGTGTGCCCATCTCTGTTTTCCGTGTATACAGTGTCCTAACAGTCTCTGAATCAGGCTTGTCTGAACCGTTCTGCACTGGATCCTGAACTGAGTAGTCTGAACAGAGCTCGAGTCCGTGTCCATGTCAGTAACCATTCTACAGAGGATCCAGAACTTAGTAGTCTGAAAGTAGTCTGAACGGAGCTCGAGTCCTAACCTTGTCTGCATACCTGACCCCAGGGTTCAGCAGCTGCAGTACAGGGAAGTACCTGGCGGCTACCTGAAGCTCAAGTCTGACTCCATCATCAGGAGTTCCAATGAATATCTGTTAGCCGCTTAGCTACGCCCCTCCTAGGTAAGTCCAGCCCCGTTGTACAGTGGGTCCACGAACCACGTGCGCCACCGGCATCCGTAACACTGTATATGCCAGTTGATACTGCATGATAGACCAAGTATTACTGTATATGCCATTTGATACATACTATATGACAGACCAAGTATTACTCTATATGCCATTTGACCATTTGATACTGCATGATAGACCAAGTATTACTGTTTATGCCATTTGATATGATAGACCAAGTATTACTGTATATACCATCTGATACTATATGATAGACCAAGTATTACTTTATATACTATCTGATAGTGTATGATAGACCAAGTATTACTGTTTATGCCATTTGATATGATAGACCAAGTATTACTGTATATACCATCTGATACTGTATGATAGACCAAGTATTACTTTATATACTATCTGATAGTGTATGATAGACCAAGTATTACTGTATAAACCAACTGATACTGTATGATAGACCAAGTATTACTGTATATACATCTGATGTATGATAGACCAAGTATTACTGTATATACCATCTGATACTGTATGATAGACCAAGTATTACTGTATATACCATCTGATACTGTATGATAGACCAAGTATTACTGCATATACCATCTGATACTGTATGATAGACCAAGTATTACTGTTTATGCCATTTGATAATATATGATAGACCAAGTATTACTGTATATACCATCTGATACTGTATGATAGACCAAGTATTACTTTATATACTATCTGATAGTGTATGATAGACCAAGTATTACTGTATATACCATCTGATACTGTATGATAGACCAAGTATTACTGTATATACATCTGATGTATGATAGACCAAGTATTACTGTATATACCATCTGATACTGTATGATAGACCAAGTATTACTGTATATACCATCTGATACTGTATGATAGACCAAGTATTACTGTATATACCATCTGATACTGTATGATAGACCAAGTATTACTGCATATACCATCTGATACTGTATTATAGACCAAATATTACTGTATATACCATCTGATACTGTATGATAGACCACATATTGCATACTATATGATACTGTATGATAGACCAAATATTACTGCATATACCATCTGATACTGTATGATAGACCACATATTGCATACTATATGATACTGTATGATAGACCAAGTATTACTGTACATACCATCTGATACTGTATGATAGACCAAGTATTACATACTATGTGATATTGTATGATAGACCAAGTATGACTTCATATAAAATCCGATACTGTATGATAGACCAAGTAATACATATCATATGATTCTGTTTGATAGAAATACACATTTAGTACAATTTTACTTTAAAATTGAATTGTTCTCCATCTTTAAGGAGTGCAGTGGAGTCGGCTGTGCAGATGTACAACCACTTGGAAGAACGAGTGCATGCTCTAGTTACTAAGTCCAACCGTAGACTGGAACTTTTAGAGTCAATATTGAAGATCCAGGAGTTGGAGAAACAGTTTAACCAGGTAAAGAATGCAATAAATAAGTGAATGACTTCAATAAATAGATAATCATGCACCCATAAGGAAAGTGAAAAGGATTGACCTTGAAATATCCTAAAAAACATAGCAGTGTTCTCCAAGAAACAGTGCCACCGCTGTTCATGAGTTGTGCCTAATAATGCAGCTCTGGTGGAGTCCAGGAGCATCACGTTCCACTTCTGCACGCAACCTATTGACAGGTGTGGCAATGTTTTTGAAAGAAAGCAGACATGATTTCTTATGCTGTACATCCTCTATAACTTCATATTTGCCTGCACAGCTTACCTCATGGATGGATGAAGATGGAGAAAATCAGCTTCATGAGATGGACACTATGGAGTGGGCATTAGAAACTTTGGAGAAGTATCACAAGAAGTTTAAGGAATTCTTCCTCCAAGCAACAGTTAGTATTCCGTATACATATTGAAAAGTTATACTGTGTATCCATCACACTTCAATTTGTATTTCTTTTTAAATGAAAACAAATTGCTTTACTTACTCTCCCTGGCTCCAGTGCTGAATTTCTGCATCTTTTCACGTGTCTGTTATTGTCTACATGGCTGACGCCAATCAGTGATCTCAGCGGCTCAGTTATTAACTGACGCACTGTTCACTTGTCTGCAGCGCTGCAGACATTGACACACACTGGTAGCAGTGGCCGAGACTCAGCACTGAACCCGGGGAGGGTGAGTAAAATACACTTAGTTATTTAAAACAAACTGTAACAGAGAAAGTTTCCAAAACTGGAAACACCCTTTAATCCCAAAATTGTTGTTGTTTGGTTTGAGCTGCAAAGACTTGTATAATTTGTAACTCTATGTTCCCATTTTTGTCATTAACCCTTATTTTCAGCAGCAGATTGGAAGGAAGGGAGACACACTAGTCATTACTAGTGGGTAGGTGGAGCCCACATAGGATAGAAACACCTCAGATTAAAAAAGTGTTGACCGGCCCCTCCAGCTAGGGCTCCTCCTATTCCAGCTCTCCAGTCTAAAATTTGAGGTCACAGAGGATAGTCGCTGCTGAAGCAGCTCCTCAGAAGATTTTTTATTTTTATCGGACAGAGACTTGGACCCCCGTGGTCTTGAGGTCTCAGGGGTCTCAGCACTGCTGGACCCCCACCTCTCCCTTGGCGGATCTGTATTACCCTTTAAGGAGGTCCCTGCAGAACCCTGCCGGCCCCGGGGGATGAGGGTTGCTTCCCTGGCGGGGACGCAAACCGCGCTTCTGGGGTCACTGCGCTCCCCGCCCTGGGGGGAAGCTATGGGCACAGCGCCACAAATCCCTGGGGGTCCCTGTAGCGCTCAGCTGGGTGAGTACTCAACATTTTAATGTTTTGAGTGCTTCAGCGACTGCTGCGGCAGCCGCTGTTACATGTGACATGTTGGTGACTAGTGTCTTTTGTCCGCAGGTGATGCCTGCAGGACATGGAGAGCGGAGGAGTCGCGCGCCCTTTTTTTTTTTTGAATTTTCGCGGCGCTCTGAGTGCGCGCTTTACTACTGTCTCCTCTTCCGGCTTCTCTCTCAGAAGCACAGCGCGGCGGCCATTACTGGATCAAGGAGCTGAAGGCTTCCTTCCTCACTTTCCTCCCCTCCCGACAATTGAAGACGCTACACCGCGGCCAGCTGGGTGAGTCGCTTCTGCCTGTCAGGGCAGAAGCTTAACCCCCTCACCCCCACAGCGCAGGACACTGAACGCTACCGCTAACGACGATAACGACACATACTAATGCGATCGTTTTTGTGATCGTTTTAATGTCGCTAGTAGCTGCCACAGTGGGCGATCTCATTGACGACGCATAAGTGGTTAGCGATCCCCTTAGCGACTTTGGCGGTCATTGCGATGTACAAATCAGCGCAATATTTTAGCGTTCTTGTTTAGTGTGGCATACCTTTGAGAGCACTGTCCTGCAGCTGTTACCTCATAAGAGGCACCTGGGGCTCGCACACCCTTTTCATTAAACAAGGGTTGTGGGGAGTCTGCGACATTAACCCCTTCTTTGGCGGTTAACCCTTTATTGGGGGACAGCTGGGGTAGCTCTCTCTTTAAGAGCTTTAACCCTTCAGCGTTCGTTTCTTCTTTAAGAAACCACACTGTCCTAGTTACTGACAGGTTTAACCTGCCATATACTTTGTGAGGACATGTCAGATCAGGGTCCAGGAGGTGCGGACCGTCTCCCAGATCCGCTACAGGATCAGTCTCGCGTATCTGACACGCAGACCTCGACGGCGTCAGGCGCAGCGGTCAGAGGTTTCAGTGATGTCAAAATGGAGGCCCTCGCTCGTTCTATTGATGGCCTGTCTGACCTTCCAGGTTATTGGGTGTCAGCTAGATCCTCTCAGAGGAAGCGACACAGGCCGGTGCCTTCATTCCCGCGCAGCGACTCGGAGATCTCGGGCATGGAGGGTTTCCCTTTCAAGCTCAGATGGGGAGGTGTCCGATTCGGATAAGGAGGATCGGCAGGGACTCTCTGCTTCTCTTTTGGGCCGTACAGAGGCTTTTATTGGAGCCATGAGGGAGGCGTTACAGTTACCGGAGGAGGTAACTAGACGTTCTAGTAAGTCGGCCCGGATGTTTTCAGGAGTCGCATAGGTCGCGATCAGCATTACCATCTCTGGATGAGCTTAATCGGGCAGTGGAGAAGGAACGCCCGTGTCCAGATAAGTGTTTTCAGCTGTATCCGTGTACGACGGAATTGATTGATAATTGGATTCCTTCTCCTGAAGTTTATGTCCCTTTATCCCAGCTTAGCAAGTCCTCATTACTTCCTGTTAAAAGGGAAGGCAAGTTTGCAGGATCCGCTGGACAGAAAAACGGAGATGGCGGCGAAATCCATCTACGAGGCCGCGGGTCATGGATTCAGAGCATGTGTGCTTGTAAAGCTTCTCTAAGCTGGTTAGACCGTCTACGGACGGCGTGGCAAGATGGATCCCCTTTATCCGAGGTAGATGGGCTTTTTAAGTTGGAGGATGCAGCCCGATATGACAGTGATGCAGGTTTGGATACTGCGTCACTGCTGTCCAGGGCGCAATCCTCGGCAATCACAGTCAGGAGAGCACTGTGGCTTAGACAGTGGACCGGAGACGCGGTTTCCAAGCAAGGTTTGCTATCCTTAGCTTACAAGGGTGGTCAGCTATTTGGATCTGACCTCACGGAGCTGATTGCCAAGGCAAAGGCAAAAGAAACGGCTTTACCGCAGCGAAGAGCTGTGACTTCTGCGTCTGGCAGGCGTAGTGCCGGTAGTAGTCGGCGGTCCTTTCGGTCCAGGGGACGGTTCGGTCAGCCCTCTTGGGGATCGGGTCGTCCATCTTTTTTTGGGAAAAAAGAACGCCCAAAAATTCCGCACTCCCTGGAAACAGAGCTTCCGCCAAGACAAGCGGGAAGCTTACAAAAAGCCCGCTAAGGCGGACTGACGCCAGGGTCTCACTCGAGGGCTCTCGAGTGGGAGGTCACCTGCTCCAATTCAAGCCGACTTGGGCTTCCCGCGTGTCGGACGCCTGGGTGACGCGGGTTGTGTCGGCAGGCTACTTCATAGAGTTTCTTTCTCGACTCCCAGACAGTTTTTGCCACTCTCGCATTCCGTCAGAGCCCGAGCTATTTGCCGCTCTACTGCGGGAGGTCGATTCCCTTCTGCAGAAGGGTGTGGTGGTACCGGTTCCGCCGGAGGACCGGGGAAGAGGGTTTTATTCCAACCTCTTTGTGGTTCCCAAAAAGGAGGACAAATTTTGCCCCATTCTGGATCTCAAAAGATTGAATTGGCATGTCCGCACCCGGAAATTCCGCATGGAGTCACTTCGCTCCGTTGTGGCGGCCCTGTCGCATAACGATTTTTTGGTGTCAATCGACATTCGGGACGCTTATTTGCATGTTCCCGTCGGAAGGGCCCACCAACGCTTCCTTCGTTTTGCCATAGGCCAAGACCATTACCAGTTTGTGGCCCTGCCATTCGGGTTGGCCTCAGCTCCCAGAGTTTTTACGAAAATTCTGGCACCTCTCATGGCGATTCTGCGAAGACAGGGGGTTACGATTCTTCCCTATCTGGACGACCTTTTGATTGTGGCGTCCTCAAAGGAGGAGGCGGTGACGGCTCGCAATCTATTCCTTCAGCTCCTGGAGGACTTCGGGTGGCTGGTCAATTGGGAGAAGTCGTCTCTGGAACCGTCGCAGTCAATCCTGTTTTTGGGAATGCATTTCGACACGGTACGAGCAGTGGTGTCTCTGCCTCCAGACAAGCAAGCGAGTCTTCTTTGACATGTAATGAAGTCTTCGACAGCAATGTCCCTTCGAAGGTGTATGCACCTTCTGGGTTTGATGGTGGCATCGATGGGGCAATTCTGTTTGCCCAATTTCATTCCAGGGCTCTCCAAATGCTCATTTTGAACCGTTGGGATCGATCGCAGTTTTCACTGGATTGCAGTGTCATCATCTCCCACAGGGTGCGAGAGTCTCTAGGATGGTGGTTACGTCCGGAAGTGTTATCCCTGGGGAAGTCCTTCCTCCCTCCGAGGTGGTCGATCATAACCACCGATGCCAGCCTGACAGGCTGGGGGGTGTCTGGAACGATCTCTGGATTCAGGGAGTATGGTCGTTGGAAGAGTCTGTCCTGCCGATCAACATCCTGGAATTGAGGGCAATTTTCCTTTGCCTCCAACACTGGACGGTCCTTTTAAGCGGTCTACCAGTTTGAGTGCGGACAGACAACGCGACGGCGGTCGCTATATCAACCATCAAGGTGGGACGAGGAGCTTCAGGCTCATGATGGAGGTGTCTCGGATCCTGGTATGGGCCGAGGCCAGGGTGCCAGCCATCTCTGCGATTCACATTCCAGGAGTTCAGAATATCACAGTGGACTTCCTCAGTCGCGAAAAGATGGATCCCGGAGAATGGAGTCTTCATCCGGAGATTTTTGCACTGCTGTGCTTCCGTTGGGGGACTCCCCAAGTGGATTTGATGGCATCCAGGTTCAATGCCAAGTTACCGACGTTCATGTCCAGGTACAAGGACCCGAAGGCTGTGGCGGTGGATGCTCTGGTGGCTCCTTGGATCCAATTCGAGCTAATCTATGTGTTTCCGCCGATATCCTTACTTCCTCTGGTGTTGCGTCGGATCAGACTGGAGAGAGTCCCGGCTATGTTGATAGCCCCAGATTGGTCAAGGAGGACGTGGTTCTCAACGCTGGTGTCGCTCCTGGCAGCGCCTCCACTTCCACTCCCTCTTCGCCCGGACCTGTTAACCCAAGGGCCCGTTCGTCACCTGGACCTGAAGTCTCTGCGTTTGACGGCGTGGCTCTTGAGACCGAAATATTGACCCGTCAAGGTTTTTCAGCCAAAGTCATTGCCACTCTGCGAGCTGCCAGAGGTCCGGCTACTACTAAGATTTATCACAAGACTTGGGAAGCCTTCTTTTCGTGGTGTTCGGGTTCTTCAAGGAACCCGAGGATTTTTTCCATCCCCAATTTGTTGGCCTTTCTGCAGTACGGGCTGGACAAGGGTTTGGCAGTTAGCACTCTGAAGGGTCAGGTTTCTGCTCTGTCCTTGCTGTTTCGGAAGGCTATCGCCTCGCGTAGGGACGTACGTTCCTTTTTTCGCGGGGTAACCCGTCAGTTTCCGCCGCGGAAGGCGACTGTGTCTCCTTGGCGGCTCAATCTTGTTTTGGAGGCTCTTTAACATGGGCCTTTTGAGCCTATGGACTCTGTTAACCTTTCTTTGCTTTCTTGGAAGGTTGCCTTCCTAGTGGCGGTCACCTCTTTGAGAAGGGTTTCTGAGTTGGCGGCTCTTTCTTGCTCGCCTCCTTTCCTGGAGTTTCACCCGGATCGCGTAGTGCTTCGCACACGGGGCGACTTTCTACCTAAGGTGGTGTCACAATTTCATGTTAACCAGGATATTGTGTTGCCCTCGCTCTGTCCGGTGCCGAGGAATGCGAAGGAACGGGCCTTGCACACATTGGATTTGGTGCGGGCTTTGAAGTTCTATTTGTCTATTACTCAAAATTTTCGGAAGTCGGACTCTCTGTTTGTGATTCCAGCAGGTCATCGGCGTGGTCAACGAGCTTCCAAGGACTCTATAGCTCGTTGGATTCGGTCGGCCATTTTAGAGGCTTACCGACTTAAGGGCGAACCTTGCCCGGTTAAGATTCGAGCTCACTCCACGAGGGCTGTGGGTTCATCGTGGGCCTTTCATCAAGGGGCCTCGGCAGCTCAGCTCTGCCGGGCGGCGACCTGGCGCTCCGTCCACACGTTTACAAAATTTTATAAGGTGGACGTTAGTGCTTCCGCTGATGCGGCCTTAGGATGAAGGGTCCTGCAGGCGGCTGTAGTTTAAAGTTCTTGTTAATTTGTGTTTAGCGCTAGTTGCGCATTTACCTAGGTTGTTGGGATCTGCCTTTTTTGGTTTTTTTCCCACCCTTAATTTTTGGACTGCTTTGGGACGTCCCACTAGTAATGACTAGTGTGTCTCCCTTCCTTCCAATCTGCTGCTAAAAGACGGATTTTGGTAAGACCTTACCTGTAAAATCCTTTTCAGCAAAGGAAGGAAGGGAGACACAGCTCCCTCCCATGGCAGAAGTGTGTTGTTGTGTTTTCAGATGCGGCGTGACCCTTCTCTGATAGCGATTATCTGGGCTGAGGTCGGCGCGCTAAGGCTCTGTTCCAGCATTGCCAGCTCATCGCAGTGGTCAGGTTCAGTGAGTAATACCTGGGACTGTGTGGTTTTTTCTGTTATATGCATAACCTGTCTCCTTGTTTTTCTCTCTGAAGTCCTTCAGAAGGGGTTATGTTGCTCCGCTGGTGATATTTGCTCTTCCTTAGCTTGTGTACGACTGGAGAGCTGGAGTAGGAGGAGCCCTAGCTGGAGGGGCCGGTCAACACTTTTTTAATCTAAGGTGTTTCTATCCTATGTGGGCTCCGCCTACCCACTAGTAATGACTAGTGTGTCTCCCTTCCTTCCTTCGCTGAAAAGGATTTTACAGGTAAGGTCTTACCAAAATCCGTCTATTTGTAGGTGCATTATAACCATGGGCTGGTCCTTTTGGATGATGCAAATAAGTTCAGTGGCTCCATGTTTCCAGAGATGGATTCTTTCAAAGTTACAAGAGGAGCCTTCCAGACCAAACTAAGTAGCTTCTACATGAACGTTGAAAAGCAAAGGGAAGAACTAGAGAAGCTGCTAAGTCTGTACCGGTTTTGTGACAAGGTATACCATAAAACATCATATTTTAAGGCATCACTGCTTGTTTTGGTCAAGAGAAATTAACTGAATAAATGTCTTAATTGTAACTACCTTTTGATCTGTCTTATCTGCTAGATCACACAGCTCACCATGAGCTGCAGCCGCTATGTAGGACAATTGAAGGTGGCTGAACAAAGGTTTTGCCTACCAGAGACTCAGCAGTGCCTGGAGAGTTATCTCCAGAGACTAACCGAGGAACTGTCAGATGACAAATTTCAAGAGATGAAAGAAGAATCCTATAAACTAAGCAGTTGTAGAGGTCTAGCTGTTTGGAATGAGACCTGGCTAAAATGTCAGGAAGCAAAGCAACTTATAGAAGAAACTTTAGAGAAGTGTAAAGATGAGCAAACTGCAACCTTAGCTTGGCACAAGGACACCACATTGTCTTCAAGCGTTTGTAAAGGAGAAGACACTGCGGTCAACTTCTCAAGTGAAGTCACACAAGCAAGCCGAAAGGAAGAAGATGAATTTCGACCTCGGGGTAGCATGAGATCAGCAGAATCAACAGTTATTAACTGCTGTAGTTTTGGTCTCCATGCTGGTTCAATGGGTCTATTTCTTAAAGCTTCTAGGAATCAAAGAAATGTAAGACCAGCAAGAGAAAATATGATTTCCCAGGGGTGTTCTACAAGTGAAGAAACCAAAACCAGCAATGGGTCTGACCCAGAAAGCACTGAACTGATGGCTCAGAACTCCAACAATGAAGCTCTAGAGATTTTACATACTCCCAGTCCAAAGCTTCCTAGGGCAGCCCAAGTACAGCCAGCCTCTGCAACAAATACAGACCATTTTACATGGGCACCCTATGGCAGGACGAGTAGTGATGACTCGAGCATTCTGACTCAGAGTGACAGTGGTAAATTAAAGCAGTCAGGTAGAAGATGCCTCCTATCTAGGCATGCCAGCTTCTCCACAGGAGACTCTAGTTCCCAATACTCCTGTGAAAGTTCTTCAGCCATTTCTCCCTTACTACCGATGGAACCACTTACATCCCGCCTGCCTTGGATGAGAAGAGCCATGACTGAATCATCTAGGGAAAATGATTGGACAGCAAAGTTCAACTTTGCGTAAGTGAGCATTGTGCAGCTTTTGTGATCAAATACATCGCATCAATAGATATATTTAACCAAATTACCATAGTTCACTTCTCCTCAATCGAGGCAAAAAATTTAGTAGATTGTAAAATACATTTTTTGAAACATTCAACTAAAACTGAAGTTTATTTTTGTGCTGTGGATAAAATAATGCTCAGGCTTGTGCACATGGCGGTATTACAGATATATAATATATATTGATACAGAATATATATAATATATATATAATTTTTGAGGTTATCATAGTATTACACACAACACATATCATCAATAAGGGATAATCTTTAATAACAAGTCATTGGTTCCAAAATTGTCTTCCAATTGTCTTCTGTTGGAGCTTAGGGCAATATCTTGGTTTTGTCCTGTGGTGGGTCAGTTCGACCCTTCTAAAGGAGAATAGGATGCCTCACAGAGTCATTATGCAGGGGCTCGCTGAGTACATGCAAGTCACAAATTCAAATGTATATGGGACCACATTTTGAACTGCATCGGGTCCTACACCTGACTTTTTGGACTTTGCTATAGGTAGATATAGAGATGGCTATTTCCACAGTTGATTGCACTCATATGTCGATAATATTTGACCATAATTCTGGAGTAACTGTGAATATGTTTATATTGTTTTCATGCCAATAAACTTGAAATCTTTTCTTTAATTCCTGACCAGTAAGCTCCATCGAATAATGGAAGAGCTGCTTGCCACAGAGAGAGACTATGTATGTTCCCTGGGGTATGTTCTTTCCCACTACCTGAGTGAGATGGATCAGCCAGATCTCCCACCTAGCCTACGTGGACAACATGCTGCCATATTTGGAAACTTGGAAAAACTCTATGAATTCCATAGCCATATTTTCCTACAGGAACTTACAAGCTGCAGAAGAGACCCAAGTCACGTAGGGCGTTGTTTTCTGAAACATGTGCGTGTATTCCAGAAAGTGTTTTTTTTTTACTGATTTGTTTAAAGAGAAGCTGTTGTGTCACTGTTTAGTAAAAAGTCTTCTTCATCATAAAGTAATAGACACTGCATCGGTCTGGTCTTCTGTATTCCTCATGGAACTTTATGAATTTATGATAAACAAGAGTTGCCATTAATTTTGTCGCGGGTCTTTGATACTGTTAAATTAGTGCTGAAGTTGGTAGATTGTTTAACGACACGCCTTATTGACAAGAGTAATGGTAACACCCAGATGTCATTGTACATATCCTGGGAGAATAACAGAGGAATACAGTAACTCAGCCTTCAAAGAAAATATGCTTCAAAGTTGTTATTTCATAGCAATATAAATATTTAGTAAGATGGATAACATCTATGGGAGTTGACATATCTGTTTAAATAAATGGAATGAAATCTTTTTTAATTCTACTTATTGATTTCTGAGATTTAATCTGAATCTAATTACTTGTATCTGTATTATAATGTACATATATATCTATACTGATTCATATATTAGGCACAAAATTGGATTTACTCTTTCAACTGCAACTTAAAAGCGATCCATCACCAGGTAGAAAGTAGCCATTATTGCTATTATTTTGTTCTCTTCAATGTTCATTTTTTTTATCTTTTGTTTATTGTTTTTTTTTATCTGCCATAGAGTTACAGAAACATGGGCTTTTTTTATTTATATGCTCATTTTGACATTTTTATGGTCTTTGCAAAGTGGTCTCATAATAATTATGTAGAGCAGACTAAATATATAAATCCTGTGAGCAAACCACTTGATAAAAACTCAAAAAGCGCTAAATAAAAAAAAATCTCTGGAAATGATTGGCCATGTTCCCATGATGAGTATTTAGTGAGTTACCTACTAAGTAAATTAGATTACCTACTTTTTTTTTCATTGTATTTGTGAGTGCCTTTTTTTACATGTGATTTCTAGTGAGTTTTTGACCCTGCAGTGCATGTCTTTTTTTAATGTCATGTTGTAAATAAAGCTGCTTTATTTGGCTTTTACAAAACTTTATTGATTCACTAAAAAGGAGGACCTGAGCCATCATATATTATGAAATACAGTTTTATTTGTGCAAAAAGAGATTTTTTTTTGTATATATAGTACACAAAAAATAATTAAAATATTTTTGTTTATATATAGGTACACAAAGTTGATGATCCAAAAAGGTGACCATAAAGTAGTGGCCGGAGACTGAGGCCAGGATTACATAACAAATGAACGAAAAAACGGTATATTACAATCTCAACCTACTTTGTATAAATAGCCACATGATAGGATGGCAAGTCAAGATTAAACAGACTCCCAATACGAACAGAGAAAGATTGAATAAGTTAATCCAGATCCCACCATGCTGCTATAAATACTTATGGGGTCCAGTAATGGTATTGTTCCAGTATTCGTTATATAGTAAAGTTACTGTAAAGCGATCAAAGGGTTAATTACCCATTTTGTAGTGACTCCTGCCCAGGCTGTGGCCACGTGCGCCCACTGATGAAGCGACATCAAGGCACGCAAAACTTTAACTTTACTATATAACGAATACCGGCACAATACCATTACCGGACCCCCATAAGTCTTTATTGCAGCATGGTGGGATCTGGATTAGCTTATTCAATCATTCTCAAATTGTATTGGGAGACTGTTTAATCTTGACTTGCCATCCTATCATGTGGCTATTTATACAAGGTAGGTTGAGATTGTAATATACCGGTTTTTCGTTCATTTGTTATGTAATCCTGGCCTCAGTCTCCGGCCACTACTTTATGGTCACCTTTTCGGATCATCAACTTTATATACCCATATATACAAAAACATTTTTAATTATTTTTTGTGTACTATATATACAAAAAATCTCTTTTTGCACAAATAAATCTGTATTTTATAATATTTGATGACTCAGGGCCTCCTTTTTAGTGAATTTAGTATTGGAGTCAATATTCTTATGAGTACTGGTATTATATATTTCATTAAAACTTTATTAATACAGTGTTATGTGAATTACATGTGTTTTTAGTGCGTTTTTACTGCTTAGATACACTAAAAAACACATATGCATTTTTAACCTGAGGATTTTCTGAATCTAATGCAATTCTATGAGGAAAATCCGCATCTAAAACTCAGTGTTGCCACAATAGAAATTGACATGTTGCCATTTTCATACACGCACCACAGGTCAGTTTATGCACACAAAAAGAAAAGCACAGTGGGCATGAGATTTTTTTTAGCTCAGTAAAAATACAGAGCGCAAAACCCTTACCAAAAACGCATGGTGGAAATTTAACCTATGGCGGATTTAAAAAAAATGTAAAAAATGAATATTGAGGGGAGCAGCAGGAAAAAAAATAACAGCAAAAATTAGCCATGTTTGACCTAGTGGTGAGTCTTCTTTAAATTATATATAAAGTTGAATATCTGATCACCACCAGACTATCTGTTCTATTGAAGAACGTATTGGTTATGCTTTAATATGAATAACAACATTTATGTTTTATGTTTGGTTGTGTGCCCATTATTTCCTTTTAGAAGTAAATTGATTTGTTTTACTTTACAGAAGGAACAGTTTGGTCTTTATGCTTTTTATAGCAAGAACAAACCTCAGTCTGACCGACTACTACAAGAACATGGAGCAGCGTTTTTTAAGGTAAAGGCAAGCCAAACTCATTGATGATATGGAAAAACAGAAATGTCAAGTATCATCTGTAATTTTTAGTGAGTACGGAAAGTAGTCAGATCCTTTAAATTTTTCACTCTTTCATTGTAGCCATTTGGCAAATTCAAAAAAGTTCAGTTTTTTTCTCATTAATGTACACTTTGAACACCATGTTGACTGAAAAAGAACAGAAATGTAGAATTTTTTTGCAAAATTTATTAAAAAAAAAAAACTGAAATATCACATGGTCATAAGTATTCAGACCCTTTGCTCAGACACTCATATTTAAGTCACATGCTGTCCATTTCCTTGTGATCCTCCTTGAGGTGTTTCTACTCCTTCATTGAAGTCCAACTGAACTGTGTTTAATTAAACTGATAGGACTTGATTTGTAAAGGCACACACCTGTCTACAGCTCTGGCAAAACTTAAGAGACCACTGCAAAATTTTCAGTTTGTCTGATTTTTCTCTTTATAGGTATATTTTTAAGTAAAAGGTAAATTGCTCTTTTATTCTACAGTAAAGATGTATATCTTCGTACCGTGTTAGCCAGTAGATAGAAAAATATTTAGAGTTGAGAGTCCTCAGTGGTTGATACCTTTTAATGGCTAACTGAAAAGATGGTAACAAATTGCAAGCTTTCGAGACTACTCAGGTCTCTTCATCAGGCTGAACTAATACAAAATCTGAAGAATCACATATTTATACACAAAAACACAGAAAAAATGCAATAGGTAAGACAAGTGACGTGAAGCAGAATAGTCATTATGGCAGAGGGATGAGCATAAATATTGGAACAATTCATAGATAAGGAGAGAAAGTTTTATTACCCTCTGATTGGGGTCTGGTAATGTTTTGTGATGTTTTCACAGGGTATTTGGAGTAAATTCCTTAATTGATGTAATAGGCCATAAAACCATGTGACAGGTTCATTCCAGCATTAAGAGTGTCAAAGGTCCTTTGACACTCTTAATGCTGGAATGAACCTGTCACATGGTTTTATGGCCTATTACATCAATTAAGGAATTTACTCCAAATACCCTGTGAAAACATCACAAAATATTACCAGACCCCAATCAGAGGGTAATAAAACTTTCTCTCCTTATCTATGAATTGTTCCAATATTTATGCTCATCCCTCTGCCATAATGACTATTCTGCTTCACGTTCAGAAATCAATATTTTATTGCATAACCATTATTTTAAATCACAGCTTTCATGCGTCTTGCCATGCTTTCCACCAGTATTTCACACTGCTTTTGGGTGACCTTATGCCACTCCTGGTACAAAAATTTAAGCAGTTCTTCTTTGTTTGATAGTTTATGACTATCCATCTTCCTCTTGATTACATTCCAGAGGTTTTCAATGGGGTTCAGGTCTGGAGATTGGGCTGACCATGACAGAGATTTGATGTGGTTGTCCTTCATCCACACATTGATTTACCTAGCTGTGTGGCATGGCACATCGTCCTGCTGGAAAAACCAGTCCTCAGAGTTGGGGAACATTGCCTGAGCAGAAGGAATCAACTGTTTTTTCCAGGATTTCCTTGTTTGCGGCTTGATTCATACGTCTTTCGCAAAGATTAACCTGCCCAATTCCAGCCTTGCTGAAGCATCCCCAGATCATCACCGATCCTCCACCAAATTTCACAGTGGGTGCAAGACACTGTGGCTTGTGCGCCTTTCCATGGCTCCATCTAACCATTAGACAACCAGGTGTTAGGCAAAGCTGAAAATTAGACTCATCAGAGAAGATTACCTTACTCTAGTCCTCTATGG
Organism: Oophaga sylvatica; assembly: GCA_033576555.1. Classification (NCBI taxonomy): domain Eukaryota; kingdom Metazoa; phylum Chordata; class Amphibia; order Anura; family Dendrobatidae; genus Oophaga; species Oophaga sylvatica. The sequence continues at coordinate 221,788,747 of JARQOD010000003.1, read as the reverse complement.
TCCAGTCCTTATGGCCTTTGGCAAACTTCAGCCTGGCTCTCCTTTGCTTCTCATTGATGACTTGAGCTCTGCCTCTAGGAGCCTGTTACGAACTGTTCTTGCCGTGCACTTCACCCCAGCTGCCATTTGCCATTCCTTTTGTAGGTCACTTGATCTCATCCTACGGTTGCTAAGTGACATTCGAATAAGATGATTGTCATCCCGGTCAGTGGAGAATCATTTTCACCCTCTGCCGGTCTGTAGCTTTGCTGTCCCCAATGTCTGCTGCTTGACCTTGTTGTAATGGACTGCCATCTTAAAAATTTTAAGGAAGGAGGCAACATGACACTCACTGTATCCCTCTGCTAGTAAAGCCAGAATTGGGTCCTTCTTTTCCTCACTCAAAACTTTTCTTTTCAACTCCTTTGGCATGGTTAAAAGTTATTTTTTCATTCCTGTTATATTGGGGATATTACTAGCACATGTTTTGCCATACAGCTTATCCTATTGCAAGAAGATTGTGAACACCACAGCAGTGTTTTTTATACTTTCCTTCGTTAAATAAGATTTGGTTCAGGTGATCACCTAATCAGAAGCACATTAAGTAGAATGAGGAGTACTCTGGTTGGAACTCAACTGACACTGGAATGGAATGGCTGTCAGACATGTAGAGAAGCTGATTTTTATAAAACTGTGCAGTGGTCTCTTAATTTTTGCCAGAGCTGTATATAAGACCTCGCAGCTCACAGTGCATGTCAGACCAAATGAGAGTCATGAGGTCAAAGGAACTGGCCAAAGAGCTCTGAGACAGAATTGTGGCAAGGCATAGATCTGGCCAAGGTTACAAAAGAATTTCTGCAGTACTCAAGGTTTCTAAGAGCACAGTGGCCTCCATAATCCTTAAGTGGAAGAAGTTTGGGACCACTAGAGGTCTTCCTAGACCTGGCCATCCAGCCAAACTGAGCAATCGTGGGAGAAGAGTCTTGGTGAGAGAGGTAAAGAAGAACCCCAGGATCAATGTAGCTGAGCTCCACAGATGCAGTAGGAAGATGGGAGAAAGTTCCACAAAGTCAACTATCACTGCAGCCCTCCACCAGTTGGGTCTTTATGGCAGAGTGGCCCGACGGAGGCGTCTCCTCAGTGTCAGACATATGAAAACCCGCATAGAGTTTGATAAAAAACACATGAAGGACTCCCAGACTAAGAGAAATAAGATTCTCTGGTCTGATGAGACGAAGATAGAACATTTTGGTGATATTTCTAAGCGGTATGTGTGGAGAAAACCAGCCACTGCTCATCACCTGCCCAATACAATCCCAACAGTGAAACATGGTGGTGGTAGCATCATGCTATGGGGATGTTTTTCAGCTGCAAGGACAGGATGACTGGTTGCAATTTAAGGAAACATGAATGCGGCCAAGTACAGAGATATTCTGGATGAAATCTTCCTACAGAGTGCTCTGGTCCTCAGACTTGGCCAAAGGTTCACCTTCCAACAAGACAATGACCCTAAGCACACAGCTAAAATAACAAAGGAGTGGCTTCAGAACAACTCTGTGACCATTCTTGACTGGCCCAGCCAGAGCACTGACCTAAACCCAATTGAGCATCTCTGGAGAGACCTCAAAATGACTGTACACCAACGTTCACCATCCATCCTGACGGAACTGGAGAGGATCTGCAAGGAAGAATGGCAGAGGATCCCTAAATCCAGGTGTGAAAAACTTGTTGCATCATTCCCAATAAGACCCATGGCTGTACTAGCTCAAAAGGGTGCTTCTACTCAATACTGAGCAAAGGGTCTGAATACTTATGACCATGTGATATTTCAGTTTTTTTTAATAAATTTGCAAAAATTTCTACATTTCTGTTTTTTTCAGTCAAAATGGGGTACAGAGTATATGTTAATGAGAAAAAAATGAACTTTTTTGAATTTACCAAATGGCTACAATGAAACAAGGAGTGAAAAATTTAAAGGGGTCTGAATACTTTTCATACCCACTGTAACTTATTTTAGATTGTTTTAACTCCTAAAACCAACAGATAAAAGAAAGGTGGATAAAATGTTGCTATGATTTTTCCTTCTCTGGTTCATAATTTGGCACTGAGCAGAGAAACGTAGCTATACACCTTTGATAGCTGTACATTGAATGATTGTTTGGCGGGCAGCTACATACATAGCAAAGGTTATCATGACTCACAACGCACCAGCTTGATAACTTGTCACAGAAGTTTATATCATTTAAGAAGATTAAGATAACCTAACTGTCCAAGCCATTGACAGATGACAAATTACGTCTCAAAAGACACCCTTTTTTTGAGCCATGATATCCCAGTACTGTGTTATCTGCGTCAAGGTAACCTTTACAAGATCTGTATCTCTTGGTTCAGCCACGGAAACAAAAGGCATTGGAATTGAAACCGGCTGAAGTTTCTCTTCCCTGAAATCATATATCAGGACAGTCAAGAGGCCTCCATACACATGAGATGGTCACCACCAGGTCCCGACTATGTTGACAGGTTTGGCCAACTTTAATATGCAAGGGGCCTTAAAATCTGCTGTACCTCACAACCAAATACAAAAAACTGTAGCCATGAATTTTCCCACTAGCAACAAGACTGTCTCAATTTTACAAATGAAGCTTAATTGGTACTGTTCAGTAAAGGAGAAAAGAACTTGGTAGCAGTGAAGGCTTGACAATTATGCCTAAGTCATTTATCAGTCTATTCTAAGAAAAAAAAGATTTCTGGAATATAGCATTAATAATTTGTTATTAGGATAGTGCATCAATCTGCCATCAAGGGGGGGATCAGATTAGCAGAGAAAAGGGACAACGGTGTTACCACTACCCCTTAACTCTACTGTATAACTTCAATTCACAGTCTAAGATGGGAAGATATCCTAACTTCAAAAGCATACAGTGGCGTATATTGCCCATATTTTCCCAATATAAAACACAAACCATCTGATATTCACTTTTTACAGAATTATTTTGCAAAGAATAGTGTTATCTACTACAGCAAAAAAGAAGGAATAATAACAGGATTTTTCCCAGTGTATTCAGTGAACGTATTTTACAAACTGCAGTGTAGCTATTCCTATATATGGATGTCAGTGGTGTAATGTAGGGTGGCCATGGAAGCTGTTGCTGCTGGCATTGAATACCTTAGAGGGGCAAAATTTCACCTCCCAAAGTTAATATGATGCAGAACTAGCCCCTTAAAGAAACTTCACTAACCACTCCTACTAACAGGCACCAGGAACTCCACATACAAGAGCTTCATTAAAGTGATTTTCCCATGAACAAAGTTAATTTTAATCAATAGATCTTGGAATAATAAGTTCCACAATTGGATGTATTTAAAATAAAATGTTCCTGTGCTGAGCTAATCTTATAAATGTGCCCCTGCTATGTCCAGTGTAATGGCTGTGTCTGACCGTACAGGAACATGGTCTGATCATTCCATATCTGCTGGGCAGGGGAGGAAGCAAAAAAGTATATAGACATTACAGCACGGGATCACAAATTATCATTTCTTTGAGGTAAAACATTTTTTAAAAACAGGCAGGGAAATGCTTTATCTCACAAAGAATCAGCTGTGATCTCATGCCATGCTACAGTGCCATGCGAAAGTATTCGGCCCCTGGAACTTTTCAACCTTTTCCCACATATAATGCTTCAAACATAAAGATAACAAATGTTAATTTTTGGTGAAGAATCAACAACAAGTGGGACACAATTGTGAAGTTGAACGAAATTTATTGGTCATTTTAAATTTTTGTGAAATACAAAAACTGAAAAGTGGGGCGTGCAATATTCGGCCCCTTTACTTTCAGTGCAGCAAACTCACTCCAGAAGTTCATTGTGGATCTCTGAATGATCCACTGTTGTCCTAAATGACTAATGATGATAAATATAATCCACCTGTGTGTAATCAATTTTCCGTATAAATGCACCTGCTCTGTAATAAGGTAATAAGTCTCAGGGTTCTGTTTGAAGCACAGAGAGCATCATGAAGACCAAGGAACACAACAGGCATGTCTGTAATACTGTTGTGGAGATGTTTAAAGCTGGATTTGGATACAAAATGAGTTCCAAAACTTTAAACATCCCAAGGAGCACTGTGCAAGCGATCATATTGAAATGGAAGGAGTATCATACATACCACTGCAAATCTACCAAGACCCGGCCGTCCCTCTAAACTTTCATCTCAAACAAGGAGAAGACTGTTCAGAGATGCAGCCAAGAGGCCCATGATCACTCTAGATGAACTGCAGAGATCTACAGCTGAGGTGGGACAACAATCAGTCGTACACTGCACAAATCTGGCCTTTATGGAAGAGTGGAACGAAGAAAGCCATTTCTCAAAGATATCCATAAAAGGTGTCGTTTAAAGTTTGCAACAAACCACCTGGGAGACACACCAAACATGTGGAAGAAGGTGCTCTGGTCATATGAAACCAAAATCGAGCTTTTTGGCAACAATGCTAAACGGTATGTTTGGCGTAAAGGCAACACAGCTCATCACCCTGAACACACCATCCCCACTGTCAAACACGGTGGTGGCAGCATCATGGTTTGGGCCTGCTTTTCTTCAGCAGGGACAGGGAAGCTGGTTCAAATTGATGGGAAGATGGATGGAGCCAAATACAGGACCATTCTTGAAGAAAACCTGTTGGAGTCTGCAAAAGACCTGAGACTGGGACTTAGATTTGTCTTCCAACAAGACAATGATCCCAAACATAAAGCAAAATCTACAATGGAATGGTTCACAAATAAATGTATCCAGGTGTTAGAATGGTCAAGTCAAAGTCCAGACCTGAATCTAATCGACAATCTGTAGAAAGAGCTGAAAACTGCTGTTCACAAACGATCTCCATCCAACCTCACTGAGCTAGAGCTGTTTGCCAAGGAAGAATGGGCAAGAATTTCAGTCTCTCGATGTACAAAACTGATAGAGACATACCCCAAGCGACTTGCAGCTGTAATCGCAGCAAAAGGTGGCGCAACAAAGTATTACGTTAAAGGGGCTGAACTATGTTACACGCCCCACTTTTCAGTTTTTGTATTTTCACAAAAATTTTAAAAAACACAATAAATTTTGTTCAACTTCACAATTGTGTCCCACTTGTTGTTGATTCTTCACCAAAAATTAACATTTGGTATTTTTATGTTTGAAGCATGATAGTGGGAAACGTTCCAGGGGGCCGAATACTTTCGCAAGGCACTGTATCTGTATACTCTCTTTTCCTTCCTCCCTGCCCAGGAGATGTGGTATGACCAGACCATGTTCCTGGACGGTCATACACAGCTATTACACAGTAGACAGCAAGGCACATTTATCAGATTATCTCAGCACAGGAACATTTTCCTGTAGGCTGAGCAGCCGGTGCAGGAGCAGAAGAAAGGTAGGTAGGATCCAGCGAGAGATTGCGACCTTGTAGTAAAATATAGCTTTTAATGAGTACCAATCATGGTACCATGATTAAGACGCAAGACAAAACACGTTGGACCTAACGCTGCATTGTGTGCATTGTGTTAGTGTTGCATTTGGTGGATCACTATTCTGTGATTTTTACAATAGGTGCTATGGCAGTACCACAGTAGATTCAAAGACCCATGCATTTTGCTGAAGAAGTCCCATTAAGGATACATAATGGAAAGCTTTGGAGAACATCACTTTATGTATTGCTATTTTGTACTTGTGCGTCATCTTTGTGTTGTTCCCACAGAGAAAGCAGCAGGATTTGGGAGACAAGATGGACCTCTCTTCCTATCTACTAAAGCCCATCCAGCGAATCAGCAAGTACAGTCTGCTCCTGCAGGACATGGAGTGGGAGTGTAAAGGACAGAGTACCAGGGAGGCAGAGCTGAAGGCTGCACGCGAGGTTGTCAGATTCCAGCTACGTCACGGGAATGATCTCCTTGCCATGGATGACATTCAGGATTGTGACGTAAGAAATTAAAGAGAACATCTTTCTATACTGATTCACTACTGGGGGTGGGGTATTTCAGTGAGAATCTATTTATCAGCTAGAGTTAAAAGCTTACAGTGCCTTGCGAAAGTATTCGGCCCCCTGGAACTTTTCAACCTTTTCCTACATATCATGCTTCAAACGTAAAGATACGAAATGTTAATTTCTGGTGAAGAATCAACAACAAGTGGGACACAATTGTGAAGTTAAATGAAATTTATTGTTTTTTTTAAATTTTTGTGAAAATACAAGATGAGATGAAAGTTTAGAGGGACGGCCGGGTCTTGGTAGATTTGCAGTGGTATGATACTCCTTCCATTTCAATATGATCGCTTGCACAGTGCTCCTTGGGATGTTTAAAGTTTTGGAACTAATTTTGTATCCAAATCCGGCTTTAAACGTCTCCACAACAGTATCACAGACCTGCCTGTTGTGTTCCTTGGTCTTCATGATGCTCTCTGTGCTTCAAACAGAACCCTGAGACTATCACAGAGCAGGTGCATTTATACGAAGACTTGATTAAACACAGGTGGATTATATTTATCATCATTAGTCATTTAGGACAACAGTGGATCATTCAGAGATCCACAATGAACTTCTGGAGTGAGTCTGCTGCACTGAAAGTAAAGGGGCCGAAAAATATTGCATGCCCCACTTTTCAGTTTTTGTATTTCCACAAAAATTTAAAATGACCAATAAATTTCGTTCAACTTCACAATTTTGTCCCACTTGTTGTTGATTCTTCACCAAAAATTAACATTTGGTATCTTTATGTTTGAAGCATGATATGTGGGAAAAGGTTGAAAAGTTCCTGGAAGCCGAATACTTTCGCAAGGCACTGTATGTCCAGCAGTTCAGGGTGGATCTAGCTTTTTGGCTGCCTGAACAATAGGTAATATAGTACAACTTTCCGTCCCAAAATTAGAAATGGGCAATAACAGCAATGAACTGTATAAATGCCAAATACAGTCAAATTGGGGTGCTGCTGGTTCTCACCCCAGCTCATAAAAGGAGCACCTATGCCAGCACTAGCCTATAGGTCCATGGCATCTATATACTTTTCTATGATCTTTACTGCAATGTTTTTTCTTCTATTTTCTAAAAGTGTTTTAACATAAATAAGTGCCTGAAAAAAAGGGAAAAATATTTAGACTTGAGAGTCCTCAGTGGTTGATACCTTTTAATGGCTAACTGAAAAGATGGTTATCTACTGGCTAACACGGTACGAAGATACACATCTTTCCTATATGAAAAAAAGGGAGACTTTCCAATTCTCTTTATCATGTTTCATGCGTGTTCTATACTCATTGTGTCACATTGTCACCATAAGAGGATTGTGTGGTTGGTGTTGTCACCTGTTGTAGGTTTTAGGCAATAGGGATGGTTTTGTATTGTAACTCCTAGCAAATGGACATTACTTTAGACATTTGTAATAAAGGCGCTAAAGTCCGTCCCCAGTACTGCCTGGGAATGCCCCCTGTATAAGCACCGCTCCCTTCAAATTTGCCAATATTGTATCACAAAAATTGGGACAATCCCAGCAATTTGGAAACAATTGCTAATATGGTGTTAATTTGTTTGCTGCATAACAATTCTGCAGCCTTTGTGAGCAGTGAACATTGTATATCTGTGATCTGGCTTCCTAGAAGCTGCAGGGTTACAAATATCCTGTTTTCCTCTGCAGCCTGCTTGTAAGTATTCCTGTCTTGTGGTTAATTAGAATTTTTGTGTGAAAGTTTACTTATGCAGGATTTGCTCCTTACATCCCCTTGGAAGATGGCAGGGGAAAGGTGACAGACAGGTTTTAAATTCCCTGTGAAATGTAGCGGGGAAGATGTAATATCAAGAACGTCAAAGCATTTATGGCTATTAGAGTAAAAGTGGATTACCAGTGCGCGAGAGGGGACATTAGGGAGAGCGAGACGTATTGAGCAGTGAGAGTAACTGCTCGGAACACAGCGGAGGGAAGACAGGAGGAGGAGTGAGATTAATCACATACACGCAGCAATGGACTGGGGCGCAGCGGAGACATCACACGGGGACAGAGACAAAGTACGGGTTTAGATAGAGGCTGCTGTGGAAGAGCATCATTTACAATGGGAAGAAATCCCAGGCAGGAGATAGAGGGACCGAGGTCAACAGGGGGTAACCAGGCTACTGATTCTAATACAAACAGCTCCGAGAGTCTCCTGTCCCTCAGCAGACTGGACTACACGTGTCAAATATGCTACACCTGTGCCCAGTGTGCCCCGTCACTGACTTCATATCACTGTCACTAAATCTGAACATCAGCATCTTCTGCGGATGAATGGGTTTTCTGTGAAGCGCGGTCCCATAAGCCCTGGCCTTTAGCTCCTCAGCATGCTACCAGATCTGCTCTGCCTCCATGATATGAGATTGCAGATATATTGCTTTAATTTAGAAATGTAATAAGCTCAGCTCGGTGCATGGGCCATTCTCCTCCTCCTCCTCCTGTCAGGCGGACAACTGGAAATTAATTATTAGGATGTTGTGAGCAATGCAGAGATATTTTACCAGGGTAGGAACAACAACAAAATGTTAGCTGCCAAGCAAAATAAAGCTCAGCTAAAAGCTCCCTCCCATCATCACTTCCATACAAATACACAGGGGCGTAACTGTGATTGGTGCAGGGGTTGCAATCACACCCAGACCCTGTAGCTTAGGAGGCCCAAAAACCTGCAATAGTTGGGGAGCCTTGTAGGAGATTTTGTATTGGGGCCCAAGAGCTTCAAGTTTCACCACCAATGCATGTACATGTTATTATATTTGACAGGTAATAGTCAAATCTGACAGCTCTGGGACCGTTGAATCAAAAATCTTGCCACCCCCTCATCCAAATGTAAATCCCGTTTTACATCTTATACACCCTTCCTTTAACACAAGGGGCAGCATCTTTGCAACAATATTTTTTACACTTCAGAACCTCGTAACAGACAAATGCTTGTTGTATGGTCTTGACCCAATGGAGAAGAATCTGTGGCATGCCTCTTACCATGGTGCTAATATCTAGCAATACTGTAACATCCATTTTATCATTGGTGAAAGATAGTATCTACAGCTGAAGAGCCACAAAAGCTAACAAAACCCAATACAAGCCAATTCTCCTACTTTTGGGGATCTATCACAAGGTTTTTGCTTCCCAATCAGAGGGAAGAACAAATAGGAATGGAGACTCTCTGATTCTAGCAATGTTTCACTTACTAAGCTCCTTCCTGTAGTCTTGATAAAATTACAGTTTTATTCTACAGCTCTGCTAGTTCTCTTAGTGATGAGTTATATCTATCACCACACACATCACTGTGCATAGGCAGAAAGCAACCAATTGATGGTGGGGGTGAGTATAGCCAGAGCTCATGAATATTGAAGATTACATAGCAGAAGCATGGACAACTATATCAAACACTGTGCCCTCTCATGCAGCCTACATATTTGTATTCACGAGAACCCAATCCATGAATGTCTGGTGTGTTTTCATGGAGCATGGAGTCAGGTTTAAGCTCTGAACATGCAGTTATGATCATAAGCCTTATCTAAATTTGGAGCATAAATTTGATATCCTGCAAGGAGGAGAAGGACACTCGAGGTACCAATAATGAACAGGCCAATCCCAAATCTGATGTGACGTACATGGTGGGATGGTTTAGCGGTCTTGTTCAAATGTCATGTTGCTATAGTTAATCAGTGATGCCAAAGGTATGCATAAGAAATTCATGGTTTCCTATTAGGGGAACTTGCTTGCAGCATAGCTCTTGATACCATGTTTTATAAGAATGGCCCAAGTGATGTCAGAAATGAAGGGTAATTATGTTCATCCATCTCTTCCCAGTGGGTATGTACGGATATTTGCATGACATATTTGTGTATAATTATAATTTTTGGCGTAACTCTGTCTACATAATTATCTGCCCATTGGCCAAACCAAAGCACATTGAAATCATTAGGAGGATGCCAGTCCTTTAGTATAAATATGACAGCTGTATGACGTAAGGTCAATTTCTTGAAATACAGCTAAAGATGGGGCATATTTCCTATTTTTCTGAAATGTAATGTTCTTCCAGACCTTAGTGTTGTAGTATCTTTGTAAGGAGGGTCATGGTTTAACCCTTTAAACGTCTTTGCTTTGTGTATGTATCTATAATATAACGCTGGGTGCGTCACTCTGTCCGAAGCCTTTATAGACTGCGCAAGCGCGACACGCCTGCGCAGTCTGGCTCCAGACAAAAGACGGCATCCAGCGGTGAGATTGTGTATGGCGTCGGAGATCGTGGTACGCGTAGACACTGAATGCATACCGCGATCTCCGGCGCCATACTTACATACTTACCTGACCGGGAGGAGCGTTGCCGCGTCGCTTCACTTCTCACCGGGGCAGGAGACCAGGAGTGCGGGTCGGAATCACGCATGCGCATAGCGCTATCCGGCGCCATTTTACTGAAGACACATTTGCAGTGTGTCTTCAGCAATATGGCTCCGGACAACGCGGTATGTGCATGCACGTACTCCGGCGCCGCTCTCCTCTCTCGACCTCCGGCAGAACGAGACAGCGCTAGAACACAGGAAAGAAAGGTGAGTATAAATGTTGTTTTTTTGGTATGTGTGCAGTTTATTAGGGGTGAGGGGGACCATACATATCAGGATAGGGGGTGAGAGGTAGCATGCATACCAGGATAGGGGGGGTGAGGGGACCATGCATATCAGGATTGGGGGGTGAGGGGACAATGCAAACCAGAACTGGGAGGTAAGGGGTGCGATGTATACCAGGATTGCGGATGAGGGGACCATGCATACCAGGATGGGGGGTGAGGGGCTACCATACATCCTACGATAGGGATGAGGGGGACCATGCATAACAGGATTGGGGGGTGAGGGGAGCATGCATACCAGGATTGGGGGGTGAAGGGGCCATGCATATCAGGATTGAGGGGTGAGGGGGTACCATACATCCTACGATAGGGATGAGGGGGACCATGCATACTAGAATTGGGGGGTGAGGGGACCATGCATACCAGGATTGGAGGGTGAGGGGGTACCATACATCCTACGATAGGGATGAGGGGGACCATGCATACCAGGATTGGGGGTGAGGGGACCATGCATACCAGGATTGGGAGGTAAGAGGTGCCATGTATACCAGGATTGGGGGGTCAGGGGACCATGCATACCAGGATTGGGGTGAGGGGACCATGCATACCAGGATTTGGGGGTGAGGGGACCATGCATACCAGGATTGGGGGGTGAGGGGACCATGCATACCAGGATTGGGGGTGAGGGGACCATGCATAGCAGGATTGGGGGTTGAGAGGCCACATGCATACCAGGATAGGGGGGTGAGAGGACCATGCATACCAAGATAGAGGGTGAGGGGACAATGCATACCAGAATTGGGAGGTAAGGGGTGCGATGTATACCAGGATTGCGGATGAGGGGACCATGCATACCAGGATGGGGGGTGAGGGGCTACCATACATCCTACGATAGGGATGAGGGGGACCATGCATAACAGGATTTGGGGGGTGAGGGGAGCATGCATACCAGGATTGGGGGGTGAAGGGGCCATGCATACCAGGATTGGGGGGTGAGGGGGTACCATACATCCTACGATAGGGATGAGGGGGACCATGCATACTAGAATTGGGGGGTGAGGGGACCATGCATACCAGGATTGGAGGGTGAGGGGGTACCATACATCCTACGATAGGGATGAGGGGGACCATGCATACCAGGATTGGGGGGTGAGGGGACCATGCATACCAGGATTGGGAGATAAGAGGTGCCATGTATACCAGGATTGGGGGGTGAGGGGACCATGCATACCAGGATTGGGGGATGAGGGGACCATGCATACCAGGATTGGGGGGTGAGGGGACCATGCATACCAGGATTGGGGGATGAGGGGACCATGCATACCAGGATTGGGGGGTGAGGGGACCATGCATACCAGGATTGGGGGTGAGGGGACCATGCATACCAGGATTGGGGGGTGAGAGGCCACATGCATACCAGGATAGGGGGTGAGAGGACCATGCATACCAAGATAGAGGGTGAGGGGAAAATGCATACCAGCATGGGGGAGGGAACCATGCATATCAGGACTGGGGGTGAGGGGACCATGCATACCATGATAGGGGGGTGAGGGGACCATGCATATCAGGATTGGAGGGTGAGGGTACCATGCATACCATGATAGGGGGTGAGGGGACCATGCATACCAAGATAGGGGGTGAGGGGACCATGCATACCAGGATAGGGGGGTGAGGGGACCATGCATATCATGATTGGGGGTGAGGGGACCATGCATACCAGGATAGGGGGTGAGAAGACCATGCATAACAAGGATTGGGTGAGGGGACCATGCATACCAGCATTGGTGATAAGGGGACCATGCATACCAGAACTGGGGGTGAGGGGACCATGCATACCAGGATTGGGGGGTGAATGGACCATGCATGCCAGGATTGGGGGTGACAGGACCATGCATTCCAGGATTGGGGGTGAGGGGACCATGCACACCAGGATTGGGGGGTCAGGGGACCAAGCATTCCAAGACTGGGGTTGAGGGACAATGCATACCAGGATAGCGGGGTGAAGAACCATGCATACCAGGATTGGGGGGAGAGGGCACCATGCATATCAGGATAGGGGGTGAGGGGACCATGCATATCAAGATTGGGTGTGAGGGGACCATGCATATCAGGATTGGGTGTGAGGGGACCATGCATATCAGGATTGGGGGTGAGGGGACCATGCACACCAGGATAGGGGGTGAGGGATCCATGCATACCAGGATTGGGGATGAGGGGTACCATGCATACCAGAATTGGGAGGTAAGGGGTGCCATGTATACCAGGATTGGGGATGAGGGGACCATGCATACCAGGATTAGGGGGTGAAGGGGTACCATACATCCTACGATAAGGATGAGGGGGACCATGCATACCAGAATTGGGGGTGAGGGGACCATGCATACCAGGATTGGGGGTGAATGGACCATGCATGCCAGGATTGGGAGTGAGGGGTCCATGCATACCAGGATAGCGGGGTCAGAGGGCCATGCATACCAAGATGGGGGTGAGTGGACCATGCATACCAGGATAGGGGGGTGAGAGGACCATGCATACCAGAATTGGGAGGTAAGGGGTGCATGTATACCAGGATTGCGGATGAGGGGACCATGCATACCAGGATTGGGAGGTGAGGGGCTACCATACATGCTACGATAGGGATGAGGGGACCATGCATACCAGGATTGGGGGGTGAGGGGACCATGCATACCAGGATTGGGGGTGAAGAGGCCATGCATACCAGGATTGGGGGTGAGGGGTACCATACATCCTACGATAGGGATGAGGGGGACCATGCATACTAGGATTGGGGGGTGAGGGGACCATGCATACCAGGATTGGAGGGTGAGGGGTACCATACATCCTACGATAGGGATGAGGGGGACCATGCATACCAGGATTGGGGGTGAGGGGACCATGCATACCAGGATTGGGGTGTGAGGGGGCCATGCATACCAGGATTAAGGGATGAGGGGACCATGCATACCAGAACTGGGAGGTAAGGGGTGCCATGTATACCAGGATTGGGGATGAGGGACCATGAATACCAGGATTGGGGGTTAGGGGACCATGCATATCAGGATTGGGGTTGAGGGGACCATGCATACCAGGATAGGGGGGTGAGGGGACCATGCATATCAAGATTGGATGTGAGGGGACCATGCATATCAGGATTGGGGGTGAGGGGACAATGCATACCAGGATAGGGGGTGAGGGATCCATACATACCAGGATGGGGGGTGAGAGGACCATGCATTCCAGGATTGGGGGTGAGGGGGCCATGCATACCAGGATTGGGGGATGAGGGGTACCATGCATACCAGAATTGGGAGGTAAGGGGTGCCATGTATACCAGGATTGGGGATGAGGGGACCATGCATACCAGGATTGGGGGTGAGAGGGTACCATACATCCTACGATACGGATGAGGGGGACCATGCATACCAGAATTGGGGGTGAGGGGACCATGCATACCAGGATTGGGGGTGACTGGACCATGCATGCCAGGATTGGGTGTGAGGGGACCATGCATTCCAGGATTGGGGGTGATGGAACCATGCACATCAGGATTGGGGGGTGAGGAGACCATGCATTCCAACATTGGGGGGTGAGGGGACCATGCATACCAGGATAGCGGGGTGAGAGAACCATGCATACCAGGATGGGGGGAGAGGGGATCATGCATACCAGGATAGGGGGTGAGGGGACCATGCATATCAAGATTGGGTGTGAGGGGACCTTGCATATCAGGATTGGGGGTGAGGGGACCATGCATACCAGGATAGGGGGTGAGGGATCCATGCATACCAGGATGGGGGGGTGAGAGGACCATGCATACCAGGATTGGGGGGTGATAGGACCATGCATACCAGGATTGGGGGGAGGGGACCATGCATTCCAAGATTGGGAGGTGAGGGGACCATGCATACCAGGATAGGGGGGTGAGAGAACCATGCATACCAGGATAGGGTGTGAGGGGACCATGCAAACCAGGATAGGAGGGTGAGGGGACCATGCATATCAGGATAGGGGGTTAGGGGACCATACATACTATGATAGGGGTGAGGGGACCATGCATACCAGGATAGGGGGTGAGGGGACCATGCATACCAGGATGAGGGGTGAGAGGACCATGCATAACAGGATTGTGGGGTGAGGGGGCCATGCATACCAGGATTGGGGGATGAGGGGTAGCATGCATACTAGGATAGGGGGTGAGGGGTCCATGCATACCAGGATAGCGGGGTCAGAGGACCATGCATAACAGGATTGTGGGGTGAGGGGCCATGCATACCAGGATTGGGGATGAGGGGTAGCATGCATACTAGGATAGGGGGGTGAGGGTCCATGCATACCAGGATAGCGGGGTCAGTGGACCATGCATACCAGGATAGGGGGTGAGAGGACCATGCATACCAGAATTTGGAGGTAAGGGGTGCGATGTATACCAGGATTGCGGATGAGGGGACCATGCATACCAGGATTGGGAGGTGAGGGGCTACCATACATGCTACGATAGGGATGAGGGGGACCATGCATACCAAGATTGGGGGTGAGGGGACCATGCATACCAGGATTGGGGGTGAAGAGGCCATGCATACCAGGATTGGGGGGTGAGGAGGTACCATACATCCTACGATAGGGATGAGGGGGACCATGCATACTAGGATTGGGGGGTGAGGGGACCATGCATACCAGATTGGAGGGTGAGGGGGTACCATACATCCTACGATAGGGATGAGGGGGACCATGCATATCAGGATTGGGGGTGAGGGGACCATGCATACCAGGATTGGGGTGTGAGGGGGCCATGCATACCAGGATAAAGGGATGAGGGGACCATGCATACCAGAACTGGGAGGTAAGGGGTGCCATGTATACCAGGATTGGGGATGAGGGACCATGAATACCAGGATTGGGGTTAGGGGACCATGCATATCAGGATTGGGGTTGAGGGGACCATGCATACCAGGATAGGGGGGTGAGGGAACCATGCATATCAAGATTGGATGTGAGGGGACCATGCATATCAGGATTGGGGGTGAGGGACAATGCATACCAGGATAGGGGGGTGAGGGATCCATACATACCAGGATGGGGGGTGAGAGGACCATGCATTCCAGGATTGGGGGTGAGGGGGCCATGCATACCAGGATTGGGGGATGAGGGTACCATGCATACCAGAATTGGGAGCTAAGGGGTGCCATGTATACCAGGATTGGGGATGAGGGGACCATGCATACCAGGATTGGGGTGAGAGGGTACCATACATCCTACAATACGGATGAGGGGGACCATGCATACCAGAATTGGGGGGTGAGGGGACCATGCATACCAGGATTGGGGGTGACTGGACCATGCATGCCAGGATTGGGGGTGAGGGGACCACGCATTCCAGGATTGGGGGGTGATGGAACCATGCACATCAGGATTGGGGGGTGAGGGGACCATGCATACCAGGATAGCGGGATGAGAGAACCATGCATACCAGGATGGGGGGGGAGAGGGGATCAGGCATACCAGGATAGGGGGTGAGGGGACCATGCATATCAAGATTGGGTGTGAGGGGACCATGCATATCAGGATTGGGGGTGAGGGGACCATGCATACCAGGATAGGGGGGGAGGGATCCATGTATACCAGGATAGGGGGGTGAGAGGACCATGCATACCAGGATTGGGGGGTGATAGGACCATGCATACCAGGATTGGGGGGAGGGGACCATGTATTCCAAATTTGGGAGGTGAGGGGACCATGCATACCAGGATAGGGGGGTGAGAGAACCATGCATACCAGGATAGGGGTGTGAGGGGACCATGCAAACCAGGATAGGAGGGTGAGGGGACCATTCATATCAGGATAGGGGGTTAGGGGACCATACATACTATGATAGGGGGTGAGGCGACCATGCATACCAGGATAGGGGGGTGAGGGGACCATGCATACCAGGATGAGGGGTGAGAGGACCATGCATAACAGGATTGTGGGGTGAGGGGGCCATGCATACCAGGATTGGGGGATGAGGGGTAACATGCATACTAGGATAGGGGGGTGAGGGGTACCATGCATACCAGGATTGGGGGGTGAGGGGACCATGCATACCAGAATTGGGAGGTAACGGGTGCCATGTGTACCAGGTTTGGGAATGAGGGGACCATGCATACCAGGATTGGGGGGTGAGGGGGTACCATACATCCTTTATAGGTGTGAGGGGGGACCATGCATACCAGGATTGGGGGGTGAGGGGACCATGCATACTAGGATTGGGGGTGAGGGGACCATGCATTCCAGGATTGGGGGTAGGGGACCATGCATACCAGGATTGGGGGGTGAGGGGGTATCATACATCCTATTATAGGTGTGAGGGGGGACCATGCATACCAGGATTGGGGGATGAGGAGACCATGCATACCAGGATTGGGGGGTGAGGGATCCATGCATTCCAGGATTGGGGGAGGGGACCATGCATACCAGGATTGGGGGGTGAGGGAACCATGAATACCAGGATATGGATGAGCAGGTACCATGCATACCAGGATAGGGATGAGGGGGTACCATGCATATCAGGATTGGGGGGGTGAGGGTATCATGCATACCAGGATGAGGAATGGGGTACCATGCATACTAGGATTGGGTGGTGGTGAGGGGACCATACATACCAGGATAGGGATGAGGGGTACCATGCATACCAGGATTGGGGGTGAGGGGACCATACATACCAGGATAGTGATGAGGGGTGCCATGCATACCAGGATAGGCGGGGGGCAGCACATACCAGGATGGGAGACATATACCTAGAAAAATGCTTGCCACCCGAGCGTAGAACGGGTTCATAGCTAGTTTGTATATAATTGTGATGTACTTTATAGTGACGTATTTCAGTGTTCTTTGCATGGTATTTCATATAGATTTAGGTAAGGTAGTGCATCCTTTGGGGGCATTAGAGGAGGACACTTGTAGTGTAGTATTCATAGACTGGGTAAATGTAGTTCTGCAAAGGGCCACTAGATGGGGGCATATTAGTGGATCCAGTTAGAGAATTGTTTGATGTTTAGTGTAAGTCAGTAATAGGCCACTAGGTGGGGGCATTGAGCACATTCAGCGTAGTGAAGACATGTTAGGACACCAATGGGTTAAGTAGGTGAAGTGTCGGTCGGGAACTTGTGTGAGGGACTTCCCAGATAGAGTCAGTCATTGGTGGACCCTGTAGCTGCTCGGATGTCCCTGGTCCGGAGCTTAGTAACGGACAGGAAGAGAGAAGCCAATAAAGGTACCAGCAGTCGTGTAGCCGGTGAAGGAATCACCGTGGGAACGTCAGCCAGAATCTGTGGGCTGATGAAGTAGTAGTGCCAGTGGTAGAGCCACTGTGAGAATGCTCAGCAGAAGTGTGCGTGCTGAAGCAGTAGTGAGTGTGCCACCAGCGAGTACACTGGCAGGATAACCAGAAGGGGGTGGACGATCTAGTAGATGTGCATTTCCGTGACTGACTAGTTTGAAGTGTCTCCAGGGAAAGAGATCAAAGTGCTGTTTTCACCGGGCTCCTCGTCCCGCAGTTACTTTGTGGTCCATTCTGGTGTAGCAGAAGAAGTGAAGAGGAGTTATAGAAGATGTATTGCTGGTACCGTGTCAGGCGTGCTAATGTGTTTTGGATGTGCTGTGTCCAGAGGAAAATAAAGCTGAACTGTTTGACGTTGTTCTGGACTCTGACTCTAATTTTTTGAGCTCTGAAATGGGTGAGAATTACCCCAGGGATGAAGCAGCTGCCAGCGTAAAGAATACAGCTAGCGCTGGAGAGTCCACCCCTCGGCCAGTGCTTTACAACTTAACTGTACGTTTACTTTCACTGCTTTTCATATTTACCTCCTGCTCATCTTCTTCACATGTATTTCAGGTTAACCTAAAGGAACAAGGCCGACTACTGCGCCAAGCGGAGTTTGTGATCTCCTACAGAAAGAGAAAGTGCCTCAGAAGGGTTTTTCTGTTTGAGGATCTGGTTCTTTTCAGCAAAACCAAAAAGGCTGCATCGGGAAAAGAGATCTATGTGTACAAGCAGTCCTTCAAGGTAATCATAATTGTTCATCATCACTAGATTTTGCTTTCACTGTATGTATCACATGTTACATAGCATACAAATCCCAAAAATCTCAGAAAGTTCATTTTCATAATAGATAGAACTCAATTCTTCCATTATTCTTCCATTATCTTAAATGGGAATATTGTAGCCATTGAGGTTAAAATCTGAAGACAAGTAGCCGAAAATGATTTTAGACTAGTCTTGACCTCATTTTCACTAAACGCATAATGGCCGTCATTCTGAATTATTAATATCACTTTAACACCTTCCTGCAATAAGAGGTGACAGCAGCATTTAAATCTAACAGGTGCCGCTGCTTACGCCTCCATCGGCTACCCTTACTGAGATTGCAGGGAACTATAGGTTATCACGGCAGATGGAGCCTGCTGAAGACCTATGTGACTGCCATCTTGGAACTTCTGTAAAACTAAGCCACAGAGACCATAATTTTCATTATTAACTGCAATACTGTGGATCTGCACTATATAGCCAAGTGATCAAGCAGGTTCAAAGTCCCCTAAAGGACTAAAAAATATTGTAAAATCTAAAAAAATTAAAAAAAAAATTTGAATCCTCCCTTGGTTTCAATGTTAACAAAGGAAAAAATAAACATATCTGATATTGTCGCATTGGTTAAAGTCCAATGTATCCAATATTCGGATCATACTCGGCTATGCAAGTAAATAAGTGCTTGGAAACCATCTGACTGCACTCGGATGACATCTGAGAGTAGTCCAATTTCCACGGACTGACAGAATGGAGAAGAAGGAGAATTTTTTTCTCTCCATCTTCTCCATCAGAGTTTGATCAGAGTGTGATTTGCATAATCGACTTGATTTCCTCAGATGGGAGAATATATGGTCGCCTGCACCTGCCCAAATAAAAAGAAAAATGATGCAAGGTTAGTATTATTGTAGACACACTGACCTTGACAATCATGTTTTCAGGTTATTTTTACCACACATTGAATGCTGTAAAAGCAAAAAAACCCCAAAAATGGCAGAATCACATTTTATTCATAATTACATGCCATTTGAAATTGTTTTCCATTTTTCAGTACATTTGTATGATAAAATGAATGGTGCTATTCAAGATTACAGCTTGTCCAATGAAACGCCCTCATGTGTCTATGATGGGTAAATAAAACCCATGGCTCTTGGAAGAAGGTGAGGAAAAAATGAAAACAGGAAAACAATTCTCTGGTCCTTAAACCATAATACCACAAACAAAATCAAAATTTATCATAAAAAAAATGTTTTTATTATTGTTTTAGCACAAAATCCTTTATCTGTAGCTAATTATAAAAGTTTTCCAAAATTGAAAATTATCTTTTATATAGCCTTTCATGTAGTCTCTTCTATTGTGCGTCAGTAAGTTTTTCTACCATAATAGTGGACCTCTCACTGCATCTAGGATGCAAGCTCCCATCTAGATCCTTTGGGATATTGTCCATCTAAAATTAAATTAATAGAGACATCTCCAGGGAAGGAGCCACCAAGTTGCCTTTAATGTTGAAATTAGATGAAATGTATTTCTCCGGAAGGGATCCTGGAGGAATAGCAACCTTTCCAACTTTAATGAAGAAGATTGATGGCTACATTTAATTATCTTCACTGACATGAGATTGTAACGTTTAGGATTTTTTTTAATAGTGGATGGTAGGGTTATCAGATATCTTGAGAGGCTGAATTTGTCATCTCAGTAAGTAATTTATTGAATGATTTGATTTGATCATGTTTGTTAATGCCTAGACTTCTGAGATTGGCCTCACTCACACTTTGGGAGGAAGTGGACTCTGCTTTGAGATCTGGTTTCGAAGAAGAAAATTGGAGGACACTTATACTTTTCAAGCTCCTTCTCCTGATGTTAAGGAGGCCTGGACTGGGGACCTGCAGAAGATTCTTTGGGACCAGGCTATTAAAAATCGAGGTAATCCATGTGATGTGAATGTCATGTAGCCATGGCTGTTCGCTCTTAAAATCAGAACAATGATGGATCCCATCACCTCCATCCATTCCCAAAAGCAAAGCAGTCAAAGAACCTACTAGAGTCTACAAACCACTGCAAAGGTGTTGAGCATTTCTTGTAAATCAGTATTGGCCATGCTATTTTGACTTAAAGTCTCATTTCCTAATTTTTTTGAACAAGGCGTCACTATTGCTTTTGGACGTTACTCTCCCAATTTTAGCAGAACTCTGATGAGCTGCATCTACTCAAGAACACCTCAGCAACTTGTTTGACCGTTCCAGCTGGGCTTCAAGCTAGCAAATTATTTTGCTGTCAATATAATTGGGCTGTTTTGGCTTATACTGGGGGTTGCTCTTTTACGGTTTGTGTTGCTTTCTCGAGTGCTCTGGGAGTTAGAGATTTATATTGAAGACATTTGAAAGTCCACAGTACATCTAACTAGAATAAATATAACTTGTCATTTGAGCAAGTGGCACTAATGTCTGAAAACTACTACCTAACTTGTCAGAGTTGTATTCATCAACAAGCCTGTTCTACTGGAGAAGTGAGTGGAAGGCAGCACAAAATTACGTTCTCTTCCCAGTGGCATAACAATAAGATGCAGATGGAAAGATTATTATTTGCTGATATTTATATGGTGTAATAAATAATCTATGACAGTAAAAATATAACCTGCTCAAAGTTCATAAAATCCTAGTGAATATTTTATACATTTTGATTCCTTTCACATCTTATTAGCACCGGGCAGGTCTACCACCAGAGCAGCAAAGACATAACAATCCCTCACTGGATACAACCTGTACTGAACCCTTATAGTAACTAATGTGGTGATGTAATGTTGGTATGTTTTAGGAAATGTGAACATGTCTGGTGGGAGTCGACATTCACATGACAGAAGGACATGAGCCATCACTCACCTCAACAAGCTGTTACTATAAAACCCATTGTCATGTCTTGTGTTCTCCATGTGCTTAGTTCTTCTATAATTCTTCTACAGAAATGCGCAGGCAGGAAAGAGCATTCTCTGGTTTGGGATACAAGCCATTCACTGACATCCAGCCAAGTGAGGCTGCTATCAGCAGTAGAGCCATCCCTCTTACTGGCAATGGAGGTAAAGAAATTAGTAAGGCTTTAGATTTTACCATTTGTATGCATTTCATGTACAGTTGAAGCAGTGTACCTTATAATGAAGATTAATTTATTGAATGTGGATTCTTTAAAGTATTAAGTTTGGAAGTTATACCCCCTTCACATGGGATAGAAAATAAATTCCTAACCTCTGAGGGTCCAACTGCTGGACCCTCCCTTCCATTAATGGTCCTGAGAACCATGTTCTCCAAAGAGCAAACGCCCTGCCGCTTCATCAATTCTTATTGGTACCTCTGGAAATAGCTGAGCCCTGCGCTCTGGTGTTCTTCATTACTCCCATAAGAATGATGGTGTGACATTTCACATGATCACCCACCGCTCCATTCACACGGGGTACTTCAGAGCTCCAGTTCTCAGAATTGGTGGGGTAACAGTGGTTGGACCTCCAGTGATCACAAAGTTATCCCATATCCCATTTATAAGGGATAACTTCCAAACTTGAGAATACTACTTTAATATATCTTTCTCTTACTCTTTCTACACTAGATGAAAACCTTCATTCTTCACCTTCTGTTGCTCTATCATTCCCAACATCCCCTCCACCACTTCGCTCTATGTCAGTAGGCTCTCGAAGTAGTGCTAGCAGTGCTGTATCTCTTGGAGGATGCTCTTCCACCTCTTCTGGTCGGGGTTCTCTCAGCCCTCTGCATGGATGTCCTGGGACTGAGCAGCAATGGAGATGCTGTAGGACAGAACCCTCCCAAGATAAGGAACCCAGCGTTTTTCTGAGTGAGTCTAAACAACCCTTCTAGTGGAACTGTCTAAACCCTATGGTATAAGAGAACCATTGTGTAACTAATATAGTAATGGGGTAAAAACTATACTGATTTAGCATACTTTTATACTTTGTCAACTAATGTTGGAAACTTATATGGCGAAACAGTAGGCCTACATGAGTAATTTTGTTGCCATGTTTCATTTCGGGTAGAAAATAATAAACATTGACGTGGGTTGACCTAATGAAGGGGGAATGAAAAATCACTAGTTATGACATGTGACTATAGGCTGCCAAATTGTGACCATCTGCAATGATCACACTGTCACAAATCACGTCACCTGAATTCCCTGTGTTAGTGGTCACGTGACCGCATTTAAGTGATCCTATACTTGCACTCACGTGTCGATTAATCTCACCCGACTTCTCTGAATTGAAGCAAATTGAAAGAATCACATGAGCCTACTCAGCACGTAACTGAAAGTATGCAACTTGTAAAGATTTCTTCTGAGGCTTGTCAGTCCCTTTAATCTTGATGATCAGCAGCTTCCAATGCTGAAAGATGGATGGGAGATTCTACCCCAAAGCAAGTGATTGAAACACAGTATAATAGTTAGTGTTCAAAACTCACAGTACACACACAAAAATAATGTCACCCCCATTATAGTAGATGATATGATTCTAATGTCACCTTGTTCTCATTTTCATCTTCTACAGCTTTCACTTTTCTTCTTTCCTGTTTATTTTAGCTGCCAGTTCAGGCTCCTCAGAAGGAAGTGTCAGTGGCTTTAGCTCCCCTGAGACAAGCCAAATACCTGTATCTCATATAAATACGTGTTATCCCCTGGAGTGCTGGCGCCCCCTACATGTTACAGACAAGCCCCCAGAAAACAGCATGCCATGAAAATATTGGATACAGAATCTACACAAACTTGTCTACTGAATGAAATATCTATATTTATGTGCCATTTATATATGTAAATATATTACATTCTAGTGAACATTAAAATATTCTAATGCTGTTACACATTTATGTTTCAGAATGGATGAAAGTAATAGGACCACTATGCCAAATATGCTTTATTGTGTTGGAGGACACTGCAGACTTTGATGGTCATTTATTTAAAGTAAACTGTAGACCCAAATTGCATGTGTATTATATGCCAATTTAACCATATGGAAGTGTATCTACATTTCTTTATTTTGTTTTTTTACAATGCAGTTTATTCTATTTTTGAAGTGTCTTATTTAATTTGTCTGAGGACTAGAACTATGACTTAGTCACATGAATCTGAAATGGGATTTCTACAGGTATTATGAAATGTCTAGATAACAAGTACTTAGAAACTGTTAAATAAACCAGTTGGTGTTGAAGAGTATATTATCGACAATCAAATTCAATACCCATGAGCCAATCTTAGGTCAAAAGAGGCCAGTTTTTTAAAATTTTATTCCTGTTGCTCCAGAGTATTCTGTAATTTGTTTTTCTTAAATCCACCATATGATTCCAGATATATGGACCTTTTTATTTAGTGGAAATTTTTATGGTCTTTACAAAGGGGTGTGGCTCATAAGGTAATAATACAGAGGAGCCCAAAGATACACCCCCAGAGAATCCTATGAGCCACGCCCCCTTGATAACAAACTATTAAAATTAGCAGTCAATAAATAGGCCCATATCTCTAGAACCATATGGCGTTTTTTTAAAAAAATAATAATGGAATACTCAGGAAAGCAGTGGGAATAAATTAACCTGCTTTCTACCTGGGGACAAGTCCTCTTTAAGTTGGCCAAAATATCCAGAAACTTTGCAATGCAAGGTCAAAAACTTAAAATTTGGCATAGCTCACTAAAGAAAATGTATCTGCTTTGCGGCTCAGGTTGATTTCCCAATAATACTAACAATTAACCTATTTTGGATTGTTATTACAAGGTATATAGGTTACTTTAAGACTTAGGTTACACGGAGACTGTCAGATATTATGTAACAAAATTTCAATGTGCCGTTTGGGTGCAATTTTATGTGATTTTGTAGCACAAGTGTAAAATACTATCATCTCTGTGTAGCTAGTACAGTTGGGTGGCACTTTTTTTCAAAACCATGTATAATATTTTAGTTTCATTTCGAAATGTACTGGGCATTAAAGTTAAGTTCCCATGATAAGTTTCTGGTGAGTTTTTGACACTACGTATTTTCGCTGCTCAAAAAACGCAGCGTTTTATAGTTCCAGCAAAGTGGATGGAATTTATAGAAATCTCAGAGCCACTGCACTTTCATTTTTACGATATGTTAACTGACTTGTAGTGTGTCTTTTTAATCCACAACATGTCAATTTCTATTGCGGGTACGCTGAGTTTTATGTGCGGGTTTTTCCCCATAGAATTGCATTAGATGCGGAAAATCCACAGATGGAAACTGAATATGCATTTTTAGTGAGTTCCTGCTGCAAAAACGCTTTAACGCACCTAATTCGCACATGACTGTATCAATAAAGTTTCCTCAAAGCTAAATATCAGGAAATAAACAAAGCAGCAAAACATGACATACCAAAGGGAGACAAACCGCAGAGCCAAAAATGTGATAAAAACACGTGTAAAAAACATGCACTTAAAAGCACAATGGAAAAACGCAAGTAACCTAATAAGTGCAAAAAATACACAACATTAAAAACTCACCAAATACTCATCATGGGAACATGGTCCAAGGGTATTGTTCGGAACAAAAAAATAAAACAAATTAATCACAAAACACTATTAAAAGAAAATCCGCCAAATTCCAAAGATGTACAGTGTTTGAAAAATATTTGCTAATCACATTGCAAAGTATAAAATGAAAAAAGAGCTTATTTATTCTGCTTTCAGAATGTTTGAATATCATTTTTACATTCCCAAAAATCCTCTTTGTAGGACCCAATATTATTGACCATTTATAAATTCCGGGACAGTCCATAAAAATGGAGAACTTTTTTCTATTATCCGAAAAAAAATTTAGCGATTTGTTTGAAGTTGTAATAGTTTCTACAGGTTATTACTGTAAGTCTAGCGCAGAATATCAATCTGAAGATAGTACTAGCATTTTCTCTGAACTGCTTAATAATGATACACATTTACAGACATTTATCTTAAAATTCATCATGGCTTTTCTTTTGCCCAGGAAAAAATAGATTGTTGACAGCCCCAAATGCTCCTGTGAGCCCCATCAGTGACCTTACAGATGCGTTATTCTGCATTGATCTGCTCCTTTGCAGATATCGCTTAGCTGCTGCATACCCTATTGTCTGTATGCCTAAATTCACATCAAAGTCATCACCAGATTTCCTTTATATCATAATGCGTGCCTACTTTATCTGCAGAAAAATTTTAATTACACATATGCATTGTCAAGCAGCTGTAATGCAGGGTAGTGTGTGCTCCACCTGTAGGTTACAGAGGGGAGAAGGGATTACACACTACCAGAGTAGGCCTGCACTGCAGCAGCCAAAACCACCACCAGGTGGCAGCAAAAACGTCCAAAACTGAGTCAGGAAGAATCACAGGTCTCAGCAAGTCCTCTACAGAGCAGAAACACAGGCGCCACCAAGTGGCGTGAGCGTGGTCAGGCAAGCTAAGTCAAAACCATACGGAGGCAGCAGGACAAAAGGAATAAGCAATATGCGTGGTCAGGAGAAAGCCAGGAGGTCAGCAACGGTCAGAAGCAGATAAGACAAAGACAGAAAGCAGAAACGAGTCCGAATACAAGCCGAGTCAAAAACCAGAGAATAAAACAGACAAGCAGGGAAATGCAGGGAACAGGGCAGACAGAGGGAAACAACAGACACGGGACAAGTCAGAGATAACAGCAGGACAAATCAAGGGTTACCAGTCAGGTTCACAAGCCGAAGGTAGCAGTATAGCTCACACTGCTAGCAGGATGTGTGAGAGCTAAATAGCCAACCTGAACCCAGAATGAGGCAGAGCAAAGTTAACCCTTGACATGATCCGCCCGGACCAAGGGCAGACAGACTAAACCCAGGAATGGATCATGACAGCACCCTCTTCTCAAGGGGGGCCACCGGACCCCCAGACTTCCCAGGATAACGTGCGTGAAATGCCCGAACCAATCGATCAGCATGTACCGATCGCGCCGGGACCCAAGATCGATCCTCAGGACCATAACCCTTTCAATGGACCAAATACTGAAGTGAACTACGGACCCTACGCGAATCCACAACTACACAGTTCCACTTCAAACTCAGTCTGACCATCCACAGAGACAGGAGGCGGAGGGGATGGAGGCCCTGTGGAAGATGGTACAAATGACTTAAGAAGGGATTTATGAAACACATTGGGGATCCGGAGTGACGGAGGAAGGCGTAACCGAAAGGCAACAGGATTGACCACCTCCATGATCTCGTAAGGACCAATAAATCTGGGACCTAGCTTAGCAGAGGGAACCTTTAGACGAATATTCCTGGTGGACAACCATACTTTATCTCCCACCAGGAACATAGGTCCTACAGACCGTCGCTTATCCGCAAAAAATTTATGTTTGCCCTGAGCCTCCCCAATGTTCTTTTGGACCTCCCTCCACACCTCCCCCAATTTTTGTACTGCCGTATCAGCCCCTGGACATCCTGAATCCAGCCTAGAAAATTCGCCAAAATGGGGGTGAAAACCATAGTTACAAAAGAATGGAGAGGTGCCAGTGGACTGGTTAATCCGATTATTGAATGCAAATTCAGCCACGGGCAATGAAGAACACCAATCATCCTGCTGAGACGTAGCAAGACACCTCAAAATTTGTTCGAGTGACTGATTGGTCCTCTCCGTCTGCCCATTGGTCTCAGGATGGTAAGCAGAAGAGAAGGTTAAGCAAATACCCAGTCTTTTACAAAATGCCCTCCAAAATTTGGACACAAATTGTACCCCTCTATCAGAAACCACACTCAAAGGCACGCCATGCAGTCGTACAATGTGCTCAACAAACAACCTAGATAGTGTCTCAGCATTAGGCAATCCTGCCAGAGGTACAAAATGCACCTGTTTACTGAATCTGTCAACCACTACCCAGATTACAGTTTTGCCATTAGAAGGAGGGAGATCAGTGATGAAGTCCATGGACAAATGAGTCCAAGGTCTATCTGGAATTGGCAATGGCACCAATTCCCCGGCCGGCCGGTTATGTGAGCTCTTAGCACGGGCACAGGTATCACAAGCAGACACAAACATAGTGATATCAGAGTTCATGGAGGACCACCAAAATAGCCTAGCAATGGCTTTCCGAGTGGCTGAGATCCCCGGGTGTCCACTGAGAGCAGAATCATGGAATTCCCGGAGAACCCTCAACCTGTACTGAACGGGAACAAAGAGTTTATTATCAGGCAAAGAGGAAGGAGCAAGAGACTGAGCCTTCTGAATTTCCTGTTCCAATTCAGAGGATACCCCCGCAACAACCACCCCGTGCTGAAGGATGAAGGAAGGAGGTTCAGGGGGTGATACTGAATCAAAACTGCGAGATAAGGCATCAGCCTTGACATTCTTGGAACCAGGCCGAAAAGTGATTGAAAAATGAAAACGAGAAAAAAAAAGCGACCACCTAGCCTGTCTAGGAGTCAACCGTTTAGCAGATTCAAGATAAGACAAGTTTTTGTGATCCGTGATAACCGTGATCCGATGAACCGCCCCCTCCAAAAAATGCCTCCATTCTTCAAAAGCCAATTTTATGGCCAATAACTCCCGGTTACTCACATCATAGTTCCTCTCTGCAGAAGAGAACTTCCGGGAGAAAAAGGCACATGGTCTTAAATTAGTTAAGGTAACGGGTCCCTGTGACAACACAGCCCCCACTCCCACCTCAGATGCGTCCACCTCTACAATGAACGGTTCAGATGGATCGGGCTGAACCAATACAGGAGCAGACATAAAACATTTCTTTAGTGTAACAAATGCTTCAACTGCTAAGGTTGACCAAACTTTGAGATCAGCCCCCTTGCGAGTGAGATCGGTGAGTGGTTTGACCACCTGAGAAAACCCCTTGATGAATTTTCGATAATAATTGGCGAAACCCAGAAAACGCTGCAACCCCTTGAGGTCTCTGGGTTGCACCCAATCAACAATGGCCTGTACCTTTCCGGGATCCATCCGAAACCCATTGGCCGAAAGGATGATCCCCAGAAAGGAAAGCTCCTGGACACAAAACAAACATTTCTCGGGTTTAGCAAACAGAGAATTACCCCGTAACCTGTGAAGAACAGCACGTAGATGACCAATGTGAGATTCCTTGTCAGGCGAGAAAACAAGGATATCATCCAAGTATACAACCATAAAGCGCCCGATAAAATAAGAGAAAACATCATTCATGAAGTTCTGAAATACTGCGGGCGCATTCGTGAGACCAAAGGGCATGACCAAATTTTCAAACAGACCTTCAGAGGTGAGAAATGCCGTTTTCCACTCATCCCCTTCCTGAATACGGATAAGGTTATATGCTCCCCTGAGATCAAGTTTGGAAAACCACTTAGCCCCAGACACTTGGTTATAAAGATCAGGAATGAGTGGGAGAGGGTAGGTATTTCTCACCGTAATTTTATTTAGTTCTCGGAAATCGAGGCATGGGCGTAAACCACCATCTTTTTTCTTAACAAAAAAGAATCCCGCGGCCACAGGTGAGACAGAGGGACGGATGTGACCTTTGCGTAGGCTATCAGAGATATAGTTTTTCATAGCAGTACGTTCCGGGCCAGAAAGATTGTACAAACGGGCTTTGGGCAATTTAGAACCTGGAATAAGATTAATTGCACAATCATAAGGACAGTGGGGTGGCAAAACCTCAGCCTCTTTTTCGGAGAACACGTCCCCAAAGTCCTTCAGGTACTCCGGAATACCCTCCGGACTAATGGCAGACACAAAAACAGCAGAAAGACAAACATTGGAACAATTAGGACCCCATTTAACAATATCACGAGATCCCCAGTCAATAACAGGATTATGCCTCTGAAACCAGGGGAACCCCAACACCAGTCCTGCAGGAAGATTATTCATAACATAACACGAAATTCGTTCCTGATGTAAGGAACCCACCTTGAGGAGGAACTCCTCAGAGACAAACTTAATGACATTTTGAGCCAACGGTGTCTTATCAATTGCAACGATATAGATGGGAGTCTCTAGCCTGACTGTCCCTAACTTTAACTTGGACACCATACTAGAGTTAATGAAATTCATGGAAGATCCACAGTCCACAAATGCTGAAGTGGAAGCACTACCACCTCCATAACACAGTTCCACCTCTAACAAAATTTTCTGAAAAGATGAAAATGGTACCTGAGAGTCTGGATGACCTCCTAGATCATCACCCAGACTCGGCAGCTCCTTATTTGATGGACAAGAGGGGCAGTCCGTCTTCCAATGTCCCGGATCTCCACAATAAAAACATAATTTCTCATCTCGTCGCCATCTCCTCTCTTTCTCCTTGAAATTAATGGTATCAACTTCCATAGTCTCCTTGAATGACACCACCTCAGACTTGGCAGGCAATACGTGAATCTCATGCTGGATAATTCCTCTCTCCCGTAACCTCCGGTCCATACGAATGGCCTGGGTCATGGCCTCTTCCATGGAACTGGGCGGCATATGAAGGGCCAGAGCGTCCTTGAGATGATCCGATAATCCTCTCTCAAACAGGCGTCTTAGAGCAGAGTCATTCCAGGACACCTCAACAGACCACCTCCTGAACTCAGAACAATACTGTTCAGCAGTGAGTTCATTCTGAGAGAGACCCATGATCATGTCCTCTGCTACCCTGACCCGGTCTGGTTCATCATAAATCAGTCCCAAAGCCTCAAAGAATCTGTCCACAGACACACGTTCAGGGGCAGAAGCAGGTAGAGAGAAAGCCCACGACTGAGGTCCCTCCCGCAATAAGGAAATGATTATCCCCACCCGCTGACTCTCATCACCAGAAGATAGGGGTCTAAGTGAAAACCATAGTTTGCAACTCTCCCTAAAGGTACTGAATTTCTCCCTCTCCCCGGAGAAGGTATCTGGGAGCTTTACTGTAGGTTCAGGAGAGTGCAAAGAAACATTGACAGTGTTAGAATGCTTACAGTCAGTCTGCAACGATATTACTGTGTTAGAAAGCTCCTCTGTTGCACAAATAGGTCTTGCATAATTAATGCCAAACTATTCATGTGATCTGCCAAGGTATGGAGCGGATCCATAGCAAACAGAGCAGAGAGAAAAAAAAAAAAAATGCAGAAATCCCTTTATATGTATATGCAGTGGTGAGCTATAATGTCAAGCAGCTGTAATGCAGGGTAGTGTATGCTCCACCTGTAGGTTACAGAGGGGAGAAGGGATTACACACTACCAGAGTAGGCCTGCACTGCAGCAGCCAAAACCACCACCAGGTGGCAGCAAAAACGTCCAAAACTGAGTCAGGAAGAATCACAGGTCTCAGCAAGTCCTCTACAGAGCAGAAACACAGGCGCCACCAAGTGGCGTGAGCGTGGTCAGGCAAGCTAAGTCAAAACCGTACGGAGGCAGCAGGACAAAAGGAATAAGCAATATGCGTGGTCAGGAGAAAGCCAGGAGGTCAGCAACGGTCAGAAGCAGATAAGACAAAGACAGAAAGCAGAAACGAGTCCGAATACAAGCCGAGTCAAAAACCAGAAAATAAAACAGACAAGCAGGGAAATGCAGGGAACAGGGCAGACAGAGGGAAACAACAGACACGGGACAAGTCAGGGATAACAGCAGGACAAATCAAGGGTTACCAGTCAGGGTCACAAGCCGAAGGTAGCAGTATAGCTCACACTGCTAGCAGGATGTGTGAGAGCTAAATAGCCAACCTGAACCCAGAATGAGGCAGAGCAAAGTTAACCCTTGACATGATCCGCCCGGACCAAGGGCAGACAGACTAAACCCAGGAATGGATCATGACATGCATGACTGCAAAGAACAATAAATTCTCCACCATTATTTAGAATAATCTCCCTTCTTAACCATTATCCTGAATATTCTCCATTTTTCACCATTCTCCCACACAATCCCCAATTTTCAGTTACCCTGAATAAATTCCATTCTTCGCCATTATCCTGAATAATCTCTATTCTCCACCATTATCCTGAATAATCTCCATCCTTTTACACAATCCCCATTCTTCATCGTTTCCCTGACTAATCTCCATTCTCCATTATCATGGATAATTCTCATTCTCCACTGAATAATCTCCATTACCCACCATTATCTCGAATAATCTCCTTCATCTACCATTAGCCAGAATAATCTTCATTCTTCACCATTATTCTAATCTCCAATATTCACCATTATCCTGAATAATCTCCATCCTCTCAAATCCCCGTTCTTCACCGTTACCCTAAATAATCTCCATTCTCCACCATTATCCTAAATAATCTCCATCTTCTCACACAATCCCCATTCTTCGCTGTCAACATTATCTTGAATAACCTCCATTTCTCCACCATTATCTTTTATTATCTCCATCATTCTCCTATATTATCTCCATTCTCCACTATTATCTTGAAAAAACTGTTATTTCCAATTAGCCAGAAAATTCTCCTTTCTTCACAATTCTAAAGAAAGGAAAGAAAAGCCAAAAGGACCATCAACAGTTGGACAGAAACCAAACAGGCTGTGGCTCAGAAGAAAGCGAAACTGACCATGCAGCAAGAGGTCCTCGGATTGAGTCCCGAAACCGAAGCATGACAGAAGCCCTGCCCCATAGTCCACAAATAGTACAACTAAATGTTCAACCAGATCAATACATTGCCTGATTTGTGCGCGCTAGGCTCCTATAGTATGAATAAAAGGCTGTCCCAAACAAACTTCTGTGTCCGTAAGACAAAAAATACACGTTACTTTAGGACTACTGTATTATTCCCTTACAACAAAAATGTATTTTTACCAAGTCTAATTTTTCCTTAAGTAATGTTCTCTGAATAAATACAGAGAAGGAAATAATTATTTGATCCCTTGCTGATTTTGTAAGTTTGCCCACTGACAAAGACATGAACAGTCTATAATTTTAAGGGTAGGTTACTTTTAACATTGGTAGATAGAATGTCAAAAATAAAATTCAGAAAATCACATTGTATAAATTATATGAATTTATTAGCATTTTGCAGTAAGAAATAAGTATTTGATCCTCTACCAACCATTAAGAGTTCTGGCTCCTACAGAACAGTTAGATGCTTCTAATCAACTCATTAAATGCATTAAAGACAGCTGTGTTACATAGTCACCTTTATAAAAGACTCCTGTCCACAAACTCAATTAATCAGTCACACTCTAACCTCTACAACATGGGCAAGACCAAAGAGCTTTATAAGGATGTCAAGGACAAGATCATAGACCTGCACAAAGCTGGAATGAGATACAAAACCTTAAGTAAGATGTGGGGTGAGAAGGAGACAACTGTTGGAGCAATAGTAAGGAAATGGAAGAAATACAAAATGACTATCAATCAACATCGATCTGGGGCACCATGCAAAATCTCACCTCGTGGGGTATCCTTGATCATGAGGAAGGTGAGAGATCAGCCTAAAACTACACAGGGGGAACTTGTTAATGATCTCAAGGCAGCTGGGACCACAGTCACCAAGAAAACCATTGGTAACACATTACGCCGTAAAGGTTTAAAATCCTGCAGTGCCCGCAAGGTCCGCCTGCTCAAGAAGGCTCATGTGCAGGCCTGTCTGAAGTTTGCCAATGAACACCTGGATGATTATGTGAGTGGCTGGGAGAAGGTGCTATGTTCAGATGAGACAAGCATTGAGCTCTTTGGCATTAACTCAACTCGCCATGTTTGGAGGAAGAGAAATGCTGCCTATGACCCAAAGAAAACAATCCCCACTGTCAAGCATGGAGGTGGAAACATTATGTTTTGGGAGTGTTTATTCATCACATCAATGGGAGAATGGATGGAGCTATGCACCATAAAATGCTGAATGACAACTTCCTTCCCTCCTCGAGGACATTAAAAATGGGTTGTGGCTGGGTCTTCTAGCAAGACAGTGACCCAAAACATACAGCCAAGGCAACAAAGGAGTGACTGAAAAAGAAGCATGTTAAGGTCATGGAGTGGCCTAGCCAGTCTCCAGACCTTAATCCCATAGAAAACTTATGGAGGGAGTTGAAGCTCTGAGTTGCCAAGCGACAGCCCAAAATCTTAAAAACCCCTTCCTGACCTGTGACACAGCGTATGTGTCATGAAAGGATCGCGTTCCTGCGGGTCGGGTGACCGCGGTCACTGAAAGGTCACCCGACCCGCAGGCACAAGACCCTTTGGTGCTTAACCACAGGGGGTTGGCTTAACCCCCACATGGCTACGATCGCTCTGATTGGCTGTTAAAAGTGAAACTGCTCCCTTTATTCCGAGCCCCGACGTGTGCCCAAACAGTGGTTTACCCCCACATATGGGGTATCAGCGTACTCAGGAAAAATTGCACAACAACTTTGGGGGTCTAATTTCTCCTGTTATCCTTGGGGAAAAAAATTGGGGACTAAAAAAATTATTTTTGTGGAAAAAAAATGATTTTTTATTTTCACAGCTGTGCGTTATAAACTTCTGTGAAGAACTTGGAGATTCAAAGTGCTCACCACACATCTAGAGGAGTTCCTTGGGGGATCTAGTTTCCAAAATGGGGTCACTTGGGGGGATTTCTACTGTTTAGGCACATCATGGGCTCTGCAAACGTAACATGATGCCCGCAGACCATTCCATCAAGTCGGCATTTCAAAACGTCACTACTTCCCTTCTGAGCCCCGACGTGTGTCCATACAGTAGTTTTCTCCCACATATGGGATATCAGCGTACTCAGGACAAATTGAACAACAACTTTTGGGGTCTAATTTCTCCTGTTACCCTTTGGAAAATAAAAATTTGGGGACTAAAAGATCATGTTTGTGGAAAAAATATGATTTTTTTTTCATGCCTGGGCGTTATAAACTTCTGTGTAGCGCTTGGGGGTTCAAAGTGCTCACCGCACATCTAGATAAGTTCCATGCGGTGTCTAGTTTCCAAAATGGGGTCACTTGTTGGGAGTTTCTACTGTTTAGGCACATCAGGGGCTCTGCAAACATAACATGATGCCCGCAGACCATTCCATCAAAGTCAGCATTTCAAAACGTCACTACTTCCCTTCTGAGCCCCAACGTGTGCCCGAACAGTGGTTCCCCCCCACATATGGGGTACCAGTGTACTCAGGACAAACTGTACAACAACTTTTGGGGTCCAATTTCTCCTGTTACCTTTGTGAAAATAAAAAATTGCGGGTTAAAAAAAATCAGTTTTTGAGGAAAAAAATGATTTTTTATTTTTACGGCTCTGCATTATAAACTTCTGTGAAGCACGTGGGGATCAAGGTGCTCACCACACATCTGGATAAGTTCCTTGGGGGGTCTAGTTTACAAAATGGGGTCACTTGTGGGGGGTTTCTACTGTTTAGGCACATCAGGGACTCTGCAAACGTAACAAGATGCCCGCAGACCATTCCATCAAATCGGCATTTCAAAGCGTCACTACATCCCTTCCGAGCCCTGCCGTGCACCCAAACAGTGGTTTATGACCACATATGAGGTATCTGTGTACTCAGGAGAAATTGCCCAACAAATTTTAGGATCCATTTTATCCTGTTGCCCATGCAAAAATGAAAAAATTGATGCTAAAATAAAATTTTTGTTGGAAAAATTAAAATGTCCATTTTTTCCTTCCACGTTGCTTTAGTTCCTGTGAAGCACCTGAAGGGTTAATAATCTTCTTGAATGTAGTTTTGAGTAGCTTGAGGGGTGCAGTTTTTATAATGGTGTCACTTTTGGGTATTTTCTACCATATAGACCCTTCAAAGTGACTTCAAATGTGAGGTGGTACCTAAAAAAAATGGTTTTGTAAATTTTGCAGTAAAAATGAGAAATCGCAGGTCAACTTTTAACCCTTATAACTTCCTAACAAAAAAAATTTTGTTTCCAAAATTGTGCTTATGTAAAGTAGACATGTGGGAAATGTTATTTATTAACTATTTTGTGTCACATAACTCTCTGGTTTAACAGAATAAAAATTCAAAATTTGAAAATTGTGAAATTTTCAAAATTTTCACCAAATTTCCATTTTTTGCACAAATAAACGCAAAAATTGTCGACCTAAATTTACCACTAACATGAAGCCCAATATGTCACGAAAAAACAATCTCATAATCGCTAGGATCCATTGAAGCGTTCCTGAGTTATTACCTCATAAAGGGACACTGGTCAGAATTGCAAAAAATGGCAAGGTCATGAAGGGGTTAATGATTTAGAGATGATCTGCAAAGAGGAGTGGACCAAAATTCCTCCTGATGTGTGCAAAACTCATCATCAACTGCAAAAAAAGTCTGACTGCTGTGCTTGCCAACAAGGGTTTTGCCACCAAGTATTAAGTCTTGTTTGCCAGAGGGATCAAATACTTATTTCTCACTGCAAAATGCAAATAAGTTTATATAATTTTTACAATGTGATTTTCTGGATTTTATTTTTGATATTCTTTCTCCTTTCTTCACAATTCTTTTGAATAATCCCCATTCTATATTGAACAATCTCCATTCTTCACCATTTCCCTAATAATCTCCAGTCTTCACTATTATCCTTACTAATCTCTTCAACGATACCATGAATGATCTACATTCTTGACAATTATTTGAATTATCCCCATTGTTCCCCATTAGACTGAATAATCTGCACTTGTCACCATTACTCTGAATAATTTCCATTCTTCCTCATCATCCTAATAATCTTTATTCTCCATTATTTCCGTGAATGGTGGATTGTTTTCCTTTTGCGTCATCTATAAAAATTCCACAAGGAGGCAATCTATACATTACACTCTGTATCCTGACATGACAGAGTAGCTGCCTTTAGACCAATGTTAACATTTTTTTCTCTGGCAGTTCAGAGGCTGATCCATGACTTTAATCTGTATGGACATTTAACAATGACACGAAGGACATAACATAATGAATTGCTGTAACAACAAAACCAAGATTGTATACATCAGTTATTTTATTGCTTCAACCTCTTTCCCTGATGGGGAAGTGATTATTCTGTCAAACATAATCCTATATGTTATGATCTGAATCTTTTATGTATGACAGTGAAGCTTTCATATACAGGAGTGATACTAATAGGGGGTCCAGAGATGACAGTAACACCCAGGCCCTGATGCATTAGGACACCCACATTTTTCTCTGCTATATAGGAAAACACTAAAATTAAAAATGACTCATGGCTGGTAGAGACACTTCAAGCCTCTGTATATTATGTGAAAATAAAATCCTTATATAAAGTATTTCCTACAGTTTACATTTCCAAAACCAATGACATTTGTCTTTATTGAAAGAGAAAATGTATTGCATTTTGGGAAGATGAAAAATGACTACGTAAACGGAACCCAATAGTGGATACATGTTGCCCGAACAACAGGCAGCATGCATAAGGCACTGGTTGTATAATTTCAACAATGTATGTTTGACTCTACAATGCTGTGGTGTTTCACAGAAAAACATACTTTACAAGCCAAACCAAAGAAATGAGCTAGAACGCATGTTGGTATTTCACCTCTCTATTTGCCAAGAGGCCGCAATAGACAGGAGGGAAGAGCAGGAACAAAACCTAACTGTTTTGCACCTGAATTTGGAGAGCTATGGACTAAATGCACAGGTGAAAAAGGGAGGCCTCGCCCCTGTTATCTACATTGAACAAAAAACTAAAGAAAAACCAAAGAAATAAGCCACAACACATCTTGGTATAAGTGTAATATGGCAATGTGCAGGTGCACATTCACACTGTGGCTATTAGCAAGGCCGGCTCCAGGTTTTCGTGGGCCCTGGGCGATAGAGTCTCAGTGGGCCCCTTTAACACATACCACAATTCATGATGCACAGATATGGCAGAGAAATATAGGTGTAGTACAATCACAAAGATTTCACTTACTTCATACATTACATGAGTGATATCTATTATAAATTCTACAATAGTTCAGAAACCAGAGAGTATAATCCTCCAAACAGTATTATGGGCACCACATAGTGCTCCATACAGAATAATGAGCCCCAGATCAAAACACATCTCTTCAGGAAAGCTTACAGCCTGCAATGACCCCGCTACCTCCTCACCACTACTGGAGCTACCGGCCCACCACTACCGGTGCTGCTGCAATCCCACAACCTACTGTCTCCTTCCCCACCATCCTGTAGAATGTAAGCCCGAAAGGGCAGGGTCCTCTCCCCTCTGTATCAGTCTGTGATTGTTACTTTGTTTACTGTAAGTGATTTCTGTAATTTGTATGTAACCCCTTCTCATGTACAGCACGATGGAATCAATGGTGCTATATAAATAAATAAATAAATAATAATAATACTCCATATGTAATGGGCCCCAGGCTCCCATATTGTGCCGGTGTCCCCAATGGCGAGTGGGCTCCCCTGCCTGCTCAGAGCCCTGGCACTTGCCAAGGTGTGCCAGGTGCTAACGCCGACCCTGGCTACTAGCAAACAACCGAGGATAAAAACAATCAGTAAATACCCCGTAGTAAGTAAATAGTAATAAGACATGTAAATAACATAGGGTACTTAGTTGACGCTATTTTGATCAAAAAAGCATAAAATGCTTACGAAGCCGCCAGGGACTAACGGTACTGCCACACTAAGCTATCCCGCTAGCGATCTCGTTAGCGTTGCATACTAATGAGATCGCTAGCGGGATTGTTTCTATATCGCTAAATGCTGCCGCATTTAGCGATATAGTTAACGACGCTATCGCCGTTAGCGATCTTCTTAACGACTTTAGCGGTACAAAAGTACCGCTAAATCGCTAAGAAAAGGTGCCACACAGCGATTAGATACTTACCCAGCGGGAGCGCCAGCGATGAAATAGGGTCCGGAACGATTCCAGCGACGAGCGAGATCACAGCAGGAAGCTCGTCGCTGGAAGCTGCCGCACTGAACAATATCGCTAACGGGATCGCTAAATAGTGACGTTTTTTAGCGATCCCGTTAGCGATATTGTTTAGTGTGGCATACCCTTAAGTCGCATGGATGATTAGTCAAAAAGTCGGCTTCTCTCCGCCTGTTGCCTATGACAGACAAGTATCTCCCTGTACATGCGTGCAGAGGGAGATCCATCACTCAAGGGAAGCGGGTGGGAAGACGCCGCCAGGGAGCAGTCTTTTCGACTAGTGTGGCTTGGTTCCCGGCGGTTTAAAGGTATGTTTCTCTCTGAAAGGCTGCATTGTTTCAAATATACATGGCTGAAATCATACATCCAGTGTCTGATACGTGCTGCCCATGGATCTTTAGTTCCACAAATGTAATAGGTCTTGTTTTGCAAGCAGAAGGTTGGTCAGTGTTTGTGAGTAGAGTTGCCAAGATAGAATGCCAGGGAGAAAGCCACAATTCCTCTAACCCTGCGCTATTCATGATGGTAAGGGCCACCTAAGAAATGGGCAGTGTTGGATAGAGCCTCTGTTGTAGGAGCTGCAGATGAAATGCAAGGGATAGTACAGTGGTCATGGGTTCAAATCTGACCAAGAGTGAATTCAGCACAAAGTTAATGTTGGTGCTATATGAGTAATTGATAATAAAATAAAAATCTTTCGTTTCAGAGTTAGCTTCAGGTCATTTAAGC
The DNA here is from genome assembly GCA_033576555.1 of Oophaga sylvatica. Taxonomy (NCBI): domain Eukaryota; kingdom Metazoa; phylum Chordata; class Amphibia; order Anura; family Dendrobatidae; genus Oophaga; species Oophaga sylvatica. Next base: position 221,749,649 of record JARQOD010000003.1, on the reverse strand, counting down.
AGCCTTTTTATACATTTTAATTGATAAATATATTGCCAGGTTTACCAATCCCATACTCATCTTGAAAATGGCTCTAATAGGAAAAGCATCTGATAGGGCTGTTTCTGAACAGAAGTTTACTTTTAAACAAGTGGCAGTGACGAGATTGTGATCATCTGGGGACAGATAAGAAATCTTACAAAGATATTCAGAGCATCCCATCCGTATCGTGGAGTCTGAACATTTCTGAAAATACATCTGCTCCATTTGAAGCGCTATGAAATCTATATATTGTCCGTGAGACACCCAGAGAAATCCAATTCACATTATAATCAGGATTACACCAATTGATGTCTAACTTGGCCCTAACTAAAGATTTCCAAGTTGAAATATAATAACAGGAACCACGGCATACTTGATTTCCTGCCCTTCTTTTAGGGAAAATCTCCAAATCTTGCAGATATTTATTGTACTCTATTTTTAGAAATACTGTATTTATTTGAAAAAGGTTATTGCTTGCTTCAAGTCTTGGCGCGTGAGCACTTCTTCTATTATGTAGCCAAGATACACAACACATGGAGGCATTTGACACATAACTGGATTCACTTGATAATGCACTGGATTTTCTGAACAGTTTAATTGAGTTGCCTTGAGCTTGATAGTTCTACTGAACTCTTATAGGAGTCATGTAAGAATGGCTAAAACAAATTTCCGTACTTTCCTAAATGTAATAATGTTGAAATATTCAGGAGCAATTTCTTAATCATAAAATCCCTAACCATTTTATTTCATTTGTACCTTTCCATTAAGACAATTTCTAAAGTGATAACAAAAAGAAGCTGTTATGACTGTATATAGCACAGTCACACAAACAACCCCATCAGATGCTTTTCCTATAAGGGCCATTTTCAAGATAAGAGTATGGGATTGGTAAACCTGGCAATATATTTATCAAAATGTATAAAAAGGACTGCTAAAAAACCAGGATAGACAAACACCTGAACCCAACAGTTCCCTGTTCAGACTAGGTATCTGACCATGATTTGTCCCTATCTGACCACAGATGTTGGCTCTTTAAGTATATGCAATCGCACCCCCACTTTACGATGACTTACCCTGAATGTCCTTAACTGCACCCTCTCTAAAAACAATGTGCAACACTAGAGGAAAAGGCACAGGCTTATGAACATGTTCACACAGACACACAGGAAAGAAAAAGAAAATAAGAAGTACCACACAACAAATGGAATACATGGAAAACCTCCCAAATCTCAAACGTAAAAGAAAGGAAAGAGTACTGGGGAGCAGGACACACAAACAGAGATTAATCAGGTAAGATAATTCATAGCTGAGCCACTGGTTGTCCAAACACCATCTGTCTTAAAATATGGCCAGCAAAGATGCAGGTGCAAGGTAAGTATAAATAGCTCCTCCCAAGATGTGATCGGATAGAACCAAATTGGAAAGTGAGAGATGCCTGAATAAAAGCTGGAACTAAAGAAAGGAAAGAAAAGAGAAAAGGACCATCAACAGTTGGATAGAAACCAAACAGGCTGTGGCTCAGAAGAAAGCGAAACTGACAATGCAGCAAGAGGTCCTTGGATTGTGTCCCGAAATCAAAGCATGACAGAAGCCCTGCCCCATAGTCCACAAATACTACAACATAAATGTTCAACCAGATCTATACATTGCCTGATTTGTGCGCGCTAGGCTCCTATAGTATGAATAAAAGGCTGTCCCAAACAAACTTCTGTGTCCGTAAGACAAAAAATACACATGTTACTTTAGGACTACTGTATTATTCCCTTACAACAAAAATGTCTTTTTACCAAGTCTCATGTTCTCTGAATAAATACAGTGAAGGAAATAATTATTTGATCCCTTGCTGATTTTGTAAGTTTGCCCACTGACAAAGACATGAACAGTCTATAATGTTAAGGGTAGGTTACTTTTAACATTGATAGATAGAATGTCAAATATAAAATTCAGAAAATCACATTGTATAAATTATATGAATTTATTAGCATTTTGCAGTAAGAAATAAGTATTTGATCCCTCTACCAACCATTAAGAGTTCTGGCTCCTACAGAACAGTTAGATGCTCCTAATCAACTCATTACCTGCATTAAAGACAGCTGTCTTTCATAGTCACCTTTATAAAAGACTCCTGTTCACAAACTCAATTAATCAGTCAGACTCTAACCTTTACAACATGGGCAAGACCAAAGAGCTTTATAAGGATGTCAAGGACAAGATCATAGACCTGCACAAAGATGGAATGGGCTACAAAACCATAAGTAAGATGTGGGGTGAGAAGGAGACAACTGTTGGAGCAATAGTAAGGAAATGGATGAAATACAAAATGACTCTCAATCAACATCTATCTGGGGCACCATGCAAAATCTCACCTCGTGGGGTATCTTTGATCATGAGGAAGGTGAGAGATCAGCCTAAAACTACACGGGGGAAACTTGTCAATGATCTCAAGGCAACTGGGACCACAGTTACCAAGAAAACCATTGGTAACACATTGCGCCGTAAAGGTTTAAAATCCTGCAGTGCCCGCAAGGTCCCCCTGCTCAAGAAGACACATGTGCAGGCCTGTCTGAAGTTTGCCAATGAACACCTGGATGATTATGTGAGTGGCTGGGAGAAGGTGCTGTGGTCAGATGAGACAAAATTGAGGTCTTTGGCATTAATCATCTCGCCATGTTTGGAGGAAGAGAAATGCTACCTATGACCCAAAGAACACAGTCCCCACTGTCAAGCATGGAGGTGGAAACATTATGTTTTGGGAGTGTTTATTCACCACATCAATGGGAGAATGGATGGAGCCATGTACCCTAAAATGCTGAATGACAACTTCCTTCCCTCCGCGAGGACATTAAAAATGGGTTGTGGCTGGGTCTTCTAGCAAGACAGTGACCCAAAACATACAGCCAAGGCAGCAAAGGAGTGGCTGAAAAAGAAGCACGTTAACCCCTTCATCCCCAAGGGTGGTTTGCACATTAATGACGGGCCAATTTTTACAATTCTGACCACTGTCTCTTTATGAGGTTATAACTCTGGAACGCTTCAACGGATCTTCACAATTCTGATATTGTTTTCTCGTGACATATTGTACTTCACGTTAGTGGTAAAATTTCTTCGATATACCTTGCGTTTATTTTTGAAAAAAACGCAAATATGGCAAAAATTTTGAAAATTTTGCAATTTTCAAACTTTGAATTTTTTTTCCCTTAAAACAGAGAAATATGTCACACAAAATAGTTAAGAAATAACATTTCCCACATGTCTACTTTACATCAGCACAATTTTGGAACCAAAATTTTTTTTTGTTAGGAAATTATAAGGGTTAAAAGTTGACCAGTGATTTCTCATTTTTGCAGCAAAATTTACAAAGCCATTTTTTTAGGGACCACCTCACATTTGAAGTCACTTTGACGGGTCTATATAGCAGAAAATACCCAAAAGTGACACCATTCTAAAAACTGCAACCCTCAAGGTACTCAAAACCACATTCAAGAAGTTTAATAACCCTTCAGGTGCTTCACAGGAGCTGAAGCAACGTGGAAGGAAAAAATTAATATTTAACTTTTTAGCCACAAAAATGATCTTTTACAAACTTTTTTTTATTTTCACAAGGGTAAAAGGAGAAAATGGGCAGATAAAGTTGTTGTGCAATTTCTCCTGAGTACGCCAATACCCTATATGTGGGGGAAAACCACTGTTTGGGCACACGGCAGGGCTCGTAAGGGAAGGAGCGCCGTTTGCCTTTTTCAATCTAAAATTGGCTGGAATTGAGATTGGACGCCATGTCGTGTTTGGAGAGCCCCTGATGCGCCTAAACAGTGGAAACCCCCACAAGTGACACCATTTTGGAAACTAGACCCCCTAAGGAACTTATCTAGATCTGTTGTGAGCACTTTGAGCCCCAAGTGTTTCACAAAAGTTTATAATGCCTGGGTGTGAAAAAAAAAAAAAACAATTTTCCACAAAAATGATTTTTAGTCCCAAATTTTTGATTTTTCCCAAGGAAATTGGACCCCAAAAGTTGTTGTCCAATTTGTCCTGAGTACGCTGATACCCCATATGTGGGGGGGAACTGTTTGGGCGCACGGCAGGGCTTGGAAAAGAAGCAGTAACGTTTTGGAATGCAAACATTGATGGGGGTCATGTTCCGTTTGTAGTGCCCCAGATGAGCCTAAACAGTGGAAACCCCCCACAAGTGACCCCATTTTGGAAGCTAGACCCCCTAAGGAACTTATCTAGATCTTTGGTGAGCACTTTGAACCCCCAAGTGCTTCACACAAGTTTATAATGCCCGGGCATGAAAATAAAAAATCCTATTTTTTTCCCACAAAAATTATCTCTTAGTCACTAATTTTTTATTTTCCCATAGGTAACAGGAGAATTTGGACCTCAAAAGTTGTTGTCCAATTTGTCCTGAGTACGCTGACACCCCATATGTGGGGGGGAACCACTGTTTGGGCGCATGGTAGAGCTCGGAATGGAAGGAGCACCATTTGACTTTTTCCAACCAAAATTGGCTGGAATTGAGATTGGACGCCATGTTGCATTTGGAGAGCCCCTGATGTGCCTAAACAGTGGAAACCCCCCACAAGTGACCCCATTTGGGAAACTAGACCCCTTAAGGAACTTATCTAGATCTTTGGTGAGCAATTTGAACCCCCAAGTGCTTCACACAAGTTTATAACGTAGAGCCGTAAAATTAAAAAATCATATTTTTTCCACAAAATTGATCTTTTCACCCCAATTTTTATTTTCCAAAGGGTAACAAGACTCCAAAAGTTACTGTGCAATTTGTCCTGAGTACGTTGATACCCCATATGTGGGGGTAAACCACTGTTTGGGTGCAAGCAGAGTTTGGAAGGGAAGGAGCGCCGTTTGACTTTTTCAACGCAGAATTGGCTGGATGCCATGTCGTGTTTGGAGAGCTCCTGATCTGCCTAAACAGTGGAAACCCCCCACAAATGACACCATTTTGGAAACTAGACCCCTCAAGGAACTTATCTAGATGTGTGGTGAGCACTTTGAACCCCAAAGTGCTTCACAGAAGTTTATAACGTACAGCCGTAAAATAAAAAATCTTTTTTTTTTTTACAAAAATGATTTTTTCGCCCCAATATTTTATTTTCACAAGGGTAACAGGAGAAATTGGACCCCAAAATTTGTTGTCCAATTTGTCCTGAGTACGCTGATACCCAATATGTGGGAGAAAACTACTGTATGGGTGCACGTCTGGGCTTGGAAGGGAAGTAGTGACGTTTTGGATTGCAGACTTTGATGGAATGGTCTGGGGGCGTCATGTCGCATTTGGAGAGCCCCTGATGCGCCTAAACAGTGGAAACCCCCCACAAGTGACCCCATTTTGGAAAATAGACCCCACAAGGAACTTATCTAGAAGTGTGTTGAGCACTTTGAACCCCAAAGTGCTTCACAGAAGTTTATAACGTACATCTATAAAAATAAAAAATCTTTTTTTTTTTTTACAAAAATGATTTTTTTCGCCCCCAATATTTTATTTTCACAAAGGTAACAGGAGAAATTGGACACCAAAAGTTGTTGTCCAATTTGTCCTGAATACGCTGATACCCAATATGTGTGAGAAAACGACTGTATGGGTGCACGTCTGGGCTCGGAAGGGAAGTAGTGACGTTTTTGGATTGCAGACTTTGATGGAATGGTCTGGGGGCGTCATGTCGCATTTGGAGAGCCCCTGATGCGCCTAAACAGTGGAAACCCCGACAAGTGACCTCATTTTGGAAAATAGACCCCACAAGGAACTTATCTAGAAGTGTGGTGAGCGCTATGAAGCCCCAAGTGCTTCACAGAAGTTTTATAACATACAGCCGTAAAAACAAAAAAAATCATTTTTTTTTTACAAAAATGATTTTGTCGCCCCCAGTTTTTATTTTCCCAAGGGTAACAGAAGAAATAGGACAAATTGCACAATAACTCTTGTGGTCCAGAGTACGCTGATACCCCATATGCGGGGGTAAACTACTGTTTGGGAGCATGGCAGAGCTCAAAAGTGAAGGAGCACCGTTTGACTTTTTCAATGCAGAATTTTGGCTGGAATTGAGATCAGACGCCATGTCACATTTGGAGAGCCCCTGATGTGCCTAAACAGCAGAAACCCCCCAATTCTAACTCCAACCCTAACCCCAACACACCCCTAACCCTAGTCCCAACCCTAACCACAAACCTAACCCTAACACACCCCTAACCCTAATCCCAACCCTAATCCTAACGTTAGCGCCACCCTAACCCTAACTTTAGCCGCAACCCTAACCCTAACCCTAATGGGAAAATGGAAATAAATACATTTTTTTAATTTTATTATTTTTCCCTAACTAAGGGGGTGATAAGGGGGGTTTGATTTACTATTTATAGCGGGTTTTTATGATTGGCAGCTGTCACGCTAAAAGACGTTTTTTATTGCAAAAAGTAGTTTTTTGCATCACCACATTTTGAGAGCTATAATTTTTGCATATTTTGGCCCACAGAGTCATGTGAGGTCTTATTTTTTGCGGGACGAGGTGACGTTTTTATTGGTACCATTTATGAGCACGTGACATTTTTTGATCGCTTTTTATTTCGATTTTTGGGAGGTTTGAATGAACAAAAATCAGCAATTCATGAATTTCTTTTGAGGGAGGCGTTTATACCGTTCTGCGTGTGGTAAAATTCATGAAGCAGTTTTATTCTTCGGGTCAGTACGATAACGGCGATACCTCATTTATATCATTTTTTTATGTTTTGGCGCTTTTATAGAATAAAAGCAATTTTATATAAAAAATTATTATTTTTGCATCGCTTTATTCTGCGAGCTATAACTTTTTTATTTTTTCGCTGATGATGCTGTATGATGGCTCGTTTTTTGCGGTACAAGATGACGTTTTCAGCGGTACCATGTTTATTTATATCGGTCTTTTTGATCGCGTGTTATTCTACTTTTTGTTCGGCAGTATGATGATAAATGTAGCGCAGGCGTCCCTGCCCTCTGCCAGGCAGGGACGCTGTTCCACTCACCTCTCTGCTGCAGGGTCGGCGTCCTCCTCCCGCTCTCCTGGCTGCGCGCGCTCCTCTGCTTCGGGGCTGGCGTCCTCCTCCCGCTCTCCTGGCTGCTCGCGTTCCTCTGCTCCGGGGTCGGCGTCCTCCTCCCGTCCTGCTGGCAGCGCGCGCTCCTCTGCTTCGGGGCTGGCGTCCTCCTCCCGCTCTCCTGGCTGCTCGCGTTCCTCTGCTCCGGGGTCGGCGTCCTCCTCCCGTCCTGCTGGCAGCGCGCGCTCCTTTCCGGCCACGGTGCTTAGGTTGCGCGCGCGTGCGCTTCCCCTCTCTTAAAGGGGCCGCGCGCGCCATCCTAAAGAGTCCCCGGCCAATGGCCGGAGGACTTTACCTTATAAAAGGCACTTCCTCCAAAATGGAGGTGCCCGAGCAATGTTGTTGCACTGTTCACTACTCTGTGTAAGGTTCTTTGTCTCTGTTGACATGTTCCTTGAAACTCAGTTTTCCGTCGGCCATTTTGCTTTCTGTCTTTCTGCAGCTCTTGCCCTCAGTTAATATGGAGTTTCCAGTTTTCATGTTCCCGCCCTGATTCTTCCCTCTTGCTTCTAAGGCCTCTTTCACATTTCCGGCGGGCGCCTGGCGGCGCCCCCGGCATTTTGCCGCAGCGCCGCATCTGAAAATCTGATGCGCCGCATGCGGCTTTTTTCGCATTGACATGCATTAGCGCCGGATGGCGCGGCATGTCAATGCGTTGCATGCGGTTTTGTCCGGATGCGGCGCAAATGTACATTGCGGCGTCCGGAAAAAACGCTGCATGTAACGTTTTTTGTTTTTGCCGGATGGTTTCTTATCTCTCCAAGCATCAGAAACCATCCGGCAAAAAAACGCATTTTGGCCGCCGGAAGTGTGAAAGGTTTTCACATGCGGCGCTGCGGCAAAATGCCGGGGGCGCCGCAAGGCGCCTGCCGGAAATGTGAAACTAGCCTTAAGCAGCCTCAGCTGAACAATCAGTGCTCCTGAATCAAGCCTCAGCCAGTCTGTGACCTGACTCCTGAAACCTTGGACTTGTACTCCAGCTATTCCCTACTGAGGAACCTTGGAACACTTTTGGACTCTGGAAACCTGCTGTTTGGTGAATCCATGTTTGCAGAGGAATTACGGTACAGAGAAGAGATCCTGAACCTGCTTTGGAGATTTATTGTAGTGCTTGAAGTTACTCTGGCCTGCTGTGTCTCCTGTCGCTGTTCCTGCAAACTGTGTGAACTTTTCAGCATGCTTGTATGAAGTAATACAAGTCATTTCATTTCAACCTATGTCTCCTGTGTTTTCCTCGCACCCAAGCACAAGACGCTATAGGAACTGTACACTATACATGACAAGATTCAGGAGCCAATGTTTAGTGTCTGCTGGGTCTGGGAAAGCCATGTCTGCTGTGACTGTGGATATCAGATGTCCGTTTAATACCTTATGTGATGACAGTGGTTGTGAGTCGTGACTTCTCACAACCATTCCAGGTGAGCGCATTCCCTTAAAATTTTACTCTGGAGTGTTACCACAGGTAAACACTATTGTTTTTTTTTTTTTTTTCCTTTCCTCTTCCAGCACTTCTGCCTTAAAAGATCTGGAAGATGGAGGCCCGCATAAAGGAACTTTGCGGAGTGACTGATACAATCCTTTCAGATGTACAGACTTTAAAAACCTGTTTTGCAAGCCTACAGGACCTCACTAATCATAATTTGCAAGTGTTTGGACAGACTACCCAGGAATTGCGAGCCAGGATTGAGGCTCTAGAGGAACAAGCCCAGGCTCATGCCATAACCCCGAGTTCTGGGATCCCCAAATTACCTCCTTTTCGTTTTGGCGGTGAACGTGAGAAATTCAGGGGATTTATTAATCAATGCAATTTATTTTTCTCTGCACATGCTTCACAATTTCCCACTGAACGATCCAAAGTGCTTACTACAATCATGTTGCTTACCAATAAGGCTTTGATGTGGGCAAACCCTCTGATTGAGACTGAGGATGATTGTTTGAATCACCTTGATGCTTTTATTTCAGCCATGGGGCAGGTGTTTGATGACCCCAATCGAGGTGCAACAGTTGAAGCAGCCATGTTAACTTTGCGCCAAGGTAAGCGTTCAGTAGCCGAATATGCCTGGATTTCAGGAGATGGGCTCTTGATACCACTTGGGACACTTCCGCTAAAAAATCTATTTTTCGGAAAGGGTTGTCTCCACTGATTAAGGATGAACTTGCTCGTGCCGACCCTCCCACTGCGTTAGGTGACTTTATTAACTATTGTATCCGTATTGATGCTCGTCTGACTGAACGCAAGCAAGAGAGATGGTTCGAAAATAATCGCACTAACCTTTTACTACCTCCCTGTTGTGAATGGGTTTGAGATGAGTTCTGAGCAGAGGCTCCCTCTGGTGGTTACAAGCGGTACTAGTGAAGATTGTGAGGACTGGGAATCAGGTGTTACTGACTGGTCTTATATAAGGGAGTCATTTTCCCATCAGGGTTGCCGGTGATCAATTGTTCTGGTCTGAATCCTTCTTTCCAGTTTCCCTTGTAGCCTGCTGTGTCGTGTCTGCATCTCCTGCTTACAGATAAGACATTTTCTTCTTTTGTGTTTGTGCTATATTTTTGCATTTTGTCCTGCACTTCTGTGGGGGCCTTCAGGGTCCCCTCCGGGGGCTTTTGCCCCCTCAGTTTAGTTCAGCCACTGAGTTTTGTACTTTTGCTTTTTCCAGTTTTTTCAGTGGCTGCTGTTTTGATTTTGTTACACCAGAGAACTAATTTAGGTGGTAGAGGTCGTGTGATCTCAGGTGATTTTGAAATTAGTAGAGTTGGTGCTTTTCAGGGTTTTCTGAGATTGCAGTAAGTACCCTTCCTGTCCTTTTCTATTTAGATAGTTTGGGCCCCAGCGTTTGCTCATACTATTTTCTTTCTTTGTCAGTATTTCCTCTTGTCTAACCGCCATTACATGTTTGGGGGCTTTCTATTATCTTTGGGGTTCTGCTCCGGGGCAGATAGCTTTCCTATTTCTATCTTTAGGTGTAGTTAGTTTCTCAGGCTGTGACGAGGCGTCTAGGACCAACGTAGGAACGCTCCACGGCTGCCTCTAGTTGCGGTGGTTAGTCAGGGTACTGCAATCTCATAGATTCCAACTGCTCTGGTGTATTTCCTTTTTTACCTGCACTCCTCAGCTACCGTAACATAACAGTATCACCGGCCAAAAATTGAAAATTGTATGGTACTCACAGAAGGGAAAAAATATTGTGTAAGAATAAGGTTGTCAGAGTTGTCAGAGATATTTTTCTGTTTGTTGCATTTTTTTCCCTCTGTATCTCTGGGTGCTGGGGAGGATCTTTTCTCCCAATGGAGTTTGCACAGTTGTCTGGCCGTGTGGATCAGCTTGCCACTGAGGTTCAGAGTATTGCTGCATATCTTGCTAGGTTGCCTGTTGTGGAACCTAGGATCCCCATGCCAGATTTGTTTTTAGGGGATCGAGCTAAGTTTCAGAATTTCAAAAATAATTGTAAATTGTTTTTTGCCTTAAAATCTAAGTCCTCAGGAAACGCAGCGCAGCAGGTTCAAATTATCATCTCTCTCCTGCGTGGCGATCCTCAGGATTGGGCTTTTTCCCTGATACCTGGGGATCCTGTTTTGAGTGATGTTGATGCATTTTTTCAGGCTTTGGGGTTATTGTACGATGAGCCTAATGTCACTGATCAAGCTGAAAAAGCCTTGTTGGCATTAAATCAGGGGCCTTATGACGCTGAGTTATACTGTCAGAGATTCCGTAGGTGGGCAGTCCTGACCAAATGGAATGACGACGCTTTGGCGGCTCTTTTCCGGAAGGGTCTGTCGGATAATGTAAAGGATGTTATGGTGGGATTCCCTGTCCCCTCTGGTCTCAATGATTCTATGTCATTAGCGATTCAAATTGACAGACGTTTGCGTGAGCGGAGAAGTATGCGTGGAGTGGTGTTGCCTTGTGAGCCAGCTTCTGAGCCCATGCAGTGTGATGGAGTGGTGTCTGGGGCACAGCGTCATGAGTTTCTACTGAGTTTCTACTACTCAGTTGTCTTGGGTAGTGTTCAGACTAAGTTTTTATTAACTGTCACTCTGATATGCTCTCTGTCCTCATTTTCTGCTCAGGCTTTCGTTGATTCTGGAGCAGCTATTAACCTGATGGATTATGATTTTGCTAAACGTTGTGGGTTTCCCTTGATACCCCTACAGAAGTCTATTCCCCTACTGGGGATCGATTCTACCCCTTTGGCTGAGAATAAACCCCAGTTTTCTACTCAGGTGATAATGAGGGTTGAACCTGATCACCAGGAGTGCTGCAAATTTTTGGTTCTATATAATCTGCATGACATTATCGTGCTGGGTTTCCCTTGGTTACAGTCTCATAATCCTGTTTTGGATTGGAAATCTGTGTCTGTAACCAGTTGGGGCTGCCAATGTGTTAATACCAACACTCCTGTTTTTTCTGCCTCCCCCCAGGCTCAGGATGTTCCTGACTTTTTGTTTGATTTTTCTGATGTGTTTAGCGAAAGTAAATCTGCATCCTTGCCTCCCCATAGGAGCTATGACTGCGCTATTGAATTAGTGCCGGGTAGTAAATTCCCTAAAGGTCGCCTTTTTAACTTATCTGTACCTGAACATGACGCTATGCGGTCTTATATCAAGGAATCATTGGAGAAGGGTCATATCAGACCATCCTCTTCACCCTTAGGTGCCGGTTTTTTCTTTGTGGCCAAAAAAGATGGTTCATTAAGGCCGTGTATTGATTATCGTCTCTTGAACAATATTACTGTGAAATATCAATACCCGTTACCCTTGATTTCTGACCTGTTTTCCAGGGTGAAAAACGCTACTTGGTTTACCAAGCTTGACCTCAGGGGAGCGTATAACCTTATTCGCATTAAGCACGGGGATGAATGGAAGACGGCATTCAATACCCTGAAGGGCATTTTGAGTACCTAGTGATGCCCTTTGGGCTCACTAATGCTCCTTCCGTCTTCCAGTCCTTCATGAATGACATTTTCAGGGATTTTGTGGATACATTTCTGATTGTTTATTTGGATGATATCTTGATTTTTTCTAATGACTGGGACTCTCATGTGAAACATGTTCGAACTGTATTCCAGATTTTGAGAGAGAATGCTCTGTATGTGAAGGGATCAAAGTGTCTTTTTGGCGTACAGAAGATCTCATTTCTGGGATTCATTTTGTCCCCATCTGTTATTGAAATGGACCCGGTCAAGGTTCAGGCCATCTGTGATTGGGTCCAACCTACTTCATTAAAGGCTCTTCAGAGATTTTTAGGTTTTGCCAATTTTTATCGTAAATGTATTGGTAATTTCTCGGTTATTGTTAAACCATTAACTGATTTGACCAGAAAGGGTTCTGATGTGGTGAATTGGCCTCCTGAGGCAGTTTCTGCATTTCAGGAACTTAAGCAGAGATTCACTTCTGCTCCTGTTCTACGGCAGCCTGATGTTTCTCTGCCATTTCAGGTGGAGGTTGATGCCTCTGAAATTGGGGCAGGTGCCGTTTTGTCCCAAAAAGATCCAGAGACCTCTAAAAGTAACCCTTGTGCCTTTTTCTCTCGAAAATTTTCTCCTACTGAACGTAATTATGACGTGGGTAATCGGGAGTTATTGGCCATGAAGTGGGCTTTTGAAGAGTGGAGACATTGGCTGGAGGGAGCCAAACATCAGGTGGTGGTCCTTACGGACCATAAGAATCTGGTCTATCTGGAATCTGCCAAGCGACTCAATCCTAGACAGGCCAGGTGGGCCTTGTTTTTCACACGTTTTAATTTTGTGGTTTCCTTTCTTCCTGGCACTAAGAATGTTAAGGCGGATGCCCTCTCGAGGAGTTTCCTTGCGGACTCTCCTGAGTTATCTGATCCTTCTGTTATTTTGAAAGAGGGTGTAGTTCTTTCCGCCATCTCGCCCAATTTGAGACTGGCTCTGGAGGGGTGTCAGGAGGATAGGCCCGAGCGCTGCCCTGTTGGAAAATTGTTTGTCCCGGACCAATGGAAAAATAGTGTGATGTCTGAGATTCATTGTTCCGCATTGGCTGGGCATCCCGGAATTTTTGGTACCAGAGACTTGGTTAGTCGGTCCTTTTGGTGGCCTACCTTGTCTCGCGATGTCAGGGAATTTGTGCAGTCCTGCGGGACTTGCTCTCGCTCCAAGCCTTGCTCTCGCTCTAGTGGTTTGTTGATGCCATTGCCTGTGCCCAAGAGACCATGGAACCATATCTCTATGGATTTCATTTCCGATCTTCCTGTTTCTCAGAGAATGACCACCATCTGGGTAATTTGTGATAGGTTTTCCAAAATGATACATCTTGTGCCATTACCTAAGTTGCCTTCCTCCTCTGAATTGGTGCCGTTGTTCCTTCAGCACGTGGTTCGTTTACACGGCATTCCTGAGAACATTGTGTCTGACAGAGGAGTCCAGTTTGTTTCCAGATTTTGGAGGACTTTTTGTTCTAAACTGGGTGTTCAATTGTCTTTCTCCTCGGCATTTCATCCTCAGACCAATGGTCAAACTGAGAGAACAAACCAGACATTGTAGACTTATCTAAGATGCTTTGTGTCTGCTGATCAGGATGACTGGGTCTCTTTTTTGCCTTTGGCTGAGTTTGCTCTTAATAATAGGGCTAGCTCTGCCACTTTGATGTCTCCGTTTTTCTGTAATTCTGGGTTTCACCCTCGATTTTCTTCAGGACAGACTGAAGCTTCTGTCTATCCAGGTGTTGACTCTGTTGTTGAGCGTATGGAACAGATTTGGGACCAGGTAGTGGAGAGGTTGTCCCTCTCTCAGGAGAAGGCCCAGCGGTTTGCTAACCGGCATAGGACTGATGGTCCTCGGTTTAAAGTGGGGGACTTGGTCTGGTTGTCCTCAAAGAATATTCCTATGAGAGTAGCATCTCCTAAATTTAAGCCTAGGTTCATTGGACCTTATAAGATCATGGAGATTATTAATCCTGTTTCTTTTCGTTTGCTTCTTCCAGGGACATTTAAGATCCATAACGTGTTCCACAAGTCCTTGTTGAAGAGGTTTGTTGAGCCAGTGGTTCCTGCTGCTGTGCCTCCTGACCCTGTTTTGGTTGAGGGCAATCTGGAGTATGTGGTTGAGAAAATATTGGATTCTCGTTTTTCTAGACGAAGACTCCAGTATTTGGTTAAATGGAGAGGTTATGGTCAGGAAGACAATTCTTGGGTGTTTGCTTCGGACATCCATGCTAGGAGACTTATCCGTGCGTATCATAGAACTCATCCTGACTGACCTGGTTGCTCAAATGAGGGTTCGGTGACCCCTCCTCAAGGGGGGGGTACTGTTGTGAATGGGTTTGAGATGAGTTCTGAGCAGAGGCTCCCTCTGGTGGTTACAAGCGGTACTAGTGAAGATTGTGAGGACTGGGAATCAGGTGTTACTGACTGGTCTTATATAAGGGAGTCATTTTCCCATCAGGGTTGCCGGTGATCAATTGTTCTGGTCTGAATCCTTCTTTCCAGTTTCCCTTGTAGCCTGCTGTGTCGTGTCTGCATCTCCTGCTTACAGATAAGACATTTTCTTCTTTTGTGTTTGTGCTATATTTTTGCATTTTGTCCTGCACTTCTGTGGGGGCCTTCAGGGTCCCCTCCGGGGGCTTTTGCCCCCTCAGTTTAGTTCAGCCACTGAGTTTTGTACTTTTGCTTTTTCCAGTTTTTTCAGTGGCTGCTGTTTTGATTTTGTTACACCAGAGAACTAATTTAGGTGGTAGAGGTCGTGTGATCTCAGGTGATTTTGAAATTAGTAGAGTTGGTGCTTTTCAGGGTTTTCTGAGATTGCAGTAAGTACCCTTCCTGTCCTTTTCTATTTAGATAGTTTGGGCCCCAGCGTTTGCTCATACTATTTTCTTTCTGTGTCAGTATTTCCTCTTGTCTAACCGCCATTACATGTTTGGGGGCTTTCTATTATCTTTGGGGTTCTGCTCCGGGGCAGATAGCTTTCCTATTTCTATCTTTAGGTGTAGTTAGTTTCTCAGGCTGTGACGAGGCGTCTAGGACCAACGTAGGAACGCTCCACGGCTGCCTCTAGTTGCGGTGGTTAGTCAGGGTACTGCAATCTCATAGATTCCAACTGCTCTGGTGTATTTCCTTTTTTACCTGCACTCCTCAGCTACCGTAACATAACACCTCCCTCCTCAGCTAAGGAACCTTTGAGTAGGATCACAAGGGAACCAGAACCTGAACCCATGCAGGTGGACTCTTTACAAAGACGGGTTAGTGATGCACGCAAAGAACATCGTATAAAGGAAAATCTATGTTTCTACTGTGGTAAGTCAGGGCACTTCATTATAAACTGCCCCAGCCGTTCTCGTAAGACTACTGCAGCAGTCATTCACTGTGAGTGTTGCGAGAGGAGCTCTGTCGTGTCCGAGCCTCAGGCTCCAGAGAGATCTGCTGCAAGAGATCTTGATTTCTCTGACTTAAACTCTGTTAGTTCTGGGGACGATGACGGTATAAACGCTGCAATTTTTCAAGTTTCCTCAGCGGTGTCCCAGCTGAGTTGTAAAAGAAACAATTCTCATTGCTTCCTTTCCATCAAACTCTGGGTTGACTCAGTCTGGGTGTCTAGCTCTGCTATGATCGACTCAGGACCAAGTGGAAATTTTATGGATATCTCCTTTGCTCTGAAACAGGGTTCAGTGAAGAAGGCTACTCCAGTACAGATGGAGACTGTGGATGGCTCTCTACTGACTTCTGGACCAGTGGATCAAGAAACAGAGCCTTTGAGGGTCCTTATGGGTAAAGATCATCAGGAGAAAATGTCTTTTTTGCTTATCTCTTCTCCCCACTTTCCCATTATTCTAGGGCTACCATGGCTGCAGGCGCAGAATCCTACGATTAACTGGGAGACCAAGGAATTACATTTTCCGGAGAAACAGATGAGTCAAGGAGTTTCAGCTTGCTCTGTTCCTAAAGGAACCATGTCAGTCCCTGAACTACCAGCTGTATACCAGGACTATGTGGATTTATGTGACAAGAAGAACGCTGATCAGCTTCCTCCCTCACCGTCCATATGATTGTCCAATTGAATTATTGCCTGGAGCCGAGATACCTTTTGGTAAGATCTACCCCCTAGCGGGGCCCGAGCTAAAAGCTTTGAAGGATTATATAGACGAAAATTTAGCCAAGGGCTTCATACGCCCCTCTTCATCTCCCGCAGGTGCACCCATCTTCTTTGTGAAGAAGAAAGATGGATCTCTGAGACCCTGCATAGACTATAGGGAACTCAATAAGGTTACTATTAGAAACCGTTATCCATTGCCTTTAATCCCTGAGTTGTTGGAGAGAGTGCGGCATGCCAAAATTTTCTCTAAACTGGATCTCCGTGGGGCCTATAACTTGGTCCGTATTAGACCTGGGGATGAATGGAAGACTGCTTTCAGGTCACGCTATGGACACTTTGAAAATCTAGTTATGCCTTTTGGTCTGAGTACCGCGCCCAGCCACTTTCCAACACTTCGTGAATGATATCTTCAGGGATCTCCTAGATACATTTGTGGTGATTTATCTGGCTGATATTCTAATTTTTTCTAACTCCACAGAGGAACATCATGGACATGTGAGAATGGTCTTAGAACGCCTAAGACAAAACCATCTCTACATCAAACTTGAAAAATGTGAATTCCATAGGACCGAAATTCAATTTCTGGGGTATGTACTATCTACGCAAGGGATTAGTATGGATGGAAGCAAGACCCAAGCCATCAAGGATTGGCCAATTCCTAGAAATGTGAAGGAGGTGCAGCGTTTCATCGGGTTTGCCAACTTCTATAGACGTTTCATTAAGAATTTTTCTGAGGTAGTGTCACCTATCACCCAACTTACCCGGAAACAGTCTAGGTTCTCCTGGACCCCGCAAGCTCAGGAAGCATTTTCCTGTTTAAAGGATAAATTTACCACCGCACCTATCTTAGTACATCCCAACCCGAGCTTGCCTTCATAATAGAGGTGGATGCTTCAGACTGTGCCGTTGGAGCTATACTCTCTCAGAGAACAGGTGAGAAGAATGTCTTGCATCCCTGTGCCTTCTTTTCCCAGCAGTTGTCTTCGGCTGAGAGGAACTACGATGTGGGCAATAGAGAATTGTTGGCCATTATTGCCGCCTTCAGGAATGGAGACACCTTCTTCAGGGAGCTGCACAGCAAATAGTCGTCCTGACAGACCATCGTAACCTTGAATTTATCAGGTCGGCTAAGTGCCTGACTCCTCGCCAGGCTCGCTGGAATCTTTTCCTAAACCAATTTAATTTTGTCATTTCTTATAGACTAGGATCGCACAATGGAAAGGCTGATGCACTCTCTAGGATTCATTCAGCAGAGACACGTCCACTTACTCCTCCTAAGACTATTCTTCCTGACTCTAGATTCCTGGGAGTGATTCATAATCAAGACCTACTTAAGGACATCAAGGAAGCATACCATGCGGATTCTTTGTTGGCTCAACCCCCAAGGGACGTAAGTCTTGTCTTTAAGAATGGTGTGTGGATTCAGGGACAACATCTGTATATACCTGAAACAGTCAGATTGAGAGTATTGCAACTCATCCACGATTCCAAGATAGCCGGGCATAGGGGAATTCTAAAGACACAAGAATTTCTTTCTCGTTTCTTTTGGTGGCCCACTTACAGGAAAGATGTCTTAAACTATGTCACTTCATGTGAAGTCTGTGCAAGATGCAAAACACCTCGCTCCTCACCAACTGGTCTGTTGCAACCTCTTCCCACCCCGTCCCGCCCGTGGGGATCCATTTCTATGGACTTCATTGTGGAGTTACCAACCTCTCAAGGGAAGAACACCATTCTAGTGGTGGTTGACCATCTAACAAAGGCAGCTCATTTTATCCCTTGTGTCGGCTTACCCACTGCAAAACAGACATCAGACTTGATGATTAAGAATGTGTTTCGCTTACATGGAGTACCGGATGAGGTCATTTCGGATCGAGGGGTGCAATTCACTTCAAGGTTTTGGCAAAATTTCTGTGCAGCATTGGACATTAAAGTAAACCTTTCTTCTGCTTTTCATCCCCAGACTAATGGACAGACAGAACGAACCAATCAGACCCTGGAGCAGTATCTCCGCTGTTTTATCTGCCACCTACAGGATGATTGGGTGGATCTACTTCCACTAGCTGAGTTCTCTTATAACAACTCTCAGAGCGCCTCCACTAAGCAGTCTCCTTTTTACTCCAATCTAGGTTATCATCCTAACATTCTTCCTCGATTTCCCATAGATACGCCCTTGCCGGCAGTGGCTGAAAGAATCACTTCTTTACAAAAGAATATGGATCTTCTAAAGGAAAATCTAGAATTGGCTCAGGAAAGGTACAAGAAAGCAGCAGATAAATTTCGTAAACCTGCACCAGCTTTCAAGGTAGGAGATTTGGTCTGGCTGTCAACCAGAAATCTTAAATTAAAGATTCCATCGTCTAAATTGGGACATAAGTACATTGGACCTTATAAGATCAATAAGATTATAAGTGCTGTTGCTTGTCGTCTTCAACTGCCCAGAACTATGAGAATCCACCCTGTCTTTCATGTATCCCTACTAAAGGCTGCAACACCCAATACGTTTCCTGGACGTTCTTCTCCTTGCCCTGACCCAGTGCTGGTCGATGGTCAGGAAGAAGTTATGGTGGAAAGGATTCTAGATTCCAGGTTGTACAGAAATCAGTTGCAATATTTGATTAAATGGCAGGGCTACCCAGTGGAGGACAACTCATGGGAACCAGTCAATAATGTAAATGCTCCTCGCCTGCTCCGCCAGTTTCATCAGAGGTACCCTGGCAAGCCTGGTCTGAGGTCATCCGGAGGTTGTCCCTAAGGGGGAGTAATGTAAGGTTCTTTGTCTCTGTTGACATGTTCCTTGAAACTCAGTTTTCCGTCGGCCATTTTGCTTTCTGTCTTTCTGCAGCTCTTGCCCTCAGTTAATATGGAGTTTCCAGTTTTCATGTTCCCGCCCTGATTCTTCCCTCTTGCTTCTTAAGCAGCCTCAGCTGAACAATCAGTGCTCCTGAATCAAGCCTCAGTCAGTCTGTGACCTGACTCCTGAAACCTTGGACTTGTACTCCAGCTATTCCCTACTGAGGAACCTTGGAACACTTTTGGACTCTGGAAACCTGCTGTTTGGTGAATCCATGTTTGCAGAGGAATTACGGTACAGAGAAGAGATCCTGAACCTGCTTTGGAGATTTATTGTAGTGCTTGAAGTTACTCTGGCCTGCTGTGTCTCCTGTCGCTGTTCCTGCAAACTGTGTGAACTTTTCAGCATGCTTGTATGAAGTAATACAAGTCATTTCATTTCAACCTATGTCTCCTGTGTTTTCCTCGCACCCAAGCACAAGACGCTATAGGAACTGTACACTATACATGACACTCTGCTTCAGTCCTCAGGGTCCATTGCCAGTTGCCTGCCAGATTCCTGCCAGTTTGCTGTCCGTTCCTGCCTGTTACCTGTCCGTCAGCCTACCTGGAGGCTCTGCCGTCACGAGTTGTGACCTTCTGCTATTTCCAGTGACTCTCGCCCGCTCACCTGGGAGCGTTCATCTGTTACCTGCCTGCTAGCCTACCTGGAGGCCCTGCCGTCATGTGCTGTGATCACCTGCTATTCCAGAGACTCTCGCCCGCTCACCTGGGAGCGCTCATCTGCTATCTGCCTGCTAGCCTACCGGGAGGCTCAGCCATCACAGGTCGTATCTACCTTTACCCAGAGACTGCCCCGGTTACTTGCCGTGATCTCCTGCCCGTTCATTCAGAGACTGCCCCGGTCACTTGCCGTGACCTCCTGCCCGTTCATCCAGAGACTGCCCCGGTTACCTGCTGTGACTGTCTGCCCGTCTACCCTGGTCGCCACCCGCTCCCTTACAAGGACCGTCCCCTTGTATAGTAGCTCAGAGGTTCCGCCTCCCAGACCTGTTACAGTTTGCTCGGGCCATGGAACCCGGTGGCTCCCAAGCTCCCTCCATCTCGGACCTGTGTCATGAACTGTCCCGTCAGAGGTCCCAACAGGAGTGCATCCTGGGTCACCTGCGGAATGTCAATTCTCGCCCGGACACTCTGACAGCTCCACCAGCAACCTCAGCTGGTGCCACGACACGCAATCCGGCAGCTCCTATGCTCCCCAATTCCATGGTTTCCTGTCACGGACCCCGCCTTTCCGCACCTCCTCGCTTCGGAGGTGACTCCGCTCAGGCTCGGGGCTTCATTAATCAGTGCATCCTGCACTTTGAACTTCTCTCCCACCAGTTTAACTCCGACCGGGCCAAAATTGCCTTCATCATGTCTCATCTCTCTGGGGAGGCCCTGGCCTGGCTGAATCCTCTTTGGGAGAGAGGAGACCCCCTGGTGTCCGACCTGTCTGCCTTTCTCACGGCTTTCCGGAAAGTCTTCGACGAACCCGGACGGAAGATCTCATCCGCATCTTCTCTGCTACGCCTCCGTCAGGGAAGTCTCACCGTGGGCCAATATGCCATACGGTTCCGTACCCTTGCCTCGGAGCTGGCCTGGGATAACGACGCTCTAGTATCTGTCTTCTGGGAGGGTCTGTCCGGCCGTATTAAAGATGAACTCGCCGGTCGGGACATCCCTACCACTCTCGATGACCTAATCACTCTTGCCACTCGGATTGACCTACGATTTCAGGAGCGTGCCAAAGAGGTCACCCATGAGAGGAGGTTTCCACGTCTAGCTCCTACGTTTCAGAAACCCGTCACTCCCTCTGTTTCTCCCCAATTACACTCTCCTGAGCCTATGCAGGTCGACCAGACCAAGATGGTCAAAACCCGTCAGGACTTACGTCGTGCCGAAGGGAGTTGCTTCTACTG
Source organism: Oophaga sylvatica (assembly GCA_033576555.1). NCBI lineage: Eukaryota > Metazoa > Chordata > Amphibia > Anura > Dendrobatidae > Oophaga > Oophaga sylvatica. Next base: position 221,728,741 of record JARQOD010000003.1, on the reverse strand, counting down.
TGGCAGTAAGGAGCACCGGATTCGTACCTGTCCGGAGAGGTCGGGAAACGCTTCTGTCTAGGTTCGCTCAGAGAGGTAGACCTAGACACGGAGAAAGCCTCTCCATCTCTGCTGCTGTCAGTCTCCATTCTCTGTGGGGAGAATCGTTATTTCGAACTTGCCCAGCTTGATTCTGGAGCAGCCGGGAATCTTATTTCACAGTCCCTGGTAGAAAAATATCACATTCCCACCAAACCCCTGGCGGTACCCTTATCGGTCGTGGCGGTGGATGGAGGTCTCTTATCATGCCCCATCCAACTCATCACCGAATCCATCACTCTACAAGTGGGAATGCTGCATTCTGAGAGCATCTCTTTTCATGTTCTGCCTGGACTCTCTCATGCACTCTTACTAGGTCTACCTTGGCTCCAGAGACATGCACCCGTACTCGACTGGCAGACCGGAGAGGTCCTTCGCTGGGGACAGGATTGTCATAAGACGTGTTTGGTTCCTGTTCATCCCGTCTGTCCTTCTCCTACCCCAACTAATCTACCTGGACTTCCGATTCCCTATTGGTCATTCTCTGATGTCTTTAATAAGAAAGAGGCGGAAACATTACCTCCTCACAGACCATACGATTGTCCTATCGACCTGTTACCTGGTACTACGCCTCCCCGTGGGCGTATTTACCCATTGTCTGCTGCTGAGACCCGGTCGATGTCCGAATATATCGAGGAGAATTTGGCCAGGGGATTCATCCGGAAATCAACTTCTCCGGCGGGAGCAGGCTTCTTTTTCGTAAAAAAGAAGGACGGCTCTCTCCGTCCCTGTATAGACTATAGAGGACTCAACCAGATCAAGGTGAAGAATAAGTATCCCCTTCCGCTCATTCCGGAATTATTTGATCGTCTGCGGGGGGCTAGAATCTTCACCAAACTGGACCTCCGTGGGGCGTACAACCTAGTCCGTATCGGTCAAGGGGATGAATGGAAGACTGCCTTTAACACCCGGGACGGCCACTATGAATACCTAGTGATGCCCTTTGGTCTATGTAATGCTCCCGCCGTCTTTCAAGAGCTAGTCAATGACATCTTCTGGGATCTTCTCTACTCCTGCGTAGTGGTGTACCTGGATGACATCTTGGTCTTCTCTCCGGATCTCCAGACTCACCGGAGGGACGTTCGTCAGGTTCTGCTCAGGCTCAGGCAGAATCAACTCTTCGCTAAATACGAGAAGTGCCTCTTTGAGCAGACCTCGCTTCCGTTTTTGGGCTACATTATTTCTCAGACCGGTTTACGAATGGATCCAGAGAAACTGTCTGCCATCGAGAAATGGCCCCGACCGGAGGGATTGAAGGCCATTCAGCGGTTTCTGGGCTTTGCTAACTATTACCGTCTCTTCATACCGCACTTCTCTTCCCGGACCGCCCCAATTTCCGCGCTCACCCGTAAGGGCACTAACCCCAAGGTGTGGACTTCCGAAGCAGAGGAGGCCTTTCTTTCCTTAAAACAGGCTTTCTCTTCCGCCTCGGTGCTGCATCGCCCGGCTGGCAACAAGCAGTTCTTCCTGGAGGTTGACGCTTCTTCCTCTGGAGCCGGAGCGGTGCTTACTCAGAAATCATCTTCAGGGAGGATGGTAACTTGTGGCTTCTTCTCCAAACTCTTCTCCTCTTCTGAGCGCAATTATTCCATAGGAGACCGTGAGTTATTGGCCATCAAACTGGCATTGGAGGAGTGGCGTTACCTACTCGAGGGGACTCTTCATCCGGTAATTATTTACACTGACCACAAAAACTTGGCTTACCTCCAGCATGCTCAGAGGCTTAACCCACGTCAAGCCCTGTGGTCCTTGTTTTTTGCTCGCTTTGACTTTATTCTACATTTTCGCCCGGCGGACAAGAACATCAAGGCGGACGCCTTGTCCCGATCTTTCCTGGTGTCGGATCTCGAGGAGGAACCTAAACATATTATCGATCCCGCCAGAGTCATGCAGGTGGCTCCCGTGAGTCTGAACCGTCCTCCTCCCAGTAAGACGTTCGTATCGGTAACCGATCGGGAGAGAATCCTACACTGGGGTCATTCGTCTAAACTTGCTGGCCACGCCGGCCAGAGAAAGACCCTCCAACTTATTTCTCGGCATTACTGGTGGCCTACCCTGCACAAGGACTTAATAGCTTTTGTTGCTGCCTGTGCCTCCTGTGGTCGCAACAAAGTTCCGAGACATCTGCCTGCCGGTCGCATTCTTCCACTTCCGGTACCCACTACCCCCTGGCAGCATATAGCCATGGACTTCATAACGGATCTCCCTGTCTCTGCCGGTTTTACGGTCATTTGGGTGGTCGCTGACCGCTTTTCCAAGATGGCTCACTTTATTCCCCTGCCAGGCCTCCCGTCTGCATCCGAGCTGGCTAAAGACTTTATCCGCCACATCTTCCGACTCCATGGTCTGCCCCATCACATCGTGTCGGATCGAGGGGTACAGTTCACCTCACGTTTCTGGAGAGCCATTTGTAAATTATTGGACGTCACCCTGGACTTCTCCTCCGCTTACCACCCACAGTCCAATGGTCAAGTGGAGCGGATCAACCAGATCCTGACCAGTTACCTCCGGCACTTTGTTATTGCCCACCATTCTGATTGTGTGGATCTCCTGCCATGGGCCGAATTTTCTTACAACAATCACGAGAGCGAATCTTCCTCCAAATCCCCGTTTTTTGTAGTCTTCGGTCAGCATCCTCGGATCCCTTTTCCCGTCTCCACCACCGTGGACAATCCGGCTGCAGAATCTCTTGTTAACAAATTTTCCTCCATATGGGAGAGTACCCGGTCTGCACTTCTTCTGTCTTCCGAGCGTATGAAAAGATGAAAAGACATGCTGACAAAAAACGTCTGGATCCTCCTCAATTCCGTCCTGGGGATAAGGTCTGGCTCTCGTCCAAGTATGTTTGGCTCAAGATTCCTTCGTATAAGTTAGGTCCTCGGTTCATCGGTCCTTTGGAGGTCATCAGTCAGATCAACCCGGTGGCCTATAAATTGAAACTCCCGGCCAACTTGCGGATCCCCAACTCCTTCCATGTATCTCTCCTCAAACCGATGGTACTTAATTCTTTTTCTAAGTCTATGGGCACACCTCCTGCTCCGGTTTCTGCTGAAAACGAATTTGAGGTAGAGAATATTTTGGCCACCAAAAGGGTAAGAAGGAAAACCTATTTTTTGGTGGATTGGAAGGGGTTTGGTCCTGAGGAGAGAACGTGGGAGCCGCGGGAGAACATCCATGCCCCTCTCATCTTAGCTAAATTTCTCTCTGGCCTAAAAAAGGGGGGACCTAAAGGGGGGGTACTGTAGCGCAGGCGTCCCTGCCCTCTGCCAGGCAGGGACGCTGTTCCACTCACCTCTCTGCTGCAGGGTCGGCGTCCTCCTCCCGCTCTCCTGGCTGCGCGCGCTCCTCTGCTTCGGGGCTGGCGTCCTCCTCCCGCTCTCCTGGCTGCTCGCGTTCCTCTGCTCCGGGGTCGGCGTTCTCCTCCCGTCCTGCTGGCAGCGCGCGCTCCTCTGCTTCGGGGCTGGCGTCCTCCTCCCGCTCTCCTGGCTGCTCGCGTTCCTCTGCTCCGGGGTCGGCGTCCTCCTCCCGTCCTGCTGGAAGCGCGCGCTCCTCTGCTTCGGGGCTGGTGTCCTCCTCCCGCTCTCCTGGCTGCTCGCGTTCCTCTGCTCCGGGGTCAGCGTTCTCCTCCCGTCCTGCTGGCAGCGCGCGCTCCTCTGCTTCGGGGCTGGCGTCCTCCTCCCGCTCTCCTGGCTGCTCGCGTTCCTCTGCTCCGGGGTCGGCGTCCTCCTCCCGTCCTGCTGGAAGCGCGCGCTCCTTTCCGGCCACGGTGCTTAGGTCGCGCGCGCGTGCGCTTCCCCTCTCTTAAAGGGGCCGCGCGCGCCATCCTAAAGAGTCCCCGGCCAGTGGCCGGAGGACTTTACCTTATATAAGGCACTTCCTCCAAAATGGAGGTGCCCGAGCAATGTTGTTGCACTGTTCACTACTCTGCTTCAGTCCTCAGGGTCCATTGCCAGTTGCCTGCCAGATTCCTGCCAGTTTGCTGTCCGTTCCTGCTGTTACCTGTCCGTCAGCCTACCTGGAGGCTCTGCCGTCACGAGTTGTGACCTTCTGCTATTTCCAGTGACTCTCGCCCGCTCACCTGGGAGCGTTCATCTGTTACCTGCCTGCTAGCCTACCTGGAGGCCCTGCCGTCATGTGCTGTGATCACCTGCTATTCCAGAGACTCTCGCCCGCTCACCTGGGAGCGCTCATCTGCTACCTGCCTGCTAGCCTACCTGGAGGTCCTGCCGTCACGTGCTGTGATCACCTGCTATTCCAGAGACTCTCACCCGCTCACCTGGGAGCGCTCATCTGCTATCTGCCTGCTAGCCTACCGGGAGGCTCAGCCATCACAGGTCGTATCTACCTTTACCCAGAGACTGCCCCGGTTACTTGCCGTGATCTCCTGCCCGTTCATTCAGAGACTGCCCCGGTCACTTGCCGTGACTTCCTGCCCGTTCATCCAGAGACTGCCCCGGTTACCTGCTGTGACTGTCTGCCCGTCTACCCTGGTCGCCACCCGCTCCCTTACAAGGACCGTCCCCTTGTATAGTAGCTCAGAGGTTCCGCCTCCCAGACCCGTTACAATAAAGCATTGATTTTTTGCTTAGATTTTTTTTTTTTTTAAAGGGTTCACTAAAGGGGTTAACTAGTGGGACAGTTTTATAGGGGGGGTCGTTACGGACGCGGCGATACCAAATATGTGTACTTTTATTGTTTTGTTTTTTTTATTTACAGGAAGAAATTAATTTATTGGGGAATATTTTTTTTTTTTATGATTTTTTTTATCACTTTTTATTTTTTTTACTTTTTTACTTTGTCCCAGGGTGGGACATCATTGTATTTTATCAGATCGCTGGTGTGACAGTGTGCACAGCACTCTGTCACACCAACGATCGCACAGGCATCGCTGCAGGCTTCTCAGTGCCTGCTCTCAGCAGGCACTGAGGAAGCCGCCTCCCTGCAGGACCCCGGCGCCATCTTGGATCCGGGGACCTGGAGGGAGGACAGACCCTCGGAACAGCGCGACACATCGCGCTGCTCTGAGGGTCTCAGGGGAGCGCGCAGGGAGCCCCCTCCCTGTGCGATCCTCCCCTGTGCCCCCGGTACACCGCAATCATGTTTGATTGCGGTGTGCCTGGGGTTAATGTGCCGGGAGCGGTCTGTGACCGCTCCTGACACATAGTGCTGGGTGTCAGCTGTGATAAACAGCTGACACCTGGCCACGATCAGCTGCGCTCCCCCCGAGAGCGCAGCTGATCGCCCATGACGTACTATTCCGTCCATGGGAATTAGGTCCAGGGTCACATGGACGGAATAGTACGTCGGATGGAATAAAGGGGTTAAGGTCATGGAGTGGCCTAGCCAGTCTCCAGACCTTAATCCCATAGAAAACTTATGGAGGGAGTTGAAGCTCTGAGTTGCCAAGCGACAGCCTCAAAATCTTAATGATTTAGAGATGATCTGCAAAGAGTGGACCAAAATTCCTCCTGACGTGCGCAAAACTCATCATCAACTACAAAAAAGTCTGACTGCTGTGCCTGCCAACAAGGGTTTTGCCACCAAGTATTAAGTCTTGTTTGCCAGAGGGATCAAATACTTTTTTCTCACTGCAAAATGCAAATAAATTTATATAATTTTTACACTGTGATTTTCTGGATTTTATTTTTGATATTCTTTCTCTCAATGTTAAAATTAACCTACCCTTAAAATTATAGACTGTTCAAGTCTTTGTTAATGGGCAAACTTACAAAATTAATAAGGGATCAATTAATTATTTCCTTTACTGTAGGTAGAGTAGGTTTAAATGTTTCTGGCATTGTTTGACTAGGGAGCCAGAGAGCCATGTCATGGGTGTTTGGGTTGTGCCCATTTAAAAGTACGTTTTTGCTATCCCATCTGACAGTAGCATGATGTAGGGACAGATACCCTTCTTCCAGCGATATATCCCTTACTCGGCTGCTTGCTGCAATTTTGATAATATCACTGTTTTATCTCCTGCAGATCTACCAGTTCTCTCAATGCTGAGCTCTGTATAGTGCCATCATCTGCCTCTAACAGCCAAAATTTGACAGCGGCTTTATCATCATGCCAGCAGGGGGCCCATCATTCTATGAGCCCATTGGCGCACCTGTGGCACTATTGCAGGGTGCTCATGGGTTGCCAAGACGGTGGGTCTGCTGAAGACCTCAGTACCTATTATGACGGTATTCCTGTAAAAGCCAACCTGTAACTAGCATTCATACGAGACTATGATTTTCACTATACATGGCAAATTAGCAATACTATGATATTGGTGTGTACAGTATAGTAGAAGCAATCAGACAATCACAGGTATAAGTTCCCTAAAGAGAATAACAAGTACAGTCGAAAATGTTTTGAAAAATATGAAAACAAAAAATACATAAAAGTTCAAATCACCCTCGTTTCCCTCCATTAAAAATGAAGAAATAAAAAAAAGTACACATATTTCGTATCGCTACGTTCCTAAAAGTCCGATCTATCAAAGTATAAAATAAATTAATCCAATCGGTAATGAGGAAAAAAATCGGATGCCAGAATTACAGTTTTTCAGCCGCTGAAACACTGCAATAAAATGATCAATACATCATATCTACCCCAAAATGGTATCAATAAAAATGTCAGCTCAGTGGGCAAAAAATAAACCCTCAGCCCCATCGACGAAAAATTGAAAACATTACAGGTCTCAAAAAATGGCAACACAAGCGAATTTTTCTTTTTTACATGTTGCCGAATTTTTTTTTCACCACATAAAAAAAATGTGAATCTATTCATTTTTGCTATCTGCGTAATCGTACTGACCTGGAGAATCATATTGCCAAGTCAGTCTTACCTAATAGTGAACATGGTAAATAAATAAATAAAAAAAATTGTTGAATTGCACTTTACTTGCAATTTCGACACACTTTGATTTTTTTCCCACTTTACAATGCATCACACGATAAAATGAAAGATGTCAATCAAAAATTTTCCAGAAAATAAGCCCTCAAACGGCTATCTAAACAAAAAAATTATGGCTCTTGGAAGAACGATAGGAAAAAACAAAAATAAAAAAACAATAAATTCAGCAGTTTCGGGAAGGGGTTAAACATTTGGCTAAAAATGTATCACATAATTTAAAAAGTCTTCACTTGAATGCATTAATAACTAGAGTGAAGTGCTAAATTGTACTTTTCATTGCCGCTGTGATAACATTATGATGTATACCATATCAAAAGCCTTGTGTAACTCTAGGAACCGCTAAGAATGATTTCATGTTAAGGCATGATGTGCATTTTGCATGTAAAGTCATTTCCAAAACCACTCATCAGTTCTAAATCCTTGCCAACTTAAATAGCCATGAAGATGAAGGACTTTCATAAGAACTACAATGTCAGCTGTAAAAGATTTGAGCTGAAAAGTGCCACCTGTGTTTTCTTTGTAATTTTTTTACTTTTAATGGTGAAGAGTAAGTATGGCTACATACTTCTTTGTGCTACTGCTCAGAGTCTCCGGATCCGTCTTATTCTATAGAGACTGAATTGCCTGGGTAAAGTCTGAACTGTCTGTTAATTTAATTCAACACCAATATAACACTTATATCCCTGGACACTGAACAACATATGCTCTTATACATTAGATCAGGGACTATAGATAGAGACCTAACTTTTCTAGTGCAGCCTCCAATCGTCTTCTTCCCGCCCTGCTTCAGTTGATTGGCAGGTCTGTCAAATGTAATTACATAGCGAGAGACTTTCCAATTAAAGAGGTTGTCCGACCCAAAATGCAAAAAAAAAATTTAACCTAATCTGCGCTGTATTCTAATCAGGGCTGCCACAAGGAATTTCGGGGCCCCACACTGACAAAATTTTTGGGTCCTCTTGAGGCTCTGCCCAGGCTCCACCCCAGCTCCACCTCCATCGTCCCACAGCCCACTGTTGGAAAAACTCAACTTCTCCACCAGGTCCTCACCAATCAGATATTAACAGTTCCCATCTAACACCAGATCACCATCATAACCAGCAGCTTTTGTTCTGGCCAAAATTATTTTTAAGCTGCCACCATGACACGGGAGACTCTTTTGGCTGGGCCCTACTCTAAACTATTAAAAATTAATATATTTTATGTATTTTTCTTTAAGGGAATGAGTCACATACATTTTTTTTAAATGACCATTAATACCATATAGAAGGGACAAATATCGTCACACCATGACTAGACCACATATTACCACTACATAGTGACTAAATAATACCACATACAAGGAAAAAATACCGCCACACCATGACCAGACCACATATTACCACCACATAGTGACTAAATAATACCACATACAAGGAAAAAATACCGCCACACCATGAGCAGACCACATATTACCACCTCATAGTGACTAAATAATACCACATACAAGGAACAAATACCGCCACACCATGACCAGATCACATATTACCACCACATGACTGAATACTACAATACTGATTATTAATCAAAAAAACCCACAATACTAAGTGCCATGGCACACAGGAACTTTGTATTTACTGTCAGTGTACAGGTAATACAGCAATCACTGGTGACATACACAGAAGCTCTATATATAGTGTCAGTGTACAGGTAACACAGTGATCACCAGGACATTATACACAGGAGCTCTATATATAGTGTCAGTATACAGGTAATATAGTGATCACCGGTGATATTATACACAGGAGCTCTGTATATAGTGTCAGTGTACAGGTAATATAGTGATCACCAGTGATATTATACACAGGAGCTCTGTATACAGTGTCAGTGTACAGGTAATACATTGATCACCAGTGTTATTATACACAGGAGCTCTATATATAGTGTCAGTGTACAGGTAATATAGTGATCACTGGTGATATTATACACAGGAGCTCTGTATATAGTGTCAGTGTACAGGTAATACAGTGATCACCGGTGATATTATACACAGAAGTTCTGCATATAGTGTCAGTGTACAAGTGATACAATGATTACCAGTGACATTATACACAGGAGCTCTGTATATAGTGTCAGTGTACAGGTAATACAGACATTACCAGTGATATTATATACAGGACCTCTGTGTTGTGAACATATTGGAGACAATTTCTGAGTGGAGGCTCCCTCTGGTGGTTGCTGTCGGTACTGGAGCTGTATCGAATGACTGGGCCTCCTCAGCTGGCAGCGATACCTGGCAATCAGGAGTCACTGACTGGACTGATATAAGGGAGCTGCCTTCCCATGATCCTCGCCGGTGATCAATTGTTGTTTCCTGGTTCATTTGGAAGTCTGCTGGTGTCTTGCCTGCGTCTGCTACTTTCAGATAAAACATTCTCTGCTTATTTCTATTGTGTTTGCTATTTCCATTTTTGTCTGCACCTTTGTGGAGGTTACCCGGGTCCCCTCCTGGGACCTGTGCTTCTCTCTGTTTTCTGTAGCAACTGTTATTTGTTCAATTGCTCTTTCCCTGCTTTTTGAGTGGCTACGGGTTAGCCTTGTTCACTCTGAGATCTGATTTAGTGGGTGGCGAGATCGTGTGATATCAGCATTTTTGTAATCAAGAGTGTTGGAAGTTTTGATAGGGTTTTGCTGGGTTGCAGATAGAATTCTGTTCTTTCCTGTCCTATTTAGTCAGTGTTTGGCCCCTGCGTTTGCTCACTCTATTTTCTGTCTGCGTTTGTGTTTCATCTTGTCTAACCGCCATTATATGTTTGGGGGCTGCCTATTCCTTTGGGGCTCTACTCCTGGGCAGTTCGCTTTCCTGTTTCTGTCTTTAGGTGTAGCTAGCACTCCGGCTGTGTGGCGGATCACCATAGGTACGCTCCACGGCTGCTTCTAGTTGTGCGGTTAGTTTAGGGATCTGCAACCCATAAGTTCCCAACCTCTCAGGTGTTCGGCTGCCTTGCTGTTTTGCTCCTGTCCTCCTCAGTTACCAAATCATAACAGAATCACCGGCCTTACTGAAAATTCTATGGTACTCAACAAAAGGGAAAAATAGTAAAAAAAAAAAAAAGTTGTCAGAGTTGTCAGAAAAAAAAGAGTTGTCCGAATTTTTTTTATTTTTTTTATATATATACATTTTTCCCTCTTTTTCTCTGGGGACTGAGGAGGAATTTTTTCTTCAATGGAAATCAAGCAATTGTCCAAGCGTGTGGAGCAGCTTGCTGCTGAAGTTCGGAGTATGGCAATCTATCTCACTTGGATGCCTGTTGTAGAGCCTAAGATTCCTACTCCAGAGTTGTTTTTTGGGGATCGCTCTAAATTTTTGAATTTTAAAAATAACTGTAAGTTGTTTTTTGCCTTAAGGCCTAAGTCCTCGGGGAACGCTGCACAGCAGGTTCAAATTGTCATCTCCCTGTTGCGCGGCGAAATTCAGAAATTCCAAAAGTGGGCAGTCCTTACTAAATGGAATGACTATGCCCTGGCAGCTCTTTTTCGGAAGAGTCTGGCAGAGACTGTAAAGGACGTTATGGTGGGATTTCCTGTCCCCTTTGGGCTCAATGACTCTATGGCATTGGCTATTCAAATTGACAGACGTCTGCATGAGCGTAGAAATATGCGAGAGGTGGTGACGCCTTGCAAGCCAGCCGCTGAGCCCATGCAGTGTGATGAAGTGGCTTCTGGGGCTCAGCGTCAGGAGTTTCGCAAGCGTAATAAGTTGTGCGTCTACTGTTGAGACGCTTCTCATGCTATTTCCATCTGCCCAAGTGGGGAAGACGTTTTGCGCGCTCAGTTGTTTTGGATGGTGTTCAGACTAGGTTTCTTTTGACTGTTACCTTGATTTGCTCCATGTCCACATTTTCGGCTCAGGCTTTTGTTGATTCTGGAGCAGCTCTAAACCTCATGGATTTTGATTTTGCCAAACATTGTGTTATGATCTGCTACAAGCACTAAGGAAAGGTGGGAATTCTGTCCCTACAATAGGACTGAGCTGGATCCCTACGATGTAACGGGGAACCTGATCCTGCGACCAGACCCGCTAAAGTCCTCAGCTACTCTGAACGAAGACCTATAGTTGCGAGGAAGGAATCCCTACAAGATCTAAGGACTGGGTGAAAAGGTGGACACCTCCTAACAGAAAGTGTAGCAGGGAATATAAAACAGAAAACAAATACTAAGAGATCCTAAGATCAAGCAAAACTGACAGAGTAAGGCACCTAAGCACCTGGCTAGCTTAAGAGTAGATAATACAATGAAGTCCAGCAAAGCCAGAAGGGAGGAGCCAGACTAAATAGGGGAAAAAGGTCATGTGACCAGCAAACTGAAACAAAATCTAACAAGAGGGTTCTAACAGTACCCTCCCTTCTAAGAGGATCCTCCGGATCCCCTAGGACTTAGGCTTATCCGGAAACCTCTTGTGAAACGCTCTGACAAGTCTAGACGCAGAAACATCATCCGCCCTCACCCATGAGTTATCCTCGGGTCCATAACCCTTCCAAGCGACGAGGTACTGCAAACTCCCTCTATACCGTCTAGAATTTAGGATGCGGGAAATCTCATATTGCCCGTCCTCCACCACCAGGGGAACAGTGGCCGAGACGTCTCCATCTGACACCTCAGCTTTTTTCAAGAGAGAAACATGAAACACCGGATTAATCTTCCAGGAGGTAGGAAGCTCCAACTTAACAGCAGATTGGTTAATAACCTGAAGCACCTTAAAGGGCCCTACAAACTTGGGACCCAATTTCTTAGACGGAATCCTCAAGCGCAGATTCTTAGAGGACAACCAAACCATGTCACCAATAGCAAACAAAACCTCTTGTCGTTTTCTATCAAAATACACTTTGGATCTTTTATTAGCCTCCTGAAGATTACCACGTACATCAGTCCAAACTCTCTCCAAAACACCAGAAAAATTCTCCTCTTCAGGTACAGCCGATCCCAACTTGGAAAATGACCCAAAAGACGGATGTCTCCCAGTACAACAAAAAAAAGGCGAACAACCAGCAGAAGCGGATGTATGATTGTTAAGAGCAAACTCAGCAAGTGGCAGAAACTCAGACCACCCCTCTTGATTATCAGTCACAAAACAACGCAAGAACTGCTCAACATCCTGGTTTTTCCTTTCTGTCTGGCCATTAGACTCAGGATGATATCCGGATGAAAACGACAAATGAACTCCCAACCTGTCACAAAAAGCGCGCCAAAAACGAGCCACAAACTGAGGTCCCCTATCAGAAACAATGTCAGTAGGAACACCATGTAGTCTGACTATTTCCTTGACAAAGGCCTTAGCGAGAGTCTTAGCGCAGGGCAATTTGATGAAATGAACCAAGTGACACATCTTGCTAAAACGGTCCACGACCACCCAGATGACAGTGAAACCCTCAGAGGGGGGAAGGTCAGTAATAAAGTCCATAGCCAAATGTGTCCAAGGTGCACTAGGGACCTCCAGAGGGCAAAGCAACCCCGCAGCAGGAGTATGAGAAGACTTAGATCTAGCACACACCGTGCATTGACGCACCCACTTAATGACTTCCTTCTGCCATCCTGGCCACCAAAAACTGCGACCCACAAGTCTCTTGGTCTCAGAGATTCCAGGATGACCTGCCAACCGAGAGTCATGACATTCAACAAACAAATCTCTCCTCAGGGTACCAGGCACAAACAACCTCCCATGCGGCGTGTTAGATGGGGCATTCTCCTGTGCTTTAAGAATCTCATCTTCCAACACGGAGTCCAAAACAGCAATAACAACCCCCTCTTGCAAGATGTTTTCCTCCTCCTCCTCAGTACCCACCATAGGAGAAAAGCTGCAAGACAAAGCATTAGCTTTAACATTTTTAGTACCTGGGATGTAAGTAACGGTAAAATTAAACCGTGAGAAAAACAGTGCCCACCTAGCCTGACGGGCATTCAAGCGTTTGGCAGCATCAAGGTAGATCAGATTTTTATGATCGGTGAAGACTTGAACGGGAAATTCCGCTCCCTCCAAAAAATGACGCCAGTGTTCAAATGCGAGTTTAATTGCCAACAATTCCCGATTACCGATATCATAATTTAGTTCAGACTCAGAAAATTTCTTTGAAAAAAAAGCACAGGGATGTACTCCATCCGTCTTTGCCTGAGACAACACCGCGCCGACCCCCACAGAAGAAGCATCAACCTCAACCAAAAATGGTTTAGTCACATCAGGCTGCGTAAGGATGGGAGCAGAGCTGAACCTCTCCTTTAGCAACACAAAAGCCTCAATGGCCTCAGTAGTCCAATGAACCGCATCAGCACCTTTCCTGGTGAGATCGGTCAGAGGTTTGGCAATCACAGAAAATTTTTTTAAGAATTTTCTATAATAATTGGCGAACCCCAAAAACCTCTGTATTGATTTCACACCAATAGGTCTAGGCCAATCCTGCACAGCTTGCACTTTCACCGGGTCCATCTCAAAACCTTCACTGGAGACAATGTAGCCCAAAAAACTAAGTCTCTGTACAGCGAACTCACATTTTTCTAGTTTGGCAAAAAGTGAATTATCACTCAGTAACTGTAATACTTCACGCACACTCCTCCAATGAGACTCCAAATCCGGTGAATAAATCAAAATGTCATCCAAATACACAACCACACTTCTGCCGATCAAAGGTCTAAGGATGTCATTAATAAGATTCTGAAATAATGCCGGAGCACTGGAAAGTCCAAAGGGCATGACCAGATTCTCAAAATGACCCAGTGGAGTGTTAAACGCAGTCTTCCATTCATCCCCCTCCTTCATGCGCAACAAATTGTATGCCCCTCGAAGATCAATTTTCGAGAACCACTTGGCCCCCACTAACTGATTAAACAAATCAGGAATCAATGGCAGTGGGTAAGGATTGCGTGCAGTAATCTTATTAATTTCACGAAAGTCTAGACAAGGCCGTAAACCGCCGTCCTTTTTTTTAACAAAAAAAAATCCAACCGCCACAGGAGATTTGGAAGGCCTAATGTGACCAGTGGCCAAGCTTGTCTGTATGTATTCCTCCAAAGCCTTTCTCTCAGGAATAAGGGTATGCCACACTAAACATCACTATTTAGCTATCCCGTTAGCGATGTTGTTGTGTGCGGCATCTACCAGCGACGTGGCCCCTGCTGAGATCCTGCTGTGATCTCGCTCGTCGCTGACATCGTTCCGGACCCTATTTTATCGTCGGCGCCCCCGCTGGTAAGTATATATCGCTGAGTGTGGCACCTTTTCTCAGCGATTTAGCGGTACTTTTGTACCGCTAAAGTCGTTAAGGAGATCGCTAACCGCGATAGCGTCCTTAACAACATCGCTAAGTTAAGCCGCTATCAGCGATATAGAAACAATCCCGCTAGCGATCGCATTAGTATGCGTCGTTATCGTGATCGCTAGCGGGATTGTTTAATGTGGCAGTACCTATAGTCAAATTAAATAAACGACTTTTAGGAAGAGTCGCTCCAGGGACAAATTCAATTGCACAATCATAATCTCTATGAGGAGGCAATACCTGCGATTCCTTATCAGAAAAAACTTTCCAAAAATCCTGAATAGGTACAGATAACTCTCCCTTAACTACAGCAGCAATACGCCCGTTACAACACTTGTCATAACACTTAGGACTCCAGGACTTAATTTCATTGGTAGACCAATCCAGTACCGGATTGTGCAATTTTAACCAGGGTAACCCCAAAATCACCGGTGAGGGCAAATTATTCAAAACTACCAAATCCAAATTCTCTTGATGAACACCATTAATAGTAAGAGGAAATTCACAGATATGGTGAGTAACATTTTTCAAGTGAGAACCATCCACAGACACCACATTAATAGGAGAAGATAGAAGTTTGGGTTTTAATTTTAGTTTTTCCAAAAATTTCCCATCAATCACATTGAGAGTTGAACCACAATCCACAAATACCCAAAACTCCATTAATTCCTCCTCAACAGCAGTGGTAGCAGAAAGAAAGACACCTTTATTGTTTAAACAAGCTATGCGGGCAAAACTGACCTCATTATTTTTTCTCTCTTTATTCATTCGAAGCGCACAGTTCTTAATGAAATGCTCAGATTTACCACAGTAGAAACACAAATCTTGAGCAAATCTGCGTTCTTTTTCTCGAGAGTGAGGTGTCATTGCTCCAATTTCCATCGGCTCTGCAATGTCAGTACATTCCTTCTCCAAACTTGGAGCTGACAAGGCAGATTTACTCTCATTAACCCTTGCACGCAGTCTCCTATCCACCCGTATGGCTAATTGCATAGCCTCTTGCAAGTTACCAGGTATGGGATAAGCAATCAGCAAATCTTTAACCCTTTCACTTAACCCTGCAAGAAATAAACTTTTCAAAGCTGAATCGTTCCAGCCCACCTGAGCGGACCACCTTCGGAAGTGAGTACAATATTTTTCCACATTACCTGATCCCTGTCTCAAACGTCTCAATTCTGTCTCAGCTGATGAAACACGATCCGGATCGTCATACAATAACCCCAAAGCAGAAAAAAAACTATCCACTGATCTAAAGCATGGATCACTAGGCTGCAGAGAAAAGGCCCGGTCCTGAGGTTCTTTGCGCAAAAGTGACATTATGAACCCTATGCGCTGTGATTCATCACCAGAGGATCTGGGTCTCAAACGGAAATACAACAAGCAAGCATTTTTAAAAGAAAAAAATCTTGTTGTTCACCAAAAAATAAATCAGGCAAACGTACCTTTGGCTCCACGAAATCAGCTCCAGAACAACTACTCACGTGTTGCTGGATTTCAGCCACCTCCAGAGAGAGTCGCTGCAGGCGTTGAGCCAAATCCTGAACCGACACCATAATAGAAACTGAAAATCTTTCCTTAGAGATTTTTTTTTTTCTTTGGGCTGGACTTACTGTTATGATCTGCTACAAGCACTAAGGAAAGGTGGGAATTCTGTCCCTACAATAGGACTGAGCTGGATCCCTACGATGTAACGGGGAACCTGATCCTGCGACCAGACCCGCTAAAGTCCTCAGCTACTCTGAACGAAGACGTATAGTTGCGAGGAAGGAATCCCTACAAGATCTAAGGACTGGGTGAAAAGGTGGACACCTCCTAACAGAAAGTGTAGCAGGGAATATAAAACAGAAAACAAATACTAAGAGATCCTAAGATCAAGCAAAACTGACAGAGTAAGGCACCTAAGCACCTGGCTAGCTTAAGAGTAGATAATACAATGAAGTCCAGCAAAGCCAGAAGGGCGGAGCCAGACTAAATAGGGAAAAAAGGTCATGTGACCAGCAAACTGAAACAAAATCTAACAAGAGGGTTCTAACACATTGTGGTTTTCCCATGATACCCCTGCGGAAGTCTATTCCTTTGCTGGGTATTGATTCTACCCCTTTGGCAGAGAATAAACCCCAGTTTTCGACCCAGGTGATAATGCGGGTTGACCCGGACCACCAAGAGAATTGTTCGTAGTGACACTCCTGTTTTTTCTACCTCTCCCCAGTCGGAAGATGTCCCCGACTATTTGGCTGATTTTTCTGATGTATTTAGTGAGAGTAAATCTGCGTCCTTGCCTCCACATAGGAGTTATGATTGTGTGATTGAGTTGGTACCCGGTTGTAAATTTCCCAAGGGTCAACTCTTCAATTTATCTGTACCCGAGCATGATGCTATGCGATCTTATATCAAAGAGTCATTGGAGAAGGGGTATATTAGACCATCATCTTCACCTTTAGGTGCCAGCTTTTTCTTTGTGGCCAAGAAGGATGGCTCATTGAGGCCATGTATTAACTATCGTCTCCTTAATAACATCACTGTTAAATATCAATATCTGTTACCCCTGATTTCCAATTCATTCACTAGAGTGAAAGGTGCTAGTTGGTTTACCAAGCTTGACCTTAGGGGGGCATATAATTGAGCCACCCGCCAGGGCAGTGCGGTACTCGGCACTGAGCCCGTTCACTTCTATGGGGGATGTCACGGCAGCTGCAGCTCGGTCCGTGGCCCTGGGGCTCACCTTTTAATGTGGGATATTTACAGGTGAATTGAATATTGGTATGGGGATTCGTGACGCCCCCTGTGGTGCCTGGTCAGGGTGGCCAGCGCTGCTGTATAGGTCCGCTGAAGGGATGGTATTGGGCAGAAAGGTGTTAAGCCTTCCACAGGTAAGGCTGGGTTCCTTCAGGGTAGATAGAGTGTGTAGGGGTGCCAGGCGGAGGAGAATCCGACAGTAGAAGTAATAAGATGGACACACACACAAAAGTCTCTTTCTGTACCTTTACTGATGGAATTGCAGGCACATCCCGGGATACTGGCAGGGTGAAGGATGCACGTCCAGTTCTTTCCACTGAGTAGGTGTAGGGCCTCCTTACTTCTATAATGTAAGTCTCTGACGTATGTGAAACTAGGTCTGAGTCTGTCTCCAACTCTACGCCCGGCTGACCTTGTGGTAGGGCCTTGTCTTGGAAAAACACAGTCTCTAATGGCGGATCCTGCCAGACTCCTGTCTTCCTGACCCAGTTACGTATCAACACTTATGGGCCCCTGCGACTTGTAGTCCCGCAGGGTCTCTGGTATTTCCTACTGGTCGTGAAGAATCCAGCAAGCTCGGACCCGGTGTCCGGTTAATCAGAGTAGAGGTAAGCTATCAATGCTATTTCCACCTCTGTCACTCTCTTATCCACTCGCCTTTTGTCCTACTCAACCCTCCCTTAAGCACACTCTGGCAGTAGGTGGCTGCTTCCTCTCTTTCTTCACCGCTCTCAAAGCGTCGGCACGCTTGCTCACTAAACTGCACTCGGTTGACTCAGTTCTGACTAGGCTGGAGTGGCTTTCTTTCCACTTGTACTAGCCTCCACACGTTTGAACTAACCTTGGAGCTGCAGATTTCAGGTTCTTTCAACAACAGCTGTTCTCTCTCTCTCTCTTACTTCCAAGCTCAGCCTGGAGCTGCTATCAGACTTCTCCATCTGTCCTGCACCTGGCTTTGCAGACTAACTGATCTGTGCTTGCTCCTAGAGCTAACTCTCTACTCGCTTCTTTCCAAGAGAACTAACAACTCTCCTCTCGTTCTGCTCTAAAAACTTCTGAGAACTTATCTACTCTCCACGTAGACTCAGACTAGACTAACCACTCTCAGTGTCTTCACCATCCTTATATACACTGAAAAGGCTCCCTCTGGTGGCTCTAGGGATTGGTGAAGATGTGTGTATGCATATTGGGTCCTCTAGTGGTCATTACCTTCGGTGCATCCCTTTGGGAAATGAGATTCCAAGCGCAGCTGGGCTCTACATAATCTTATACGCATTAAGCATGGTGATGAATAAAAGACGGCGTTTAATACTCCTGAGGGGCATTTTGAGTACCTAGTGATGCCTTTTGGGCTCACTAATGCCCCTTCTGTCTTCCAATCTTTCATGAACGATATTTTCCGGGATTTTGTAGGCAAGTTTTTGATCGTTTATTTGGACGATATTTTGATTTTTTCCAATGATTGGGATTCTCATGTGGTACATGTTCGGATGGTATTCCAGATTTTGAGAGAAAATGCTTTGTATGTTAAGGGATCAAAATGTCTCTTTGGTGTACAGAAGGTTTCGTTTTTGGGATTCATTTTGTCTCCGTCTGCTATTGAAAAGGTCAAGGTTCAGGCCATTTATGATTGGGTTCAGCCCACTTCCTTGAAGGCTCTTCAGAAATTTTTAGGTTTTGCTAATTTTTACAGTAAATTCATAAGTAATTTTTCTGGTATTGTGAACCCACTGACGGATTTGACCAAAAAGGGCTCTGATGTGGTGAATTGGTCTCCAGAGGCAATTTCGGCGTTTCAGGAGCTTACGCAGAGATTCACTCCTGCTCCTGTTCTACGGCAACCTAATGTTTCTCTCCCATTTCAGGTGGAGATAGATGCTTCTGAGATTGGTGCAGGAGCCATTTGTCCCAAGGGGATCCTGTAACCTCTAAGATTAACCCTTGTGCCTTCTTCTCTCGAAAATTTTCCCCAGCTGAACGTAATTATGATGTGGGGAATCGGGAATTATTGGCTATGAAGTGGGCGTTTGAAGAGTGGAGACATTGGTTGAAGGGAGCCAAACATCAAATTGTGGTCCTCACTGACCACAAGAACTTGATCCATCTCAAATCAGCCAAGCGATTAAATCCTAGACAGGCTAGGTGGGCCTTGTTTTTCACGCGTTTTAATTTTGTGGTCTCCTTTCCTCCGGGCACTAAGAATGTTAAAACGGATGCCCTCTCTAGAAGTTTCCTTGCGGATTTTCTTGATGCGACTGAGCCTACTGCCATTTTGAAGGAGGGTGTGGTTCTTTCCGCTATCTCACCTAATTTGAGGCTTGCCCTGAAGGAATTTCAGTGGGATAAACCTGAACGGTGCCCTATGGGGAAATTATATGTTCCCGACCAATGGAGGAGGAAAGTAATGTCTGAAATTCTTTGCTCCGCATTGGCTGGTCATCCCGGTATTTTTGGTACCAGAGATTTGGTGAGTCGGTCTTTTTGGTGGTCTACTTTGTCTTGTGATGTCAGGAATTTTGTGCAGTCCTGTGGGACTTTTTCTTGGTTTAAACCCTGTTCTTGCTCTAGTGGATTGTTAGCGCCACTGGCAGTGCCTTGGAGGCCGTGGACCCATATCTCAATGGATTTTATATCCGACCTCTCTGTCTCTCAGAGAATGACTGTTATTTTCCAAGATGGTCAATCTTGTACGACTGCCAAAGTTGCCATCCTCTTCCGAGTTGGTGCCCTTGTTTTTTCAGCAGGTGGTTCGTTTCCACGGCATTCCGGAGAACATTGTATCTGACAGAGGAGTCCAGTTTGTTTCCAGATCTTGGAGAGCCTTTTGTTCTAAACTGGGAGTTCAGTTGTCCTTCTCCTCTTCGTTTCACCCTCAGACCAATGGGCAGACTGAGAGAACAAACCAGACTTTGGAAACTTATTTGAGATGTTTTGTGTCTGCTGATCAGGATGACTGGGTCTCTTTTTTGCCCTTGGCTGAATTTGCTCTAAATAATAGGGATAGTTCTGTCACTTTAATGTCCCCTTTTTTCTGCAACTTCGGGTTTCATCCTCGATTTTCTTCAGGGCAGGTGGAGGCTTCTGCCTGTCCAGGTGTTGATTCCATGGTAGAGAGAATGCAGCAGATTTGGAATCAAGGATAACAGGAGAAAAACAAGAGAGCAACTAGGTGAATAGAGTAGAAAACACATTTATTGAACAATCCATATTAGTAAAAAATCACAGAATAAATATATCTCAGAGTCAAAGCAGGACAGACCAAAAGATACCACAGGGAAACTGCAATGCTCATGCATGCATGATAGAACATATACATCATAGAAGCATATTAAAGTGCTAGTGCCCAATTATTGCATGCATATGGGAGAGTCGCTGATGGATAGGTCCACTAGATCAGTCAAAGTAAGAGTATCCATGTAAATTTAGGACCAAAAACACCAAAGAACTCACCAAAAAGTGAAGAGCGCTGCAGATATCCCTGGGCCGGGTGGAATGAGCCCCAACGCACGTTTCGTGTGCTAAAAGCACCGCTTTTTCAAGGGGAGTGTCTCCAAAGTGACTAGAAGGACCTTTTAACAGTATGTGATCAAGTCACATGGTGTTGGCAAAGCCAATTGTGGTGCTGGAAGCGGCGCATGCGCATTGCTCCTCACAGGTCCTGGAAGAGCGAGGACGTCAAGATCCAAAGCACACGCGCAGGGAAAATCCCATGTACGCGTGCTGGATCAAAAAGACGCCCCTCGCATCACAGGAACAAGGGCGCAACAGTGCGCACGTGCACACACCGCTGCGCCACCAATGAAATGAAAAGTATATATAAACAGCAAGCATCATAGACGCCGCACGTATCCCAAAAGTAGCACCACAAACAAACATCATATACCCCGCACATATCCCAAAACTACCACCGCAGTCACAGTTACAAAAGTAAGTAAACTTATCAATACAGGTGATAATTACAATAATAGAGTCATTCAATAAAGAAGGCATCAATAATTAAATAGAATGCGGATCTTGAGCGAGGTGAGGTGCGCCAGGTATTGTGTATAATGAAGAGTCCCAGATGGATAAATGGCAGTTGGCCAATATAAATATGAGTCCTGAAGAAGTATAATCTGGACTGTAGATAAAGGTCCCAATAAGTAAAGAGAATCGAACAAAAAAAATAATTATAAAGCAAACTTAATAAACCTAAAAATCAATATAGTTGTTAACCCGGAGGGTGAACATATAGGGAAACACGGGAAGAAAAAGGGGAATTAAAACAACAAAGAAACAAAACAGAGCTGCAAGACAATAGGTGGGTACAGATAAACTGATGCCAGGGACACCCAATGTCAGAGATCATTGCAATGAAGAAAATGAAAGGGACTCATTAAGACGCAAAGTGGTCATAGTAACTAATGTGACTATCCACTTGGCCTCAACCTGTGCCAAGATCTTTTTATAATCCCCCCTCTCACACCTAGATGGATGCAATCTATCCTTCTTACCATGAAACTCGAAGGTTCACATCACTTGAATCTGAAATTGAGGAAGTACAAGTTAAACGCTGCAAGGAGATGAGTGGTGATGAATTTAAAAAATTCAATGAAGAGATGGACATACTCTCCCATAAATGGGCACAAGAAATACAATCCATTAAGTCAAAAAAATTCAAAAGGGATGTGGAAGACAAAAACAATTTACGTATGTTCAGATGGCAGAATTTAAATTATCTGTCTCGATCTCACTATAGAGGTTCTTCATTTTCGAGATCAAGGTCCACATCCAGGAGGTCTAATACATCTGAGGATGTTCATGTACCCCCTAGAACACCTTCATCTTCTGGTACCAATGGAGCTACTGGCACAACCAGGCGCATTGTCACGAGACAGGCCGCCAAGACTAAATCTAATGTGTCGGCCTCCACCCAGTCCCAGGGAGGGTTGCAGGTATTGAACTTGTCCACCCATACTCTTACTGACGTGCAATTGAGTGTCCTTTTTAAGTGTTTATCGTTTTCTCCGACTAACTCATTCCATTATTTAACAGCTCTGAAGGACCTGCATCTCTTCTCTCGTAAACTACTCCTTAGGACACTTCACAGCAAGAAGACCTGTGTTTCCCTATATGTTCCACCTCCGGGTTAGCAATTATATTGATTTTTAGGTTTATTAAGTTTGTTTTATAATTATTTTTTTCGTTCGATTCCTTTTACTTAGTGGGACCTTTATCTACAGTCCAGATTATACTTCTTCAGGACTCATATTTATATTGGCCAACTGCCATTTATCCATCTGGGACTCTTCATTATACACAATACCTGGCGCACCTCTCCTCGCTCAAGATCCGCAATCTATTTAATTATTGATGCCTTCTTTATTGAATGACTCTATTATTGTAATTATCACCTGTATTGATAAGTTTACTTACTTTTGTAACTGTGACTGCGGTGGTAGTTTTGGGATATGTGCGGGGTATATGATGTTTGTTTGTGGTGCTACTTTTGGGATATGTGCGGCGTCTATGATGCTTGCTGTTTATATATACTTTTCATTTCATTGGTGGCGCAGCGGTGTGGGCGCGTGCGCGCTGTTGCGCCCTTGTTCCTGTGATGCGAGGGGCGTCTTTTTGATCCAGCACGCGTACATGGGATTTTCCCTGCGCGTGTGCTTTGGATCTTGACGTCCTCGCTCTTCCAGGACCTGTGAGGAGCAATGCGCATGCGCCGCTTCCAGCACCACAATTGGCTTTGCCAACACCATGTGACTTGATCACATACTGTTAAAAGGTCCTTCTAGTCACTTTGGAGACACTCCCCTTGAAAAAGCGGTGCTTTTAGCACACGAAACGTGCGTTGGGGCTCATTCCACCCGGCCCAGGGATATCTGCAGCGCTCTTCACTTTTTGGTGAGTTCTTTGGTGTTTTTGGTCCTAAATTTACATGGATACTCTTACTTTGACTGATCTAGTGGACCTATCCATCAGCGACTCTCCCATATGCATGCAATAATTGGGCACTAGCACTTTAATATGCTTCTATGATGTATATGTTCTATCATGCATGCATGAGCAATGCAGTTTCCCTGTGGTATTTTTTGTTCTGTCCTGCTTTGTCTCTGAGATATATTTATTCTGTGATTTTTTACTTAGGGTGAGTTTCCACCATCCGGAATGCTTCAGGAAATGCTGCGTGTTTGACGCTGTGCGTTGGCGCAGCGTCAAACACGCAGCGTCCAGATGTTACAGCATAGTGGAGGGGATTTCAAGAAATCCCGTCTCCACTATGCTGTAAAACACGCAGGCGGAAGACCTGCGTATCCGGACATGCGGCGCGTCTTTTTAGACCGCAGCAGGTCCTAGCCCGTCGCCGCAACGGAAATAACACAGGGCTATGCAGCCCTGCGTTCTTTTCGGATGTGTTACGGAGGTGTCCGGAACACATCCGGAAAGAGCGCGTGTCAAAAAGGGGGCGGGGCTTTGGGCGGTGCGGAATTTCCGCTCCGTCTAAAGCGCTGTGGTTCCGGACCGTGGAACCACAGCCTAATATGGATTGTTCAATAAACGTGTTTTCTACTCTATTCACCTAGTTGCTCTCTTGTTTTTCTCCTGTTATCCATGCTTTCACTGAGTGGGTGTTTTCCTTCTCTGCTTTTGGGATCATTGGTATCCCACTAATTGGCATTATGTTGTTTGCATATACAGATTTGGAATCAAGTAGTGGATAAGTTGTCTCTCTCTCAGGAGAGGGCCCAACGGTTTGCCAACCGGCATAGGACTGATGGTCCCCGGTATAAAGTAGGTGACATGGTTTGGTTGTCCTCAAAAAATATTCCTATGAAGGTTGCGTCTCAAAAATTTAAGCCAAGGTTCATTGGACCTTACAAGATTTTGGAAATCCTTAATCCCGTTTCTTTCCGTTTGGCTCTTCCTGGAACGTTTTAGATTCACAACGTTTTTCATAAATCTTTGTTGAAAAGGTTTGTTGAACCAGTGGTTCCTATGGCTGCTCCCCCTGATCCTGTATTGGTTGAGGGCAATCTGGAGTATGAAGTAGAGAAGGTATTAGATTCTCGTCTGGCTAGACGGAGACTCCAGTACTTGGTCAAGTGGAAAGGTTATGGTGAGGAGGATAATTCTTGGGTGTTTGCTTCTGACATTCATGCCGAGAGATTGGTTCGCGCCTTTCACCGAGCCCATCCTGATCGGCCTGGTGGCTCAGGTGAGGGTTCTGTGACCCCTCCTCAAGGGGGGTACTGTTGTGAATACTTTTAATCTGACTTCTAAGTCTGGGCTCCCTCTGGTGGTTACTGCTGGTAATGAAGCTGCTCTGACTAACAGAAGTCTTTCACCTGACGGGGATAATTGGCAATCAGGTGTTTCTGACTGGGAGATATAAGTGAGCAGCCTTCCCATAATGCTTGCTGGTGATTTGTTTCTTCCTAGCCTCTTGGAAGTCTGCCTCTCCTGCTGTGTCCTGCATCTTTCAGATAAGTTATTTCGCTGTTTAAATCCATGGCTGTTGTTTACATTTTGCTTTTCTCTGTTTTCTGCCTTGCTGGAATTAGTTCAGCGGGACTCCCTGCGGGGACCGGTGCTGGACTCTGTGTTCATTTACCACAGCCTGCTTCAGTCTTTTCTGTGGTTTTAGTTCCCTGTTGTTTCAGTATCTGTTGTTTTGCTTCCAGTAACACCAGAGTTCTGATTTAGCGGGGACGAGGTCGTGTGACCTCAGGATTTTTGCATATCAGATGTGTTGGAGTTTTTCTTAGAGTTTTTGCTGTATTGCAGACAGTATCCTTTCCTGTCCTGTTCTGTCTAGACAGCCTGGGCCCCTGCGTTTGCTTACACTGTTTTCTGTCTGTGTTTGTGCCTCATCTGCCTCACCATCAATACATGTTTGGGGGCTATCTATTCATTTGGGGTTCTACTCCGGGGCAGTTAGCTTTCCCCTTTCTCTCTTTAGGCTTAGTTAACTCTTTGACTGTGTCGAGGCGTCTAGGTCATCGTAGGTACGTCCCACAACTAATTCTAGTTGTGTTGTCAGTTTAGGGGACTGCAATCCGCTAAGTTACCAAACATCTCTGGTGTCTGGTTGCCTAGTCTATTTTTCCTTTTGTCCTCCTCGGTTACCGAATCATAACACCTTACCCCCCATTTAATCATATGCAGCCCCACTCCCCCCACTTCATCATGTGCAGTCCCCCTTACCCCAATTTCATCATGTGCAGCCCCACTCCCCCCACTTCATCATGTGCAGTCCCCTTCCCCCAACTTCATCATGTGCAGTCCCTCTTACCCCCACTTCATCATGTGCAGTCCCCCTTATCCCCACTTCATCATGTGCATCCCCACTCCCCCCAATTCATCATGTGCAGTCCCCCTTACACTCCCCACTTCATCACATGTTAGGGCAGGTTAGGATAGGATATGGGTTGAACTAGATGGACTTAAAGTCTTCCTTCAACCTTAATAACTATGTTACTATGTTACTTGCAGTTACCCTCACCCCCTCACCCATTGAATTCATTTTATAAAGAAAACAAAACCGTTTCACATACTTACCTCACAGTCGCTCCCCAGCAGTGCAGCTCTGCTTCCAGCGTCCGGTACATGTCGGTGCATACGCGATGACGTCATCATGTACGCGCTGTCACCTGACCGGAAGTACAGAGAACACGGAGGAAGCGGGAGCTGCGCAGCCATCAAGGTTAGACGGCCGTGCACAGCTCAGATAAAGCTGTTGTGTGCGCCACAGGCATACAGCGCACAGCACTTGGGGACCGATGACACACAGCACCGATGAGTAGGAGCACAAGAGCAGGGCCCCGGACCTGCGGTTCCCCTTCTGTACTGCTGCTCACCGTGCCCCATACAGCAGTAAGGCAGTAATACCCTGATGGTGGTCCTGATTGTAATATACTGTAATAAGAAGCAGTGATATCTCTGAAGAGCCCTTGCAGGATGTTCCATCAAGGAGGAGAGACTGCAATCTGATGGCAATGCGAAATCAAGCAGAACCAAATTGTGCTGGAAGATTTGCAGGGGAAGCAACTTCATGTGCTGGACCTGATCAGGAGATCCACAGGAAGTACTTCTTTGAAATAAAAGCCCTGTGCTCTAAATCGCAGCCAGATTTGGCACCAGGGAAGAGAGTGGAGCAGACGTGTTACCGAGGCGCCGCTGAGACCAGCGTGACAGGCTTCAGCTGGAAATCCACGCCACCACGGTGCGGCTCACCACTTGGCAAGGTGCAGATTCACCTTAGGAGAACTTCTACCTATGTTGGTCAGGACCTCCAAGACCGAACATCACCTGTCAAGAGTCGAGGCCTAGTCTTCTCCACCCCAAGCCTACGAGACTTACACCGATGATTAAACCGAGAAGATCCACAAGGAGACTGCAACAGGAGAGGCACACCTGCAATTGCGAAGGAACAATGCAAGTGAGCAGGGGCGTCACTTCCAGCTATAACCTATGGTACCAGAGTCAGGTAGGATTTAGGACAACTGGCTGGGAGGGGGCCGGTTGATGCGTGGAAGGCCCAACGCACTCTAATAAACTACGTCAAAGAGAGACTTGCAGCCTAGCAGGAAAACCTGGTGACCCCCGCTAGGGCCAGAGATGTAGAGGGAACTTATGTGGTGACTCCCACCACTGGACGTACCACCTTTGTGAAAAGAACATTAATGTTATATATGGAAAAACTTTGCTATTCCAAACTTATAGTTATTCATCTGAATGTTGATTTGCATTGTTAATAACACTAATTGTTTAGATTTACTTTAAAACACTGTGAAGTTAGTTCTGTATATAAATAGAACTATATCGATCCCTGACTGTTCCCGCCTTACGTTCTCTGTGTGTTGCATCCAGACACTTGCATTACAATACAACACGCCTATACATTTTGTTTTTTGTTTCTCACATCCCTGCACCCACTTTGCTCTACCAAACTTGACAGCTCTCTGTGCTTTATTATCTAAGCTGACAGCCACAGCTGGCATCACCTGGCCTCAGTGTCCAGCCCTGCCCTCTGCACACTCATTGGCTGTCAGTAATCAGCCCTTGTGCTGACCTCTGTCATCACTCCAGTATTGGAAATAACAGAGTAGTGTCCTGTGTGTCCTCATCTGTGGAAAGCAGCAAAGCACTGCACTTCACATCCCATCCACAGTGGTGATAGAGCGTCACGTGTCCACCACATCCCATCCACAGTGGTGACAGAGCTTCTCATGTCCACCACATCCCATCCACAATGGTGACAGAGCTTCTCATGTCCACCACATCACATCCACAGTGGTGATAGAGCTTCACATGTCCACCACATCACATCCACAATGGTGATAGAGCTTCTCATGTCCACCACATCACATCCACAATGGTGATAGAGCTTCTCATGTCCACCACATCACATCCACAGTGGTGATAGAGCTTCACATGTCCACCACATCAGATTCACAGTGGTGATAGAGCTTCACATGTCCACCACATCCCATTAATAGTGGTGATAGAGCTTCTCATGTCCCCACATCACATTCACAGGGTGTTGTAGTGAAAAAAAAGATTTCCCTTTTCGGCGCTTCCGGAGGACAAGGATAATTTGTAGTCACTACAAATTATCCTTGTCCTCCGGAAGCGCCGAGAAGATAAATCTTTTTTTTACTACAACATTCACATGCAAACCTTGCTCCAAGGCTGGTTTAGTTCCCGCAATTGTGCTGCAGATCGGAGGATTGCGAAGAGCAGATCCACTACATGGTTAATTTGGCTGAATATACAAGACATCCAAAGGGTGAGTGCAATAACCAAAATCATTCACGGCAGATGTAATTATACACCTACACTTAGATTCTGCACCCCTTGTCTCCGTTTTTATTTTCTCTGATTTCCTTGCACATTCACAGTGGTGATACAGCTTCTCATGTCTCCACACCACATCCATAGTTAGCCAAGAACCAAGTGGACTTGTCAGGCCTCTCGCTACAGTCCTCGGCCAACTGTGAAAACTATGTTTTCCTTCAACTGCCTCAGCATTTCAGAGAAAGACATACCAGGTTGCAATAGCTCAGCCTTGCTCTGATTCATGCTAGCGGTGGTTTGAGCAGAATGAATCTAATGATAGGTTCCCTTTAATTACTGATCAGTTTTTGAAAAATTATTGATTTTCAGAGTGAACTTGGTTACCCTATTTTGCCTCTTTCTCTCCCAAACATCATGTTGCAGTGCTTTTTTAACTGCCTAGTTCATACTTCCTAAGAATCTGTTTCTATTGCCAAGAGCCAAACTTCATTTATAATCAAGAGTACAGGACTTTTCGTCTCTGAACCTCTCTGCTTACCAGACCTGGGCACAGATTGGATTCATGCAGGGCTGGTTTTAAGCAAAGTGAGGCCCTAGTTTAAAATGGGGCCCCAAATGCTCACATATTGCACATCACACAGAAGCATTTCTGTTGCAGTTACGTGCGCTGTGTTCAGGCCGCTAAACGAGTGTGATCAATAATATTGAATTAGTTCAATGCTTGTTTCCCAGCCTTTTTACACCAACTGAGAAAGAATGATGGGTACAGAAAAATTACTATTAGATCAATCTGTTCCCATACAGTATCATGTTATCAGCAGCATATCTGCAGTTTACACCGGCAATGTGCTGCTGAGAACAATGATTTTTATTCCGGCACAAACAATCCAATCACTTGATGAATATGCAGCATTTTGCTTGTTTGATATAATACACCCCATAGTCCTCCACATAGTATAATGCACCCCACAGTCCTCCACATAGTATAATGTGCACCACAGTTCTCCATATTGTATAATGCACACCCCATAGTCCTCCATAAAGTATAATACACTCCCCATAGTCCTCCATATAGTATAATACACTCCTCATAGTGCTCCATATAGTATAATACACTCCCCATAGTCCTCCATAAATTAAAATACACTCCTCAGTCCTCCATATAGTATAATACACTCCTCATAGTGCTTCATATAGTATAATGCACCGCCATAGTCATCCATGTAGAACAATTCACTTCCCATAGTATAATGCACCTCATAGTTCTTCATATAGTATAATATATTCCCCATAGTCCTCGATACAGTATAATGCAGCCACCCCACAGAGCATAATGCAGCCACCCCACAGAGCATAATGCAGCTACCACACAGAGAATAATGCAGCCCTGTCATACAATATGATGTGACCTCCATAAAATATAATTAAGCCCCCATAGTATAATGCAGCCCCTCCATAAAATATATGGTAGCCCCCCACAGAATATAATGCAGCCCCTCCATAGAATATAATGCAGCCCTCTTATATAGTATAGTGCAGCCCTCCTCATATAGTATAATGCAGCCCTTATATAATATAATTTAGCCCCCTCATATAGTATAATGAAGCCCCAATACAATATAATCTAGCCCCATAGAATATAATGCAGCTCACCATAGAATACAATGTAGCCCCCTCAAATAGTATAATGTAGCCCCCTCATAGAGTATGATGCAATCACCCATAGAATATAATAAATATAATACAGCCCCATAGAATATAATGTAGCCCCCTATAGAATATAATACAGGCCCCAGAGAATATAATGTACCCCCCTAGAATATAATACAGCTCACATCCCCATACAGTATAATATAATGTAGCCACCCATAGAATATAATACAGTCCCCTATAGAGTATAATGTAGCCCCTAGAATATAATACAGTCCTCCATAGAATATAATGTACCCCCGTAGAATATAATACAGCCCACCTCCCCATAGAATATAATGTACCCCCCATTGAATATAATACACCTCTAGGGGCAAGGGAGACAGACACAAGAGGACATAAAGGGACTTCAAGGGCAGAGTAGATAGGGGCGCACAGGGAGACGGGGCTGCATTGGGACAGGGGAAGAAGGGGGTGAGGGGGAGACTTGAGAGTAGGGAAGAAGGAAGCACAGGGATTACAAGGACAGGGTAAGTTGGGGACACATGGTGAGAAAGAGTCTCAAGGGGACAAGAGAGATGGGGAACAAGGGGATGCAAAGGAGACTTGAGAGCAGGGCAGATGGGTCACATGGGAACAAGGTCAGGGAATGCATGGGGGGTGCAGGAGGACTCAGGGCATGGGAGATGGGGAGTATTGAGGACCAGGGGAGGAGGGACAAGGTGCGTATGGGGGCCCGGAGGACCACAATGACCTGAACTGGCTGGGGACCTACGAGGACATGGGGCACGGGAGAGCAGGGAGCAAGGGCAGAGCATGGAGGAAATGGTTCTGGTGTCACAGGGTGCCGGGGACCGAGGACGGCGACACAAGAGCAGCAGACATACCTCACTGCAGTGCCGCCAGTCCTGTACCTCATTCATCCCCGAATCCTCCAGATGGCTGAGCCGCTGCTGCATCCCACTCCCAGGCGGCTCAGTCCACACGCCCCCTGCCAGCTCCTAAAGGGGAGCGGAGAGGTGAGAATACCCCATCCGGAGCCGCCTGTTCTTCGTCCCCGTTGCCACCACAGGTTCCTCCAATATGGCGGCCGCTGACACCTGGCCCAGCACACAGTGGGTTGCTCGATGAAGTGATGTAATCGCGCACCCGCAGTGTCAGATGCAGAGGGGAATGATGGGAGAGGGAGCGTCATATGATGCTCTCTCCTCCATCATTGCTTTGAATTGTACCAGCGTCCTCATAATGATGCCGGTATAGTACAATGCGGCGGCAGCTGTGGGGGTAGTCGGCGATGGCGGCAGGTGGGCCCCGCTGACACACGGGCCCATATCATCTACGTGATGTGCTGATATTAGTGGCACGCTACTGACTGGGGGCCCCTGTGGAAGCGGGGGCCCTAGGCAGCAGCCTGGTCTGACTGCCCCTAACGTCAGGCCTGGATTTATGCTAAACAGCAGTTGAAAGCAGATTTTTAGGGATCTTGAACTTGGCAGTTAAGGGGAACCTGTCATGTAAAATAACGCTATTAACCTGCAGATATGAGGTTAATCTGCAGGTTAATATGGTTCTGACACCATGCGGGGCGTACACAGAGAAACATGCTGCCGGGAGGAAATGAACTTTATTCATTCCGGCAGCTTTCTGCTTCCAGTCATAGGGGTGGCACCTCCACAGTTTCAGCCACACCTCAATGTATAGAGGGCGGCGGCTGTAACTCCCGACACTGATTGATCGCTGTCTCTAATGCTGTGCCTGCTGTCAGTCGGTGCCGTGGGCATTGTTACAGCCACCAATTTTTATACACAGAGCAGTGACTGAAATCTTGCCAGTGTAACAGGCCATAGTATCAGATGGTCATCTGAGTCTAAGAACAATAGTGTTCGAAACGCGTCCTGACCTTACGAGGCTATCCTCTGGTAGCCCAGTACGGGCTTACCATAAGATGAATACAGCAGCCATACTATGAATTTTTAATGGATCTTCAATAAAGTATACTTGGATTTTAATTCCGGAGCTGGACATTCCTTTTTTATGTACTTCATTGCCAAGTCGGGTAGAGACGAGTCCCTGCTCGGATTAAACATGCTATTTGGAAACACACTTCTCGGGGTGAGCTGAATAATTTTTCTCTAGGCCATAGTATACCCCAACCCCAGACTATACCAAGGGTTAAAGCGGCCTAGACTTGATTATACCCAGGGTATGTTATGACCTAGGGTTAATTTATACTCTGGGATATAAATTGGCCTAGGCCATTTCATAACCCCCACATGTCAGATTATACCCTCTTGATTTCAGCAGCGTTGAGTGATATACACAAGAATTACTTAATTTTTCAACATTTTATTGGGGTTTCAGGTTTGTCAGGTAAGTTATGTGAGGAGATAACTGATTTAAATCTTAAAGCTCTAAATGCATAGACTTTTATTACTTGAACCAGAAAAACTTCTATCAGCAAAAATATTAGACTTTCACAAAGATATGAGGTAAAGAATTCTACCGCACTTCTCAGTAGTTACACATTGAAAGCAGCTGTGAGTCTGAGCGTGACAGAAAGATCTGCAAACTTTTCAACCATTCAAAGACAGGATTAGAAAACCAGTGAAGTGATAAGATCAAGTTGCAATTGCATTCTAAAGCCCCGTCTCACATAGCGAGATCGCTGCTGAGTCACAAGTTTTGTGACGCAGCAGCGATCTCCTCAGCGATATCTCTGTGTGTGACATGCAGCGACGATCAGCCCCCCTGCTGGGTATCGCTGATCGTCGCTGAATGTCATGGACATTTTTTTGATCGTTGGTCTCCCGCTGGCAGGCACGCATCGCTGCGTGTGGCAGGCGGGAGACCAGCGATCAGCGAGCTGGAGCTGGTAACCAAGGTAAACATCGGGTTTCTAGCGCGCTGGTATCTAAGGTACACTGCGGGTAACTAAGCGATGTGCATCGCTTGTTACCCGCAGTGTCGCTGTCCCAGATCGCTGCCTGAGCTGCCTGTTTGGCAGCTCACCAGCGATCATGTAACGACACACCAGCGACCCTGACAAGTTCATATCGTTGTCGGGATCGCTGGTGTGTCACTATGTGTGATGGGGCCCTAAGGGAAGAGCATTTATCTTAATGACAGTGTTATCTCAGATATGATAACTGTTGTCCCTTACCAGTCACATTGTATTGTAAGATCAATCTTCATCATGTGATTATCAACATAAATACCTTCCCAATACCCGTAAATCTCATTTACAAGAGCTCATATAATACAGAGGTATATTGTAGCCGGGAGGGTTTTAGTTTGGCCTAGGCATTTATACACCTCTGAGTATGGTTAGGACAGTTTATACCCCAGGGTATACTCTGGCATGGGCCAATTTGGGTTAATTTTGCCTGTTACACTGGTACCACAACTATGATTGGAATAAAGTTAATTTCCTCCTGGTAGTGGAGCCATATGGTCTCAGAATGCTATCACCCTGCAGATTTACCTCATATCTGCAGGTTAATAACATTATTTAACATGACAGATTCCAGATACAAACACTGCAACATGGCGCTAGGGAGAGAATGAGGCAAAAAAAGTATAGATGTATATTAAAATATTCATGACTTTGCAACATTGCGCTAGGGAGAGAATGAGGCAAAAAAGGTATAGATATATAGTATATTAAAATATGACTTTGCAAAAGCTGATCGATAATCCAATCAATAAAAAATATTACTCTTTAAACAGTTCCTCCAACCAGATAAAAAAATATACCAAGGCAAATGGTACATACAATGCCAAGATAATACAGCATATGCCCAGATAATGCACAACAATAATAAAATCACAGAATGTTAGCGTTGGAAGAGACCTCCAGGGTCTCAACCCCTGCTCAATGCAGGATTCCCTAAACCATGTCAGACAGATGTCTATCCAGCCTCTGTTTGAAGACTTCCATTGAAGGAGAACTCACACTTACTTAGTGTTACGTACATATAATGCTACCATACAATGCCTAAATTGCGGCTCCTATTTCTAAGAAAAATAGTGCAATAAAGTATCGTTAGTACATATTGTACTCAGATAATACCATATAATGTAACTAGAAACAGGGCTAAACTGTACCAAGTGCACGGAATATGTTGGCTCTATATAATATATTGTGAATTATATTGAAATGCCACTATTGTGAACGCCTCTTACAGGCAAACAATAGACTTTGTACAGATGATTTCAAATGACTATATGTACATTATTTCTACTGTTCTCATAAACCGTGACTTCATCTATCACTCTGCAAACCTTCATGTTTGATCTGCATGGTAACAGCAATATTCCTAATTTCCAGCCATTGTCTTCATCATTTTGGTTTCTTTGTAGGATGAAATGAAAAAAACTAGAACAGAAGATATTTACAGAAACTCGCCAGTTGTGTTAAGTGCCACGTTGCCACTTTTAAAACATCAAAGTATTTTATTTGCTACATAACATCAATGCATTTCAGATGATACATCCTAAGGAAATGTACTAAACTATCCATTATTTATGAGGACAGAAAGCAGTTACGTGTATTATTACTCCAGAATATCAATGCATTGTCTGTTATTTTAAAACTGATACCATTTTTATTTTTTTTTTACAAAATTCACTTTTCATATCAGATATTAAAGTAGAATTTTACAATAAGAGAAATACTTGTACTTTTATTTTATTGGTTATTAATATCACTATTGATATGATTTACACTTTATTGTACTTTTACTGTGAAGGTTATTGAGGAAAACTGAAATGATTTTTGTAGTTTTGAAAAAATGATAATATAAAGAAAAATCAGAAGTCATGCATATTCTGTTGGCATCGGCTTGGCAGCCTAAATTCTTTGTCCTACCTTTTAATGCCTCCAAATTTCCTAAACAGTATAGTTTACAGTAATTAATCTGCTTAAAGCCACCACAGTGGGGAGATAAGGTGCTGTCAAATGCTTCTTATACATTAACCACTTCATGATCAGGCAATTTTTAATGTTCACATTTATTTTTTTTCTGCCATTCTCTTCCAAGAGCAATAACTTTTTTATTTTTCCATCAGCAATCAAGGGCTTGTTTTTGTGGGACAACTTGTAGAGTTGTACGGACGTGTGATGCAATCTCTCCTGTTCCCACTCCGTGCACCCGCAACTCACAGAAGATGTACTGGAGCGTCCTATGTCAAGAAGGTGTTAAACTCAATAATCAATAAGTATACGATACGATACGATACACTTTATTGATCCCGGGGGGAAATTACAGTATTACAGCAGCAGTACAAACAGCAGTACATAAAATATTAGGACACAAATCTTTCACAGGTGTACCAACATTATTAGGACACAAATCTTGCACAGGTGTACCAACATTACATAATAAATAAAAGTGTGTAGTTCAGGTGTATATAAGACAATGTTAATTGACATTAGTACACCAGCCATCAGTCATTATTTTCTACCACCCTTAGGAAATTATTATACATCCCCATAGCAGTAGGTACAAACGATTTCCTGAATTTCTCCTTCTTGCACCTTAGTAGGATTAGACGGCTGCTGAATGTGCTCTTCTAATTCAAGAACAGCTCGTATAGTGTGTGTGTATTATTGTTCATTATAGCCCTACACTTCTTCTGAATTCTATCCTCCAATACCTCCTCAAAAGAGTCAAGATGGAGGCCAACAGCTGCACTTACCTTCTTGATAAGTTTGTTGAGTTTATTAGCGTCAGCTACTCGCACTGTATATGCTATACATTCTTTAGTTCTTTCTAGTTTAAACCAAATCATAGTTATTTTACCAAGTGCTCCAAAGTCTTCTCGTTTCCTCCCTTACGCCATTGTCCATGGTGTTCCAGGAATCTTAAAGGGAACCTGTCAGTAGGTTTTTAGACCTTGACTTTTTTGTCCTCCAAGTGCCGGCCTCCTGCCAATGATTGACAGGTTACTCATCTCTGTGACCTGCTCCACTGACCAACATATAGCGGTTTTGCCATCATTCCGGGGGCAGCGCATGTGCAGTGCATGTGCAGTAACGCCTTGATAACATTATTCTGGCATTTGGCAAATATTATTAATAATTATGGTAATCCTAATTGACCTAAAACAGGAAAGGTTTATTCTGATTTCATGTCAGATATTGAGAAAAACATGCAGATGTGTCTTTTTATATAGTGTATGTAAATTTCTAGTTTCATTGTATATAGAGAGAATCAGCAAAAAGATTTGTTAACAGAAGTTAATCCTTTCAAGATGGTTGATTTCATATTTTCAACACTGAAAAGCATTCCAGGTTTTATATTTGACCCCATATACAAAAGGCAAGGCTAGAGGTGGATTTGCTTTTAGCGACAACATTACTACAGTAACTTTAGAAAACTTTTTAGTATTTTATAGAAATGTAATATGCAAAATGAGAGCTGTTCAGTTCTGCTTTTTTCATGTTTTCTGTCTCCATAAAACTGGGAAGAAAATATTTAAATGTGTATAAGAAGGGGAAAGAGCTATTGATCTTCTCTAAGATGTTGAAATTCAGACACATTGCTCGCTAGTTCACACAATGTGATCATTGAACGCATGGAGTTCACATACAGTCCTGAATACAATTGAGGTAGTTTTCTACAAATCAGTTGCTTTCCCAGAAATTCATGTCTCCAATGATAACAAGAATCTATGAGTTCTGTATCTTGGAAAAATGTTTCAAAGTGAGAGTATACAAGTAGAAGAACTAAATATAAGCTGCAGTGATGTATAATGAGGAAG
The DNA here is from genome assembly GCA_033576555.1 of Oophaga sylvatica. Taxonomy (NCBI): domain Eukaryota; kingdom Metazoa; phylum Chordata; class Amphibia; order Anura; family Dendrobatidae; genus Oophaga; species Oophaga sylvatica. Next base: position 221,692,544 of record JARQOD010000003.1, on the reverse strand, counting down.
TGTCAAGCAGAAAACTAATCCTAGGAAACTCATAAGACAAACTCACATAAGGGTACTCACAAGAGGGTACTTAAATCAAGAATATAAACCATGTGTATGTGTACACCAGACTAGTATTTTTTATTTATTTTATTTTTTATTTAGTATGGACCTATCATCATGATCCATAAATGAGCATAGGGGAAAAGGACGATAGATTAGTGAAAGATAGGTGCACAGAATATACTTTATTATTAAAAATTAACAACTGGTGAGGGAGAGAGGGATATGTATTATAAATCACAAATTACATGCTGCAACAATGGGAGCTGTTGTGAATGGACTTGAAATGAGTTCTGAGCAGAGGCTCCCTCTGGTGGTTACAAGCGGTACTGGACTGTCCAGTGAAGATTGTGAGGAGTGGGAATCAGGTGTTACTGACTGGTCTTATATAAGGGAGTCGCCTTCCCATCAGGGTTGCCGGTGATCAATTGTTCTGGTCTCAATCCTTGAGTTCTGTTTCCTTTGTAGCCTGCTGTGTCGTGTCTGCATCTCCTGCTAACAGATAAGACATTTTCTTCTTTTTGTTTTTGTGCTTGATTTTTGCATTTTGTCCTGCACTTCTGTGGGGGCCTTCAGGGTCCCCTCCGGGGGCTTTTGCCCTCTCAGTTTAGTTCAGCCACTGATGTTTGTACTTTTGCTTTTTCCAGTTTTTTCAGTGGCTGCTGTTTTGATTTTGTTAACCAGAGAACTAATTTAGGTGGTAGAGGTCGTGTGATCTCAGGTGATTTTGAAATTAGCAGAGTTGGTGCTTTTCAGGGTTTTTTGGGATTGCAGTAAGTGCCCTTCCTATCCTTTTCTATTTAGGTAGTTTGGGCCCCAACGTTTGCTCATACTATTTTCTGTCTGTGTCAGTATTTCATCTTGTCTAACCGCCATTACATGTTTGGGGGCTTCCTATGTTCTTTGGGGATCTGCTCCGGGGCAGATAGCTTTCCTCTTTCTATCTTTGGGTGTAGTTAGTTTCTCAGGCTGTGACGAGGCGTCTAGGACCAACGTAGGAACGTTCCACGGCTGCCTCTAGTTGTGGTGGTTAGTCAGGGTACTGTAATCTCATAGATTCCAACTTCTCCGGTGTATTGCCTTTTTTACCTGCACTCCTCAGCTACCGTAACATAACAGTATCACCGGCCTAAAAATTGAAAATTGTATGGTACTCACAGAAGGGAAAAAATATTGTGAAAGAAAAAAGGTTGTCAGAGTTGTCAGAGATATTTTTCTGTTTGTTGCATTTTTTTCCCTCTGTATCTCTGGGTGCTGGGGAGGATTTTTTTTTTTTTTTCTCTCAATGGAGTTTGCACAGTTGTCTGGCCGTGTGGATCAGCTTGCCACTGAGGTTCGGAGTATTGCTGCCTATCTTGCTAGGTTGCCTGTTGTGGAACCTAGGATTCCCATGCCAGATTTGTTTTTAGGGGATCGAGCTAAGTTTCAGAATTTCAAAAATAATTGTAAATTGTTTTTTGCCTTAAAATGTAAGTCCTCAGGGAACGCAGCGCAGCAGGTTCAAATTGTCATCTCCCTCCTGCGCGGCGATCCTCAGGATTGGGCTTTTTCCCTGACACCTGGGGATCCTGTTTTGAGTGATGTTGATGCATTTTTTCAGGCTTTGGGGTTATTGTACGATGAGCCTAATGTCACTGATCAAGCTGAAAAAGCCTTGTTGGCATTAAATCAGGGTCTTGATGACGCTGAGTTATACTGTCAGAGATTCCGTAGGTGGGCAGTCCTGACCAAGTGGAATGACGACGCTTTGGCGGCTCTTTTTCGGAAGGGTCTGTCAGATAATGTAAAGGATGTTATGGTGGGATTCTCTGTCCCCTCTGGTCTCAATGATTCTATGTCATTAGCGATTCAAATTGACAGACGTTTGCGTGAGCGGAGAAGTATGCGTGGAATGGTGTTGCCTTGTGAACCTGCTTCTGAACCCATGCAGTGTGATAGAGTGGTGTCTGGGGCACAGCGTCATGAGTTTCGAAAGCGCAATGGGTTATGTTTCTACTGTGGTGATGCCTCTCATGCTATTTCAGTCTGCCCTAAGCGGGGAAGACGTTTTGCACGCTCAGTTGTCTTGGGTAGTGTTCAGACTAAGTTTTTATTAACTGTCACTCTGATATGCTCTCTGTCCTCATTTTCTGCTCAGGCTTTCGTTGATTCTGGAGCAGCTATTAACCTGATGGATTATGATTTTGCTAAACGTTGTGGGTTTCCCTTGATACCCCTACAGAAGTCTATTCCCCTACTGGGGATCGATTCTACCCCTTTGGCTGAGAATAAACCTCAGTTCTCTACTCAGGTGATAATGAGGGTTGAACCTGATCATCTGGAGTGCTGTAAATTTTTGGTTCTGTATAATCTGCATGATATTATCGTACTGGGCTTCCCTTGGTTGCAGTCTCATAATCCTGTTTTGGATTGGAAATCTGTGTCTGTAACCAGTTGGGGCTGCCAATGTGTTAATACCAACACTCCTGTTTTTTCTGCCTCCCCCAGGCTCAGGATGTTCCTGACTTTTTGATTGATTTTTCTGATGTGTTTAGCGAAAGTAAATCTGCATCCTTGCCTCCCCATAGGAGCTATGACTGCGCTATTGAATTAGTGCCTGGTAGTAAATTCCGTAAAGGTCGCCTTTTTAACTTGTCTGTACCTGAACATGACACTATGCGGTCTTATATCAAGGAATCATTGGAGAAGGGTCATATCAGACCATCCTCTTCACGCTTAGGTGCCGGTTTGCTCTTTGTGGCCAAAAAGGATGGTTCATTAAGGCCGTGTATTGATTATCGTCTTTTGAACAATATTACTGTAAAATATCAATACCCGTTATCTTTGATTTCTGACCTGTTTTCCAGGGTGAAAAACGCTACTTGGTTTACCAAGCTTGACCTCAGGGGGGCATATAACCTTATTCGCATTAAGCACGGGGATGAATGGAAGACGGCATTCAATACCCCTGAGGGGCATTTTGAGTACCTTGTGATGCCCTTTGGGCTCACTAATGCTCCTTCTGTCTTCCAGTCCTTCATGAATGACATTTTCAGGGATTTTGTGGAAAAAATTCTGATTGTTTATTTGGATGATATCTTGATTTTTTTCTAATGACTGGGACTCTCATGTGAAACATGTTCGAACTGTATTCCAGATTTTGAGAGAGAATGCTCTGTATGTGAAGGGATCAAAGTGTCTTTTTGGCGTACAGAGGATCTCATTTCTGGGATTCATTTTGTCCCCATCTGTTATTGAAATGGACCCGGTCAAGGTTCAGGCCATCTGTGATTGGGTCCAACCTACTTCATTAAAGGCTCTTCAAAGATTTTTGGGTTTTGCCAATTTTTATCGTAAATTTATTGGTAATTTCTCGGTTATTGTCAAACCATTGACTGATTTGACCAGAAAGGGTTCTGATGTGGTGAATTGGCCTCCTGAGGCAGTCTCTGCATTTCAGGAACTTAAGCAGAGATTCACTTCTGCTCCTGTTCTACGGCAGCCTGATGTTTCTCTGCCATTTCAGGTGGAGGTTGATGCCTCTGAAATTGGGGCAGGTGCCGTTTTGTCCCAAAAAGATCCAGAGACCTCTAAAAGTAACCCTTGTGCCTTTTTCTCTCGAAAATTTTCTCCTACTGAACGTAATTATGACGTGGGTAATCGGGAGTTACTGGCCATGAAGTGGGCTTTTGAAGAGTGGAGACATTGGCTGGAGGGAGCCAAACATCAGGTGGTGGTCCTTACGGACCATAAGAATCTGGTTTATCTGGAATCTGCCAAGCGACTCAATCCTAGACAGGCCAGGTGGGCCTTGTTTTTCACACGTTTTAATTTTGTGGTTTCCTTTCTTCCTGGCACTAAGAATGTTAAGGCGGATGCCCTCTCGAGGAGTTTCCTTGCGGACTCTCCTGAGTTATCTGATCCTTCTGTTATTTTGAAAGAGGGTGTAGTTCTTTCCGCCATCTCACCCAATTTGAGACTTGCTCTGGAGGGGTGTCAGGAGGATAGGCCCGAGCGCTGCCCTGTTGGAAAATTGTTTGTCCCGGACCAGTGGAAAAAGAGTGTGATGTCTGAGATTCATTGTTCCGCGTTGGCTGGGCATCCCGGAATTTTTGGTACCAGAGACTTGGTTAGTCGGTCCTTTTGGTGGCCTACCTTGTCTCGTGATGTCAGGGAATTTGTGCAGTCCTGCGGGACTTGCTCTCGCTCCAAGCCTTGCTCTCGCTCTAGTGGTTTGTTGATGCCATTGCCTGTGCCCAAGAGACCATGGACCCATATCTCTATGGATTTCATTTCCGACCTCCCTGTTTCTCAGAGAATGACCGTCATCTGGGTGATTTGTGATAGGTTTTCCAAGATGATACATCTTGTGCCATTACCTAAGTTGCCTTCCTCCTCTGAATTGGTGCCTTTGTTCCTTCAGCACGTGGTTCGTTTACACGGCATTCCTGAGAACATTGTGTCTGACAGAGGAGTCCAGTTTGTTTCCAGATTTTGGAGAACCTTTTGTTCTAAACTTGGTGTTCAATTGTCTTTCTCCTCGGCGTTTCATCCTCAGACCAATGGTCAAACTGAGAGAACAAACCAGACATTGGAGACTTATCTAAGATGCTTTGTGTCTGCTGATCAGGATGACTGGGTCTCTTTTTTGCCTTTGGCTGAGTTTGCTCTTAATAATAGGGCTAGCTCTGCCACTTTGATGTCTCCATTTTTCTGTAATTCTGGGTTTCACCCTCGATTTTCTTCAGGACAGACGGAGGCTTCTGTCTGTCCAGGTGTTGACTCTGTTGTGGAGCGTATGCAACAGATTTGGGACCAGGTAGTGGAGAGGTTGTCCCTCTTTCAGGAGAGGGCCCAGCGGTTTGCTAACCGGCATAGGACTGATGGTCCTCGGTTTAAAGTGGGGGACTTGGTCTGGTTGTCCTCAAGAAATATTCCTATGAGAGTGGCATCTCCTAAATTTAAGCCTAGGTTCATTGGACCTTATAAGATCATGGAGATTCTTAATCCTGTTTCTTTTCGTTTGCTTCTTCCAGGGACATTTAAAATCCATAACGTGTTCCACAAGTCCTTGTTGAAGAGGTTTGTTGAGCCAGTGGTTCCTACTGCTTTGCCTCCTGACCCTGTTCTGGTTGAGGGCAATATGGAGTTTGTGGTTGAGAAAATATTGAATTCTCGTTTTTCTAGACGGAAACTCCAGTATTTGGTTAAGTGGAGAGGTTATGGTCAGGAAGACAATTCTTGGGTGTTTGCTTCGGACATCCATGCTAGGAGACTCATCCGTGCGTATCATAGAACTCATCCTGACCGACCTGGTTGCTCAAGTGAGGGTTCGGTGACCCCTCCTCAAGGGGGGGGTACTGTTGTGAATGGACTTGAAATGAGTTCTGAGCAGAGGCTCCCTCTGGTGGTTACAAGCGGTACTGGACTGTCCAGTGAAGATTGTGAGGAGTGGGAATCAGGTGTTACTGACTGGTCTTATATAAGGGAGTCGCCTTCCCATCAGCGTTGCCGGTGATCAATTGTTCTGGTCTCAATCCTTGAGTTCTGTTTCCTTTGTAGCCTGCTGTGTCGTGTCTGCATCTCCTGCTAACAGATAAGACATTTTCTTCTTTTTGTTTTTGTGCTTGATTTTTGCATTTTGTCCTGCACTTCTGTGGGGGCCTTCAGGGTCCCCTCCGGGGCTTTTGCCCTCTCAGTTTAGTTCAGCCACTGATGTTTGTACTTTTGCTTTTTCCAGTTTTTTCAGTGGCTGCTGTTTTGATTTTGTTACAACAGAGAACTAATTTAGGTGGTAGAGGTCGTGTGATCTCAGGTGATTTTGAAATTAGTAGAGTTGGTGCTTTTCAGGGTTTTTTGGGATTGCAGTAAGTGCCCTTCCTATCCTTTTCTATTTAGGTAGTTTGGGCCCCAACGTTTGCTCATACTATTTTCTGTCTGTGTCAGTATTTCATCTTGTCTAACCGCCATTACATGTTTGGGTGCTTCCTATGTTCTTTGGGGATCTGCTCCGGGGCAGATAGCTTTCCTCTTTCTATCTTTAGGTGTAGTTAGTTTCTCAGGCTGTGACGAGGCGTCTAGGACCAATGTAGGAACGCTCCACGGCTGCCTCTAGTTGTGGTGGTTAGTCAGGGTACTGCAATCTCATAGATTCCAACTTCTCTGGTGTATTGCCTTTTTTACCTGCACTCCTCAGCTACCGTAACATAACAGGGAGCGCATTTACCTGGGCAGGTGACGGAGTGCAATGTAAAGGCACTGTCACACTTAGCGATCGCACCAGCGATCATGACAAGGACACGACCTGGCGAGATCGTTGGTGCGATCGCTATGTGGTCGCTAGTTAGCTTCCAAACACAAAGATCTCATCAGAGATCAGCGATCTGTATAACGACCTCTGCGGTCGTTGGGAAAACCTAGTCTCACCTGCGACGCTGGTAAAGTCGTTCATAAAGGGTGTCACACTCAGCGATTCAGGCTCACCAGCGGGACACCAACGACCAAAAAACGGCTCAGAACGTTCATGAGCGATCAACGACATCTCAGCAGGGGCCACATCGCCGCTACATGTCACACACAGCTAAGTTGCTAAAAATACGCAGACGGAAGACCTGCGTTTCCGGACATGCGGCGCGTCTTTTTAGACCGCAGCATGTCCTAGCGTCTTGCGCAACGGAAATAACACAGGGCTGTCCGGAACACATCCGGAATGAGCGCGTGTTCAGAAGGGGGCGGGGCTTTGGACGGTGCGGAATTTCCGCTCCGTCCAAAGCGCTGTGGTTCCGGACCGTGGAACCACAGCCTAACACATCATCCTATGTATAATATACCAAAGGAATATATATGTCACAACATGGGCGTACCCAGGATCAAAACTAGGGGGGGGGAAGCCAATGTCGCATCTTATACAGGTTACATCATATACACTGTACATTATCCTGCATATTAGGTACGGAGCATTAGAACTGTTGTATACTGTATAATACAGCAGTGTATGCGACACTACGCTGTATATACCATATATTATACATGGCAGTCGCGCTCATGTCAGGAGCGGTACCAGCAAGTCCGAGGATTGCAGTGCGATCCTCGCATGAGTTATACGGCCGTCTGTCTATGCCCTTGTTATAATAATACTGAAATATTAATCTATTATTAAAGTATTGAGGAGCTCACAAGTAAAAAAAAGCCCCCTACCTCCCCTGTCCCCCACCCACACCCCAACAGCCCATCGTCTCACATGCACCCCTTAGTGTTCTGTCCCACTGATCCCACAATACCCCCATCCTCTCACATGCACCCCTCAGTGCTCTGTTGCCCTTCCCCACTTCAGCCCCCACAATACCCCATCCTCTCACAGTAAACCCCCAGTGCCCTAGCTCCACAATACCCCCATCCTCTTACATTCAACCCCAGTGACCTGTCCACCCTCCCTCACAATACCCCATCCTCTCACATCAACCCCTGTGCGCCAGCCCCCACAATATCCCCATCCTCTCACCTTCACCAACCAGTGCCCTGTATCCCCTCCCCCACAATACCCCATCCTCTCACATTCACTCTCTGTGCCCTGTTGCCCCTCCCCCACTTCAGCCCCCACAATACCCCATCCTCTCACATTAACCCCTCCAGTGCCCTAGCCCCCACAATACCCCATCCTCTCACATTAACCCCAACAGTGTCCTAGCCCCCACAATACCCCATACTCTTACATTCACCCCAGTGCCCTGTACCCCTCCCCCACAATACCCCCATCCTCTCACATTAACCCCCCAGTGCCCTAGCCCCCACAATACCCCATTCTCTCACATTCACCCCCAGTGCCCTGTACCCCACAATACCCCATACTCTTACATTCACTCCAGTGCCCTGTACCTCTCCCCCACAATACCCCCATCCTCTCACATTAACCCCCCCAGTGCCCTAGCCCCCACAATACCCCCATCCTCTTACATTCACCCCAGTGCCCTGTACCCCTCCCACACAATACCCCATCCTCTCACATTAACCCCCCCAGTGCCCTAGCCCCCACAATACGCCCATCCTCTTACATTCACCCCAGTGCCCTGTACCCCTCCCCCACTGTACCCTCATCCTCTCACATTCCCCCACAGTGACCATGACATGCATGAGCAGAATGAATTTAATAAATTGCATCCCCTCTTACCATGAAGCTTGCAGGCAATGGCTGAGGCAGGAGCAGGAAGTGTCCAGTGTCTGCACACAGAGGGCACTAGGACCCAGTATGGCTGAGACAACCAGAGCCTGCAGGGCAGAAAGTGAAACTACAGCTGCTGCCGGCCAGGAAGAGGCTCCTCTGGTGAGACAGCAGCTCCTTGCACTGTACACACACACAGGCACTGTAACCTGTGACAGAGGGAGCCGCCATTGTGCTGCTCTCTTTCATTGTGTGCCCCTGCTTCTAGGGGGGGCACCTGCCCCCCCCTGCCCCACGGTGGGTACGCCCATGTGTCACAATTGACTGGAAATATCAACACAGGGTGAGAAACTGGAGGTAAAGTCCCTGCATCGCGTAGAGGTGCTGACTAGTGATGAGCAAGTATGGTCTCTGAACATGTGGAAGGGCTCGGAGATTTAGTTTATGTCACCACAGCTGCATGATTTGCAACTGATGTCAGACAACCCAGCTGCATAATTGGTGTTATAGGGTGGATACACAGTAAAAAACACCCAAACACCTGTTACCAACTCCCAATACAATTGAAAAAAACGGAGAACAAAGAGTTTGTGGTAAAAAAAATTTTTTGAAAATATTTATTAAGGACAAAATATATTATAAAAGCACACAGATATTACAAAGACATGATACATGTTTCCAGGAACATCCCAAAGTACGGGGGTATCATCCTCAGACAAAGGTATCTAAACCAGGGATCCCCAACCGCCGGTCCGTGGCCCATGACCGGGCCGTTGCAGTTCTGTTGCCGGGCCGCGGAGCCACGGCACAGAACGCTGTACACACATGGAGCCGGCGGCTGCAGCATTGTAGTGACAGCTACAGCCGCTGGCTTCAAGAAGGCATCAATACTCACCTTCCGTCGCTGCATCCCTGTCGGCTGCGGCAGCTTCATCCAGTGCTGAGCGGTGACGTATACCGCTCATTAAGTTCATGAAAATGGACGCGACGCCACTCCCATAGGCGTGGCGTCCATATTCATGCCCTTAATGAGCGGTACTACGTCATCGCACTGCCAGGAGGAAGCTGCCGCGGCCGACAGGGATGCAAGGGACCTGCAGAGACGGAGCGAGGAGGGTAAGTATGATGGGGGGAGAGGACGGGGGAGCCCAGCCATGCATACAAGGGTGGGAGGGGGGAGCGGAGCCATGCATACAAGGATAGGAGGGTGGGAGCGGAGCCATATATACAAGGATGGGAGGGTGGAGCGGAGCCATGCATATAAGGATAAGAGGGTGGAGGGGAGCCATGCATACAAGGATAGGAGGGTGGGAGCGGAGCCATAAATACAAGGATGGGAGGGTGGAGCGGAGCCATGTATACAGGATGGGAGGGGGGAGAGGAGCCATATATACAAGGATGGGAGGGTGCGAGCGGAGCCATGCATACAAGGAAGGGAAGGTGGGAGCGGAGCCATATATACAAGGATGGGAGGGTGGGAGTGGAGCCATGTATACAAGGATGGGAGGGTGGAGAGGAGCAATGCATACAAGGATGGGAGGGTGGAGCGGAGCCATGTATACAGGATGGAAAGGTGGGAGCGGAGCCATGTATACAGGATGGGAGGGTGGAGCGGAGCCATGTATACAAGGGTGGGAGCGGAGCCATGCATACAAGGGTGGGAGCGGAGCCATGCATACAAGTGTGGGAGCAGAGCCTTGTATACAAGGGAGGGAGCAGAGCCTTGTATACAAGGGAGGGAGCAGAGCCATGCATACAAGGGTGGGAACGGAGCCATGCATACAAGGGTGGGAGCGGAGCCATGCATACAAGTGTGGGAGCAGAGCCTTGTATACAAGGGAGGGAGCAGAGCCTTGTATACAAGGGAGGGAGCAGAGCCATGCATACAAGGGTGGGAGCGGAGCCTTGTATACAAGGGTGGGAGCGGAGCCTTGTATACAAGGGAGTCACATTCACATTATAAATGTTATAATTAAATGAGTATGCACTACTACTAAACTACAACCCCGTCCATAGCCCCGCCCCCTTATGAACAAAGCCCCACCCCTGCCACACCTCCATCCCCGCCCTCCGGGCCATGGAAGAATGGTCTTTCTTGAAGCCGGTCCCTGGTGCAAAAAAGGTTGGGGACCACTGATCTAAACAACTCATGTTTATGGATTCATAACACCAGAATATTAACACCATATACAGGTCCTTCTCAAAAAATTAGCATATAGTGCTAAATTTCATTATTTTCCATAATGTAATGATTACAATTAAACTTTCATATATTTTAGATTCATTACACACCAACTGAAATTTGTCAGGTCTTTTATTGTTTTAATACTGATGATTTTGGCATACAACTCCTGATAACCCAAAAAACCTGTCTCAAAAAATTAGCATATCAAGAAAAGGTTCTCTAAACGACCTATTGCCCTAATCTTCTGAATCAACTAATTAACTCTAAACACATGCAAAAGATTCTTGAGGCTTTTAAAAACTCCCTGCCTGGTTCATTACTCAAAACCCCCATCATGGGTAAGACTAGCGACCTTACTGATGTCAAGAAGGCCATCATTGACACCCTCAAGCAAGAGGGTAAGACCCAGAAAGAAATTTCTCAACAAATAGGCTGTTCCCAGAGTGCTGTATCAAGGTACCTCAATGGGAAGTCTGTTGGAAGGAAACAATGTGGCAGAAAACGCTGTACAACGAGAAGAGGTGACCGGACCCTGAGGCAGATTGTGGAGAAGGACCGATTCCAGACCTTGGGGGACCTGAGGAAGCAGTGGACTGAGTCTGGTGTAGAAACATCCAGAGCCACCGTGCACAGGCGTGTGCAGGAAATGGGCTACAGGTGCCGCATTCCCCAGGTAAAGCCACTTTTGAACCAGAAACAGCGGCAGAAGCGCCTGACCTGGGCTACAGAGAAGCAGCACTGGACTGTTGCTAAGTGGTCCCAAGTACTTTTTTCTGATGAAAGCAAATTTTGCATGTCATTCGGAAATCAAGGTGCCAGAGTCTGGAGGAAGACTGGGGAGAAGGAAATGCCAAAATGCCTGAAGTCCAGTGTCAAGTACCCACAGTCAGTGATGGTGTGGGGTGCCATGTCAGCTGCTGGTGTTGGTCCACTGTGTTTCATCAAGGGCAGGGTCAATGCAGCTAGCTATCAGGAGATTTTGGAGCACTTCATGCTTCCATCGGCTGAAATGCTTTATGGAGATGAAGATTTCATTTTTCAGCACGACCTGGCACCTGCTCACAGTGCCAAAACCACTGGTAAATGGTTTACTGACCATGGTATTACTGTGCTCAATTGGCCTGCCAACTCTCCTGACCTGAACCCCATAGAGAATCTGTGGGATATTGTGAAGAGAAAGTTGAGAGACGCAAGACCCAACACTCTGGATGAGCTTAAGGCCGCTATCGAAGCATCCTGGGCCTCCATAACACCTCAGCAGTGTCACAGGCTGATTGCCTCCATGCCACGCCGCATTGAAGCAGTCATTTCTGCAAAAGGATTGCCGACCAAGTATTGAATGCATAACTGAACTTTATTATTTGATGGTTTTTTTGTTTGTTTTTAAAAAACACTTTTATTTTATTGGACAGTTGAAATATGTTAATTTTTTGAGACAGGTTTTTTGGGTTATCAGGAGTTGTATGCCAAAATCATCAGTATTAAAACAGTAAAAGACCTGACAAATTTCAGTTGGTGTGTAATGATTAATGAATCTAAAATATATGAAAGTTTAATTGTAATCATTACATTATGGAAAATAATGAAATTTAGCACTATATGCTAATTTTTTGAGAAGGACCTGTATAAGGGCTCCCAAAACACATGGTGCAGTACCAGGTAATGACGCTCTATATAATGCCCATAGTACAAAGTATGCATAAAAAAATGCTTTAAGGTAAGCAAACAAGGGCAGAAAGAGCTTACCAGGTGTTGAAGGGTTAAGATAGGAGACCCCCACGCCAGATGTAGCCCCTGCTGACTAGTGATGAGCGAGTATGCTCGGGTGGTCTGCAAATATTTGGAAGTGCTCGGAGATTTAGTTTATGATTTGCAACTGCTAGACAGCCTGAATACATGTGGGGATTCCCTAACAAACAAGCAATCCCCACATGTATTCAGGCTGTCTAGTAGCAAATCATGCAGCTGCGGCGACAGAAACTAAATCTACGAGCACTTCCAAATACTCGGATACTACCCGAGCATTATCGGGAAAACCCGAGCAACAAGAACACTCGCTCATCACTAGTACTGACCACTGTTGCAATAGACATAGCATCCATACGATCTTAATCAATATATGTTGGCCAAGTGGAAACAAATATTGGAACAGTCATTACCTATGCGAGATGCAGCCCATAGCCCAGAAAGATATGTGTCTGCCCTGACGCGCGTTTCGGTCCTGCCTTCATCAGGTAGCCTGCACGTCCGAAGGCATGCAGTGTATTTGTAGTACTGTGGTGTGTTAGTGTGATCCGGAAGTGACGCTTTTTAATAATAAAGTATATTTTGTGCGCCTATCTTTGACTAATCTATCGTCCTTTTCCTCTTTGTTCAGAAAACTAATCCTGCCTAGAACAAGTTGTTGTCAATGCCATATTTTTTGACACTTCTCAGCTTTCCATGACCAGTAAAGGGGCAATTAAATTCTGTTGTGGATGACATGTTATTAACATTTAATTGGATTGTGTCTGATATGCCGACCTCAGAGGATACATGTGAGAGGAGCTCCCTCCAGGCTCTGCTAAAATAACGGCTTTCCCACCAAAGCACACTCCAGCACATCTACCTCAATGGATCGCTGGAAGGCTAAGACCCCTGTAACCGCCGTCACCACCACAGCTGTACCCGCTTTTACCATGTTCACTGAATGCTAAAACTGTACTGCCATTATAATTCTCCACGTCATTCTGAGTTCATAGACACCAAACACGTCTAGGTTCTTTTTTATCTAAGTGGTGAAAAAAAATTCCAACGTTTGTTAAAAAAATTGCGCTATTTTTTGATACCCGTAGGGTCTCCATTTTTCGTGATCTGGGGTTGGGTGAGGGTTTATCTTTTGTGTGCCTACCCAACATTTTTAATGATACCATTTTAGTGCAGATACGATCTTTTGATCGCTTGTTATTGCATTTTAATGTAAAAAAATGTAATTCTGGCGTTTTGACTTTTATTCTCGTTACGCCATTTATTGATAGTTCGGGCGATTCTGAGTGCAGCGATACCAAATATGTGTATATTTGATTCTTTTTTCTATTTTATTTTGAATGGGGCGAAAGGGGGGTGATATAAACTTTTATTTTTTAAGTTGTTTAATATTTTTAAAAACTTTTTTTAACTTTTTGCATGCTCCAATAGTCTCCATGGGAGACTAGAAGCTGCAGTACTTCGATCGCCTCTGCTAAACACAGGCAATGATGAGATCGCCTGTGTGTAGCAGAAATGCCACCAGGCGCGCTCATAGCAATCTGGCTATGACAACCATAGAGGTCTGCTGGAGATCTCTGGTTGTCATGCCGTACCATCTGTGACCCGCGATCATATGATGGGGTCACCGATGGGCAGGATAAAGGACGCGCTTCAGGTACGCGTGACTTAAATGCCGCTATCAGAAATTGACAGGGTCATTTAACAAGTTAACAGCCACGGGTGGATCATGATTCCACCCGCGGCTGTTGCGAGCACATGTCAGCTATATAGATCAGCTAAAATGTGCCCGGTAAGGCGTGTGCTCAGTGCTGGAGCCCACAACAAACAGGGGGAGTCCGACGCTGGAGCATTATTACGACCAACATCGGAAAAGGTATATAACTTTAGTTATAGAAGTAAAATAAACCTGTAGATCTGAAATTGCATGCGTGACACCCCACATGTATATTGGACACTCTGGAGGGGTGTCCACAATGTTATGAGATCTCATGTAGCAGGTTCTCAACAGTTGATATTATCTCAAAAGAGAGCTGTGGAAGACCTGCATACTCATATTAAGAACCTTGACAACAGGGGCAGGTGGTACAACATAAGCATGAGGTATGCTTGAATCCAACAGTCATGAAGAACCTAAAGTACTGCTCCAAATGTTCTTTATCTCTATACTAAGATATCCTCCGACCTCAACTATTAAATTTGACAGCGGACATTGGACCTTAAAACCTAAAAGTTCCACGATTCACCCCATGACAGAAATTGTTGCTTGCATGATTACAAAACTAAAGAAAAAATAATGATGAAGGCTAGATCTCAGAAGACCATAACTTACTTGGACACTGAATTACAGCTAATCCCTGACCTCTCCCGCATAACCCTTCAAAAGAGAAGGCACCTCAAACAATTATTGATGATTTTGCTGGACAAGGGGATCCCTTACAAGTGGAGCATCCCCTCGATTTACCTCCTTAATATTACCTTTATGGGGATGGCAAAAACTTCTTCAAAACTGCCCCTATACTTATTAACTGCTGTCAGGTACTTGATAGCTTTCCACTGGAAAGAGATCAACACTCCCTCCTACCAAGACTTGCTTAGTAGAATTTCCAATACACGTCAGATGAAATATATGATGGACATCCTAAATGCAGGTGTGGATCTATGTGAGACTATTTGGACCCCTTGGGACTATTTCTGGACTTAACATTATAGCTAACTCCTTCATAGCCATTTTCCCCTTTAACTTCCGTTTGTGCCCATGTCCTCCATCAATTCTCTGTTCCCTGCCTTGTCTCAAATTTTTGTTGATTATGGTTGTCTAAGTCAAGTATAGAATATTTCTCATTGTAATCTTCATGGGTGTATTGCCCTGGTATCCTTTAGGACCACTTCTGCTTGTTTTTCAGTCTGCTTGGAACTAAGTTGTGGATTTCTCAACATGTTTCACACATATACCTCTGTATTGTTCTACTTTACCAATTCTATATGAATGTTTTCTTTTCATCATGTTTGTTACCATTTATTAACCTCAATAAAAATTACAGTTTAAAAAATAACTAATTTACAAACAGAGAGCAAATAAGTGGAAAATATGCAGTCCTTGAGATGCTTCCATGGTTGGATTTGAACTCACATGACCTTAGACAGAAGCTGTAACAATTGAGTTATCCAATTAATCTTTCAAAAGATAATGATGTTAACTTGCAATAGAAATCCAAATGATTTTAATTTTATGCAAATTAATTACATAAGGTTTAGGGCTTAGTGGTGTACATGGAAAATAATATGTACCATGCCCATAACTGAAAAATCACCTTTCACCGATTTTAGCATGTTAAAAGGAGTCTGTTGGTAGGATCAACCCTTCTAAGCTGTCTATATGGGCAAGTAGGTAATAGGAAGCAGAATAAAATAATACCTTTATATTTGCAATCTGATGTCTTAGTCCAGAGAAATCCATGTAAATGAGTTGTTGATTAAAACCTGTCAGCACAATTTTGTAACGTAAAGCAAAGACATGGCTGTAATGGCATAGCAAAGCGGATTTCTTCACCAAAGGAATCTCTTTTAATACAGTTCTGGCAAAAATTAAGAGACCACTGCAAAATTTTCAGTTTGTCTGTTTTTTGTCTTTATAGGTATATTTTGAGTAAAATGTAAATTGCTCTTTTATTCTATAAACTACTGACAACATGTCTCCAAATTTCCAAGCAATAAATTTTGTATTTATTTTCAGAAAATGAGAAATGGTCAAAACAACAAAAAAATGCAGTGCTTGCAGACCTCAAATAATGCTAAGAAAACAAATTCATAATCATTTAGAAACAACAATTCTAATATTTTAACTCAGGAAGAGTTCAGAAATCAATATTTTGTGGAATAACCATGATTTTTAATCACAGCTTTCATGCGTCTTGGCATGCTTTCCATCAGTCTTTCACACTGCTTTTGGATGACCTTATGTAACTCCTGGTACAAAAAATTAAGCAGTTCTTTGTTTGATGGCTTGTGACTATCCATCTTCCTCTTGAGTACATTCAAGAGGTTTTCAATGGGGTTCAAGTCTGGAAATTGAGATGGCCATGACAAGGATTTGATATGGTGGTCCTTCATCCACACATTGATTGACCTAGCTGTGTGGCAGCATGGCGCATTGTCCTGCTGGAAAAACCAGTCCTCAGAGTTGGAGAACATTGCCTGAGCAGAAGGAATCTACTGCTTTAACAGGATAACCTTGTATGCGGCTTGATTCATACGTCCTTGGCAAAGATTAACCTGCCCAATTCCAGCCTTGCTGAACCATCCCCAGATCATCACCTATTTTCCGCCAAATTTCACAGTGAGTGCAAGACATTGTGGCTTATACGCCTTTCCAGGTCTCCATCTAACCATTAGATGACTGTTATGTTTAGGTAGCTGAGGAGAGCAGGCAAAAACGGCAATACACCAGAGAGGTTGGAATCTATTGGATTGCAGTACCCTGACTAACCACCACAACTAAAGGCAGCCGTGGAGCGTTCCTATGTTGGTCCTAGACGCCTCGTCACAGCCTGAGAGATTAACTACACCTAAAGATAGAAAGAGGAAAGCTATCTCCCTCGGAGCAGATCCCCAAAGAACATAGGAAGCCCCAAACATGTAATGGCGGTTAGACAAGAGGAAATACAGACACAGACAGAAAATAGTATGAGCAAACGCTGGGGACCAATCTGCCTAGACAGAAAAGGATAGAAAGGATACTCACTGCAATCCAAAAAACCCTAAAAAATGCCAACGCTACTGATTGCAAAAACACCTGAGATCACACGACCTCTACCACCTAAATCAGTTCTCTGGTGTAACAAAACTAAGCCGCAGCCACTGAAAAAACTGGAAAAGGCAAATGAACAAATAACAATGGCTCCAGCGGAACTGAGAGGAGCCCAAGTCCACCGGGGGGGGAACCTGGCTAACCTCACAGAAATGCAGAGAAATATGCAAATGGTAAGCACAAAAACAAAAACAGAAAATATCTTATCTGAAAGCAGAAGAAGAGGCAAGACTCAGCAAGCTTCCAAGTGAACCAGGAACCACAGTTGAGACAAGAACAATTGATCACCGGCAACCATGATGGGAGGGAACCTCCCTTATATCAAGCCAGTCTGTGAATCCTGATTGCCAATCTTCATTGAATGGTTCAGTACTGTTTGTAACCACAAGAGGGAGCTTCTGCTCAGAATTCATTTCCAAAACATTCACAACAGACGACCAGGTGTTGGGCAAAGCTGAAAATTAGACTCATCAGAGAAGATTACCTTACTCCAGTCCTCTATGGTCCAATCCTTATGGTCTTTGGCAAACTATAGCCTGGCTCTCTTTTGCTTCTCATTAATGAAAGGCTTTTTTCTAGCTTGACATGACTTGAGCCCTGCCTCTAGGAGCCTGATACAAACTGTTCTTGCAGTGCACTTCACCCAGCTGCCATTTTCCATTCATTTTGTAGGTCACTTGATGTCATCCTGCGGTTGCTGAGTGACATTAAATAAGATGACGGTCATCCCGGTCAGTGTAGAGTCGTTTTCACCATCTGCCTGTCTGTAGCTTTGTTGTCCCCAATGTCTGCTGCTTGACCTTGTTGTAATTGACTGCAGTCGTAGAAATTTTAAGGATGGAGGCAACATGACACTCGCTGTATGGCCACTCTGCTAGTAAAGCCAGAATTGAACCATTTTTTTCCTCACTCAAGACTTTTCTTTTCAACTCCTTTGGCATGGTTAAAAGTTATTTTTTCATTCTTATTACTTTTGGGATATTACTAGCACTTGTTTTGCCATGCAGCTTGTCCTATTGCAAGAGGATTGTGAACACCACAGCAGTGTTTTTTATACTTTCCTTCATTAAATAAGATTTGGTTCAGGTTATTACCTAATCAGAAGCACATTAAGTAGAATGAGGAGTACTCTGGTTGGAATTCAACTGACACTGGAATGGGATGGCTGTCAGACATGCAGAGAAGCTGATTTTTATAAAACTGTGGAGTGGTCTCTTAATTTTTGCTTTACTTGACATACTTTACATTATAAAATTGTGCTGACATGATCTCTCTTTAACCCCTTACTGCCATCGGACGTACTATCCCGTCCATGGTACCTGGGCCCGTATGACCATGGACGGGATAGTACGTCTCGTGCGATCGGACGCGCTCCCGGGGGGAGCGCAGCCGATCGCGGCCGGGTGTCAGCTGATTATCACAGCTGACACCCATGACTGTGTGTCAGGAGCGGTCACGGACCGCTCCCGGCACATTAACCCCTTGCACACCACAATCAAACATGATCGCGGTGTACTGGGGGCACAGGGGAGGATCGCGCAGGGTGGGGGCTCCCTGCGCGCCCCCCTGAGACCCTCAGAGCAGCGCGATGTGATCGCGCTGTTCTGAGGGCTTCCTCCCTCCCAGGACCCGGATCCAAGATGGCGCCGGGGTCCTGGAGGGAGGCGGCTACCTCAGTGCCTGCCGAGAGCAGGCACTGAGAAGCCTGCTGCACTGCCTGAGCGAACGCTGGTGTGACAGAGTGCTGTGCACACTGTCACACCAGCGATCTGATAAAATACAGTGATGTCCCACCCTGGGACAAAGTAAAAAAGTTAAAAAAATAAAAATAAACATGTTTTAAAAAAAAATCCAAAATAAATAATAAAAATATATATATATTCCCCAATAAATTCACTTCTTCCTGTAAATAAAAAAAACAAAGCAATAAAAGTACACATATTTGGTATTGCCGCGTCCATAACGACCCCCCCTATAAAATTGTCCCACTAGTTAACCCCTTTAGTGAACCCCTTAAAAAAAAAAAAAAAAAAACGAAGCAAAAAATCAATGCTTTATCATCATACCGCCGAACAAAAAGTGGAATAACACGCGATCAAAAAGACCGATATAAAAACATGGTACTGCTGAAAACGTCATCTTGTCCCGCAAAAAACAAGCCGTCATACAGCATCATCAGCGAAAAAATAAAAAAGTTATAGCTCGCAGAATAAAGCGATGCAAAAATAATTATTTTATATATAAAAATGTTTTTATTCTATAAAAGCGCCAAAACATGAAAAAATGATATAAATGAGGTATCGCCATAATCGTACTGACCCGAAGAATAAAACTGCTTTATCAATTTTACCACACGCGGAACGGTATAAACGCCTCCCCAAAAGAAATTCATGAATTGCTGATTTTTGTTCATTCTAACCTCCCAAAAATCGAAATAAAAAGCGATCAAAAAATGTCACGTGCTCAAAAATGGTACCAATAAAAACGTCAACTCGTCCCGCAAAAAATAAGACCTCATATGACTCTGTGGGCCAAAATATGCAAAAATTATAGCTCTCAAAATGTGATGATGCAAAAACTATTTTTGCAATAAAAAGCATCTTTTAGCGTGACAGCTGCCAATCATAAAAACCCGCTATAAATAGTAAATCAAACCCCCCTTTATCACCCCTTAGTAAGGGAAAATAATAAAATTAAAAAAAAGTATTTATTTCCATTTTCCCATTAGGGTTAGGGTTAGGGTTGCGGCTAAAGTTAGGGTTAGGGTTGGCGCTAAAGTTAGGATTAGGGTTAGGGTTGGGATTAGGGGTGTGTTAGGGTTAGGTTTGTGGTTAGGGTTGGGACTAGGGTTAGGGGTGTGTTGGGGTTAGGGTTGGAGTTAGAATTGGGGGGTTTCCACTGTTTAGGCACATCAGGGGCTCTCCAAATGTGACATGGCGTCTGATCTCAATTCCAGCCAATTCTGCGTTGAAAAAGTCAAACGGTGCTCCTTCACTTCTCAGCTCTGCCATGCGTCCAAACAGTAGTTTATCCCCACATATGGGGTATCAGCGTACTCTGGACCCCAAGAGTTATTGTGCAATTTGTCCTATTTCTTCTGTTACCCTTGGGAAAATAAAAAACTGGGGGCGAAAATATCATTTTTGTACAAAAAAAAAATTTTTTTGTTTTTACGGCTGTACATTATAAACTTCTGTGAAGCACTTGGGGCTTCATAGCGCTCACCACACATCTAGATAAGTTCCTTGTGGGGTCTATTTTCCAAAATGGGGTCACTTGTTGGGGATTTCCACTGTTTAGGCGCATCAGGGGCTCTCCAAATGCGACATGACGCCCCCAGACCATTCCATCAAAGTCTGCAATCCAAAACGTCACTACTTCCCTTCCGAGCCCCAACGTGTACCCATACAGTAGTTTTCTCCCACATATTGGATATCAGCGTACTCAGGACAAATTGGACAACAACTTTTGGGGTCCAATTTCTCCTGTTACCCTTGTAAAAATAAAATATTGGGGCAAAAAAATCATTTTTGCAAAAAAAAAAAGGATTTTTTATTTTTACGGCTGTGCGTTATAAACTTCTGTGAAGCCTCCTGACGAAGAAGCGAAACGTGCGTTGGGGCGACGGGGCAGCGAGTGAACAACACATGTCATGTAAGTGTCCTGAGTACTCTGCTTTAGTCACTATGTATTAGCAATGCTAATTGATTTTTCAGGTTCTTTTATGGACCGCTGATATTGTTAATATGTTTCATTGCTATTGAATCTTATGTGCATTACGGGAAGTCTTTTACTCCCATATGTAATCAATGCTTATCAATTGCACAGATATTTAAAGGGACCACGTGCTATTTTCGCTCCCCGTTTTTTGGATTCAGCAGATTTCCCTAATTATTGTAGTTTATACTGTACTATATATGTGTTTTAATCAAATTTGTAATAAAATTCTTTTTACATTTGCAATTTATACTATTCATTCTTGTGTTATTGAAGTTCCTTGTGGGGTCTATTTTCCAAAATGGGGTCACTTGTGGGGGGTTTCCACTGTTTAGGCGCATCAGGGGCTCTCCAAATGCGACATGACGCCCCCAGACCATTCCATCAAAGTCTGCAATCCAAAACGTCACTACTTCCCTTCCGAGCCCTGACGTGCGCCCATACAGTAGTTTTCTCCCACATATTGGGTATCAGCGTACTCAGGACAAATTGGACAACAACTTTTGGGGTCCAATTTCTCCTGTTACCCTTGTGAAAATAAAATATTGGGGGCGAAAAAATCATTTTTGTAAATAAAAAAGATTTTTTATTTTTACGGCTGTACGTTATAAACTTCTGTGAAGCACTTCGGGGTTCAAAGTGCTCACCACACATCTAGATAAGTTCCTTGTGGGGTCTATTTGCCAAAATGGGGTCACTTGTGGGGGGTTTCCACTGTATAGGTGCATCAGGGGCTCTCCAAATGTGACATGACGCCCCCAGACCATTCCATCAAAGTCTGCAATCCAAAACGTCACTACTTCCCTTCCGAGCCCTGACGTGCGCCCATACAGTAGTTTTCTCCCACATATTGGGTATCAGCGTACTCAGGACAAATTGGACAACAACTTTTGGGTTCTAATTTCTTCTGTTACCCTTGTGAAAATAAAATATTGGGGGCGAAAAAATCATTTTTGTAAATAAAAAAAGATTTTTTATTTTTACGGCTGTACGTTATAAACTTCTGTGAAGCACTTCGGGGTTCAAAGTGCTCACCACACATCTAGATAAGTTCCTTGTGGGGTCTATTTGCCAAAATGGGGTCACTTGTGGGGGGTTTCCACTGTATAGGTGCATCAGGGGCTCTCCAAATGTGACATGACGCCCCCAGACCATTCCATCAAAGTCTGCAATCCAAAACGTCACTACTTCCCTTCCGAGCCCTGACGTGCGCCCATACAGTAGTTTTCTCCCACATATTGGGTATCAGCGTACTCAGGACAAATTGGACAACAACTTTTGGGTTCCAATTTCTTCTGTTACCCTTGTGAAAATAAAATATTGGGGGCGAAAAAATCATTTTTGTAAAAAAAAAAAAAAGATTTTTTATTTTACGGCTGTACGTTATAAACTTTAGTGAAACACCTGGGGGTTAAAAGTTCTCACCACACATCTAGATAAGTTCCTTGAGGGGTCTAGTTTCCAAAATGGTGTCATTTATGGGGGTTTCCACTGTTTAGGCAGATCAGGAGCTCTCCAAACATGACATGGCGTCCAGCCAATTCTGTGTTGAAAAAGTCAGACGGCGCTCCTTCCCTTCCAAACTCTGCCATGCACCCAAACAGTGGTTTACCCCCACATATGGGGTATCAGCGCACTCAGGACAAATTGCACAATAACTTTTGGAGTCTTGTTACCCTTGGAAAAATAAAAATTGGGGTGAAAAGATCATTTTTGTGGAAAAAATATGATTTTTAAATTTTACGGCTCTACGTTATAAACTTGTGTGAAGCACTTGGGGTTCAAATTGCTCACCAAAGATCTAGAAAAGTTCCTTAGGGGGTCTAGTTTCCCAAATGGGGTCATTTGTGGGGGGTTTCCACTGTTTAGGCACATCAGGGGCTCTCCAAATGCAACATGGCATCCAATCTCATTTCCAGCCAATTTTGGTTGGAAACAGTCAAATGGTGCTCCTTCCATTCCGAGCTCTGCCGTGCGCCCAAACAGTGGTTCCCCCCCACATATGGGGTATCAGCGTACTCAGGACAAATTGGACAACAACTTTTGTGGTCCAATTTCTCCTGTTACCCTTGGGAAAATAAAAAAATAGTGACTAAAAGATAATTTTTGTGGGAAAAAATTAGGATTTTTTATTTTCATGCCCGGGCATTATAAACTTGTGTGAAGCACTTGGGGGTTCAAAGTGCTCACCAAAGATCTAGATAAGTTCCTTAGGGGGTCTAGTTTCCAAAATGGGGTCACTTGTGGGGGGTTTCCACTGTTTAGGCTCATCTGGGGCACTGCAAACGGAACATGACCTCCATCAACGTCTGCATTCCAAAACGTTACTACTTCCTTTCCAAGCCCTGCCGTGCACCCAAACAGTTTTCCCCCCCCCCACATATGGGGTATCAGCGTACTCAGGACAAATTGGACAACAACTTTTGGGGTCCAATTTCCTTGGGAAAATTCAAAAATTTGGGATTAAAAAATCATTTTTGTGGAAAATTGTTTTTTTTTTTTTTTCACACCCAGGCATTATAAGCTTTTGTGAAACACTTGGGGGTTCAAAGTGCTCACAAAAGATCTAGATAAGTACCTTAGGGGGTCTAGTTTCCAAAATGGTGTCACTTGTGGGGGTTTCCACTGTTTAGGCGCATCAGGGGCTCTCCAAACACGACATGGCGTCCAATCTCAATTCCAGCCAATTTTAGTTTGAAAAAGTCAAACGGCGCTCCTTCCCTTACGAGCTCTGCCGTGTGCCCAAACAGTGGTTTTCCCCCACATATTGGGTATTGGCGTACTCAGGAGAAATTGCATAACAACCTTATCTGTCCATTTTCTCCTTTTTCCCTTGTGAAAATAAAAAAAAAGTTTGTAAAAGATCATTTTTGTGGCTAAAAAGTTAAATATTCATTTTTTCCTTCCACGTTGCTTTAGTTCCTGTGAAGCACCTGAAGGGTTAATAATCTTCTTGAATGTGGTTTTGAGTACCTTGAGGGGTGCAGTTTTTAGAATGGTGTCACTTTTGGGTATTTTCTGCCATATAGACCCCTCAAAGTGACTTCAAATGAGAGGTGGTCCCTAAAAAAAATGGCTTTGTAAATTTTGTTGTAAAAATGAGAAATCGCTGGTCAAATTTTAACCCTTATAACTTCCTAACAAAAAAAAATTTTGGTTCCAAAATTGTGCTGATGTAAAGTAGACATGTGGGAAATGTTATTTCTTAACTATTTTGTGTGATATATTTCTCTGTTTTAAGGGAATAAAAATTCAAAGTTTGAAAATTGCAAAATTTTAAAAATTTTCGCCATATTTGCGTTTTTTTCAAAAATAAACGCAAGTTATATCGAAGAAATTTTACTTCTAACGAACGTGAAGTACAATATGTCATGAGAAAACAATCTCAGAATCGCGAAGATCCGTTGAAGCGTTCCAGAGTTATAACCTCATAAAGAGACAGTGGTCAGAATTGTAGAAATTGGCCCGGTCATTAACGTGCAAACCACCCTTGGGGGTGAAGGGGTTAAAGAATATGAGCAGAACACTAATCTGCATAAGAATATGCCTCCAGAGCTTGTTTTATGTGAAAAGGGGAGTTACCAGTAACTATCACAGAACGGTAGAACTGGACTTTGTCCCATAACAAACAGTTATGCAAAGAGCGGCAGCTCTCACAACTCTGCTGTATAGCAACAATATTGCCACACTAGTTGCCAGGGAGATGGAATCTGAAGCACTGAGAGTACACCTGTAGATGTGTCAGTTATAACCACACACAGCTCTGCATTGAGATAAGGAGGGCAGAGAGCAGCCATTACATATCACACTGGTAACACCCCCTTTTACCTATAGTAATCACTGGAGGCAGATTCTCGTGCAGACCAGTGTCTGGCCGTTAGTCCTGAACAACTCAGTCACTTATAAGAAAAACGTAGAATTCTCTGGAATAAGAAATCAGATCGCACATATCAAGGTATCATTTTATTCAGCTTCCTATGACCTACATGCCCATATAGACAGCTTAGGAGGGTTGATCTTTTTGTTAGATTCCCTTTAAACTGCCTGCAGAGCTGAATAAAACATAGTCTTTGTTTTTTTATTTCCCTCTTCTCTTTTGCAGAGACAATACTTTGTAAAGTTTAGTTAATAATTTATGTAAAGCTAATCTGGGTGTGACCAAATATTTGTAAATGCAGGTGTGTACTTTTTCCGCTGCATGATTTGTGTACTTTTTCACCTGCATGAGGTTGACCAATCATAAGCAGGCAGCAACACACAGGGGATAAAAAGAACACACACTCCTAACCTCACTGATCTCTGTGATTACTATGTAGAGAAATAACAGAGCTAAGTTATGTATCATTATAAACACTTCCAGATCTCATCTCAAAGCAGTCGGTGTGAGGGGAGGGTGAGAGCTGACAGCACTGTGACTTCTATTGCAACCTCATAATCATTTCACTAGAGACCAAAATAATAAAAATAGAAAACTCAGAACACCTACATATACAGTTGTGTGAAAAAGTGGTTTGCCCCGTCTGATTTCCTATTCTTTTGCATGATTGTCACACTTAAATGTTTCAGATCACCCAACAAATTTAAATATTAGACAAAGATAACACAAGTAAGCACAAAATGCAGATTTAACTTAAGGTATTTATTATTAAGGGAAAAGAAATGCAAACCTAAAGGACCCTGTGTGAAAAAGTTATTGCCCCGTGACAAACCAGTACCTCCCCACCCCACCTAATCTCACTATTATATTAGAAGGATCACGTAATGCGGTCTCCCCACTATTACCATCATCACGATCCACAGCGCCTGGAGACACATAAGTCCAGCTTGGTATGGCTTTAAACAGACACCCCTGTCCATACAAGCCCAGGCAGGCGTGAGGAGTGAGAGGAAATTGCTCACACAGTCACTGATATGGCACCACACTCACTTACAACCCTGACAGGCTGAGAGGCACTTTTAATTAGCCCCAGTGAAATAGCACCTGGTCAGTCTGGTAGGACTGCAACCAGTCCCTGGTTAGATATAAGACGGTCCGTTAATGGGATTATATCGGGCCATAAACCAGCCCCGGTAGCATAGAAAGTTAAGCCGAGAAATGGACGTGTGGATTCATGGATCAAGATAATAGACCAGACCAAGGTTAAATTATATATTTAATCCCCTTAAGGGCACACTAGACAATACACTATATACACAATGGTTATACATAGACAATGATCAGATATGCAAATACAAATAGTGGTAGGACAAAATATATAAGCAGATGGATCATGTCAATTACCAGGTTGATGTTCGACCATGTATGTGCTGGGCCGCACAGCTTGTTACTCGATGTGACTCCCACTTTTGAGGTGAGCAGCATGCATAACAGAGAGATAAACCACATGGCTTTATACTAGCCTTTATCCCCTTTGAATCACTCCCCTCCTGCCCTCCAGGCTGAACCTAAATCCCCTCCCGTTGCTTCTAGCTGCTAAAAACCTCAAAACCTAAGTTAGGTCATAACTCCTTAATGGACAGTCCTAGGGAGACGGTTTTGGTGCCGAGCCCCTGCT
The DNA here is from genome assembly GCA_033576555.1 of Oophaga sylvatica. NCBI lineage: Eukaryota > Metazoa > Chordata > Amphibia > Anura > Dendrobatidae > Oophaga > Oophaga sylvatica. Next base: position 221,666,352 of record JARQOD010000003.1, on the reverse strand, counting down.
ATGCATTGAGACCCAACACAGCTTTGCTACCTGGCTCCTACTAGACATTCTACGTATCTCTCCACCCTGTGGTGCTAGAATGGATCGAGACCCTGTAAGGCATTTGGCCCATGCTAGAGATCTTGAAAATATAACCGATGAGACATATGGTAGGTCTATATTCACCTTATAGAATCCTAGCTTTCTGAACAAAGCAGTTAGACCACATGGTATAGATCCACAGGGTGTCTTCCTGTACTACTAGCTAGTTGGTGGGGATGTGAATTCCTTCTTTGAAGCTGAAAATCTGGACCCACCTGTTGAGCCAGGTGTCTTGTTACAGCTGCATGTTTTCAGGATTGTAAACTGTCAATAAATCCCCCATCCTTCTCATTCCCCATTAAAACATAAATTAACTGTGTTTTATCACATCTTTGGGAAGCTGAGTTCAAATTCCATTGCCACACTCAGGCCTGATTGCTGCCACAACTGTTGTCAATCAAGAAATCACTTAAATAGGACTTGTCCAACAAAGTGAAATAGACCAAATGATCCTCAAAAGCTAGACATCATGATGCAATCCAAAGACATTCTGGAACAAATGAGAAACAAAGTAATTGAGATCTATCAGTCTGGAAAAGGTTATAAAGCAATTTCTAAAGCTTTGAGACTCCAGTATACCACAGTGAGAGCCATTATCCACAAATGTTGAAAACATGGAACAGTGGTGAACCTTCCCAGGATGGGCCGGCCAATCAAAATTACCCAAAGAGTGCAGTAACAACTCATCCACAAGGTCACAAAAGACCCCAAAACAACATCCAACGAACTGCAGGCTTCACTTGCTTCAGATAAGGTTAGTGTTCATGACTCCACCAGAAAAAAGAGACTGGGCAAAAATGGCCTGCATGACAGAGATCCAAGATGAAAACCACTGCTGAGCAATAAAAACATAAAGGCTCTTCTCAGTTTTGCCAGAAAACATCTTGATGATCCCCAAGACTTTTGGAGAATACTCTGTGGACTGACGAGACAAAAGTTGAACTTACATCTGGCGTAGAAGTAAGACATCATTTCAGAAAATAAACATCATACCAACAGTAAAATATGGTGGTGCGATGGTAGTGTGATGGTCTGGGGCTGTGTTGCTGCTTCAGGACCTGAAAAACTTGCTGTGGTAAATGGAACCATGAATTCTGCTGTTTATCAAAAATTCCTGAAGGAGAATGTCCAGCTATCTGTTCGTGATATCAAGCTGAGGTTACGCAGCAGGACAATGATCCAAAACACACAAACAAGTCCACCTCTGAATGACTTAAGAAAAACAAAATTAAGACTTTGCAGTGGAGTAGTCAAAGTCCTGACATTAATCCGATTGAGATGCTGTGGCAAGACCTTGAAAAGGCGGTTAATGCTCGGAAACCCTCAAATGTGGCTGAATTACAACAATTCTGCAAAGTTGAGTGGGCCAAAATTCCTCCAGACCATTGTAAATGACTTATGTCTAGTTATCGCAAATGCTTGATTTCAGTTGTTGCTACTAAGGGTGGTCCAACCAGTTATTAGGTTTAGGGGACAATCACTTTTTCACACAGGACCCTGTAGGTTTGGATTTCTAGTTCCCTTAATAATAAAGACCTTCATGTAAAAACTGCATTTTGTGTTAACTTGTGTGATATTTTTGTCTAATATTTAAATTTGTTTGATGATCTGAAACATTTAGGTGTGACAAACATGTAAAAGAATAGGAAATCAGAATGGTGGACCCCTTTTTTCACACAACTGTATATATTAGATTGTATGACAATCCCAGCAAAATTGGTGGGTTTGTATAAATTTACTGTTATGTGTATGATACCATTAGGAACACAACATATAAGCATGAATGATCATTTATACTGGGCAATTATCATAAAATGAAGGGAAAACTATTTTAGGTTTTCAGCAGGACAATACATAAATCACTCATTATGTGCCCCAGCTGTAAGATATGTCACATTGTGTCTTGTATCATCAAGCAATTCTGCACCACAGTTACTTAGAAGTAGGAAAATGTGGAATTGTGATCATAATGCCGACTCTAATGATTCCCTTTAATTTAAGTGATAAGAAAAAACTGTATTTTGGTTTGACAAAAACCACTTAAGAAAGTGATTTTCAACATGGTAAAGGTCAGCAATTCAACACATAAATTGTGTTGAAGTTTTCTTAAGCTGAAATATAAAAGGAAACTGGGAGCATGAAAATTATTTTAAATAAATACACTTTTCCAATTCATTTCTTTGAAATCAAAGCTATTGTGACTTACATCAAAGGCTAAAAGGAAGAAATGCAAAAAGGACTGTATTGATTAGCAGGCTGCATGGAAAGAAAAGTGGTGAACATAGCGATATGTTGACCTACTGTAGATTTTTAGCTTCTTTTTAATAATAAGTGACATTTTCAAATAACTTTAGTACTCATCTATTAAATGATGAATTATGAGGAGGTTTTTAACTTTCATTTCATCATCAGGTTCAGCTATTCTTGTGCATAGGTAACCTTTCCCTTATATCTTCATTGATGACTACCATACCTGACTACCTGCTAGCGCCCAATTTTCTTATCAAAATGTGGATTATTCCCAAGGGCGACCTTAGAGGTGTGAAACCTGTAACACTCCATCACCTGTGCACTCAAGGCTTGTAATTGTTTCATTAGATTAGATTGGTTGTCTAATTTAGAAAACCTATTCTCATCTACCATATTAGAGAATTTCATGCTACAGAGGGGGGTCATTTGTTTATTATTCTAATCTGTTGGCTAGAGTAGCCACAAAGAGCATATTTCACTTTGGAGGACCTGGCTTGTCACAAGCCATCAATTTATTTCAATAGTCATGATGTTACGTTTAAAGGGGTTGTCTTGAACTGAACAATTGATTGTCTATCCATAAGATAGTCCTTACAAGCATATAGGACAAGCTTACTTAAGGCAATGATATTCAGTCATCATGTCAACTGGGAAGCCTCAAACTCAACTCCAATCCATGACCTAAAACACTGATGATTCAATTGTGAAATATTTTTCTCAACCTTGAGGAAGCGATAATTCCTCTGAAACGTCAGTTGTGTTGATCCATGTAAAAATCTTCTCACATGCTGCTCATAGACTTTTTATTGGGCATGCTGTGTTGAATATTTTAAATCTATATCTGTATTTGTTTCCAGTGGAGAGAATTTCTGATATGGTTTTGAAATGAACAGAAATCATAATTGAATCATCAGTGTCCGTTAACAATTTCTATCAGTAGGATAAGTGATCAGTATAAAATTGTTGAAGATCTGACACCTAACATTCCCACCGATCAGCTGTTCTAGTTCAATAAAAGGTAAGGAGTATTGATGAGCGAACGTGCTCGCCACTACTCGTTACTCGCCCGAGTATCACTGTACCGAGTATTTCTGGTATTATTCGTCGAGAGCTCGGGTCTCCGCCCTGCAATTTAGGTTCTCTTTAGAGCGCCAATGAACATGCAGGGATTGTCAGCCATGCACTGTAATGCCGCAGTCATCTTTGTTGTGGAATTACAGTGATTGGCTGGCTGCACAGCATCATCAGGTCTATAAGAGACCGGATGCTGCCCTGTTCGATGCATTCAGCTCCGGATTCAGACAGTTTAGGGAGAGCTGATGCTGCGATAGGGAGAGATTTGTGCTTTTATTAGTTAGTGTGGGTATACCATTGTTCAATCCACAAATCCAGCTAAACCAACAGTCCTTGTAAGGGCTTATTAGGGGGTATATAGATTGCACTGCTAGGTAGGCATATCCACATCAGTGCAAGGCATGCAAGCACTGTATGTGAGTGTATAGATCTCACTGCATACTTCAAAAGGGTCCATTACTGTCTGGTGCTGCCTATTATATATATACCTAGCTGCAGGTATCCGTGGCTAGGTTTTTTTTTTTTTGCACCTGAATCCTGCTAATTTTATTACAAAGCAATCCATTTATTATACATTTATTTGCTTGGTCATACTGCAGACTACAGCCAGGTCATTTTAATACAACAGGGTGAAAATCTGGCAATTTGTAACTGCTTTTTTGCCCCAGGCATCAGATCTGAGTGCGCAGAAAATTCTGTTTTGTTTTGTTTTTTTGTTACTGTAGTATTTTTTGGAGTGTCGTACAACATTTTTGGCCACCACTTTGTTGACCAAAAATTCTTTAGGTGGCCAAAAATATCTATAGTTCTTATATTAGTCACTGTGTTTTTTACGCCACACTCATCACATATCATTGCGATAACTATTTTACAATTTTAGTACTCCAACAATTTTTTTCTTTAGTGTCATAGCCTATTAATTGACACAATTTTGGTGGTCCAAAAAAAATCCAGTCCACATATGTAACAGTGTTCTATCTCTGTCAGACGCCAGATCTAACTGTGGTCTACAAATTGTGGAATATCCGGCCTATATTCCACTGTATTTGCAGTTTTCTACCCTAGTTCTGTACAATATTTTGGGGTATAACCTAAAAAATACAGTCTACATAAAGTGACCAGTGTGGTATCTGTGACAGACTCCTATCTCTCTGTGTGCAAAAGATTGTGAACATATCAGGGAAACATTACCCTTTTTTGCTGTGTCTTACCCTATTTCTAGAGACTTTTTGGGTAAAAAATAATTTAGAAAACTCCAGGGCACATATTGAACAGTCTGTTATCTCCGTCAGATGCCTGGTGTATCTGAGCTCTACAAATTGTTGCTTTTCAGGCCTACTAGGTCTAGTATACTCTATTTTGGCCTAAAAACTCAAAAAATACCGGCTTCATATTGAACAGTCTGTTATCTCAGTGGCACGCCTCATCTATCTGTGGGCCAGAAAGTGTGCTTTTGAGCCTTCCCTTCACCTTTGTGTTTTACCGTAGCTCAAAACAGTTTTTTGGTGTAAAAAATACAAAAAGACCGGCGACATATTGAACAGTCCGGTATCTCTGTGACACGCCTCATGTATCTGAGGGCTACAAAGTGTGTTTTGGAGGCTTCCATTCACCTTTGTTTGCTGTGTGTTACACTAGCTGCAAACACTATTTAGATCTAAAAATTTTAAAAATACAGGCCACATATTGAAGTGTGGTATCGCTGTCAGACAGCTGAGCTATTTGTGGCCTACAAATTGCGTCAATTCAGGCCTACATTACACTGTATTTGCTGTCTGTTACCCTAGTTCTGTACAATATTTTGGGGTATAAGCTAAAAAGATACAGGCTACATATCTCTCTTATTTGTGGCATTTCAGGGCTACATTAGACAGTTTTTTCTTCATCTTACCACAGTTATTGACAGTGACAACAGTTTGTTAAACAAATAAAGTACACTCCAGATATTTGAAAGTGTTTTTTGCCCGCACATGGATTACATCTAATTTTGCTCCAAATTGTGACTTTTTTATGAATGTTGAAAATATTGTACTACATTTAAAATGGGAAAGGTGCGTGGCAAGGGACGGGGAACTGGACGTGATAGTGATGGTGCATGTAGAGGCAGAGGGCAAGCTGCATTTGTGTCACAACAAACACCCACATCTTATCACAACAGATTCCAGTTAGTAGTCATAGGGGACGGCAGAAGACCACTCTTGACAAAAGAGCAGCTTGAAAAGGTAGTTGTTTGGATTGCAGATAATACTTCCAGTCAGTTTGGCACCACCACCAGCACCCTGCATTCCATACGGTCAAGTCTGAATAGCTGTGAGTCTGGACCATATATTCCTCACCCTGATCCTCCTTCCACCTCCCTCCCATGCCGAGTGCTCGCAGACAACTGATCCCACACTTGGACACTTCGAAGAGCTGTTCAGTTGTCCATTTATAGATTCTGGCCTCTCGCCCGGGCCACTTGAAGCGGGGCAAACTGAGATTGCATGTAGCGATGCCCAAATATTTGAGCAGCCACGTTCACATGAAGGTGACGGTGGGATTGTGTGACAAGAGGTGGACGATGATGAGACACAATTGCCAGAAAATCTTGAGGAGGATCAGGGTGTGGAAGTGGAAGAGGAGGTGTTTGATGATTTAGTAACTGACCCAACCTGGCAGGAGGACATGCAGAGCGAGGACAGCAGCATACAGGGGGAGGGAGGCGTAGCACCACAACAGGCAGGAAGAAGCACTGTGGTGGCCACAGGCAGAAGGTTGTCAACCGTTCCTCGTAACACCAACACGACGGAAGTTGTCATTACAACTGTTTGGTCTTCTCGAGTCTGATTGTTTTTAAAGACTCTGCCGATAACCCCAAACAGGCCATTTGCACCAACCTGCCATGCCCGCATCAGCAGAGGTAGCAAAACTATCAGCCTGAACACCACCAGCATGATCAGGCACATGGCAGCGAAGCACACGACTTTGTGGGCTGAACCCCAGAGTCCAGGAACATTGTCTGCAGGTGACACCTCAGATTCTTCTGCTGTTGCGCGTGGAAGCCAATCCCCTGTCCATGGTGCCTGCTGAGATGCCTCCTGCCCTGCACTTGTCATTGCACACACTCAACTACCACCATCAGCAAGCACGTCCACGTCCTTGTCCCAGCGCAGCCTTCAGTTGTCCATACCCCAGTCATTGGAATGAAAGTGGAAATACGCAGCCAACGCCCACAGGCCACAGTACTAAATTCACACATTCCTTGTCTGCTTGCGCTCGAAATGTTGCCTTTTAGGCTTGTGGAGACCGAAGATTTTCACAATCTGATGGGGGCGGCGGTCCCAAAGTATTCTGTCCCCAGCCGTCCCGGCATTACACAAGCACGTGTCCCACAACATTACCCATGTAACACCTGTGTTTTACTCTGTTTTGGCCCACGAACATGCTGTGTTTAACAGGGGGGTATGTGATGCCCCTGAGGGTTCAGTCGCCACAGAGGTAGTGCACCTCATCTGGAGGTGTGGTACCCCACTCTCAGGTAAGGAGGAAGCACTAACAAGGACTCTAACACCTGCATCCAACACAGACTATAGCAGCAGGTCACCCTGGATGTACCCTAAGGGAGGATGGTCTCATCCCTGTCTTGGTAGGAAAGGGTGTTGGTGAGTGGGTGGAGAAAGTAGAAGAAAGGGTGTGGAGCTCAAGCTGTAAGGAGCTTGTCTGTTGTGAATGGGCTAGAGATGGTTTCTGAGCAGAGGCTCTCTCTGGTGGTTACAGACAGTACTGAAATTTTCAGCGAGGAATGGCAATCTGGAATCACGGACTGGACTGATATAAGGGAGGTTCCCTCCCATGATGGTCGCCGGTGATCAATTGTTCTTGTCTCAATTGTGGTTCCTGGTTCATTTGGAAGTTGCTGGAGTCTTGCCTGCACCTGCTGCTTTCAGATAAGATATTTTCTGCTTTTCTTTTTGTGCTTGCTTTTTTCATAGTTTTCTGCACTTTTGTGGAGGTCAGCCGGGTCCCCTCCTGGGGCCTGTGCTCCTCTCAATTTATCTGTAGCCACTGTTATTTGTTCATTTGCTTTTTCCTGTTTTTTCAGTGGCTGCGGCTTTGGTTTGTTACACCAGAGATCTGATTTAGGTGGTAGAGATTGTGTGATCTCAGGTTTTTTGGCAATCAGAAGTGCTGGTATTTTTTAGGGTTTTTGTTGGATTGCAGTCAGAATTCTTTCCTGTACTTTTCTGTCTAGACAGATTGGGCCCCAACGTTTGCTCATTCTATTTTCTGTCTGTGTCCGTGCTATCTTCTTGTCTAACCGCCATTATATGTTTGGGGGCTTCCTATTTTCTTTGGGGATCTGCTCCGGGGCAGATAGCTTTCATCTTTATGCCTTTAGGTGTAGTTATCTCTCAGGCTGTGACGAGGCGTCTAGGATCAGCGTAGGAACACTCCACGGCTTCCTCTAGTTGTGTGGTTAGTTCAGGTTACTGCAATCCAATAGGTTCCAGCCTCTCTGGTGTATTACCGTTTTTGCTTTTTCTCCTCAGCTACTCCTCAGTGAGTAGTCCATCTGTGGGGCCCGATCCAATAGTGGAGGGACCAGGTCGCAGTAGGGGCATCCGCCCCATAGCCTAGTGGAGAACTTCAAGACTCAGCTAGCAAGCTGGAGGCAGTGGCAACTGTAGGTGTTTCAGCCACAGCCACAGTTATCTTCGCCAAAAAGGTAGCCATATAGGATTTAGGGGATGCAGAGAGGCTACTGGCTTGGGACACTGACTGTGAGGTGTTGGACAGAAGGGTGGAAAGTCAGCACAGTGAGATGGCCGAGAAAGGAACATATTGAAGGGAGTCCTGGAAATGTGTATCCTGGTCTAACTGGGAGTTTGCTGGATCCCTCACCTGGAGGACACGGCACCAAGCGGGCATCTGTGCGCACCAGAACTGTGAGTAAAGCTTTGGAAGCTACACCCAGCTGTGTCCTCTAATCATTCCTGCGTCACCCATCCAACACTGGTACATCTACCAACATTACCATCTTCTACATCCTACATCTGCCCTGGGACTGAGCTTTGCCTGTAGAGAGCTATACCAACTCTGCTGCATCACCACCAGCCACAGGGTATCTGCACTGCAGCGCTTGTCACCTCTGACCAGAAACCACAGGTGGCGTCACAAACACTTTACTATAAACTCTTTTATCCCTTGTAAATATACCCTTTTATTGGAAGTCCAGGGCCACGGACTGGTTCACTGCCGCTGTGACACTGCCCCTGTAAGAAGCGGCCCGGTACTGAGTAACCCCGCTTCTCTGTATTCTGAAAAGCTCTCTGCTCACAATCAAAGAAGATGCACTGCAGGCGGAGCACAATGAGATGGAGAAAGGAACCATACAGGGTGATTACACACAGTCCAGCCTCATGTCATCCCATGTGGATTGGTTGACAATGAGGAAGAGGAGGAGGAGGAAGAACAGTAGAAACCCCCACAAGTGACCCTATTTTGTAAACTAGACCCCCCAAGGAGCTTATCTAGGTGTGCGGTGAGCACTTTGAACCCAACTTTGAAAGTGCTTCACAGACGTATATAACACAGAGCCATGAAAATAAAAAATCTTTTTTTTTTTGCACAAAAATGATATTTTAGCCCCCAATTTTTTATTTTCCTAAGGGTAACAGGAGAAATTAGACCACCAAAGTTGTTGTGCAATTTTTCCTGAGTACACTGATGCCCCATATGTTGGGGTAAACCACTGTTTGGGCACACGTCGGGGCTCGGAAGGGAGGGAGCACCGTTTGACTTTTTGAATGCAAAATTGGCTGGAATCAATGGTGACGCCATGTCGCATTTGGAGAGCCCCTGATGTGCCTAAACAGTGGAAACCCCTCAATTCTAACTCCAACCCTAACCCCAACACACACCTAACCCTAATCCCAACCTTAACCATAACCACAACCCTAACCCCAACACACCCCTAACCCTAATCCCAACCCTAACCATAACGCTAACCACAAGCCTAACCCTAATCCCAACCCTAACCCCATAACACCCCTAACCCTAAGCCTAACCCTAATCCCAACCCTAATACCAACCCTAACCCTAATTCCAACCCCAACCCTAATTCCAACCCTAATCCTAACCCTAATTCCAACCCTAACCCTAATTTCAACCCTAACCCTAATTCTAACCCTGACCATAACTTTAGCCCAACTAACTTTAGCCTAACTGTGTAACCCTAATGGGAAAATGGAACTAAATATATTAACCTTATTTCATTATTTTTCCCTAACTAAGGGGGTGATAAAGGGGGGTGTATTAACTATTTTTTTATTTTGATCACTGTGATAGGGTCTATCACAGTGTAGGGATGAGCGATACGATACTGCAAATATCGGGTATCGGCCGATATTAGCTGTATCGGACTTTCGATTCCGAGTTCCGATATTGTCGTCTTATCGGATACCGGAATCGGAATTGTCACTGTCACTGTGAGTGTCCGTCGGTCGGGTCTGTCAGGAGTCAGTGGCACTTACCTGGCAGAAGATCTCCGGCGGTCACGGCCTGGACTGCTTGATGGCCGCCATCATCTTTCCCCGGCGGTCACATGCAGTTTCTCGCGATAACTGCAGTGACTGCTGGGTAATCCCGGCCGTAAAGCAGTCAGTCCGATGACGTCACCGCCGGGGAAGCAGGTAATCAGCTGTGCTGCGTCGCGATGACAGGCTCTGCCTGTCATTGCGATGTAGCAGAGCTGGATCGTCGTGGGACTGTCGTTACTATGGACTGCGTCGGACAGGTGGTATACTGTTGGTTTGTTTTTTTCCTTTTTTTACAGGAGATCGATGGCGTCGCAGGAATGAGAGTATAATAAAAGAAATGAAAACTGTGTTGTCTCTTTTATTTCATTAAAAGACTTTTTTCTTGCTTTGTCTTTTTTTTATACATTTAAAAACTTTGGGATTAATAATGGATCGGTGTCTTATTGACGCCTATCCATTATTAACCGGGCTTATTGTCACCGTGCAATCAACGGTGACATTAACCCCTTATTACCCCACTTGCCACCGCTACAGGGCAGTGGGAAGAGCCGGGTAAAGTGCCACAATTGGCACATCTTTGATGCGCCAAATGTGGGGCTGCTGTAGCCTGGTATTATCAGGCTGTTGAGGGCCAAAATCCATGGGCCTTGACAGTCTTTTAATACCAGGCCGCAGCAGTCTGCATTTTACTTGGCTGGTTAACAAAAATAGGGGGACCCCTACGCCGTTTTTTTTTCGAGGGGATCCCCTATTTTTGTTAACCAGCCAAGCTAAGCAGACTGCTGTGGCCTGGTATTATCAGGCTGGCAAGGTCCATGGATATTGGATCCTTACCAGCCTGAAAAACCAGGCCTCAGCAGTCTGCTTCATCTGGCTGGTTAACAAAAATAGGGGGGACCCCACGCCAAATTTTTTTCGAGGGGATCCCCTATTTTTGTTAACCAGCAAAGATAAGCAGACTGCTGTGGCCTGGTATTATCAGGCTGGCAAGCAGGGTCGGACTGAGCCACCGGAGAAACCTCCGGTGGGCCCCAGCTCCTGCGTGGTGGGCCCTGATTTGAAAGGATAGGTCGCAGGGCAGAGGGGGCGGTGGCCCCGGGCCCCGCGCTCTGAGGGGGCCCACCCGGAGCTACGCTACAGTAACTGTATCGGCGTGCACAGCACGCCGATACAGTTACATTCTGCGGCAGAGCAGGGAGAATCGATCTTCCTGCTCTGCCGCCCAGAAGCTATGGGGCCTGAACAGGCGTTGGGGGGGCCCGGTGCCAGCAGTGGGCCCCCCACCCATCATCGGAGGGTCAGCTGTATCGGCATCCAGCCGATACAGCTGACCGCATAGAGAGAGAAGGAGCGAGCGCTCCTTCTCTCCCATAATCCCCCTCTAGCGTCTGACAGCGGGCGCGATGACATCACCTGCCGGCGCCCGCTGTCAGACGCTGAGAGGGAGAACAGTGAGCAGCACAGGAGCCGGGAGGTGAGTATTGTTTTTTTTTTTTTTAATGGGGGTGCATTATACTACAGAGGCTGTACAGGTCCTTCTCAAAAATTAGCATATAGTGCTAAATTTCATTATTTACCATAATGTAATGATTACAATTAAACTTTCATATATTTTAGATTCATTACACACCAACTGAAATTTGTCAGGTCTTTTATTGTTTTAATACTGATGATTTTGGCATACAACTCCTGATAACCCAATAAACCTGTCTCAAAAAATTAACATATTTCAACCGTCCAATAAAATAAAAGTGTTTTTTCAAAACAAACAAAAAAAACATCAAATAATAATGTTCAGTTATGCACTCAATACTTGGTCGGGAATCCTTTGGCAGAAATGACTGCTTCAATGCGGCGTGGCATGGAGGCAATCAGCCTGTGACACTGCTGAGGTGTTATGGAGGCCCAGGATGCTTTGATAGCGGCCTTAAGCTCATCCAGAGTGTTGGGTCTTGCGTCTCTCAACTTTCTCTTCACAATATCCCAGAGATTCTCTATGGGGTTCAGGTCAGGAGAGTTGGCAGGCCAATTGAGCACAGTAATACCATGGTCAGTAAACCATTTACCAGTGGTTTTGGCACTGTGAGCAGGTGCCAGGTCGTGCTGAAAAATGAAATCTTCATCTCCATAAAGCATTTCAGCCGATGGAAGCATGAAGTGCTCCAAAATCTCCTGATAGCTAGCTGCATTGACCCTGCCCTTGATGAAACACAGTGGATCAACACCAGCAGCTGACATGGCACCCCACACCATCACTGACTGTGGGTACTTGACACTGGACTTCAGGCATTTTGGCATTTCCTTCTCCCCAGTCTTCCTCCAGACTCTGGCACCTTGATTTCCGAATGACATGCAAAATTTGCTTTCATCAGAAAAAAGTACTTGGGACCACTTAGCAACAGTCCAGTGCTGTTTCTCTGTAGCCCAGGTCAGGCGCTTCTGCCGCTGTTTATGGTTCAAAAGTGGCTTTACCTGGGGAATGCGGCACCTGTAGCCCATTTCCTGCACAAGCCTGTGTACGGTGGCTCTGGATGTTTCTACTCCAGACTCAGTCCACTGCTTCCTCAGGTCCCCCAAGGTCTGGAATCGGTCCTTTGCCACAATCTTCCTCAGGGTCTGGTCACCTCTTCTCGTTGTACAGCGTTTTCTGCCACATTGTTTCCTTCCAACAGACTTCCCATTGAGGTACCTTGATACAGCACTCTGGGAACAGCCTATTTGTTGAGAAATTTCTTTCTGGGTCTTAAGGGTATGCCACACTAAACAATATCGCTAACGGGATCGCTAAAAAACGTCACTATTTAGCGATCCCGTTAGCGATATTGTTCAGTGCGGCAGCTTCCAGCGACGAGCTTCCTGCTGTGATCTCGCTCGTCGCTGGAATCGTTCCGGACCCTATTTCATCGCTGGCGCTCCCGCTGGGTAAGTATCTTATCGCTGTGTGGCACCTTTTCTTAGCGATTTAGCGGTACTTTTGTACCGCTAAAGTCGTTAAGAAGATCGCTAACGGCGATAGCGTCGTTAACTATATCGCTAAATGTGGCCGCATTTAGCGATATAGAAACGATCCCGCTAGCGATCTCATTAGTATGCAACGCTAACGAGATCGCTAGCGGGATTGTTTAGTGTGGCAGTACCTTTACCCTCTTGCTTGAGGGTGTCAATGATGGCCTTCTTGACATCAGTCAGGTCGCTAGTCTTAAGGTACTGCCACACTAAACAATCCCACTAGCGATCACAATAACGACGCATACTAATGCGATCGCTAGCGGGATTGTTTCTATATCGCTAAATGCGGCCACATTTAGCGATATAGTTAACGACGCTATCGCCGTTAGCGATCTTCTTAACGACTTTAGCGGTACAAAAGTACCGCTAAATCACTAAGAAAAGGTGCCACACAGCGATTAGATACTTACCCAGCGGGAGCGCCGACGAGAAAATAGGGTCTGGAGCGATTCCAGCGACGAGCGAGATCACAGCAGGAAGCTCGTCGCTGGAAGCTGCCGCACTGAACAATATCGCTAACGGGATCGCTAAATAGTGACGTTTTTTAGCGATCCCGTTAGCGATATTGTTTAGTGTGGCATACCCTTTACCCATGATGGGGGTTTTGAGTAATGAACCAGGCAGGGAGTTTTTAAAAGCCTCAGGAATCTTTTGCATGTGTTTAGAGTTAATTAGTTGATTCAGAAGATTAGGGTAATAGGTCGTTTAGAGAACCTTTTCTTGATATGCTAATTTTTTGAGACAGTTTTTTTGGGTTATCAGGAGTTGTATGCCAAAATCATCAGTATTAAAACAATAAAAGACCTGACAAATTTCAGTTGGTGTGTAATGAATCTAAAATATATGAAAGTTTAATTGTAATCATTACATTATGGTAAATAATGAAATTTAGCACTATATGCTAATTTTTTGAGAAGGACCTGTATATGGGGGGTGCATTATACTACAGAGGCTGTATATGGGGGCTGCATTATACTACAGAGGCTCCATATTGGGGTGCATTATACTACAGAGACTCCCTATGGGGATGCATTATACTACAGAGGCTGCCTATGGGGGTGCATTATAATATAGCGGCTGCCTATGGTGGTGCATTATATTATAGACTCTGCCTATGGGGGTTTATTATAATATAGAGGCTGCCTATGGGGGTGCATTATACTATATTGAGGACTATCTGGTGTATTATGCTGTATGGATGCTATCTAGGGGCCATCATACAGTGTTGGACCCATTAAATAGTTTGGGGACATTAAGGGGTCAGTATATATCCAGTGAGGGGCATTATTCTGTGTATAGGGGAGATGTACAGGGGGAGACTTGGGACATTATTAAATGTAAAGTGGACACTTATTGTTATAGGGGAACTCGGGTTACTGTGACTGTCAAAGGGGCACACAGGGCATTATTACAGTCTAGGGGACAAAATGTGGTCACTGTTTTCCTGGGCACTTGCACCCGGCATTACTATATTCTAGAGGGGTGCTTTAAAATTTAGAGGTCACACAGAACCACACAGCAGGTGCAGTAATAGGGACACATACGGCAGCAGCAGCAGCAGCTCAGTATTGGGGTATCACGTGCAGTAATAGGGACACATACGGCAGCAGCGGCTCAGTATTGGGGTATCAGGTGCAGTAATAGGGACACATATGGCAGCAGCGGCTCAGTATTGGGGTATCAGGTGCAGAAATAGGGACACATATGGCAGCAGCGGCTCAGTATTGGGGTATCAGCAGGATGAGGAGTTTGTGCAGGTTGAGAATAGTCCAATTGGTGACCAAGACAGTGCTAAAAATATGAGAAGTGAAATGTGTCTTTGTTGTAATCTCTGCAGTCGAGTCCTGGCTGGAGAAGTCGTCATGTCGGTCTGGGCCAGATGGAAAAGAAATGAAAAGTGAACAATTCCATTAGAAAGAACATCAGCGGTAAGTCATTATCTGTACCTGTGCTGTAATCTATTATATGTTCTGTAGGACTGGTATTATTTACCACAGACCATATGGCGGTAATATCAATATTGGTCTTTTTATATATAGATTATTTTTGGCAACAGCGCGGTCATTTGCTGAGGTTCTCTGATTAGGGGCCCACTCAGAAGTTTCGCCCCCACTAAACCAAAACCCTAGCTACGCCTCTGGCTCTCTCTCTAGTCTTTCTTTCTCTCTCTAGTCTTTCTCGCTCTCTGTTCTTTCTTTCTCGCTCTCTGTTCTTTTTTATCTCTGTTCTTTCTTTCTCTCTCTCTTTTCTTTCTATCCTCTCTTTCTTTCTCTGTTTGTTCTTTCTCTCTCGCTGCTCTTTCTTTCTTTTCCTCAGTACCAGCCACTGAGCCCTCATTACCAGTCAGTGTGATCAGCAGTGCTAAATGGGTACGCTTGGGGCCAGGATATGGGTGTGATTAGCTGTTAAATGGATGTGGTCGGGGCGTGGCCTAAAATTTGCAGCGATGCCCTACGCGCGCCGCAGCCTTTAACCCTCTTTCCTGTCTTCAAAATTTGGGAGGTATGCTGTATGACCTCCCTACAACTTCTGGCCATGCTCCTGATGAGCGCGACGGATGGTCTCCTGAGGGATCTCCTCCCACACCTGGACTAAAGCATCCACCAACTCCTGGACAGTCTGTGGTGCAACGTGGCATGGCCTAAAATTTGCTGCAGCAGGCACAGCGTGCCACAGCCTTTGTCCCTCTGTCCCTTCTTCAAAGGTTGGGAAGTATGATGGTGGGCCCCAAGAATATTTTTTCTCTGGTGGGCCCAAGGTACTCCAGTCCGACGCTGCTGGCAAGGTCCATGGATATTGGCTCCTTAACAGCCTTAAATACCATGCCTCAGCAGCAGGGGCGTACATAGAAATCATGGGGCCCCATAGCAAAAGTCTGAATGGGCCCCCCCCCAAAAAAAAAACCCAGAGCCATTGTAAATGTAAAGTGCCAGCACAGTGAGGGGACACATTAAACAAAAAAATGTATTATGCTCCCATAGATTGTGCCCCCATAGATGCTCCATAGTATAGGCCCTTATGCTGCCGCAGCTGCTGCAACCAAAAAAAAAAAAAAGACATACTCACCTTTCGTCGCTGGGGCCAGGTGCCGGTGTCCTGAGCAGGGGGTGACACCAGGTGCCGATGTCACCGCTCGCTCAGGGCCCCGGCACCTGAGATATTTACCTGTCCTCTCTCCACTGCTGAGTGCCGCTGTCTTCGGGGTCCTCCAGCAGTGAATGATCAGGCGCGGCGTGCACTAACGACGTCATCGCGCCCTCTGACCTGAACATTGCAGCAAGAGGACGCGAGCAACGGTGGAACGGGACAGGTAAATATCCCTTATACTCACCCTTCCGCCGGCGCGGTCTGTGCAGCCCCTGCTCTTCTCCCACGGTCTCCGCCGCCAGTGTTCAGCGGTCACGCGGGACAGCTCATTAAAGTCATGAATATGTGCGTATTCATGACTGTAATGAGCGGTACCACCTGACCGCTGAACACAGGCGTCGGAGACCGTGGGAGAAGAGCAGGGGCTGCAGAGACGCCACCAGGAGGGGTGAGTATATAGAAGAGCTGCGCTCCCCCTCCCCCGCCGACCCCCTGGTAGTACTGTGTCAGCACAGCTACCCGACCGTCGAGGGCCCCCTCACCTGTCCGGGCCCCATAGCAGCTGCTTGGTCTGCTTCATTCACGGTACGCCACTGCTCAGCAGTCTGCTTCATCAGGCTGGTTAACAAAAATAGGGGGGACCCGACGCCATTTTTTTTTCGAAGGGAACCCCTATTTTTGTTAATCAGTTCCCTCTGACGTCACTGATTGTGTCCCTGGCTGACCTGAAGTGAAAGTGGAAAGCAATCAATTAAGCTTTCCACTTCCTCTCCTGTCAGCCAGGAGAGGAACTCATTCATTTGGGGGTTTACTGTGAGGCTGCAGCATTAGCTGCGGTCCCTGCAGTAAACATTAACCCTTTCTGAAGGATTACACCGTGGGACCTGACTGTGCATGGGATAGGTAAGAATAATTTTGCTTTTTTATTTTATTTTTATTACAGGAAATGGTTTTTGCAGTCAAATAAAAGATGGTCAAAAACATGTGTCTTTATTTCATTAAAATGATTTTTAATTAAAGTGTGTGTGTTTTATTTTTATTTCATGCAATAGGATTAATAATTGATAGTTGTCTAATTGACAGCTCTCAATTATTAACCTGGCTTAAGGTCACCTTTCAATTGCAAGGTGGCTTTAACCCCATATTAACCCATTCGCCACCGCTACAGGGCAATGGGAATAGACGGGCAAAGTGCCAGAAAGGGCAAATCTAATTATAGATTTGTCTTTTCTGGGGTGTCTGGGGGCAGATGTTAGTAGCCAGGGGGGGGGCCAAAAATAATGGTCCCTCTCTGGGCTATTATTATCTGCCCCCATTCGCTGGCTTTGTCTGTCTGGTTGCGAAAATAGGGCGGGAGCCCACGCATTTTTTTTAAACAATTTTACACCTCATATATATATATATATATATATATACATGTCATTGAATTTGTGACACATATATAATATATTTATATTTATAGTTCATACACTTCTACATAGTATAATAGCCGCTAATTCAATTGCCGGCTTTTGTGAAAATGCAGAACCCGACATGAAATGACACTTGGTGTACATAGGGTTAACCATGTCTTTTCATGTCCTTTGCTATCTGATTTGCACAAACAATTACATCAGTCTATGTGTGCAAAATTTCACACCTGTAGGGGTTAATTAAAGGTGTAAAATCGTAGCAAAAAAGTCCGTTTTTTTTACAACGAATTTACACCTTTAATTAACCCCTACAGGTGTGAAATTTTGCACACATAGACTGATGTAATTGTTTGTGAAAATCAGATAGCAAACGACATGAAAAGACATGGTTAACCCTATGTACACCAAGTGTCATTTCATGTCGGGTGCTTCTGTCTTTTCACAGAAGCCGGCTTTACCCGGCAATTGAATCAGAGGCTATTTTACTATGTAGAAGTGTATAAACTATACATATATGTATATATATGTCACAATGACATGTATATATATATATATGTATTCTATGTGTGTATATTTAGTGTTTACAAGGAAATAAAGGTTTTTTTTAGTTACGATATTTTGTTCCCATAGACTTACATGGGACTTCCGGTATCGGTATCGGGTATCGCCGATATTTTAGTGATATCGGCGATACCATTCCGATCCGATATTTTTAGATATCGAGCAGTATCGCTCAACACTATCACAGTGACCAAAATGAACCAATATTAAAAATTTTCCTATTGTTGCCGGGTGCTGGCCAGCAGATCTCGGCGGGCGCACTGCGCATGCTCCCGCCATTTTTTAACTGGAAGAAGATGGCAGAACCCAAGGGGGGAGGCCTGGAGATGGAGGGACTCCGGGAGGTGGTGGGGGGGGGTGGAATCAGACGGCGGGGGGAGCAGAGGGCAGCAGAGGGGAGTGGAGGACAGCACAGAGGGGAGCAAATACTGATGGTGGCGGCAGCAGATCGCGGTCTCCAGCCAATGACTGATGATATTCCAGCATCGGCCATGGCTGGATTGTAATATTTCACCAAGTTTCGTTGGTGAAATATTACAATTGCTCTGATTGGCTGTTTCACTTTCAACAGCCAATCAGAGTGATCATAGCCACGGGGGGGCAAAGCCACCCCCCTGGGGTCAACTAGAGGCCCTCACGTACCTGCAGGTCGGGTGACATTTGTGACCCCAGTCACCCGACCCGCAGGAACTTGTTCCCGCCATGACACATACGTTGTGTCACAGGTCGGGAAGGCACAAGTTTTCATGAGGTATACGCTGCATCACAGGTCAGGAAAGAAGAGGGCCGTTGTTGAGTACCAGCATCAACAAGGGCGTCGGTATTCAGTTCAGACTCCACACATAAGACCGCAGGAGTGGACATGGATGGCAGACACATGTACCATCCTACAAAACTTTGAGGAGTCCACCAAGATGGAGAGCAGCGATGATGCCATAATTAGTGTGACCATCCCACATTTCTGTATTTTGAAAAGCTCTCTGCTCACAATCACAGAGGATGCATTGCAGGAGGAGCTCGATGAGATGGAGCAAGGAACCATACAGGGTGATTACACACAGCCCAGCCTCATGTCATCCCAAAGTGGATTGGTTGAAAATGAGGAGGAGGAGGAAGAACAGGAGCTACTTTCCTGCGCTATAGACGGTACGACAAGCACAAATGTCATACCGTCTGTTCAGCGTGGATGGCCTGAGGACAGGGAGGAGGAGGACAGCATGGTCAGTCGTCCTGTTGGTGAGTACATGGAAGGCTTGCCTGTTATCAGTCTGGCATGCATGGCAAACTTTATGTGTCGCTGCCTTTCCCGTAACCCTCGCATTATCAAAATGTTTGCGGACACTCAGTACTGGTTGGTGACACTTCTAGACCCACACTACAAGGAGAACTGTTGTGAACGCTCTGGATCTGACTTCTGAGTTTGGGCTCCCCCTGGTGGCTGCTGATAGTAATGAAACTGCTTTGGCTAACAGAGGTCTATCAGCTGGTGGCGATGATTGGCAATCAGGTGTTACTGACTGGGGAGATATAAGTGAGCAACCTTCCCATGATCCTTGCTGGTGATTTGTTTCTTGCTGGTCCCTTTTGGAAGTCAGCTTGCTTCCTGCTTTGTCCTGCAACTTTCAGATAAGGTATTTGCTGTTTATTTCTGTGGCATTTGTTTTTGGCTATCTCAGTTTTCTGCCCTTCTGGAGTTTGTACAGCCAGGTTCCCCTGCGGGGGCCTGCGCTGGACTCTGTTTCTCATTTGCCACTGTTTATGTATTTTCAGTTCTCTGTTATTTCAGTATCTGCTGATTTGCTACCAGCTCACACCAGAGACAATTTATGTATTTTCAGTTCCCTGTTATTTCAGTATCTGCTGATTTGCTACCAGTTCACACCAGAATTCTGATCTAGCAGGGAGAGATCGTGTGGTCTCAGTATTTTGGCATATCAGACGTGTAGTAGTTTTTCTTAGAGTTTTTGCTGGATTGCAGACAGTATTCTTTCCTGTCCTATTCTATCTAGACAGTTTGGGCCCCAGTATTTGCTTGCTCTATTTTCTGCCTGTGTTTGTATTTCATCTTGTCTCACCGCCAATATATGTTTGGGGGCTACCTATTCCTTTGGGGGCTCTACTCCAGGGCAGTTAGCTTTCCCCTTTCTCTCTTTAGGCTTAGTTAACTCTCTGGCTGTGTTGAGGCGTCTAGGGCACCGTAGGCACGTCCCACGGCTGCTTCTAGTTGTGCTGTCAGTTTAGGGGTCTGCAATCCGCTAGTTACCAACCTCTCTGGGGGTCTGGTTGCCTAGGCTATTTTGGCTGCTGTCCTCCTCGGCTACCAAATCATAACAGAGAACTTTCAATCTCTTATTCCAGAGCCAGATAGGTGTATTAAAAAGATGCAATACCAGAGAGCCATTGTTGCGTAATTACTGAAAAAATTCCCATCTGCAAACGCTGACGGCAGAGGTCACAGTTCGTTGGCCAACCAAGGAGTAGAGGCAAGAGAGACCCAACTACAATCCAGCAGAGGTAGGGGAACACTGGCAAAGTATTGGGACACTTTTTGCAGAACCTCCCATTGCTCTGGCCCAGAGTCGCGGGGTAGTCTCACAAGGCCTGGAAAGTTTGGGAAGATGTTGAAGGAGTACCTTGCTGACTGTACCAACGTCCTCCGTGATTCCTTTGTGCATTTGAATTATTGGGTATCCAAGCTGAACATGTGACATGAGCTGGCTCTCTACACCTTGGATGTCCTGGCCTGTCTTGGCACTAGCGTTTTGTCAGAGCGGGTTTTTAGTGCTGCTGGTGGAATAATAAGTGATAAGCGCATCTGCCTGTCAACAGAAAATGCTGATAGGCTGACTCTTATAAAAATGAACAAGGCATGGATTGGGGCAGACTTCTGTACACCACCGAATGAGAACAGCAAAACATAACCTTCAATACAGTATATTTTTTGTGAGGGGTATTTCTATGCACCTCTTCACACCCACACATGGGTATACGCTTCCTGACTTTGGCTATTTGGTGTGTTATTATCCTCCTCCTTCTCTTCATCCTCATCAGCCACCACCACTTGAACAAGACGGTGACTGTGGTCTGTGATGCAACAGCCAGTATAAATTTTTTCAAGGGTGTTTTGATGCCCATTGAAAAAAATTTTACACTCTATGTTGAGGTGTCGCCCCCGGGGGAAAATGTTTTTCAGTCTATGCACTTAGTGTATGGGCATTCCAATTATAGGAGACCCGCTCCTTTAAACTAGGAAGACCTTTTTCCCAGGCCATACTCCACTTCTCTTCAGACACCACTAGAACACCAGGGTGACTGTGTCCCGTTATGAAACAGCCAGTACATTGTTTTGCAAGGGTGTTTAGGATGTCCGTAACAACAATTATTTACACTTTTGGTTGATGTGCCCCCCCACAGGGAAAAATGTTTTTCAGCCTATGCACTTAGTGAATGGGCATTACAAGTATAGGAGACCAGCTCCTTTAAACTGGGAAGACCTATTTTGCAGGCCATACTCCACGTCTCTTCCTACACCACTCCTAGATCACTAGCGAATGTGAGCTAGCTGAGTGTGACTGGAGCGCAAGTGTGAACGGTGGTAAGTGTGACTTGCGATTCAGTGACTGGATTCAGGGAGTTTCCAAGGGAGGAATTACTGAATTGCTGTTATTTTTTATTAATACTTTTTATTTATTTTTACTTATCTTTGCTGTCTGGTGAAATCCCCATTAGAAATGTGCTCAACTATTGCCAATGACATCCAGTGTACATCTTGCCACATGTATGCAGTCCTTGAACAGCCGGTCGAGGGTGCATACTGCTGTGCGAGATGTGAACACGTTGTGCATTTGGAAGCCCAAATACTGGATCTAAATGTGCAGCTGGCAACACTGAGATCCATAGGCAATATGGAAAGGAGTCTTCTGCTGACTGAGCAGACGCTCAATGGGATAGATGAGGGGGGGATGCTAGGATGGAGCTGCAGGACACTGAAGCAGCAAGCTGGGTGACAGTTAGAAGGCGGGGTAGAGCGAAGAGCGCCAAGGAGGCTAGTCCTGATCTGGCACACTCCAATATGTTTGCAAAGTTGGCAGATGAGGGGAGTGTCAGTACAGGGGTAGCACTGCTGCAGCAAGGCACGTCCTCTGAAAGCCAGAGGAATGTCTGCTCCAGTAAGGGGGGAATTAGGAGAGCAGAGCAGGCCAGACAGGTGCTGGTAGTGGGGGATTCAATTATTAGGGGAACAGATAGGGCAATCTGTCACAAAGACAGGGATCGTCGAACAGTGTGCTGCCTACATCTCTGATCGAGTTGACAGATTACTGGGAGGGGCTGGTGAGGACCCAGCGGTCATGGTGCACATTGGCACAAATGACAAAGTTAGAGGTAGGTGGAAGGTCCTTAAAGATGATTTCAGGGAATTAGGCTGTAAGCTTGAAGCAAGGACCTCCAACGTGATATTTTCTGAAATACTGCCTGTACCACGTGCCAAACCAGAGAGGCAACGGGAGATTAGGGAGGTTAATAAGTGGCTCAAGAATTGGTGTAGGAAGGAGGGGTTTGGGTTCCTGGAGAACTGGGCCGACTTCTCAGTTGGCTACAGGTTCTATGCTAGGGACAGGCTGCACCTCAATGGTGAGGGTGCAGCTGTGCTGGGGAGAAAATGGCTAGAAGGTTGGAGGAGTCTTTAAACTAGGGACTGGGGGGAGAGTATTCATTTTATAGGAGGGGAAGACAGTGCAGATAGAGACCTGGGCACAAATAATGAAATTGGGTGTGGGGGTGGCATGGGGGGGTGGGGTTAGAACAGTTAATAATTTAGGAAAGAATAGAGGTACAGAGAGATACATAAAGTGCGTGTATACTAATGTCAGAAGCCTCACCAACAAAATGGTGGAATTAGAATTAATCT
This sequence comes from Oophaga sylvatica, assembly GCA_033576555.1. Taxonomy (NCBI): domain Eukaryota; kingdom Metazoa; phylum Chordata; class Amphibia; order Anura; family Dendrobatidae; genus Oophaga; species Oophaga sylvatica. Next base: position 221,643,451 of record JARQOD010000003.1, on the reverse strand, counting down.
TGTTGGAACATAATAATGACATGGTGGGGATATCTGCGACTTGGCTGGATGAGAACTACAACTGGGCTGTTATTTTACAGGGGTATAGTCTGTTTAGAAATGACCGTAAACATAAGCGAGGTGGAGGTGTGTGTTTATATGTAAAATGATCCTTAAACCCATCCTGTGTGATAATATATGCGAATCTAATGAAGATGTAGAGTCCCTGTGGGTGGAGATTAGGGGAGGGGGAAAAAATACTAAATGACTTATAGGGGTTTGTTATAAGTCTCCTAAAATAATGGAAGCAACGGAGAATATCCTCGTAAAGCAAACAGACGAAGCAGCGACACAAGGAGAAGTCATTATTATGGGGGACTTCAACTACCCTGAAATACATTGGGGAACAGAAACCTCCAGTTCCAGCAAAGGTAATAGGTTTTTGACAACTATGAGAGACAATTACCTTTCACAACTAGTTCAGGACCCAACAAGAGGGGGGGGCACTGCTAGACCTAATATCAAAAAACAGGCCAGACCACATATCAAATATAAGGGTTGGGGGTCACTTAGGTAATAGTGATCACAAAATAAAAAGTTTTCATGTATCTTTTAAGAGAATGTGTAGTAGAGGGGTTACAAGGACACTAAACTTCAGGAAGGCGAATTTCCAACGGATGAGAGATGATCTTAGTGCAATAAACTGGGACGATATCCTGAGACATAAAAATACACAAATAAAATGGGAGACGTTTATTAGCATCCTGAATAGGACCTGTGCACAGTATATACCCTATGGGAATAAACATGCTAGAATTAGGAGGAAACCACTATGGCTAAATAGAGCTGTGAGGGGCGCAATAAGGGACAAAAAGAAAGCGTTTAGGGAATTAAAGCAAGTAGGTAGTGATGAGGCATTAAATAAATACAGGAGATTAAATAAATTCTGTAAAAAGCAAATCAAGACAGCAAAGATTGAGACATAGAGACTCATTGCCAGAGAAAGTAAAAATAATCCCAAAATATTCTTTAACTACATAAATAGCAAGAAACTAAAAAATGATTGTGTTGGTTCCTTTAAAAATAGTCTGGGTGAAATGGTGGGTGAGGATGAGGAAAAAGCCAATATGCTAAATGACTTTTTTTCAACAGTATTTACACAAGAAATTCCCATGACAGATAACATGATCAGTGATAAAAAAAAATTCTCCATTAAATGTCACCTGCTTAACCCAGCAGGAAGTACGGCGGCATCTAAAAATCACTAAAGTTGACAAATCCCCGGGCCCGGATGGGATACACCCCCGAGTACTGCAGGAATTAAGTACAGTTATAGATAGACCTTTATTTTTAATCTTTAAAGATTCCATAATAACGGGGTCTGTACCACAGGACTGGCGTATAGCAAATGTGGTGCCAATATTCAAAAAGGGGGCAAAAACTGAACCTGGAAATTATAGGCCAGTGAGCTTAACATCTACTGTGGGTAAAATTCTGGAGGGTTTTTTAAGGGTTGCTATATTGGAGTATCTGAGGCTGAATAACCTCATTACACAGTATCAGCATGGGTTTACGAGGGACCGTTCTTGTCAGACTAATCTGATAAGCTTTTATGAAGGGGTAAGTTCCGGACTGGACCAAGGGAACGCAGTGGACATGGTGTACATGGACTTCTCAAAAGCTTTTGATACGGTGCCACACAAAAGGTTAATACATAAAATAAGAACAATTGGGATAGGGGAAAATATGTGTAAGTGGGTTAAGAACTGGCTCAGGGATAGGAAACAAAGGGTGGTTATTAATGGAGCACACGTAGACTGGGTCACGGTTAGCAGTGGGGTACCACAGGGGTCAGTATTGGGGCCGCTTCTCTTTAACATATTTATTAATGACCTTGTAGGGGGCATACAGAGTAGTATTTCAATATTTGCAGATGACACTAAACTCTGCAGGGTAATCAATACAGAGGAGGACAATTTTATATTACAGGAGGATTTATGTAAACTAGAAGCTTGGGCTGATAAATGGCAAATGAGCTTTAATGGGGATAAATGTAAGGTCATGCACTTGGGTAGAACAAACAAGATGTATAATTATGTGCTTAATTGTAAAACACTGGGCAAGACTGTCACTGAAAAAGACCTAGGTGTATGGGTGGACGACAAATTCACATTTAGTGGCCCGTGTAAGGCAGCTGCTGCAAAGGCAAATAAAATAATGGGATGCATTAAAAGAGGCATAGATGCTCATGAGGAGAGCATAATTTTACCTCTATACAAGTCACTGGTGCGACCACACTTAGAATACTGTGTACAGTTCTGGCCTCCGGTGTATAAGAAAGACATAGATGAACTGGAGCGGGTGCAGAGAAGAGCGACCAAGGTTATTAGAGAACTGGGGGGTCTACAATACCAAGACAGGTTATTACACTTGGGGTTATTTAGTTTGGAAAAACGAAGGCTTAGGGGTGATCTTATTACAATGTACAAATATATGAGGGGACAGTACAAAGACCTTTCTAATGATCTTTTTACTCTTAGACCTGTGACGGGGACAAGGGGGCGTCCTCTACGTCTGGAGGAAAGAAGGTTTAGTCATAATCACAGACACAGATTCTTTACTGTAAGAGCAGTGAGACTAAGGAACTCTCTGCCATCTAATGTTGTAATGAGTGATTCCCTACTAAAATTTAAGAAGGGACTGGATGTCTTTCTTGAAAAGTGTAGTATTATTGGCTATATTCACTAGTTTCCTAGATATTGCCTTGATCCAGGGAGCTAGTCTGATTGCCGTATGTGGAGTCGTGAAGGAATTTTTTTCCCCAATGTGAAGCTTACTGTTTGCCACTTAGGGGTTTTTTTTGCCTTCCTCTGGATCAACATGTTAGGGCAGGTTAGGATAGGATATGGGTTGAACTAGATGGACTTAAAGTCTTCCTTCAACCTTAATAACTATGTTACTATGTAGGGTAACTGTGTTCCGTCATGAAACAGGCACAGCTACTAGATTGTTTTGCAAGGGTGTTTAAGATGTCCGTAACAACAATTATTTACACAGTAGGTTGATGTGTCCCCCCCCACGGGAAATATGTTTTTCAGCCTATGCACTTAGTGTATGGGCATTACAAGTATAGGAGACCCGCTCCTTTAAACTGGGAATACCTTTTTCAAAATCCATACTCTTCCTACACCTCCCCTAGATCAACAGGGTGGCCATGTTACATTATGAAACAGCCACTATATTGTTTTGCCAGGGTGTTTAGGATGTCCGTAACTACAAATATTTACACAGTTGGTTGATGTACCCCACCCAGAGGAAAATGTTTTTCAGCCTATGCACTTAGTTTATGGGCATTACAAGTGTAGGAGACCTGCTCCTTTAAACTGGGAAGACTTTTTTCGCAGACCATATTCCACGTCTCTTCAGACTCCACCACTAGAACACGAGGGTGACCGTGTTCCCTGATGAAACAGGCACAGCCACTAGATTGTTTTGCAAGCGTGTTTAGGATGTCCGTAACAACAATTAGTTACACAGTAGATTGATGTGGGGAGGGAAATGTTTGTCAGCCCATACACTTACTGTGTGGGCATTACAAGTATAGGAGATACGCTCCTTTGTAATGGAATCAGATTTTTAGGAGGACTTCATAAACATCTCTTCAAAGTGGTATTTTGATTTGTCCAAATTTGGGGCAAGCCTTTCATTCAATGGATAGGCAAATAGTATGCCGAACAAAATGAATAATGTGAACTTGGTTTTCCTGTGGCCATCCAGTACGTGGCTTCAAAGGCTTATTGGGGTGTGTTTCAATTTGGTGCAGGGCGTGGTTTGCATTCAATGCATAGGCAAATAATATGGGAGACCCACTTTCTTATAATGTGAACTTTGTTGGTTGTACATCTTCCTCAACAATGCAATTCTTCAGTGCCAGTTCTTCAGCCTCAACACTGCAATGCTAAAATGCAGGGTCTTCTGACTCACCACAGGAATTGAACAATGCAGGTTTTTAAGCCTCAACAGTGCAATTCTCCACTGATGGTTCTTCAGGCTCAACACTGAAATGCTCCACTGCAGGGTCTTCAGTGTTAACACTGCAATTGTCCACTGTCGGTAATTCAGCCTCAAAACTGCAATTGTTCACAGCTGGATTCTTTAGCATCAACACTGCAATTGACCACCGCTGGGTCTTTAGCATAAACACTGCAATTGTCCACTGCCGGTTCTTCAGCGTCAACAATGCAATTTTCAACTGCAGGGTCTTTAGCGTCAACACTGCAATGGTCCACCACTGGGTCTTTAGCATCAACACTGCAATTGTCCACTGCCGGGTCTTCAGGCTCAAATATTCACTGCGTAGCTAAACAATATGGGAGAAACAAATTAATAGGAAGAATGCTTTCAGGTGGCCATCAAGTACGTGGGTTCAAAGCATTTTTGGGGTGTGTTTAAATTTGATGCAGGGTGGGCCTTGTATTCAATGCATAAACTAACAGTATGGCAGTGGCAAAAGAGTAATGTGAACTTGGTTTTCCTGTGTACATCCACTAGGTCGCTTCTAAGCCCTTTTGGGTTGCGTTTGAATTTGATGCAGGATAGGGCCTTGAAGTCAATGCAATGGCTAACAGTATGCCAGTGGCAATAGAGTAATGTGAACTTGGTTTTCCTGTGGCCATCCAGCACCTGGGTTCAAAGGTTTATTGGGGTGCATGTTACTTAACTGCAGGGCAGGCCTTGCATTTAATGCATAGGCTAACACTATGGGAGACCTATTTTCTTATGATTGGAACACTTTTCATGAGGCCTTCCTGTCTGTCTCATCACAGGGGTATTGGGGTGCGTCCTAATTTTTGGCAGCCCAGCCACTCACTGCCTAGGCAATAACAGTATAGGAGACCCACTGTTTAATATTGGCCCTTTAAGAAGATTATTGCTGCCTGATGCCCCTATAAAAATTGGCTTTGTGACTTTAAGAGTCCCTCCTTCATAAATGAAACAAGATGTGTCTGATACTGTGTCACACACCACATGTCCAGCTATGGTTGTTAAATGCTACAATGACATTTCACAGTAAATGCATTTGTATTAGTTGAAAGCAATGGTAACGTTGAAAAACGCATCAAAAACGCTACGTGTGAACATAGACAAATTGGTTGAGGAACATTTTTACTTTGGGTTAATTGTTTTGCCTTATGTAAAAGTAATTAGCCTTTTAAGGATGTTCCTTGACATATTTACCAGGAAAATCGATTTTGGTTTCATTTTTGTAGGTTTTTTGGTGAGCCTGTAAACATGGTGTAAGACTCTGACAACATTGCTCACAGCTGTGACCTGGGAGTCAGAAATGCTTCCAGGTGCATTCCCCATGATGTTCCCGTGTCATTTGGGCTGTATTTCCATCATTTACAGACGTGTTCAGACTTTAAAAGGCCCCCTGGGGGTAATCGCGGCAAAAATGCCCAGTTTCCCATAGACTTACATTGGGCTCGTTGCTCGGGTCAAGTACCAGAGTATTCCAATTTGCTCGACCCGAAAAATAAGCACCCGAGCATTTTAGTGCTCGCTCATCACTAGTAAGGAGCGGTACCCAACAGCGGCCATTACGCAATAGTCAAAGCTGCTGTGTTCCAGCCCGTATATTGCATATATCACGCTATCCCCAAAGCAGATTTCGGCTAAACAGTGGAGGTACTCTTGTTGATATCATAATGATGATCTATCCCAATGAAGGATAGGTCATATATGTTTAGTTTGGGGCAAATCCTTTAATTTTCCCTGTGGTTAAGCTGCAGGTAAACTGAAAACGCACTGCCAGGTTTTTCCAACTATTACAGCTGATAGCTGATGACCCAAGTAGGTATTACTCAAAGTGGCAATTACTTTAGAGTTTCATGGTCACTGCGTGTTGTGTTATTGTGGGAAGGGTGGGATAATATATTGGTATTATCCCTTCCGTCCATAGTTCTGAGTCTAGCTTTGCAGCTTAGCCTTGCACTTGGTATAAAACAGTTCATACATTTTGTATGGAGTGTTACTGCAGTTTATCGACCCTCAATCTAAAAGAATGACTACTCATGACACTTATTCAAAGTCTTTTCTTTGATCCAAAAATAAGCATGAACATTTCTGCTTGGTAACTTTCCTCTAGTTTACATGGTTGTTTGGTCTTGAGAACACATTATAAATATCTGCTGTAAAAACGAATCTGTGTTGAGTTCATATACTGTATACTCAAACTCAACATGCTGAGATTACACATTTTTATGTTATGCAGTATGATTAAAGTAGTATAGTAAGCATACACTATGAGTTCTCCAGTGAGTTTTGAACTCATGAGTTTTACCATTTTTTCTAAAAAAAATAACTGTTGTATGAATTGATTGGATCTTTTGCCAATCTTGGGGAAAGTTAACATTCCTCCTGATAAACTACTGTTAAGATTTCATCTTAGAGTGGGGCATCCAAGGATGGAGTTGGTGCCTGTGAATCCATGGGGTGTCTGTCACGGTCATAGAGTAAGACTTGAGGGTATAGTAGGCAAAGGTTAAAGGGAACTTGTCAGCACTTTTGGCCGATATAAGATACAGCCACCGCCTTTCAAGGCTTATCTACAACATTCTATAATGCTGTAGAGAAGCCCCCGATCCAACGTGAAGGATAAGAAAAATAAGTTTTATTGTATAATAAACCATCACCGGGGGATGGTTCAGTCAGATAGTTGTCGCGGGTCCGAGTCCGGCGCCTCCCATCTTCTTGCGATGCCACTCTCCTGCTTGCTTCATGGCTCCATGGCATCGAGCTCCTGTGCAGGCGTACTTCTCTGCCCTGTTGAGGGCAGAGGAAAGTACTACAGTGCACAGGCGCCGGGAAAGGTTAAAGAGGAGCAGTGCCTGCGCTCTGCAGGAATTTGCTCTGCCCTCAACAGGGCAGATTAGTACACCTGCGCCGGATGGCGATGTCGGAGAGCCTGTGAAGCAAGCAGGAGGGCGGCATATGAAGAAGATGGGAGGTGCCGGACCCGGACCAGTGACACCCATCGGATGGCCCCCCTGAAGCCTCTGTCACTCCACTCTAGTCCAGCGCCACTATCTCATGCTTAATTGACAGCACCTATGCTGTCAAATTTCAAGTAGGCAAGCCGCCAGTCAAGCAGGAGAAGGCAACTCAAAACAGGGAATTGAGCTGGAGTGACAGAAGCTTCAGATCTACTAAAAGTTATGCAGCCTCATTTGTATATCAATTAAAATGCTGATTTCTCAGTAATGGAGGAACTGACTGTGCATTAAAAGGTATTGCTGGACCTGTCTTTGAAAGAGCTACATGCACATATAAATAATTTGGGGGGTGAAATCCTGCTGACAGATTCCCTTTAAGGGTTGTGTAGTGATAATGTGACATTTGTCCTGTTTGTGTGTCATGTGAATGCCAGTGCAGTATAAGGGGATGTGTCCAATGTGTGTGGTATGCATGGCTTGGCACATGTCTAATGTATGAGTGACATGTTTATAATGATACAGGTGCTTCTCACAAAATTAGAATATCATCAAAAAGCTAATTTATTTCAGTTCTTCAATACAAAAAGTAAAACTCATATATTATATAGAGTCATTATAAACAGAGTGATCTATTTCACATGTTTATTTCTGTTAATGTTGATGATTATGGCTTACAGCCAATGGAAACCCAAAAGTCATTATCTCAGTAAATTAGCATAACTAACAAAAACACCTGCAAAGGCTTCCTAAGCGTTTAAAAAAGTCCCTTAGTCTGTTTCAGTAGGCTCCACAATCATGGGGAAGACTGCTGACTTGACAGATGTCGAGAAGGCAGTCAATGACACACTCCACAAGGAGGGTAAGCCACAAAAGGTCATTGCTAAAGGAGTTGGATGTTCACAGAGTGCTGTATCCAAGCATATTAATGGAAAGTTGAATGGAAGGAAAAAGTGTATTAGGAAAAGGTGCACAAGCAACCGGGATAACCGCTGCCTTGAAAGGACTGTTAAGAAAAGACCATTCAAAAAATTGGGGGAGATTCACAAGGAGTGAACTGCTGCTAGAGTCATTGTTTCAAGAGCCACCACACCCTGATGTATCCAGGACATGGGCTACAAGTGGCTACAAGTGTCGCATTTCTTGTGTCAAGCTGCTCATGACCAATAGACAACGCCAGAAGCGTCTTACTTCGGCAAAGGAGAAGAAGAACTAGACTGTTGCTCATTATTCCAAGGTGTTGTTTTCAGATGAAATTAAATTTTGCATTTCATTTGGAAATTAAGTTCCCAGAGTCTGAGGAACAGTGGAGAGGCACACAGTCCAAGCTGCTTGAGGTCTAGTGTGAAGTTTCCAAAATCAGTGATGGCTCGTGGAGCCATGCCGTCTGCTTGTTTAGGTCGACTATGTTTTATCAAGACTAAAGTCAGCACAGCCATATACCAGGAATTTTTAGAGCACTTCATGCTTCCCTCTGCCGACAAGCTTTTTGGAGATGGAAATGTAATTCTCCAGCAGGACTTGGCACCTGTCCACACTGCCAAAAGTACCAAAACCTAGTTTAAAAACAAAAGTATCACTGTGCTTGATTGTCCAGCAAAGTCACCTGACCTTAACTCCATAGAGAATCTATGGGGTATTGTCAAGAAAAAGATGAGAGACACCAGATCCAACAATGCAGATGAGTTGAAGGCTGCTATCAAAGCAACCTAGACTTCTATAATACCTCAGCAATAGAGATGAGCGACTTTGCCTCTGGGAGGGTCGAGTCAGGTTTCGCACCACCCGACTTTTCCAAAAGTCGAGTCGAACGAAATTGGCTGACTATCGGAAAAAGTTGAAGGTCCGACTGAAACTCGAACCGACCCCAATGCAAGTCAATAGGGAAGAAATGTGAGCAGTGACAGTAAACACACCTACAATGCCCATTTCAATGCCAGCGACATCAATTCTTATTACTTAAGCTTGTTAACCTTAATTTACTTTATAATAATAGTAACGCATTGAAAACTGGGGGTTGTTTGGCTAAAGTTGTGGGGGGGGCAGGGCTGGCTCCAGGTTTTCGTGGGCCCCGGGTGGAAGAGTCTCAGTGGGCCCCTTTAACACATACCACAATTCATGATGCTCCGATACGGCAGAGAAATATAGGTATAGTACAATGCCAAATACTTCACTTCTTACATTACATGAGTGATATCTATTGTAAATTCTACAATAGTTCAAAAACCGGACAGTATAGTCCTCCATACAGTATTATGGGCACCACATAGTGCGCCATATAGAATAATGAGACCCATATATTGCTCTATACAGAATAATGAGCCACATATATTGCTCCATACAGAATAATGAGTCCCATATATGATGCTCCATACAGAATAATGGGCCCAATATAATGCTTCATACAGTATAATGAGCCACATATATTGCTCCATACAAAATAATGAGCCCCATATATTGCTCCATACATAATTGGTCCCATATAATGTTCCATACAGTATATGATGAGCTCCATATAATGCTCCAGTATATGATGGTCCCCATATAATGTGCCATACAGTATAGGACGGTCCCATTAGAGTATTATGAGCCCCACATATTGCTCCATACAGTATAATGAGTCGCATATAAAGCTCCATACATTATATGATGGGCCCCATATAATGCTCTATACAGAATACGCCTCATATGTGCCCCATATGATGCTCCATATATAAAGGGCCCTATATGATGCCCCATAAATAATGAACCCTATATGATGCTCTAGTATATGATGGGCCCCATATATGATGCTCCAGTGTATGATGAGCCCCATATAATGCTCCAAATATAATGGTCCCCATATATAATGCTCCATATGTAATGGGCTCCATGTGATGCTCCATATAAAATGTGCCCCATATGATGCGCCATATATAATGGGCCCCATATGATGCTCCAGTATATGATGGGCCCCATGGATGATGCTCCAGTGTATGATGGGCCTATATAATGCTCCATATATAATCGGCCCCATATGATGCTCCAGTGTATAATGGGCCCCGTATATGATGCTCCAGTGTATAATGGGCCCCATTTATAATGCTCCAGTGTATGATGGGACCCATATATAATGCTCCAGTGTATAATGGGCCCTGTCTATGATGCTCAAGTGTATGATGGGCCCCATATATAATTCTCCAGTGTATAATGCTCCCCATATATTGCTCCAAACATTAAAAAAAATGAAATACCTCTCCTCGCTGGGCACTGCTCTACTCTGGACTCCTCAGCGTCACCATCTTCCAGCTCTCTGCACTGTGACTGTTCAGGCAGAGGGCGCACAGACGTGACGTCATCGCGCTCTCTGACCTGAATGTCACTGTCAGGAAACGCGGAAGACGTCACAGCGGTGGAGCAGGAAGAGGTAAGTATTGCAAGTGCTGGGGCCCTGAGCAAGCAGGGGGGGCCCATTCATGGGTGCCGACACTGGCACAGGGCCCCTCATAGTACGCCGGTGTCTCTGACGGCAAGTGGGACCCCCCCACCTGCTCAGGGCCCATGCACTTGCCTGAGTGCGCCAGGTGCTGACGCCGACCCTGGGGGGGGGGAGCCCAGTTAGGAAGGTGGAAAAACTGGCATACGTTGAGGTGTAGGCTGGAAGTTCAGCAGCTGCAAAAGAAGGAATTGGAGAAGTAGGAGGAAGAGGAGGACAAAGCAAGCCATTTTTCTGGCAACCTATGTATCATCAGGGGAAGGTGGGACAAAATCGTTTGAAACCCAGGCATGGATCATTTTAATGAAGGCGAGATGACCAACATTTTGGGTAGACAGCCGGGTCCTTCTTTCTGTCAGGATTGATCCAGCAGCACTGAAGTCTCTTTCTGATAGCACACTACCAGCAGGGCAAGCGAGCTCCTGTAAGGCATATTGTGCCAATTCAGGCCAGGTGTCCAGTTTACAGGCCCAGTAGTCAAAGGGGAATGAACTGTGAGGGAGAACATCGATAGGGGAGGAGAAGTAATTTTGAACCATAGTTGACAACTGCTGTCTCCTGTCTGTTGCAATCGATTCAGTATTAACAGTCGTGTGAGCGGTTCTCGAGAAATCAGTCCACTCTCCAACGCCACTTCGGCTGTGTGCACAACGAACACCTCTTCCATGTTGCCCAGTATGGCTCGTGGTAGAACCTGCACCGTCATGTGCAAAGTTGCCAGAGAAGTTGTGTTGAAGAATTGCACTTTATTGTAAAAAAATGTTTACATGATTAATGCTTGAAGGAGTGTACCCCAGTTGGGTAATGTGTTTCATAAGTCTATGATGAGGACTGCGTGGCTGAGGACTGTGCCAGCCCAAAAACTTTCCATGTAAATAGTTGGCACCCGGTGTCCCATCTTGGTTTTACGTAAACCGCGTCTACCTCTGAAGCAAAACCCGTATGGTGTGGCCTTGAGTGAGGTCTGCAGCAGAGAAGTCCTGCAGCCCACCCAGGACCATCGTGGGAGGTTTTGTACGGGTCCTCCACAAGAATCTTGTACATATTTGCATTTGAAAGTGTTTTCTATTTTTGTATTTATTGCAACGTTCAAAGTGTCCTTACCTCCCGCAAGGGATGAGTTATTGTTTATTGTTGATGTTATAAAAATTATTTCTTTTTCAGCCCGGGAGTGCTGATGATAACTAGGGGGGGATGTGCAGCCCAGCTGCGCTTGGTGCCACATGTTACCCTGGAGGATGCACAAAAGGTAAACCCACAAATAAACCCGATATGCATTCACACCTTCACATTTCCCTGGAGCCACCAGAGGGAGCCCTTGGAGAGTATGGTTAGATATATAAGGGTTGTGGAGACGAGAGCAGTTGGTTAGTTTGGTTAGTAAAAGAGAGTGAGAGAGACAGCAGTGAGATCTTGTCAGGCAGCCTAGCTGGGAGTTGGCTAGCTGTTGGTTTGTTAGCAGAGGAGTGTGGAAGAAACTGCCATCTACTGCTATTTGTGCTTATGTTAAAGGTTAGAGTAGGACGAAAGGCAAGTGGAAGAAAGAAGAGAGTGACAGAGGTTGAAACAGCATTGATCGCTTACCTCTACTCTGCACTACCGGACACCGGGTCCGAGCTTGCTAGAATCTACACGACTAGTAGGAAAAACCGAGGACCCTGCTGGACTTCAGGTCGCAGGGGCCCAGCAGTGCTGATACGTAACCAGGGTCAGGAAGAACAGGAGTCTGGTCAGCGCAACCATTAGAGACTTAGTTCTGTCCAAGAGAAGGCTCCACCACAAAGTCAGCTGGGCATTTATGAGAAGACAGAGTTAGACTTCGTTCTATACAGGTCAGAAACTCACACACATACAGAAGTACGGAGGCCCTACACCTACTCAGTGGGATTACTGGACGTGCATCCTCCACCCTGACAGCTTCCCGGGACGTGCCTGCAATTACCATCAGTAAAGGTACAGAAAGAGACTTTTGTGTGTGTGTCTGCCTTATTGCTCCTGCACTCCTACACCGCCATATACCCTGAGGGATCAGTCTTGCCTGTGGAAGACTTAACACCTTGCTGCCCAGTAACAACCCCTCAGCGGATCTACCCTGCAGCGCTGGTCACCCTGACCAGGAACCACAGGTGGCGTCACGAACATTTCTACAAACCTATAATCCCATGTAAATATTCCCCTTTTTATTGAGGTGAGCCCCAGGGCCACGGACCGAGCTGTGCTACCCGTGACATCCCCCATTGAAGTGACCGGGCTCGGTGCCGATTACCCCACAGTCCTGCTAAGGGCGACTCATCTTAAATCTTGGCGTCACGAACAGGATACGAAGCTCGCTATATGTGAGTCCTGTGTGCCTAAATGGACTGTTTTTGTGCAAAAAGACTGTGTTGCTGTTTTGTTATTTTTGGGTCCATTTGCCGCCATTTTGCCGCCATATTCGCGCCCTGAGGCGCTGGTGAAGAAGGAGGGCGTGTATTCGTGGGCGTGCCCCCCCCTGTGGCGCGAAAGTTATGGCCGCCTTGTCTAAGTGCTTCTACAATGTCAGAGCATGCCCTACTGCTAGAGAGATCCGCCTCCTCTTCATCCTCAGTGCAAGGAAGAGAAAGCGAAAGTCCCGCCTCCACGGAAAAGACCAGAGCGTTCCAGATGGGAAGCACAGTCTGGCCTGGAGTGAGATGGCGGAAGGACAGGAGTCACTGTGTGGGGGAATGGCGGTGCGCAGACCCCGTTCCCCTGAAGTGGTGCAGCCTGTGCTCGAACCTTCCCCAGGTCGGGAGGAGGAAGAAATGATGTATCGTGTGGAGGAGGTGGATGCGGCGCTGAGAGATCTGGCCCGACACCCCGCAGAGATGGAGGCGATGGAGCGGAGCTGGCGTGCCCTAAAACTGCGGCTGCAGTGGGACCGGCTGCTCTCCCCCCTGGATGCGCAACTGCCACCTGCGCCAAGACTGGAACCAGCGGCTGAGGAGGAACCGGAGGCCGGCCCCAAAAGAGCTGTACCTGACCCCGCCGAGGCCGCTGCGGGAGGAGAGGAGGCTGAGGAGGCCTTGCCCGGATCGGAATGCCAGCCAGGCCTGGAACCAGAGGCCGCAGCGGAATGCAGTCCCCTGTAGAGACGACGGAAGGAATCCTGCCTGATGAAATGGAGATTGATTGGGAGGAAATGGAGCTCCTGGATGACGTGGAGTATGCCGCCCAGAAGGAGAACGAGTGGAGACGCCGAGAGCAGGAGGAGCGGCAGCAGCGGGAGCAGCTTGAGGCGCAGCGGCTTCGCCAGAGGTACCGGGAGCAGGATCTTGCCAATAAGGAGATCGTCTGGTGAGATAAAGGTACGCTCTGGGAACCGCGGCGCCAGGGGGCAATACGAGACTTCAAACTCCAGGGAGGCTGGGGGTTCATCCATGAACCCGGCCTGTACCAGGAGGTCTTTGTCAACCGGAGGGATGTGGAGTCTCACCTGCCTGAGGGGCACCCGGACAGGGATCTGTTAATAGGGGATGTAGTCTCCTACACGCGGCATTGGGGACTTAAGGGGTGGTATGCCCTGAACGTCTCCAGAGTCAGCGACCCAGTCCCTGAAGCCGGAAACGCACCCCGTGTCTCTGTGTCCCAGGCCCAAGCCACACCGGCGCCAGTCCGCGCACCTGCGTCCTATTCTGCAATGCTGCAGAGCGCAGCGGCTGCTAGTGCGCCCTCTACTGAGCCAGTCCGCGCACCTGCGTCACCCTTTGAAACGCTGCAGAGCGCAGCGACTGCAAGAGCGTCCCTGCTTAGCCAAGCCTGTGTGACCTGCAGAGCCTAAGCTTATGAGAGGCACCTGTCAGGCCTCCAGGAAGTCGCAAAATAAAGATAGAAAAGAGAACTGTGGCTACCCAGACACCGGTAGCAGGACATGACTTGATGGTGATGCGTTACAGAATGCACAGTGTACTTCCAGCCCCAGGTATGGAAGATGCTGCAATGTTCGCTGAAGACCAGTAGGACCCGGACAGGGTTTACTGTCATGTGCAAAGTTGCCAGAGAAGTTGTGTTGAAGAATTGCACTTTATTGTAAAAAAATGTTTACATGATTAATGCTTGAAGGAGTGTACCCCAGTTGGGTAATGTGTTTCATAAGTCTATGATGAGGACTGCGTGGCTGAGGACTGTGCCAGCCCAAAAACTTTCCATGTAAATAGTTGGCACCCGGTGCCCCATCTTGGTTTTACGTAAACCGCGTCTACCTCTGAAGCAAAACCCGTATGGTGTGGCCGTGAGTGAGGTCTGCAGCAGAGAAGTCCTGCAGCCCACCCAGGACCATCGTGGGAGGTTTTGTACGGGTCCTCCACAAGAATCTTGTACATATTTGCATTTGAAAGTGTTTTCTATTTTTGTATTTATTGCAACGTTCAAAGTGTCCTTACCTCCCGCAAGGGATGAGTTATTGTTTATTGTTGATGTTATAAAAATTATTTCTTTTTCAGCCCGGGAGTGCTGATGATAACTAGGGGGGGATGTGCAGCCCAGCTGCGCTTGGTGCCACATGTTACCCTGGAGGATGCACAAAAGGTAAACCCACAAATAAACCCGATATGCATTCACACCTTCACATTTCCCTGGAGCCACCAGAGGGAGCCCTTGGAGAGTATGGTTAGATATATAAGGGTTGTGGAGACGAGAGCAGTTGGTTAGTTTGGTTAGTAAAAGAGAGTGAGAGAGACAGCAGTGAGATCTTGTCAGGCAGCCTAGCTGGGAGTTGGCTAGCTGTTGGTTTGTTAGCAGTGGAGTGTGGAAGAAACTGCCATCTACTGCTATTTGTGCTTATGTTAAAGGTTAGAGTAGGACGAAAGGCAAGTGGAAGAAAGAAGAGAGTGACAGAGGTTGAAACAGCATTGATCGCTTACCTCTACTCTGCACTACCGGACACCGGGTCCGAGCTTGCTAGAATCTACACGACTAATAGGAAAAACCGGGGACCCTGCTGGACTTCAGGTCGCAGGGGCCCAGCAGTGCTGATACGTAACCAGGGTCAGGAAGAACAGGAGTCTGGTCAGCGCAACCATTAGAGACTTAGTTCTATCCAAGAGAAGGCTCCACCACAAAGTCAGCTGGGTGTTTATGAGAAGACAGAGTTAGACTTCGTTCTATACAGGTCAGAAACTCACACACATACAGAAGTACGGAGGCCCTACACCTACTCAGTGGGATTACTGGACGTGCATCCTCCACCCTGACAGCTTCCCGGGATGTGCCTGCAATTACCATCAGTAAAGGTACAGAAAGAGACTTTCGTGTGTGTGTCTGCCTTATTGCTCCTGCACCCCTACACCACCATATACCCTGAGGGATCAGTCTTGCCTGTGGAAGACTTAACACCTTGCTGCCCAGTAACAACCCCTCAGCGGATCTACCCTGCAGCGCTGGTCACCCTGACCAGGAACCACAGGTGGCGTCACGAACATTTCTACAAACCTATAATCCCCTGTAAATATTCCCCTTTTTATTGAGGTGAGCCCCAGGGCCACGGACCGAGCTGTGCTACCCGTGACATCCCCCATTGAAGTGACCGGGCTCGGTGCCGAGTACCCCACGGTCCTGCTAAGGGCGACTCACTGGGAATGCCTCTAACAAACGGTTTATCAGAGTTGCTTGTTTGTTTTCCAATTTTAGCTCTAGGTTCTCCTGTGGCATGATGTTCTGTAATTTGCCTTTATAGCGTGGATCGAGGATGCTGGCCAACCAGTAGTCGCAATCCTTCATAATTTTGGCAATGCAGGGGTCCCTTTTTAGGATCCACAAGACATAATCACACATGTGGGCCAATGTTCCAGGTGTCAATGATGCACTGCCAGTGGTGGGTGGAGGAGCACTTTCTGCCAAATCCACATCCCTCCAGTCACGCACAAACTCTGTACCTGACCTTGGCAAGCCAACATTTTCTCTTGCCCCCTAAGTAGCATCCTCCTCCCCAAAATAATCATCCCCCTCATCCTCCTCCTCTTCTTCCACAACCTCGTCCAGGACAGTTCCCTGAGCAGACAATGCCTGACTGTCATCAAGGCTTCCCTCCTCCTCCTCCGCTGCAGATGCCTGATCCTTAATGTGCGTCAAAGTTTGCATGAGCAGATGCATAAGTGGGATGCTCATGCTTATTATGGTGTCGCCTGCCCTTACCAGCCGTGTGCATTCCTCAAAACACTGAAGGACTTTACAGAGATCTTTCAGCTTTGACCACTGCACACCTGACAACTCGATGTCTGCCCTCAAACTGCCTGCCCGTGTATCCTCCCACTAATGCATTACAGCCTGCCTCTGTTCGCACAGCCTCTCAACCATGTGCATGGTGGAGTTCTACCTTGTTGCAACGTCTATGATTAGGCGGTGCTTGGGGAGGTGGAGCGATCGCTGCAGCCTCTGCATACGACTGAAGTCTGCGGTCGAGCGACGTATGTGCGAGCACAGTGTTCGCACCTTATGGAGCAGGGCTGGTAACTCCGGATAATTATTTAAGAAGCACTGCACCACCAGGTTCAAGGTGTGAGCCAGGCAAGGAATGTGTCTGAGTTTTGCCAGGGCTATGGCCGCCACAAAATTACGGCCGTTATCACTGACTACCTTTCCTGGCGCAAGATATAGACTGCCCAGCCATGACTCAGTTTCTCGCTGCAAGTAGTCGGACAGTACCTCCGCGGTGTGTCTGTTGTCGCTCAAAGACATCATCTTTAAAAAAGCCTTCTGACGCTTACCACTAGCTGTTCGGTATTGGGACACCTCAACGGCAACACTGGCAGCTGCAGATGGAGTGCTCATGCGACTGCGCTCTGTCGACGAGCTTTCGCTTCTGGAGGAGGAGGGTCGAATGCCTACAGCCAACTGTTGCCTATACCGTGGGCTAGGAATTACTGTTCCACCACCGCTGTCCCCTGTGGACCCTGCATCCACCACATTAACCCAGTGCGCAGTGATGGACACGTAACGGCACTGGCCATGCCTACTAGCCCATGCATCTGTTGTGAGGTGCACCTTTCCATTCACTGATTGTTTGAGTGCATGGACAATGCGGTTTTTGCACATGCAGGAGGAGGGCAGGGATAGCTTTTCTAGAAAAGAAGTGCTGACTGGGTAGGTCATAGTGTGGGACAGCATAGGCCATGAACTCTCGGAACGTTGCGCTTTCAACCAAACGGAAGGGCATCATCTCTAATGAGATCAGTTTGGCAATGTAGGCGTTCAAAGCCAGTGTAGGCGGATGAGAGGATGAGTACTTTCTTGTCCTACTCAGAGTGTCTGCTAGGGTGAGCTGGACTTGAGAGCTGCATATGGGGGAACTAGCGGTGGACATGGCGGACTGAGAGGGGGTTGGTGATGGTGATGGTGGTGGCGGTGATGGCCTAGATTCAGTTTTTCGCTGGAAAAACATTGTGATTCCCTGACTGCTTTGGCCTTGCGACGACACCTCAATATTTCTTGCTGGTGGTGTGCTAACCGGTGGGCTTACAGTGGGGGAAGCGATGTAGCGTTGCTGGCTACGTTCAGTCGGAGCAGGTGCATGTGTGCTACCTGAGGTCAGGGTCGGACTGGCCCACCGGAGAACTGGAGGATTCTCCGGTGGGCCCTGGCATCTGGGGGGCCCTGGCACCTGCTGGCATACAGGGGCCAGTTGCCTAGGGCCCCCGCTGCTCCAGGGGCCCCCAGCCGGTGGCGTGTCGCTAATAGCAGCACACCACGCAGCTGCCATGGGGGCCCCGTGCCAACGGAGCAGCAGCGGGTGACAGGAGGCAGGAGCCCCTTTCCCCGCTGCTAAAGAGAAATGAATATTCACTGCTTCCCATGCCCACATGGGCATGGGAATCAGTGAATATCATTACTTACCTGTCACCCGCTCCAACCACTGAGCGCCGCTGTGTCCTCACGTCCTCTCTTGCTGCGATGTTCAGGCAGAGGGCGAGATGACATCATTAGTGAGCGCCGCGCCCTCTGCCTGAGCATTCACTGCCGGAGGACCCGAAGACAGCGGCGCTCAGCCGTTGGAGCGGGTGACAGGTAAATCTCTCAGGTACCAGGGCCCTGAGCGCGCCGGTGTCCCCGCCTGCTCAGGACACCAGCACCTGGCCCCCAGCGACGAGATATGAGTATGTCTTTTTTGCAGCAGCAGCAGCTGCGGCAGCATAAAGGGACCTATTCAATGCAGCATCTATGGGGCACAGTCTGTGGAGCATCTATGGGAGCATAATCTATGGGGGCATAATCTGTGGAGCATCTTTGGGGGCATAATCTATGGGGCATAATCTGTGGAGCATTTACGGGGGCATAATCTATGGGGGCATAATCTGTGGAGCATTTATGGGGGCATAATCTATGGGGGCATAATCTATGGAGCATCTATGGGGGCATAATCTGTGTAGCATCTATGGGGGCATAATCTATGGGGGCATAATCTATGGAGCATCTATGGGGGCATAATCTATGGAGCATCTATGGGGGCATAATCTATGGAGCATCAATGGGGGCATAATCTAAGGAGCATCTATGGGGGCATAATCTATGGAGCATCAATGGGGGCATAATCTATGGAGCATCTATGGGGGCATAATCTAAGGAGCTTCTATGGGGGCATAATCTAAGGAGCATCTATGGGGGCATAATCTATGGAGCATCTATGGGGGCATAATCTAAGGAGCTTCTATGGGGGCATAATCTAAGGAGCATCTATGGGGGCATAATCTATGGAGCATCTATGGGGGCATAATCTATGGGGGCATAATCTATGGAGCATCTATGGGGGCATAATCTATGGGGGCATAATCTATGGAGCATCTATGGGGGCATAATCTATGGGGGCATAATCTATGGAGCATCTATGGGGGCACAATCTATGGAGCATCTATGGGGGCATAATACATGGGCAGCATATGGGGCACAATCTATGGAGCATCTTGTGGGGCATAATACATGGGGCAGCATATGGGGCATAATCTCATTTTCCACCCTAGGCTTATACTCGAGTCGATAAGTTTTCCCAGTTTTTTGTGGCAAAATTAGGGGGGTCGGCTTATACTCGAGTATTTATGGTATCTATCTATTATCTATCTATCTATCTATCTATCTATCTATCTATCTATCTATATATAGCATTATACCCTATGAGGGGGGGCAGCATTATCCTCTATGAGGGGGGCAGCATTATCCCCTATGAGGGGGCTGCTTTATAATCTATGAGGGAGGCTACCCCAACTCCTGCTACATAATTAAGACATGTACTACCTTATATTATACCCTGATATTAGTGTGTTTTACTACACAATTGGTGGTCTTGCATTTATTTCTATGTAGCTACATAGTGGGCCCCAAGAATGATTTTCTCTGGTGGGCCCAAGGTTGTTCCAGTACGACGCTGCCTGAGGTTTTGTTTTCCGTCCACGCTTGCAAGTGCATGGTGTTTAAATGTTTAAGCATGCAACTGGTATTCAAATTTCGGAGATTGTTCCCTCGGCTAAAGGTCCTGCCGCATTTCTTACAGATAACTTTTGCCTCATCAATAGGATATTGGTCAAAAAAGTGCCACACTGCACTCTTCCTACTATTAGATAAACTTTCAGGGCTTGCACGCTGTGCTAATTTGACCGTCTGGCCAAGCTGTCCTGCAACTCTTTATGTTTTTTAACATGTTTTTGGACTGCTATGGGCCTGCCAGATAACTGAAGCTGCGATGTCGATGCCTGCTGCGGATCCTCCTCCTCTTTCGAGCTATTGCCAGCGGCACCCTCTTCCCCCAATGGATGCCAATCCGGGTCAACAACTGGGTCATCCATCACCTCCTCTTCAATTTCATCTGCACCTTCCTCTGTGCCACCGTGTAAGGTGGTATAGTATACGGTAAGGGGCACCTGAGTTTCATCAGGGAAAGATTCTGTCTCAGTAGACTGCGAGGGCAATGTAGTGCTCTGGGTGAATGTACTAGCAGAATCATATAACAGTGGCTGTGCATCAGTGCACTCCATGTCATATTCATCTTGGACTGGGGAATTCAGGATTTCACTTGATAACCCAGGCATGGTATGTGAAAAGAGCTCCATGGAGTAATCAGAAGTGTGGCCTGCCGCATCCTTCACTTCAGGTGGGGGTGAAGGACACAAGGAAAGGTGTTGTTCCTGATCAGGAGTCTGCACTGACGACTCAGTGCTTGCAGTTTTTGAAACTTCAGAAGAGGAGGCAATAGAGCTGGAGGCTGTTTTGGCAATGTAAGCCAAAACCTGTTCCTGATGCTCCGGCTTTAAAATCGGTTTACCTAATCCCAGAAAAGGGAGCATTCCAGGCCTTCTGGAGCCAGACGTTAATGCAGGCTCAACACCTTCTGCCTTAGGTGCTATTGTGCTTTTGCCACTACCAGCAGATGCACCATCACCACCATCAGTACCAGTTGGCCCCCCCGCCCTCGTCCGCGGCCTCTTCCACCATACGTCCTCATGTTTGGGAAAATGTACCAAAAATACCAGCAGATATATGGTACTGTATGAGGAGCGTACAGCTGTATACGGTGTAGGGAAAAATTAAAATCTCCATATATATTTCCAGAGTCACACGTAGATGCTCCCTCAGTATGGATTTGACCGTAATACAAAAAGCAGAAAAACGGTACTGTATCAGAAGCGTACAGCTGTATACGGTGAAGGGGAAAATTTATATCTCCGTATATATTTCCGGAGTCACACACAGACGCTCACTCAGTATGGATTTGACCGTAATACAAAAGGCAGAAAAAACGGTACTGTATCAGAAGCGTACAGCTACTTATTCGCTCCTCACCCAACCGCCTCCAAGACTTCTCCCGAATATCCCCCATCCTCTGGAATTCTTTGCCCCAACACGTCCGACTATCAAACACATTCGGATCCTTCAGACGGAACCTGAAAACCCATCTCTTCAGGAAAGCCTACAGCCTGCAATGACCCTGCTACCTCCTCACCACTACCGGAGATATCGCCTCAACCAACACCGGAACTGCTGCAACCCCCCCGACCTACTGTCTCCTGCCTCACAATCCTGTAGAATGTAAGCCCGAAAAGGCAGGGTCCTCTCCCCTCTGTATCAGTCTGTCATTGTTAGTTTACTGTAAGTGATATCTGTAATTTGTATGTAACCCCTTCTCATGTACAGCACCATGGAATCAATGGTGCTATAGAAATAAATAATAATAATAATAAAAAGGGGAAAATTTCAATCTCCGTATATATTTCCGGAGTCACACACAGACGCTCACTCAGTATGGATTTCACTGTAATACAAACAGCAGATATACGGTACTGTATCAGAAGCGGACAGCTGTATACAGTGTAGGGGAAAATTTAAATCTCCGTATATATTTCCTGAGTCACACACAGATGCTCGCTCAGTATGGATTTGACAGTAATACAAAAAGCAGAAAAACGGAACTGTATCAGAAGCGTACAGCTGTATACAGTGTAGGGGAAAATTTAAATCTCCGTATATATTTCCGGAGTCACACACAGACACTCACTCAGTATGGATTTGACCGTAATACAAAAAGAAGAAAAACAGTACTGTTATGTTTCGGTAGCTGAGGAGAAAAAGCAAAAACAGTAATACACCAGAGAGGCTGGAACCTATTGGATTGCAGTAACCTGAACTAACCACAACAACTGGAGGTAGCCGTGGAGCGTTCCTACGTTGATCCTAGATGCCTCGTCACAGCCTGAGAGATAACTACACCTAAAGGCAAAAACAGGAAAGCTATCTGCCCCGGAGCAGATCCCCAAAGAAAATAGGAAGCCCCCAAACATGTAATGGCGGTTAGAAGAAGCACGGACACAGACAGAAAATAGAATGGGCTGGGGCCCAATCTGTCTAGACAGAAAAGTACAGGAAAGGATTCTCACTGCAATCCAAAAAAAACCCTTAAAAATACCAACTCTTCTGATTGCAAAAACACCTGAGATCACACGATCTCTACCACCTAAATCAGATCTCTGGTGTAACAAAACTAAGCCGCAGCCACTGAAAAAACAGGAAAAAGCAAATGAACAAATAACAGTGGCTTCAGATAAACTGAGAGGAGCAAAGACCCCCAGGAGGGGACCCAGCTGACCTCCACAGAAGAGCAGGGAACTATGCAAAAAGCAAGCACAAAAATAAAAGCAGAAAATATCTTATCTGAAAGCAGGAGATGCAGGCAAGACTCAGCAAACTTCCAAATGAACCAGGAACCACAATTGAGACAAGAACAATTGATCACCGGCAACCATCATGGGAGGGAACCTACCTTATATCAGTCCAGTCCGTGATCCCAGATTGCCATTCCTCGCTGTGAGGTTCAGTACTGTCTGCAACCACCAGAGGGAGCCTCTGCTCAGAAACCATCTCCAGCACATTCATAACAGTACCCCCCCTTGAGGAGGGGTCACCGAACCCCCACTTGTGCAACCACGCCGATCAGGATGAGCTCGGTGATAGGCACGGATCAGTCTCCTAGCATGGATGTCCGAAGCAAACACCCAAGAATTGTCCTCCTGATCATAACCTCTTCACTTAACCAAATACTGGAGTTTCTGTCTAGAAAAACGAGAATCCAATGTTTTCTCAACCACATACTCCAGATTGCCCTCAACCAAAACAGGGTCAGGAGGCGCAGCCATAGGAACCACTGGCTCAACAAACCTCTTCAATAAGGACTTGTGGAACACGTTATGGATCTTAAATGTCCCTTGAAGAAGCAAACGGAAGGAAACAGGATTAAGAATCTCCATGATCTTATAAGGTCCAATAAACCTAGGCTTAAACTTTGGAGATGCAACCCTTATATCAGTCCAGTCCGTGATCCCAGATTGCCATTCCTCGCTGTGAGGTTCAGTACTGTCTGCAACCACCAGAGGTAGCCTCTGGTGGTTGCAGACAGTATACAGTGTAGGGGAAAATTTAAATCTCCGTATATATTTCCGCAGTCACACACAGACGCGCTCTCAGTATGGATTTGACCTTAATACAAAAAGCAGAAAAACGGTACTGTATCAAAAGCGTACAGCTGTATACGGTGAAGGGGAAAATTTCAATCTCCGTATATATTTCCGGAGTCACACACAGACGCTCACTCAGTATGGATTTGACCGTAATACAAAAGGCAGAAAAACGGTACTGTATCAGAAGCGTACAGCTGTATACGGTGAAGGGGAAAATTTAAATCTCTGTATATATTTCCGGAGTCACACACAGACGCTCTCTCAGTATGGATGTGACCGTAATACAAAAAGCAGAAAAACGGTACTGTATCAGAAGCGTAAAGCTGTATGCAGTGTAGGGGAAAATTTAAATCTCCGTATATATTTCCGGAGTCACACACCGACGCTCACTCAGTATGGATTTGACCGTAATACAAAAAGCAGAAAAACGGTACTGTATCAGAAGCGTACAGCTGTATACAGTGTAGGGGAAAATTGAAATCGCCGTATATCTCCGGTACACGGTAGTGTGTGAGGAGCATACAGCTCTATACGGTGTGGGAAAAAATAAACACTCGGTAACTGTGCAGAAAAAAAGAATAAAAGTATTAGTGCTGTGTAAAAAGCAGTCTGCACAGCAGTGTACACAAAGCAATACAGCCAGGGCTGCCACTAGGAATTTCGGGGCCCTATACTGGCAAACTTTTTGGGGCCCCCTTGAGACTCCGCCCAGACCCCACCCAGCCCAGCCTCCACCCCTTGAACTGTCCACAGTCAAAAGATTTTTTAAGCCGCCACCACGACAAGGTAGACTCTTTTGGCCGGGCCCTACTCTACTGTAACCCATTAAACATTTGTTAAAATATCCAATACAATTTAGGTATATTTTTATTTATTTTTCAATTTTTAAAATGACCAATAATATCACATACAGTGGACAAATACCACCGCACCATGACTAGACACCATATTACCACCACATAGTGACCAAATAATAGCACATACAAGGAACAAATACCACCACACCATGTCCAGACCACATATTACCACCATATGGTGACCAATAATAGCACATACAAGGAACAAATACCACCACCACCATGTCCAGACCACATATTACCACCATATGGTGACCAATAATAGCACATACAAGGAACAAATACCACCACACCATGACCAGACCACATATTACCACCATATGGTGACCGATAATAGCACATACAGGGAACAAATACCACCACACCGTGTCCAGACCACATATTACCACCACATGTGACCAATAATATCACATGCAAGGAACAAATACCACCACACCATGACCAGATCACATATTACCACCACATAGTGACCAAATAGCACATACAAGGAACAAATACGGCCACACCAAGGACGGACAACATATTACCACCACATAGTGACTGAACACTACAATACTGATGCAGTGTCTGTGTACAAGTAATAGTGATCACCAGTGACATTATACACAGGAGCTCTGTATATAGTGTATAATGTAAAGGTAATACAGTGATCACTGGTGACATTGTACACATGACCGCTGTATATAGTATACAGTATATAGTGTCAGTATACAGGTAACACACTGACTCACCTGTGACGTCTCTAGGTGAAGTCTTTCATCTTCGCTTTTAATCTTCATCATCCAAAAAAAAACAAAAACATTCTTCTTACCTGGCCGCGGCACTCCCGCGGCGTTGATATCTCCCGAGTCCCGACGTTTAAAGCGCGCACTTGTCGGCGAATGACAATGACGTCATACGCCGGCGCCGTGCGTGCTGACGTCAGCTGCCAGCCTCCGATTGGCTGGCGGCTTTAAATATTGACTTGCGGGCCTGCACGGGCCCGCAAGTCAATAGAGTAACTGAACCTGCGTCTCGGACGTCACGCAAGTTCAGTTACTTCGCCGCAGAATACTGTCCCTGGGGCCCGATCAGAAAAGGGGGCCCGCATCGGGCCCCGTCTCTTCTGCTGGGGCCCGGTCAGCAGAAGAGACGGGGCCCGGTGCGGGCCCCCTCTGCTGATCGGGCCCCATACACCAGTCAGGGCTGTATTGCCCTGATGGCGGCCCTGAATACAGCTATCAGGCAGCCTAATAACCAGCGCTGCTGCACACAAGAAAATCCTCCCCTGTCACTGCACACTAACTGTACAGCACAATTGCTATCAGCACAAGCACATAAGAATTTCTCTTTCCAGCCCTAACTCTCTCCCTACTGATAAACAGCAACCTCTCACTACTGTTAAGATCAGCAGAAGTAAAATGGAGGTCGGCGGTCAGGGCTTTTATAGACACTATGACGCCCCCCAAAGCAAGCCAATCACTGCAATGCCCTTCTCTGATGGGGACGGGGACGGAGAGTTGAGAGGAGCAGTGGTGAAGAGAAAGGTTGCTGAGTGGAAGAGGGGGTCCTAGGGTCCAGGGAAGTGAGTAATCCACCCGTGGCGCCCAAATCCAGGCCGACAGTAGTCAGACGGAGGGACCAAGTCACAGTGGAGCACCAGCCCCAGACTAGTGGAGAGACTGTAGGACTCAGCTAGCAAACCGGAGGCTTGTTGTAGCTGTATGTGCAACAGCCAAATCCACACACATTCGCTGAAAAGTTAGTCGCATAGGATCAAGGGGATCAGGGGGTCGTCGCCTGACAGGATCTGAGGCTGCTGGCTTGGGACATTGTGTGTGAGGCACAGGGCAGGAAGGGCATGAAGCCAGCGCAGAGAGAGACGACCTGAGAAGGTACACAAAAAGAGAATCCTGGTAAAGTGTACCCCAAACTACTCGAGAGCTGGCTCGACCACTGACCCGGAAGACACAGCACCGGCTGGTGGTTGTAACCTAAAGACTGTGAGTAAAGTGTGAAGACTGCACCTTGCTGTGTCCTCAGATTTATTTACTGTGTCGCCTACCCTGCACTAAAACCGTTACCATCATCATTAACTCGATAACTGCCAGGGGCCTAGTTCTACCCGTGGAGAGCTGTAACATTTCTGCTGCGTCAACAACCGCCCTAATGGATCTGAATCGCAGCATCAGCCATTTTCTTTTATGGCCGGAAACCACGGGTGGCGCCACGACATAATCCCATATAAACTTTTCCCCCTCATTTTTATTGCATGCCCAGGGCCACGGACTGGCTCATTGCTGCCGTGACGTTCCCCCAAAGAACTGTCCGACCCGGACCGAGTACCCCACGGCCCTAGCGGGCGTCACGCATTTACTCAACATACATTTCAGTAGGTCAACATTTTGGATTTTAAAATCATTTTTCAAGCTGGTGTTATAAAGTATTTTAATTTACTGAGATAATGACTTTTGGGTTTTCATTGGCTGTAAGCCATAATCATCAACATTCACAGAAATAAACACTTGAAATAGATCACTCTGTTTGTAATGACTATATAATACATGAGTTTCACTTTTTGTCTTGAAGAACTGAAATAAATTAACTTTTTGATGATATTCTAATTTTGTGAGAAGCACCTGTAGATATTTTATAGGTTTGTGTAAGTTGTTTTTTTTTATTGAATGGGTTGAAACTCTTCTTGTCCCCTGTACTGTTCATCCTGCTTGGGGGAAACAAGGATAAATGGTGGCTTTGCTGCATGGCAAAAGTGCAACCCAGTGCTGACACTATAACAATTACAAAGGAAACAAGAGTGTGTCACAGATGCCTTTTTTTCGCAATATATGTGTGTGGATATCTTAACCTAAATTTGTCACGTTCCTATTGCCATTTGAGACTGCCATTCATTGCGCTAATGAGATGGCCTACCTTTAAACCCTGGAGCTGGAATCTTTAGGATGTTTGCTATAATCACAGGCTTTTTAACAAATGGATATGTCTTTTCAGCCTGTCTGTTATAAAACAGGAGAACAGAGATTACAATATTGGTTCAGTCATGACAAGACCGAGGAGCTGCTGACAGATGTGGAGGGTCAATGTTCTATAAGAGCACACACAATGACAGCTCTAGACTCTGATACTCTCACTTTACTGTCATCTCAGCAGCTGTCTCCTTTATTATAATCTTGCTGTGTGGTTATGTCAGTCTGGTAGCGGTGGAGTGAACAAATTCGTACAATTTGCCCTTTGGCACATCTTCAAAATCAATGTCATTTCTGAAAGTGTGTGTATCATGCAGCGGTGGCTTCATGTCGTTAGACATTGTCTCATATACAGTATGTAACCAACCTGGGCACTACTCTTGGTAAAACTTTGCTGTTGGCTGTGATTTTTTTATGCGGCATGTAAGAACAGAAGCAATAATGCTCGGACTCAGAGACATAAACCCTGTAGAGAAATTGGTAATATAAAATTAAACTGTAATTCATTTTGATACCCAACAAAATCTAAACTTATCATTACATTTTCACTGCTTGACTAGGATCCTTAGGAGGTGCCAGGAGTGTATATAGGTAGGTACCTGAAATGAAGCAGACATCAACTCATCCTTATCAAGGACAGGGGAATAACAAGTGTCAGCTGTTATTTACTACCATTAATGCCCACACTGCTAGAAGCCTTTGCTCCAGGTTCATTAAATTTGCATGTTGTAATCTCTCCAACCAACAATGAAGTTCCGCACTGAAGACATCATCTTCTAATATTCGAGTTAAACATGTATGTGTATAGTTATATACTGGAGTTACATTAGCTTCCATGATATGTTATTGCACCTCTTCACACTATAATATACTGTATATTTCCACCAGCATTGACTCATCTTCCTGTGCTGTGTGCTAAAGCTAAATGGTTGGAGTAGAGTTGTAGTAATGATCTGTGGTTTGCTGTAGTACGTATGTGTTTATCTCCTGTTCCCTTTTCCCATTCAGTTTATTCCTCCCTGTCTCTGTCCTCCTCCCTATCGTTGGTTAGTGCTTTTGTAGGATAGAGGTTTTCTGTTATCCCCGTTTTGACTTTGTGTCTGGTTTGCCTTTTATTTCTGTCCCATGCCTCATGGGATGGGAAGGGACAGATTAGGGTTTTTACAGGAGCATAGGGACAGGGATAGATAGGGTCCCAGCTCCAGGGACAGTTTGAGGCCTCTCTTCCTTACTGAAGATCATCACAGTGTAACAGTAAGAATGACAAGTGCCGATGTCATTCCCACTACTCCCTGACAAGTGAGAATATTATAATCTCCTTGAGGACGCAACTTTTTTTCCCTTTTGCTATTCTTTTAGTTTTTTATTATTGTGTTTCTGCAGCAGTTTACGTTTCCATCCACATGGCCATATGAAGACTTATTTTAGTAGCAGAAGAGTCATGCTTCTTAATGGCCCGATTTTGGTGGGCACGTAATGTATTAAAAACAAACTTTTATTGATTTTTTTATGGTGGGCAGCTTTTTTACGTTTTTCTTTTTTCTTTTTTTGAAGTGCTTACCATGCAGTAAGTGACAAATGGCACTACAACTGTAGCAATAGCAAGTTTATGTAGTTTTTCATGTTTTGCAATATGAAAACACAAAAAATAATTGCTTATTGTGTCCCCAAACTCTGATCAGAATGTAATCAAAATGTCATTGCCATAAATGGACCAACTTTTTCGGATTAGAGAACATATTGCAGTGTGACCCTCAACTTAAAGTGTAAAACAGAACAGCTATAGACTGAATCATCTAAATAGAGACGTACACAGAGTTCAGCCTAAGGAAACTCTTTCGTAATAACCACTTGCACAATCATACAGCATTAAAAGTTTGGAGACGCAATTTCTAATAAGATTCATCATCTGAGGACAAAGTTTCCACAGTAACCACAAAATTTCAAGACTGAAGTCTGCCATCCCCCTAAATCACACTTTGTTTTTATTTGTAATTTTGCAACAGTTCATTTATATACCTTATGTACATTCTTTGGACACAAATGCAATTATTTCTACTGCAGAAGAGAGTATTATCTACTCCTAAATTTTTCTTTGGGTGGGATACATTTCACGTGGTCAAGGTAACAATACTGTATGTTATATTCCAGAGTGATTCATGAACTATTAGGCTGCCAAAACCACATTCTTGTGCCATCACGAATGAGACATAAATCAATGTGGAGATATTCACCATCGTAACAGAAAAAAATAAAAAAAAATCTCAGTGATTGGATCTTAACATACAGTTCCAGCAAAGCTTGAAGGCATTATTAGGTTTAGAAAATCCATTTTCAAATACCCAATAGCAAATTGTTTTTTAAATAGGTTGTTCACTACTAGTACCACCCCTTCCCAATTTGAATGTTTGCCCCAGTTAAAATAAAAACACCTATACTCACCTCCTGTGATGGTGCTGTTCCAGTGGTGTTGGCACTCCCATTCTTGGGGCTCACGTAAGGTTGTTAAGTCACGTGAGCCTTGCGCCCAATCATTGCTGGCGTCACTGTGCCACTATCGGATGTATAAGTAATCAAGAGTAAATGAATGACCAGCCTCAGCTCTCACTTCCTGTTGATTAATTATACATCTGATGGCAGGAACAGTGGTGCCAATGTTGATTGGGTGCAGGGCGTGTGTAACATAACAATCGCACGTGAACCCCGGGAACACGAGTGCCAACATCGCTGGAACAGCACCAGCACAGAAAG
Organism: Oophaga sylvatica; assembly: GCA_033576555.1. NCBI lineage: Eukaryota > Metazoa > Chordata > Amphibia > Anura > Dendrobatidae > Oophaga > Oophaga sylvatica. Next base: position 221,613,484 of record JARQOD010000003.1, on the reverse strand, counting down.
TGAGTATAAGCTTTTTTATTTTAACGGGAGCAAACATTCGGATTGAGAAGAGGTGGTCTTACTTAGTAGTAGACAACTTGTTTAAAAGAGTTAAAGGGACCTGTCACCAGAAATAACGCTGATAACCTGCAGATATTTATAGTTATTGTGCTGTTCGTCGCCTACACTCAACTGAATGCAGAGGGGAGAAAGGGAGAAAATGATCTTTATTCTCCCCTCCAGCATTTGGTATTCAGTCATTAGTAATCAAAGTATGTGGTACCTAATGAGTTAACATTTTTATTGCTAAGCTGACGTTATCAAATAGCAACTCATACATGTAGAAAAAGTATTCAACCCCCCAGTGAAAAGCACTGTTAGGATCACTTTGTGAAGTGGATACAGCTAGCAGGATGGCACATGTGGCGCAAGGACGTGGCACACACAGGAATCTTGGGAGCAGCAAGACAAATGAAGTGAAGTATGGAGGAATAGAAGCAGGTTAAGCACGGTTCGCACAGGAGGTGGAATGCACCAAACAAGAGCCTTGAAACACATTCCAAAGTCAGGTGTGTGTCCTAATGGTCCTTAAATAGGATCTTGGAGATAACATCACTTGTGCCATATTTGGCTACCTGCAAAATCCGACTTGGCGCATAGTAGGGGGCAATGGGCTGAGGTGAAAAGAGCGAAGCCCGAGATACCCAGAACAGGAGTGCTACAAGTATCCAACAACACACACTTGGACTTAACTAAAGTTAACTTATTAGGTGCCAAATACTTTGATTTCTAATATCTCCGCAAAGGAGAGGCACACGTTAAAAAAAAAAAGTTTTATTCAACTCTGCAACAATTATTACATCATGTGTCCAGCTCAGTATGAAAAATTTGGTGAAAGGTCCTCTTTAATAATTAAGACTAGGAGATCCTATAAATTCCACACCCAGTCGTGAGGAAGCCAAACAGAAAATGGCTTAACGCTCTTGCAGATGTCTGTGGATCTCGGTTCAGTCTCAAACATCAATGCACAGACTGGCCGTAAGCTCTCCCGACCCAAGAGTGACAGCCTTATAGTATATATGAAGCCGTCATGCTCTAGTCGGGAGACCCGCAGCCATGCCATACATTGCGGTCGGAGATGGAACCGAGATCCACAGACATCTGCATGTGACTTTAGAGCAATCACATCATAAATATGTGACCACAATACACACTTTCACCTGTGGCTGGGCTGGAGAGGAATTAAACACTTACAGTTAATTGATGGAATGTCTAGCAGTTGAATACTTTCTCATTGAGCTTTCTATTAACAAGGGTTTGGTTGATCTGGGCAGCCTCTTTAATGAGAAAGATTCCTAGATGTAGGTGGAATGCTGTCCCAAAGCGACAGACCAGAAGATCTTTTGATTGGTTTAAGCTCAGGCAAAATCATTTTGCCCAGGACTCCAGCAGAGAACCCAATGTTGGACACAATTATTTTTAATGGGTTGTATAACTAATACAGTATGTGTACCATGATCACAACAGAAGTTTTTGATGCTCCTAAAAGCGAACATGTTCATGTTTATTATGGATGGAGGGGGCCTTCTGTCACCATGTCCTTTATTGGTTACACCTTCTTTCATGTGATTGCATTAGCCAATAAGCGTTCGTCGTGGGATTATATAATACCCTTCTGTAAAGGGATACTTTATGTATTATGGCAAAGAAGCAAAGGCTATGAATGTTTTCCCTTTCAATAACAAACAAGACACATCATCTCATGACATAATCAGAATTTCTCATTAATTAATTCCAAATAAGTAGGGTGCAAAATCACTGAAATTAATGTTCTTATATTTAATTTTGACATAAATTACTTGGAATTAACAGTAAATTTTAGTTTTCCCAGAAGACTTAAAGCGATGATGAGAACAGATCTCTGGGACTATGACTGGGAATACATTTGTTTACATGGTCAAATCTTGGTATTAGGCTTTTAGGATAAGATTTGTCATTGATCTCTTTGTATGCAGCTCATCTTGAGAGCCCTAAGTGCACTTACGCTTAAAGGCATAAGTCATACTTCAGGTTTGCTAATACAATGTTACTATAAATAACATCTCCAGATCAGGGCTACATTAAGTTCATTAAGTTCATTAAGTTTATTCTAAATATGAAAAAATAAAATATGAATAGAAAAAACATGTAGTGCACTAGCGCACTAGTTTTCTAACATACTAATTTAAGGGACTAAGTGCTAATGTAGGGGAGTGGTGTTTGTTGGCACTCATAAAAATCAAACAGGCTTCCATATATGTGTCTTCTGTGTGGAACTGGTATTAGACATATTTTAGTAGTAAAAAAAAGTGAAGAAGCAACTAGAGTAAGTATTTTGCGGACCATAAGACGCACCCCAAATGTTGGGGTGCAAAATAGAGAAAGCCTTTGAAAAAAATAATGGTGCCTCTTAAATTCCCATTTAATGGTAGCTTACTTGGGGTGCAGCTGCGGTGGAGTGGGGTCACAGAAGGCAATGTAGCTGCTTCTGGAGGCCAGTGGTGACAGCAGGAGCAGGGTGATGCTGTGGTGCCTGGGATCTCAGAAGATGTCGGCGCTGGTGAGTGGAGTCCATTTTCCCAATGGATCTCAATCTGCACATGTGCCGCCCCTGGCAGCCATTTTCCCAAAACCCATAGCAGGGATATCATTTTGAAAATGGACTCCTCTCACCAGCGCCCACAACTTCTGAGATCCTAGGAAACACAGCATCACCCGTTCCTGCCATCGCCGGCCTCCTGTGACACCCATCCACCGCCGCTGGCCCCAAGTAAGCTCACTTTGGATTATAAGATGCACCCACATTTTCCTACCAAATTTGGAGGAAAACAAGTTATAATCCAAAAAAATGGTACATTTATGAAATATTGTTTAATAATATAATCAAGATCATAGCTTCAAATATTCTTTGATTGAGTTATCTGGTCTGAAAAAATACTTTTTCAAATACTTTAAAAGACAACTATGAATTGGTAGAGCCGTTTCAACAGAAAAAGCATCTCACATATTATTAATATATGTGGGCCCCTTTCTAAAAACCCACATCTATTAGTCAAAACAAATAATAGCTTCAAAGAGTGTCTCTCGCACTGGAAAACCCAGCATGACCTTGGTGAGCAGGCTGAGAAGAAACTGAGATGTTCTTCAGTCTGATTAATTCAGGTTGTAAAGAAAAATATTTGCCCTTATACACCAGGTCCTAAGACCCCCAGAAATCCTTATATACACACAGAACTGTATGTCTAAATTATATTAGCTTTTATTGTAAAGGTGATATCTGGTGATATCATGTCAGATCGGTGGGGGTCAGCTTGTATAAACTCCGGCTGCAGTGGTCAAATGTAAACGGTCAATGGAACTGCACAGAACAGCTCTTTTCACTGTGTAGTTGCCACTGCAGAATACTGCAGAACAGGTCCTATTCTCTTTAATGATAGCTGATCTGTAAAACTCGGTGGTGACTGCTAAACATTGAAAGGAGCTGTGCAATGCAGATCTTTTCAGTTTTCACATCAAGCCTCTTCAGGAGCTAATTACAGTTGATTGGCGGGTTTCCTGGTTTTTTGACCCTTACTGATCTAATGTGGATGATCTGTTCTCCAGATCAGTCATATCTTATGGATGACCATAGAACTCCGATAAGTTGACTATTCTAGATTTCACTTTTCTATGAGCTTCGAAGTATTTGCCAGATGTCATTTGACTTGACATAGTTCCTCATGAAAAAAAAAACATAGGAAGCAGCAAGCGGAAGGGAAGCACTATAACCGGACAACACTCCTCCCAAAATAAACACAGAAACATTGTGAAAAGGCGACAGGTGAGAGACAGGGCAAAAATGTTTGTGCAGAAATATTCACACTTTGGCTGAATGATAGACTAATGCAAACCATGAGCTCAGCTTGTAATACAAAAGCCTCCACATGCCCGAACATACCACACGTGAACCATGTAGAAATACCTCATATATTAACTTTAGGTTTTTGTAAACGCTCCAAGAAATGAAGAGCAAGTGCAGAAGTTTCCATTCTCTCACAAGTCAAACATTTTTAGTTCTTTTTATTTAAGCAGCAATATCTAAGCAAAGAGTAAAGTCAATGTGGCAACTAATATGCATGTATGCAAGTCACTAGCTCTAAAGGAATTAAATCAGTAAGCAAATATCTATAATCCTGCAGAGACCCAAAGGTGGTGGTGAACGGTCAACATACAAGGAAGCTACGCAACTCTCCGTCTTCAATGGAATTTCCTCAATGTGCCAGAAATAATACACATTTATCAACTAAAACTGCCCACTCAATTAAAAATGTGCAAAGGCGGAACATGAGAGTCACTAAGTCAAATAGCAGAAACATATTTTACTCTTAGGGCCAAGATTCTTCTGCCAGAGGTGGGGTGTCTCACAAGTTCTAACTCTATAATTATCATCAGTAATTATTATCTTACTGCTTATTTCCCTGCTGACACCTTGTAATTGGATAAAGATTTGTCCTCATTTGATAATCGGACAAATACAAATGTATCTGTGTTTGGAGAACAAGCGATCAAAACATTATGTCTCATAAGAATCACTCAATAAACAATAATGTATCTTTTTCAGAAGATTGGAAGAAAGTTAAAAGTTGTATAAATGGGTTACCCATGATTAGACTGAAAGGAGCAACGTATTTTACATTTTCTGTTATTATTTTGGCTGTAAGAATATGCAAATTACAGCGCAGGTTATACCTATGGCATATTTTGTTACTTTTCTCAACACTTTTCAAAAGGTGGTGGAGTTTACCAGGAAGGGGTATATTTTAGTCAGCCTGCCAAATTAGCTAATTTTTTGCTAGAAATTGGCCCAAATTGTAGCGCAAGGACAACCCAAGATGCACAATTTTTTAAGAGGCATGAGCTTGCAAAAAAAAAACTGCAAGATGGAATGTAGTGCTGTAAAAAAACTTTTTTTTCTACTGTTTTTCTATTTCATTTGATCTTGAATTCTCCCCCCTTATTAGCTTGTGGGTAGCTTACAGATACAAAATATTTATAGATAACCTGTTGGTGTCAAGATTGCTATAATTTAAAAGCCATTGTGCGTAGTTTAGATTTTAGCCTGTCCTGTTTTTGAATGCACACCCAAGAAGGATTCTCCATAACTGGCACCTTACATTGAGCTAAAATCTGCTAATGTTCATGCATATTTAGAGCCCCAAAGGTGCATTGCATGGCATATATGTCTCCTTACGCTGATTTGGCGCTCTTCACAAAAGGAAGAATTACTCTTTAGAACCCCTATCAGAGACCTATCACCCAGCCATACCAGACTTTGCACTGATGAGGGTCAAATGCCTCAAAACATGAGTCTGCAAGTAGATTTTCTGGTTTTGCTTGTTTTTGGCTCCTAATTAGAGTTGAGTGAAACAGGTCGGTCAGATTCAAAAAAGACCGACTTTCGCCAAAGTCGGGTTTCGCCGAGCGAAACCCGACCATAGCGTGAGGTCGGCCATGCGTTCGGCGACCCGAGCGCCAAAGTCAGTTTTCCCATAATGCTTGAAGGGCCTTTTCTCAGCCAATGAGCAAGGACGTACACTGTGGGCAACGTGATGAAATGGGCAGCGGCCACCACCATCTTATAGAAGGGCTTTGCAGTGATTGGCTTGCTTTGTGTGGCGTCACAGTGCCTATAAAAGCCCTCACCGCCGACCGCCATTTTACTTCTGCCGATCTTAGCGTAGGGAGAGGTTGCTGCCGCAGGTTCTCAGTAGGGAGAGAGTTAGGAAGGAAAAAAAACTAATTCTGTGCTTGTGCTGATAGCGATTAGCTGTACACTTAGTGTGCAGTGACAGGGGAGGATTTTGTTGTGTGCAGCAGCGCTGGTTCTTAGGCTGCCTGCCAGTGACAGGGGAGGAATTGTATTTTGTGCAGCAGCAGAGCTGATAATTAGGCTGCCTGCTTTCTGTATTGCTGTGTGTACACTGCTGTGCAGAGTGCTTTTTAACACAGCACCTACACAGCACTAATACTTTTATTATTTTTTTCTGCACAGTTAACGAGCGTTCATTTTTTCCCACACCGTATAGAGCTGTACGCTCCTCACACTACCGTGTACCGTCTTTTATCACGGACAAATACATGCTGACTATCTGTGTGTGACTCCGGAAATATATACGGAGATTTCAATTTTCCTCAAAACTGTATACAGCTGGTATCTTCTGATACAGTACCAATTTTCTGCCTTGTGTATTACGGTCAAATCCATACTGAGAGAGCGTCTGTGTGTTACTCCTCAAATATATACGGAGATTAAAACTTACCCCAACACTGTATACAGCTGTACGCTACTGATACAGTACACTTTTTCTGCTTTTCATATTCTGGTGTAATCCCTACTGAGCCTGTGTGCATGTGTGTTACTCCTGAAATATATACAGAGATTTAAAACTACCCCAACACTGTATACAGCTGTACACTACTGATACAGTACACTTTTTCTGCTTTCATATTCTGTTGTAATCCATACTGAGCCTGTGAGCGTGTGTGTTACTCCTGAAATATATACGGAGATTTAAAATTACCCCAACACTGTATACAGCTGTACGTTACTGATACAGTACACTTTTTCTGCTTTTCATATTCTGGTCTACTCCATACTGAGCCTGTGAGCATCTGTGTGTTACTCCTGAAATATATACGAAGATTTTAAATTACCCCAAAAATGTAAACAGCTGTACACTACTGATACAGTACACTTTTTCTACTTTTCACATTCTGGTGTAATCCATACTGAGCCTGTGAGCGTGTGTGTTACTCCTGAAATATATACGGAGATTTAAAATTACCCCAACACTGTATACAGCTGTACGCTACTGATACAGTACACTTTTTCTGCTTTTCATATTCTGGTGTAATCCATACTGAGCCTGTGAGCGTGTGTGTTACTCCTGAAATATATACGGAGATTTAAAATTACCCCAACACTGTATACAGCTGTACGCTACTGATACAGTACACTTTTTCTGCTTTTCATATTCTGGTCTACTCCATACTGAGCCTGTGAGTGTCTGTGTGTTACTCCTGAAATATTTACGGAGATTTAAAATTACCCCAACACTGTATACAACTGTACGCTACTGATACAGTACACTTTTTCTGCTTTTCATATTCTGGTGTAATCCATACTGAGCCTGTGAGCATGTGTGTTACTCCTGAAATATATACGGAGATTTAAAATTACCCCAACACTGTATGCAGCTGTACGCTATTGATACAGTACACTTTTTATGCTTTTCATATTCTGGTCTACTCCATACTGAGACTGTGAGCGTCTGCGTGCTACTCCTGAAATGTATACAGAGATTTAAAACTACCCCAACACTGTATACAGCTGTACGCTACTGATACAGTACACTTTTTCTGCTTTTCATATTCTGGTGTAATCCATACTGAGCCTGTGAGCATGTGTGTTACTCCTGAAATATATATGGAGATTTTAAACTACCCCAACACTGTATACAGCTGTACGCTACTGACATAGTACACTTTTTCTGCTTTTCATATTCTGGTCTACTCCATACTGAGCCTGTGAGCATCTGTGTGTTACTCCTGAAATATATATGGAGATTTAAAATTACCCCAACACTGTATACAGCTGTACACTACTGATACATTACACTTTCTGCTTTTCATATTCTGGTGTAATCCATACTGAGACTGTGAGCGTGTGTGTTACTCCTGAAAAATATACGGAGATTTAAAATTACCCCAACACTATATACAGCTGTACGCTACTGATACAGTACGCTTTTTATGCTTTTCATATTCTGGTCTACTCCATACTGAGCCTGTGAGCGTCTGTGTGTTACTCCTGAAATATATACAGAGATTTAAAATTACCCCAGCACTGTATACGACTACGCTTCTGATACAGTACACTTTTTTGCTTTCTATATTATGGTGTAATCCATACTGAGCCTGTGAGAGTCTGTGTCTGTTACTCTGCAAATATATACGGAGATTAAAATTTTTCACCTTCACCGTATACAGCTGTACGCTTCTGATACAGTACCATATATCTGCTGGTATTTTGGGCACATTTTCACAAACATGAGGAAGTATGGTGGAAGAGGCCGCGGACTTGGGTGGGGGGGGGCCAGCTGGTACTGATGGTGGTGGTGGTGCATCTGCTGGTAGTGCCAAAAGCACAATAGCACCTAAGGCAGGAGGTGTTGAGCCTGCGTCATCATCTGGCTCCAGAAGACCTGGAAGGCTCCCTTTTCTGGGACTACATAAACCGCTTTTAAAGCCGGAGCATCAGGAACAGGTTTTGGCTTACATTGCCGAAACAGCCTCCAGCTCTATTGCCTCCTCTTCTGAAGTTTCAAAAATACCATGCCTGGGTTATCATGTCAAATCCTGAATTCCCAAGTCCAAGATGCATCTGACATGGAGTGCACTGATGCACAGCCACTGCTATATAATTCTGCTGGTACATTCAACCAAAGCACTACATTGCCCTCGTAGTCTACTGAGCCAGAATGTGACCCTGATGAAACTCAGGTGCCCCTTCCTGCATACTATACCACCTTACACGGAGATACACAGGAAGGTGCAGATGAAATTGAAGAGGAGGTGATGGATGACCCAGTTGTTGACCCGGATTGTCATCCAGTGGGGGAAGAGGGTGCCGCTGGTGAGCCGCCCTGGGACTGTTGGGGAACTCGGACCCGAGCCCGTTGATCTCAATGGGGAATATCACGGCGGCCACGGCTCTGTCCGTGGCCCTGGGCACTCACCTTCAAAAAGGGGAATATTTACAGGGGAGAATGTCAGTAGATCGTGACGTCACCTGTGGTGTCTGATGAGGATCACCAGCGCTGCAGCAGTCCACTGAGGCCGGTGTTATGGCAGCTAGGGTGGTATCGCTCCCCACAGGTGGAGCAGGCCTTCAGGGCAGCATAAGGTGTAGGGATGCAGAACGGAGGGAATCCGGTAGGGTAGGAACAAGAAGGTGGACACACACAAGTCACTTTGGTACCTTTACTGGAGATGATGCAGGTACATCCCGGAGCACTGTAGGGTGAAGGGTGCACATTCAGATTCTCCCACTGAGCAGGTATAAGGCCTCCTGTTCCTTGCCTTTCTGTAAGGAGTTTCTGGCCTGCCTGTAGCTGGGCCTAACTTAGTCTCTGTCTTGCACCGGCTGACCTTGTGATAGGACCTTCTCCTGGAGTACACTTTCCCTGTTTATCGTATCTCCGTGTCCCCTGGCCCTGTTACGTATCAGTTCTGTGGTGCTCCTGGGACCTGTAGTCCTCAGAATTCTGGTTGTCTCCTACTGGGTCGTGGAGATCCCTGTAGACTCGGACCCGGTGTCCGGTTTGTACTTGCTGAGGTGATCTGGTAAGGCTCCTCTGCCCCTTTGCTACTCTCCTCTTGCCTTTGGCCTACTCGGGCCCTCACAAGGTTATACACACTGGCACTTGGTGGGCTGCCTCTTCTGCCGCTCCCCAGAGCGTCGGCACGCTCTTAGCTCTCTAGCCTGATCTGCTAGACTCCTCAGCTAGACTGAACAGAACTCCTCTGCAGACTCAGCTTCACTTCACTCTGCTCTGCAGACTGCAGACTTCAGACTTCCTGCCTTCACCCCCTTTTATATCCAAATCAGGGCTCCCTCTGGTGGACTGAGGACGGATGAAGGTGTGTGTATGTAGTGAGACCTCTAGTGGATGAATCCTTCATGCACCCTTCTAGGATATGTGGAACCGAGCGCAGCTGGGCTCCACACTGGCAATAGCTCAGAAGAGGAGGAGGATTGCAGCAGGTATCGACATTGCAGCTGGGGTTATCTGGCAGGCCCGTAGCAGTCCAAAAAGGTGTTAAAAAAACAAAAAGAGTTGCAGGACAGCTTGGCCAGATTGTCAAATTAGCACAGCGTGCAAGCCCTAAAAATTTATACCGTAGTAAGAAGAGTCCAGTGTGGCACTTTTTTTACCTAAATCCTATTGATGAGGCAAAGGTTATCTGTAAGAAGTGCAGAAGGACCTTTAGCCAAGGGAAAAATCTCAGAAATTTGAATACCAGTTGCATGCTTAGACATTTAATGAACATGCACTTGCAAGCGTGCATGGACTACAAAACCTCAGGTAGCACATGTGCACCTGCACCGACTGAAGTTAGCCAGTAAAGCTCCAACGCTTCCCCCACTATAAGTCCACCGGTTGGCACACCACCAGCAAGAAATGTTGAGGTGTTATCACACGGCCAAAGCAGTCAGGGAATCACAATGTTTTTCCAACGAAAGACTGCATCTAGGCCATCACCACCACCACCACCATCACCATCACCAACCCCCTCTCAGTCCAACATGTCCACCGCTAGTTCCCCCATATGCAGCTCTCAAGTCCAGCTCACCCTACCAGACACTCCGTTTGGTTGAAAGCGCAGCATTCAGAGACCTCATGGCCTGCGCTGTCCCATGCTATGACATACCCAGTCAGCACTTCTTTTCTAGAAAAGCCATCCTTGCCCTCCACCGCCCTCCACCTGCATGTGAAAGACCGCATTGTCCATGCACTCAAACAATCAGTGAGTGGAAAGGTCCACCTCACAACAGATGCATGGGCCAGTAGGCATGGCCAGGGCTGTTACGTGTCCATCACTGCGCACTGGGACAGCGGCGGTGGGACAGTGCTGCCGAGCCCATGGTATAGGCAACAGTTGGCTGTAGGCGTTCGATCCTCCTCCTACTCCAACAGAGCGCAGTCGCACGAGCACTCCATCCGCAGCTGCCAATGTTGCACACGAGGTGTCCCACTATCGAACAGCTAGTGGTAAGCATCAGCAGGCTGTTTTAAAAATGATGTCTTTGGGCGACAACAGACACACCGCAGAGGTACTGGCCGACTACTTGCAGCGAGAAACTGAATCATGGCTGGGCAGTCTACATCTTGAGCCAGGCAAGGTAGTCAGGGATAACGGCCGTAATTTTGTGGCGGCCATAGCCCTGGCAAAACCCAGACACATACCTTGCCTGGCTCACACTTTGAACCTGTTGGTGCAGTGTTTCTTAAATAATTATCCAGAGTTAACAGCCCTTCTCCATAAAGTGCGAAGACTGTGCTCGCACATTCATCGCTCGCCCATAGACTCCAGTCGTATGCAGAGGCTGCAGCAATCGCTCCACCTCCCCAAGCACCGCCTAATCATAGACGTTGCAACAAGGTGGAACTCCACCATGCACATGGTCGAGAGGCTATGCGAGCAGAGGCAGGCTGTAATGCATTTATGGTAGGATACACGGGCAGGCAGTTTGAGGGCAGATGTGGAGTTGTCGGGTGTGCAGTGGTCAAAGCTGAAAGACCTCTGTAAAGTCCTTCAGTATTTTGAGGAATGCACACGGCTGGTAAGCGCAGACCACACCATCATAAGCATGAGCATCCCACTTATGCATCTGTTCATGCAAACTTTGACGCACATTAAGGATCAGGCATCTGCAGCGGAGGAGGAAGAGGAGGAGGGAAGCCTTGATGACAGTCAGCCATTGTCTGCTCATGGAACTGTCCTGGACGCAGTGGAAGAAGAGGAGGAGGAGGAAGATGAGGGGGATGATTATTTTGGGGAGGAGGATGCTTCTCAGGGGCAAGAGAAAATGTTGGCTTGCCAAGGTCAGGTACAGGGTTTGTGCGTGACTGGAGGGATGTGGATTTGGCAGAAAGTGCTCCTCCACCCACCACTGGCATTGCATCATTGACACCTGGAACATTGGCCCACATGTGTGATTATACCTTGCGGATCCTAAAAAGGGACCCCCGCATTGCCAAAATTATGAAGGATGACGACTACTGGTTGGCCAGCATCCTTGATCCATGCTATAAAGGCAAATTACAGAACATCATGCCACAGGAGAACCTAGAGCTAATATTGGCGAACAAACAAGCAACTGTGGTAAACCGTTTGTTAGAGGCATTCCCAGCACTCAGCAGCGGTGCAGGTTCTTCCACGAGCCGTACTGGGCCAAATGGAAGAGGTGTTCGTGGTGCACACAGCCGAAGTGGTGTTGGAGACAGGGGTTTCATGACCATGTTGTGGACTGATTTCTCGAGTACCGCTCACTCGCCTGGTAATACTGAATCTATTGCAACAGACAGGAGACAGCAGTTGTCAACTATGGTTAAAAATTACTTCTCCTCTCCTATCGATGTTTTCCCTCACAGGGCATTCCCCTTTGACTATTGGGCCTGTAAACTGGACTCCTGGCCTGAATTGGCACAATATACCTTACAGGAGCTCGCTTGCCCTGCTGGTAGTGTGCTATCAGAAAGAGTCTTCAGTACTGCTGGATCAGTCCTGACAGAAAGAAGGACCCGTCTGTCAACACAAAATGTTGATGATCTAACCTTCATTAAAATGAACCATGCATGGGTTTCAAAGGATTTTGTCCCACCTTCCCCTGATGATACATAGGTTGCCAGCAAAATGGCTCATTTTGTCCTCCTCTTCCTCTGACTTCTCCAATTCCTCCATTTGCAGCTGCTGAACATCCAGCCTACACCTCAACATATGCCATTTTTGCCACCTCCCTATCTGGGCTGTCCCCCCCCTGGGCCGGGGTCACCACCTGGAGAACTCGGGCAAGTGCCGGTGCCCTGAGCAGGTGGGGGGGCCCACTCTTGGGCGACGGCACTGGCACAGGTCCTCTCATAGTACAAAAAAGTGTCTCTGACGGTGGGGGGGCCCACTTGCCGTCAGACACAGTGGCGTACTATGAAGGGCCCTGTGCCAGTACCGCGCCCACGAGTGGGCCCCCCTGCTTGTTCAGGCCCCAGCACTTGCAATACTTACCTCTCCCTGCTCCACCGCTGTGGAGTCTGGGTAGTTAAATCCTTCACAGGGACAGCCACTACAAATTTGGTTAACTGATCGATGATGGTTAAGACATAGCTATGGCCTGCCCTGCTGGGCTCTACCTTCAGATGATCAATGGCTATCATTTCTAATGGACGTTGACTCACAATCGGATGCAGTGTTGCTTTCTGATCAGCTTTCACAGTTTTACTAGTCACAGACGTGTGACATTCCTGGCACCATTTTTCAATGTCTCCTCTCATGCCAATCCAATAGAATCGCCTACGGCCTGTGGCTTCTGTCTTTTGCACTCCAAACTGACCAGACTGATCATGATAGGCATGTAGGACCATGTCTACATCTCTCCTTGGCATCACAATTTGATGGAGACGACTAACTGTGATGGGATTGATGCTACTGCGATATAGCAACCCTTTCTTCACAAAGAACCGTTTTCGCTGTCTCCACAGATAAAGTAATTGAGAGTCAGCATCGCCTCTGAGAATTCTACTGGGAGGTTTTACTGTGATTAGGAATTCCCACATTTCTGCAATCACTCTACTTTCAGTGTGTACTTGTATCCATCTAGTTTCCTGTAGCGGAGAGTCTGGACTGGCTTACTGAGACTGAAATATATACGAAGATTTAAAAGTACCCCAACACTGTATACAGTGTAACATTTCCAGGGGATATAGCTCTAGGATCGCTGTCTGGGTAGACAGAATGGCACGAAAACAGTTCATTCAGACAGCAGTTCTGGTGTAAAACTGGCCGCAACCAGCTTTATTAAAGTCCACAGCAAACAGATAAAAATAAAGCATAAACAGAAAACCTAGGCTTGTCTAGCCACTAATTACACATAGATCGATTTCCCTGTCTCTCCGGGTCCAGACTCTACCAGTCTGTGCCCAAAACAACACATATGATATATGTTACCAGTATGGAGTTTCACAGATACTCCTCCTTGTGTCTGAAGGCCCCTTCAGCGTCCAGACTTGAGAGAGATCCACTCCTATTCAGCCGCTATTCGCACGGATTCTCACTGCGACTACTCCTGTGTCCGGGGTACTTCCTGCACCCAGACTGAGATAGCTCACACTCCTGGAGACACCTTCTGTACCTGGACCCCTTGTCCAGATTAAGCGTGCTCCCACTCCTGGAGACTGCTTCTTGTGCCGAGACACCTTCCTGTGTCCAGGCTAAGCTAGCCCCCCCTCCTGGAGACTGCTTCTTGTGCCGGGACACCTTCCTGTGTCCAGGCTAAGCTAGCCCCACTCTAGAGACTGCTTCTTGTGCCGGACACTTCCTGTGTCCAGGCTAAGCTAGCTCACTGATTGTGTTGCAGACACCTACTTCTGTCTCCTAATTAAGACCTGAGTAGTTTCAGGCCTGAGCTGCAAGTGTGCAATGAATGTAAGGTGTAGTGACCCCTCTCTACCACTAGGTCCACAACGCCACACATTTCCCTTATACCTAGGTGAAATGTACACCCCATTCAATACATACGCTCTCACTATCTCACATATCCCCCCCCTCTTCTCCAGACCGGAGGGCTGGTCATCCAGACCGGAGGGCTGGTCAAAAATCCAAAAGAGACAGTGAACTCCGGACCCTGCATCAGCACTATACTTCTATATAGGTCAGGTACCAGGAGCTGTCTCACGACCTCTCCCTGGACTTCAGTGTCCCTATACAATAGGTTATTGTTCATGGCAGCATGAGGAAACCTCTCCTCTTCTCCCAACATCACCTGCAAAGGAATTTCATTTTTATCACGGTCATCACCATTATCAGTATCATCACTATTATGATTAGCATCATCATCATTATCATCATCATTATGATCATCATCATCATCATCATCATCATTATCATGATCATCACATAAGTTTACGCTTGTGGGGTTGAACACATAATATATCCAATCACCTCAACCCACAGTTCACACAGAGACCATGTACTTGTCCCTTGCTCTGTTCAGCCCCGTAATATTAGTCAATGACATTCGCTCATTCCTTAGGGACCTACCGTCTGTCATTGTCACAGACTTCGTCCAGTCATATTTCTAGGTCGTAACCTTGTCAGGTCTCCCCTTCGCTCCCAGTGGTCAATCGTAACCTTGTCAGGTCTTGCCTGGGTATCTAAGGTCCGGTTAGACTTCGTACTGTCCCGTACTCTATCGGGTCGTCTGTATGGGCCTCTCAAACCTGAGTTACTGGAGGTCTCACTACCTCTAAACCCACGCCCACTACCATCAGTAGACGGCTGCCATCTTCTGCTGCTCAGATGATGCTGTCTATCTACTCGCTGTCTAGCGAGATTCAATTGTTCTACCTCTCGCAGGTAGGTCACACTGTACGCCACCAGCATGCGCACATATTCCAGACTTTCTTCCGTTCCTATAGCGTAGAATGCCACCATGCCGTCTTCATCTGGCATCCAGTCCTGGCGATCACGTGGACTGCTTACTTTCACCACACCAGACCTCTTCACCATCATCTGCATGGCTCGGCCATTTCTCCCAATCAGCTTTCTCACCAGAACATGAGGCACCCGGATGACATTTTCCCGCAGACTGTGAGCATTTTTCATAAGCTTCAGTTGTCTAACGGCTTGTTCTGTCTTCAACCGGAGAAACCGTTTGTGCGAATACATCGCCAGTGCATGTCACTTAGGATTGCCACCCTCTTCACTGTAACTTCGGTCGTGGACAAGACCACCAGCTGTTTAGCTCCTGAGGTCGAGTACACCTTACAGGCTCCCACGGCCTTCCTAAACGCTTCATGCACAGACTCACGGGTGCATTCTTCTCTCAAGTCCTCGGGTACATCTACGAGGCACTTGTACCGACACGTTTCGGTCTCACCAGTGGTTTCCAGACGATCAATCAGCTCAGGGTTCAGGGACAACTGACTGTCAGCTTCTTCCCCCTTTACGCTTCTTCTGAGCTGACTCACAGCTACAATTTCGTGAATTTCCGTCCGGACCACTTCCATTTCACATTTATCTTCCGTTACCACCCTCTTAGCTCTCCTCAGGTCTATTTTCTCCTGGCAAAAGGGAGCGAGTGCAACGTGTTTGCCCTTTTCTTTCTCCAAGGAGGCCTTGTTCACCGAGTGACACTGTATCAGGCGACTTTTAAGCCCGAGAACTTCTTCCTCTAGTTCCGCAATTCGCCTCTCAGCTGCCCGTCTCTGAAGCTTCTCTTGCGTCCAATGGGCTTGTAACCACTCCTTGAGCTCCTTGATCTCGGCTCCGACATCCACCGAATCATCCGAACTCACAGCACTCGAGGAAGTATCTGCTTTACACCTCTCATCTCCAGTGGCCAACTCCTGGCCCTGGTCTGTAGCTTCTCTGATGGACTCCTCCATCTTTTCCCGCTCAGCTTCCATTTGGCTGAGCTTTTCCTTAAGGCGTATCTCCACCTTCTGGAGAGTATCACAGGACATCTGTAGCTCCTTCACCTGAGCTTCCAGACCTAGGGTCTTTCTGCGCAGATCACCATTTTCATCACGGGTGTCCTGCAGAGTGGTCTCAACCACCTGGCGCATTTGCTCTGCATCCATCTTCTCCTCTTCTAGTTTTTCTTTGACCCTGAGGAGATCCACATAATCTCTCTTCATCTGTTGCAGTTCCCTACTGTGTTCACCACACTCCTTCTTGGAGTCACACAGCTCCTGGTTGAGCTGTTCGCGCAATCGTTCTAGGATTTGTTCACTTCCAGAAACTCCATCCTGCAGCGCCTCCTTCTCACGCTTCAACTGCAAAACCTCTTCCTTGATTTTGCGGCGGTCCTCTTTAATGGCAAAGAACATATTCTGCCACAGGATAACTTCCTCGTTGCTTCCTTCTAGGACTCGCTGGTCTGAGGACACGTCCTCCAGGTTTTCACATAATTGCAGCATGTCACTCTGATACTGCAGCCGAATAGGTTCCAGCTCTTGGCCATGACTGGCCACCTCCTCTTCTACCTCTAAAAGAGAATCCATACTTGAAGCATAGGCAGACAGTACTACCTTCTCTTCATTTTCATTTTCAGCGAGTACTACCGGAACAACCTTTTTGTGGCCCTTGCGCCGTCTATGACGAGAGGAGGACTCTCTTCCCTCGTCTAGCCTCTCCTGACTGAACTCACTTTTTACTTTCATAGTGTCCCAGTCAGCTACGGGGTCTGTGTCACTCCCCATGGTGTTGTGGACTAACAGGTCACCTCCCACTTTGACGTCACCCCCTTCTACTGAAGCTACCCCGTTATCAACGGTCACATTGTCATTTTTAGCAGGTACCAACCCACCACCAGTAACAATTTTCAGTTTTCCACACTCTACACTCTTGTGAAAATCCGCCCCTTTTTTAGACTCCGCCCCCTTTTTAACAACCACACCGGCAGGGTAATTTTTACACAAAAAATCAGCAGTAGTCTTAGGACTCAGTTCACAACATCTCTTACCACCTCCCCGGGCATTCTGTGACAACACTGGCACCCCCGGAGAGTCCATAGAATGGTCCACTGCCGCCATTCCATACGGTGCCCACAGCTCCCGCACCATGTCCAGTTGCATGTCCAGTAGACATTTCTCAAATATGCGGTCCGACTTGTCAGACCCATTCGCTGCTCCGTTCACAGCCATCGCGGAGCACTGTTCACACCAGAACTTCACCACTTTCCCTTGAAAAAATCTTCGTGGCCCCGCCGAGCCACAGCAAAACTGGATTTGAGTGCGACGACAATCTTCACAACCCCGCCGAGTTGCAGCTGAAAACCGGATTTGAGTGCGACGACAATCTTCGTAACCCCCACCGAGTCACAGCAAGATGCCTTCGTGACCCCACTGAGTCACAGCAAGATGCTTGTATCCACACTCGTCGTCCATGCTGTCAGACTTCTCTGTCTCAACAACGGCAGTCTTCACTCAAGACATACACACACTCTACAGTCTTTTCCATAGAAAAATTCAGCTCTGCTGTGCAGACACTTTTTTTTTTTTTTTTCTTTGCAAAGTCTATTAGGGCTCCTGTCTCTTTAAGACTGCTCCAAACAGACGTTTCTGCTGACACACTCTTTTTTTTTTCTCTGCTGCTCTTTCAACAGACTTCACCTTTATTGCTGTCTCTAAGCCACTGTGCTGCATGCACACTCCAGCACTAACTGTATCAGCCCCTGCGCTGCCCCAGCATTCTCCGCCAATTGTAACATTTCCAGGGGATATAGCTCTAGGATCGCTGTCTGGGTAGACAGAATGGCACGAAAACAGTTCATTCAGACAGCAGTTCTGGTGTAAAACTGGCCGCAACCAGCTTTATTAAAGTCCACAGCAAACAGATAAAAATAAAGCATAAACAGAAAACCTAGGCTTGTCTAGCCACTAATTACACATAGATCGATTTCCCTGTCTCTCCGGGTCCAGACTCTACCAGTCTGTGCCCAAAACAACACATATGATATATGTTACCAGTATGGAGTTTCACAGATACTCCTCCTTGTGTCTGAAGGCCCCTTCAGCGTCCAGACTTGAGAGAGATCCACTCCTATTCAGCCGCTATTCGCACGGATTCTCACTGCGACTACTCCTGTGTCCGGGGTACTTCCTGCACCCAGACTGAGATAGCTCACACTCCTGGAGACACCTTCTGTACCTGGACCCCTTGTCCAGATTAAGCGTGCTCCCACTCCTGGAGACTGCTTCTTGTGCCGGGACACCTTCCTGTGTCCAGGCTAAGCTAGCCCCCCCTCCTGGAGACTGCTTCTTGTGCCGGGACACCTTCCTGTGTCCAGGCTAAGCTAGCCCCCACTCCTGGAGACTGCTTCTTGTGCCGGGACACCTTCCTGTGTCCAGGCTAAGCTAGCTCACTGATTGTGTTTGCAGACACCTACTTCTGGTCTCCTAATTAAGACCTGAGTAGTTTCAGGCCTGAGCTGCAAGTGTGCAATGAATGTAAGGTGTAGTGACCCCTCTCTACCACTAGGTCCACAACGCCACACATTTCCCTTATACCTAGGTGAAATGTACACCCCATTCAATACATACGCTCTCACTGTCTCACAACAGCTTTACGCTTCTAATATATTACCCTTTATCTACTTTTTATATTCTGGTGTAAACCAAACTGAGCCTGTGAGAGTCTGTGTCTGAGTCTGGAAATATATACGGATATTTAAAATTACTCCAACACTGTATAGAGCTGTACGCTTCTGATACATTTCCCTTTTTCTACTTTTTATATTCTAGTGTAATCCATACTGAGCCTGAGAGTGTCTGTGTCTGCCTCCTGAAATATATACGGAGATTTAGAATATTTTCACTATACAGTCATGGCCAAAAGTTTTGAGAATGACACAAATATTAATTTTTACAAAGTCTACTGCTTCACTTTTTCTAATGGCAATTTGCATATACTCCAGAATGTTATAAAGAGTGATCAGCTTAACAGCAATTACTTGCAAAGTCAATATTTGGCTAGAAAATGAACTTTATTCCCCAAAACACATTTCAACATCATTGCAGCCCTGCCTTAAAAGGACCAGCTAACCTCTTTTCAGTGATTGCTCCATTAACACAGGTGTGGGTGTTGATGAGGACATGGCTGGAGATCAATCTGTCATGATTAAGTAAGAATGACACCACTGGACACTTTAAAAGGAGGCTGGTGCTTGGCATCATTGTTTCTCTTCTGTTAACCATGGTTATCTCTAAAGAAACACGTGCAGTCATCATTGCAATGCACAAAAATGGCCTAACAGGGAAGAGTATCGCAGCTAGAAAGATTGCACCTCAGTCAACAATCTATCGCATCATCAAGAACTTCAAGGAGAGAGGTTCTATTGTTGCCAAAAAGGCTTCAGGGCGCCCAAGAAAGACCAGCAAGCGCCAGGACCGTCTCTTAAAAGTGTTTCAGCTGCGGGATCGGGCTACCAGCAGTGCAGAGCTTGCTCAGGAATGGCAGCAAGCAGGTGTGAGTGCATCTGCACGCACTGTGAGGCGGAGACTCTTGGAGCAAGGCCGGGTCTCAAGGAGGGCAGCAAAGAAGCCACTTCTCTCCAGAAAAAACATCATGGACAGACTGATATTCTGCAAAAGGTACAGACGGTGGACTGCTGAGGACTGGGGTAAAGTTATTTTCTCTGATGAATCCCCTTTTCGATTGTTTGGGACATCAGGAAAACGCCTCATTCGGAGAAGACAAGGTGAGCGCTACCACCAGTCTTGTCTCATGCCAACTGTTAAGCATCCTGAAACCATTCATGTGTGGGGTTGCTTCTCAGCCAAGGGAATCGGCTCTCTCACAGTCTGGCCTAAAAACACAGCCATGAATAAAGAATGGTACCAGAATGTCCTCCAAGAGCAACTTCTCCCAACCCTCCAAGAGCAGTTTGGCGATCAACAATGCCTTTTCCAGCATGATGGAGCACCTTGCCATAAAGCAAAGGTGATAACTAAATGGCTCAGGGAACAAAACATAGAGATTTTGGGTCCATGGCCTGGAAACTCCCCAGATCTTAATCCCATTGAGAACTTGTGGTCAACCATCAAGAGACGGGTGGACAAACAAAAACCTAAAAATTCTGACAAAATGAAAGCATTGATTGTGCAAGAATGGACTGCTATCAGTCAGGATTTGGTCCAGAAGTTGATTGAGAGCATGCCAGGGAGAATTGCAGAGGTCCTGAAGAAAGAGGGTCAACACTGCAAATATTGACTTGCTGCATTAACTCATTCTAACTGTCAATATAAGCTTTTGTTACTCATATGTTTGCAATTATTATATTTCTGTCTGTGATAAAAACATCTGTCAAACACACATAAAAACCAGAGGGCAGTAGATCATGTGAAAATATAATATTTGTGTCATTCTCAAAACTTTTGGCCATGACTGTACTATATATACCTGGTATCTGGTGATACAGTACCCCTTTTTCTT
This sequence comes from Oophaga sylvatica, assembly GCA_033576555.1. Classification (NCBI taxonomy): domain Eukaryota; kingdom Metazoa; phylum Chordata; class Amphibia; order Anura; family Dendrobatidae; genus Oophaga; species Oophaga sylvatica. The sequence goes on along the minus strand of JARQOD010000003.1, from coordinate 221,592,715 downwards.
CTTATTATATTGTGTAATCCATACTGAGCCTGAGAGCGTCTGTGTCTGCCTCCTGAAATATATACTGACTGTCACATCGCCGTTAGATTCAGTGGCTGGTCTTCCTGCCTCTACCGCTGGGAGGCGCCGGACTCCTTCTGCTGGTGGTGCCGGTGATAGGAGAGCGGTATCCTCATATGGTTCCGCTCCTTTGACGCCGGCCTCTGTCACTGTGCATCGCCATGTTTCGCCTGTGGGTAATGTTGGCGACAGAGAAGGGGTCCCTGCGCAGGCATCTGGTGGGCGTAGGCTTCGCTCTTCTGTCAGAGGTGAAGTGGTTGGTGTCAGTCATGCATCACCATCTGGCCTGGTTCTTGAGGCGGTCCAGATGAGGTCATCAGACTGTGAGACTGTGAGAGGTAGCCATGCCCTTCAAATGCCTTGGAGCCTGGCTTGTAGGCCGCCAGATATAGTCTTGGTTTCCCCAGTGTGCTGGTTGTTTTGCTATTGTATTTCTGACCTTTGCCTGGATTTCTGACTGTTCTACTGCCTGCCGATTTTGTACCTCTGCTTCCCGCCTGGTTTTGACTTTAACTTTAGCCTGAATTTCTGACTCTTCTACTACCTGCCGATTTTGTACCTTTGCTCCCTCCTAGTTTTGACCCTTGGACTTATGACTACGCATTTGGTCTCGCTTTTTATTCCCTTCATAGCGTCCTTCCTACTCCAGTCCACTGCTCTCATAAGCAGCTACTCCCTGGGCTTCGCTATATATCCAGATCCCTGTATAGGGGTAAAGGGTCTCGGGGTTTCTCGGGGTGCTGTCTTACCTGTAGTTCAGACCTTCAGTGGGTGGATGTCACACGGAGATTTAGAATATTTTCACAATACTATATATACCTGGTATCTTACCCTTTTTGCCAGAAAGTCCTCCTCCACCCACCACTCGTGCATCATTGACACCTGGAACATTGGCCCACATGTGTGATTATTTCTTGTGGATCTGCTTTTTATATTCTGGTATCATACATACTGAGCCTGTGAGAGTCTGTCTGTTACTCAGGAAATATATACGGAGATTTAAAAATTACCCCAACACTGTATACAGCTGTACGCTTCTGATATATTACCCTTTTTCTACTTTTTATATTCTGGTGTGATCCATACTGAGCTTGTGAGAGCCTGTGTCTGACTCTGGAAAAATATACGGCGATTTACAATTACCCCAACACTGTATACAGCTGTACGCTTCTAATACAATACCCTTTTTCTACTTTTTATATTCTGGTGTAATCCATACTGAGCCTGAGAGCGTCTGTGTGTGACTCCTGAAATATATACGGAGATTTACAATTATCCCTAGACTGTATACAGCTGTAAGCTTCTGATACAGTACCATATATCTGCTGGTATTTTGGGTACATTTTCACAAAAATGAGGAAGTAGGTGGAAGAGGCCGCGGACGTGGGGGGCCAGCTAGTACTGATGGTGGTGGTGGTGCATCTGCTGGAAGTGCCATAAGCACAATAGCACCTAAGGCAGTAGGTGTTGAGCCGGCGTCATCGTCTGGCTCAAGAAGGCCTGGAAGGCTCCCTTTACTGGAAGTAGGTAAACTGCTTTTAAAGCCGGAGCATCAGGAACAGGTTTTGGCTTACATTGCCGAAACAGCCTCCAGCTCTATTGCCTCCTCTTCTGAAGTTTCAAAAATGCAAGCACTGAGTCGTCAGTGAAGGCTCCTGGTCAGGAACAACACCTTTCCTTGTGTGCTTCACCCCCACCAAAAGTGAAGGATGCGGCAGCCCACATTTCAGATTACTCCATAGAGCTCTTTTCACATACCATGCCTGGGTTATCAAGTCAAATCCTGAATTCTCCAGTCCAACATCAATCAGAGATGGAGTGCACTGATGCACAGCCACTGCTAGATGATTCTGCTGGTACATTCAACCAGAGCACTACATTTCCCTCACAGTCTACTGAGCCAGAATCTGACCCTGATGAAACTCAGGTGCCCCTTCCCGCATACTATACCACCTTACACGGTGACACAGAGGAAGGTGCAGATGAAATTGAAGAGGAGGTGATGGATGACCCAGTTGTTGACCCAGATTGGCATCCAGTGGGGGAAGAGGGTGTCGCTGGCAATAGCTCAGAAGAGGAGGAGGATCCGCAGCAGGCATCGACATCGCAGCTGCGGTAATCTGGCTGGCCCGTAGCAGTCCAAAAAAGTCTTAAAAAAAACAAAAAGAGTTGCAGGACAGCTTGGCCAGACTGTCAAATTAGCACAGGGTGCAAGCCCTGAAAATTTATACCATAGTAGGAAGAGTCCAGTGTGGCACTTTTTTGACCAAAATCCTATTGATGAGGCAAAGGTTATCTGTAAGAAGTGCGGAAGGACCTTTACCCGAGGGAAAAATCTCAGAAATTTGAATACCAGCATGCTTAGACATTTAATGAACATGCACTTGCAAGCGTGGACGAACTACAAAACCTACAAATACCCCCCCCCCCAGGGCCGGCATCAGCACCTGGTGCACCCGGGCAAGTGCCGGTTCCCTGAGCAGGTGGGGGGGCCGACTCATGTGCGACGGCACTGGCACAGGGCCCCTCAGAGTACAAAAAAGTGTCTCTGAGGCGGGGGGGCCCACTCACCGTCAGACACACCAACGTACTATGCCAGTGCCGTCGTCCACGAGTCGGCCCCCCCTGCTTGCTCCGGGCGCCAGCTCTTGTAATACTTACCTCTCCCTGCTCCACCGCTGTGACGTCTTCCATGTTTCCTGACAGTGACATTCAGGTTAGAGAGCGCGATGACGTCACGTCTGTACGCCCTCTGCCTAAACAGTCCAAGTCCAGAGAGCTGTAAGATGGCGATGCTGAGGAGTCCAGAGTAGAGTAGTGCACAGCGAGGAGAGGTATTTCATTTTTTTTTAATGTTTGGAGCAATATATGGGGAGCATTATACACTGGAGAATTATATATGGGGCCCAGCATGCACTTGAGCATCATAGATAGTGCCCATCATACACTGGAGCATTATATATGGGGCCCATCATACACTGGAGCATTCTTCATGGGGGACATCAGACACGGGAGCAGCATCTACAGGGCCCATCATACACTGGAGCATTCTAAATGGGGGACATCAGACACTGGAGCAGCATCTACGGGGCCCATTATACACTGGAGCATTATAAATGGGGCCTATTATATATGGAGCATTATTTTGGCCCATAAGACACTGGAGCATCATCCATGGGGCCCATCATATACTGGAGCATTCTAAATGGGGCAGATGAGACACTGGAGCATCATCCATGGGGCCCATCATATACTGGAGCATTCTAAAAGGGGGAAAACAGACACTGGAGCAGCATTTATGGGGACCATTATACAATGGAGCATTATAAACAGGGCCCATTATATATGGAGCAGTATTTTGGCCCATAAGACACTGGAGCATCATCCATGGGACCCATCATATACTGGAGCATTCTACATGGGGGACATCAGAAACTGGAGCAGCATTTACGGGGACCATTATACACTGGATCATTATAAATGGGGCCCATTATATATGAAGCATTATATTGGCCCATCAGACACTGGAGCATCATCCATGGGGCCCATCATATACTGGAGCATTCTAAATGGGGCAGATGAGACACTGGAGCATCATCCATGGGGCCCATCATATACTGGAGCATTCTAAAAGGGGGAAAACAGACACTGGAGCAGCATCCATGGGGCCGATCATATAATGGAGCATTCTAAAAGGGGGAAAACAGACACGGGAGCAGCATTTACGGTGAACATTATACACTGGATCATTATAAATGGGTCCATTATATATGGAGCATTATATGGGCCCATCATACACTGGAGCATCATCCATGGGGCCCATCATATACTGGAGCATTCTACATGGGGGACATCAGAAACTGGAGCAGCATTTACGGGGACCATTATACAATGGAGCTTTATAAATGGGGCCCATTATATATGGAGCATTATTTTGGCCCATAAGACACTGGAGCATCATCCATGGGGCCCATCATATACTGGAGCATTCTAAATGGGGCAGATCAGACACTGGAGCAGCATCCATGGGGCCCATCATATACTGGAGCATTCTAAAAGGGGGGAAAACAGACACGGGAGCAGCATTTATGGTGAACATTATACACTGGATCATTATAAATGGGTCCATTATATATGGAGCATTATATGGGCCCATCATACACTGGAGCATCATCCATGGGGCCCATCATATACTGGAGCATTCTAAATGGGGCAGATTAGACACTGGAGCAGCATCTATGGGGCCCATCATATACTGGAACATTCTAAAAGGGGTAAAACAGACACTGGAGCAGCATTTACGGGGACCATTATACAATGGAGCATTATAAATGGGGCCCATTATATATGGAGCATTATTTTGGCCCATAAGACACTGGAGCATCATCCATGGGCCCATCATATACTGGAGAATCATATGGGGTTCATTATTTATGGGGCATCATATAGGGTATGGAGCATCATATGGGGCGCATATGGGGCCTATTATGTATGGAGTATTATATGGAGCCCACTCTGTATGGAGCAATATATGGGGCCCATCATATACTGTATGGAGCTTTATATGCGACTCATTATACTGTCTGGAGCAATATGTGGGGCTCATTCTACTCTATGGGGACCGTCCTATACTTTATGGCACATTATATAGGGACTATCATATACTGGAGCAGTATGCGGAGCTCATCATATACTGTATGGAACACTATATGGGACCAATTATGTATGGAGCAATATATGGGGCTCATTATTCTGTATGGCGCACTATGTGGTACCCATAATACTGTATGGAGGAATATACTGTCCGGTTTTTGAGCTATTGTAGATTTTAACATAGATATCAGTCATGTCATGTAAGAAGTGAAGTATTTTTCATTGTACTATACCTATATTTCTGTGCCGTATCGGAGCATCATGAAATGTGGTATGTGTTAAAGGGGCCCATTGAGACTATTTGGCCCCGGGCCCACGAAAACCTGGAGCCAGCCCTACCCCCCCACAAGTTTAGCCAAATAACCCCCAGTTTTCAATGCGTAACTATTATTATAAAGTTAATTAAGGATGCCAAGCTTAAGTAATAAGAATTGATGTCGTTGGGATTGAAATGGGCACTGTAGGTGTGTTTACTGTCCTCCACTCCCTGTTGACTTTGCTTCCCCATTGACTTGCATTGGGTTTCGTCTTTCAGTCGGACCACCGACTTTTCCCGAAAGTCGGCCGATTTCGTTCGACTTGACTTTTGAGAAAGTCGGGTTTCATGAAACCCGACTCGACCCTAAAAAAGGCAGTAGCTCATCTCTGCTCCTAACTCTTTGGGCAGGCTCGTTAAAGCGTTAATATTGATTCTTAGTTCAGTCCTCTTCCTCTCTAAAAAGGCCAGATTACATAAAGGCCAGTACATAAAGAAAAACAAAAAATTCTAAATATTTAAACGGTTGAATTTTTACAAAACACAATTTGAAATACAGTATCTTACTTGACTGGCTATCTATCTACTGGCTAACACGGTACGAAGATACACATCTTTCCAGTATCTTACTTGGGCATTCTGAGTTAATAGACGAGGTTCCTCATTTATAATTGCCATTAATTATCCAACGATTACAAGAGCATCTACACAGAAAATTACTATCTGGAGGACCTAGCAAATTAGGATTTTCCTTTTTGAGGTTGACGCATGAGATTTCTGAAAAAGTGCATAGTGTGAACTTAGCTTTATGTGATTTTTTTTTTTTAATTCTTGAAGTCTTTGCAGTATGCTGGAGGTATTGTGCTTATTTTAAGTGTTTTTTTTCCATAAGCCTCATTATACGGAAAAAAATGCATAAAAATTTATAAATAAAGAATTCTACACGAAAAAAAACTATAAAAACCTTGTTAAAATCCATTTTCTTAGAAACAAAAAAAAAACACTGGGAAAAAATTAGTGATGAAGTCTAAGTGGAGAGCGAATCATTTATACTTTACCTTATTTATACTTTATAATTTAAGTTAAAATATTAGCTGGAGGTGATGAAGATGAAAACGATCATTCTTCACCTGTACCACAGTATGAATATAAGGAGTGAGATTAACCACAAATCCATGGATAAATTAGTCACGGTTCACAGAGAGACTGTGATTGCATCAGACTAGTTGGAGGATTTCTGTATCCAGCTGTGAATGAAATATCAAGAATTTAATGAAAACCTCAATGAGTTACTAACTTGAAGTGAAGGTTCAACTGACAACATTGCTTATTTTACTGTATACCTTCATGAACAAGAGCGAGTTAGTGGGGATCAAGCGGTGAATCATCTTCCACAGTGAAGAACTACAATATGGAATTTACTAAAGTGATGACCTATAATGATAAGCTCAACATACTTTTTGTCGTCAAACATGTAGCTATATTGACTGTTAATAAAATACTTTTTAACCAATGTAGTCACATAGTTCTCTAGACATGACATTTTTCTGTCTTACGCCATCTTATTGCTGCCATACAATTCTTTTTGGTGTTAGTGGTATAAATATAAGGATGGGTCAGGGAAACATCCCCTTTGCTGATGAGCGGGATTTAGGAAAGGGGATGTTTCCAACCAGGGCAGAAACTTCTTTCTCCTAGGACCCCATAGTATATTAAAGGGTTATTCCCAAAATGATGATTTATAAAAATCCTTCAGAAATTTTATTCAGTTGTGTAAATATAGCTAATTTTAAAATCTGTCGTTTTCTACGTATTACCCCAAAATGAAGCACCACTACCTCCATTCTAATTATCCGTCATTGCCATTAGAACGGTCCTTCAGCAGTTCCAGTTGCAATGGTCGAGCATGTGCAGATGTCATCATGTGTCTGCATGTTACTCGCTCTAAGTTTCACGCTTCTAATCATTGTTTATATAATAATGCGATTGAAGGAATAACCACTAAATGACCTGCCTCTGTGGAACATATGCGGCATATGCCCTGTGCAAAATTAAAAGTGGAACCCCAAATGCTAAAGTATTGTATCACACACAAACATTTAGAGTGCATTTACACTGCCAACTTTAGTTAAAGGTACAAATTATAAGAAAAATATCCTACCACCCGATGTAAACACAATTATATTCTATCACCTATGTCACCACAAGTTATATCCTATCACCCAATATCACAGTACTACATCCTATCATTCTATATCACCACAGTTATATCCTATCACCCTAAGTAACCCCATTATACCCTATCACGCTATGCTATCATGGTTATATCCTATGATTCTATTGTCACCACTATCATATCCTATCATCCTATGTCATTACCATTATATCCTATCACCCTATGTGATATATTCTATCATCCTATGTCACCACATGTTTGTCATGACTCCCCGGGTTTTACTGCTGTGAGGAGAGCTGCACACAGCAGCAAGGGAGCTGAGCAACGCGCTGGGTAACTATCCAGGTAACTACCAGGACCTGAACCATGTGAAAGAGTAGGAGGTGGCCAGGGGCAGAGCCAGACGCCGGGGTGCAGAGGAGATGATAAACACAGGAGAGTAGTCAAGCAAGCTAATATCAGAACCAGGAAATCACAAGGTACCAATGGGGTGAGACAGGGTATTGTCAGAAGGGAAGCCAGAGGTCAAAAAGCCAGAACGAGCAGTATGGTACAATAGGGACAAATGGTAACGGAGTAACAATAGTCAAGCCAGGAGGTCAGAACCGAAGAAGACAATAGTAACAAAACGTGAGACAGAGAACAGAGTGAGCGGACAGACCAGGTCATACACGAGAGGCAATCAAGCAATGCAGTATACACGCACAACAGGGAGTCAGACACACAGTCAGAACAACAATATATCTGACAGGTAATCTTAGTCTGGAGTGAGTATAAATACCCCTCCCAGATCCAAAGGGAGGCCAGCAAAATTAACCCTGAGAGAACAGGACATTAACCATGCCCTAACCATGACAGTACCCCCCTCATAACTCAGGGCCACCGGACCCCAAGGCTTCTCAGGGTATCTGGCATGAAAAGCCCGCACCTGTCGATCAGCGTGCACAGTACTGGCCGGAACCCATGACCGATCCTCAATGGAATATCCCTTCCAGTGGATTAGGTACTGAAGCCTCCGGCGCCCCCCGTGAATCTATGATGCGCGCTACCTCGTACTCCAGCTGACCCTCCACCAACACTGGCAGAACATTGGATGAGGAATTTTCTCTAACCGTCCCCACAGGTTTTAGTAGCGACCTGTGGAAGACATTAGATATTTTGAAGGCGGTTCCCAACTGTAATCTATAGGCCACCAGGGTTGATCACCTCTACAATTTTATATGGACCCATAAACCTGGGGCCCAACTTTATAGAGGGTCTCTTAAGTTTGATGTTACGGGTAGACAACCACACCTTCTTCCCCACAGCCAATGCAGGAGCTGACCCCCTCCTCCTGTCCGCAAAATGTTTGTACTTCTTCTGGGTTTTGGAGATGTTCCCCTGAACCCTCCTCCAAAGGGTTCTTAACTGTTGCACTATACCCTTGGCACCAGGGCAACCAGAATCCATGTGGAAAATTCTCTAAACTGCGGAACAAACCCATAATTGACCTGAAAGGGAGATTTACCAGTAGACCGATTAATACGGCAGTTGAACACAAATTCTGCCATGGGCAATACCTCACACCAGTCCTCCTGTCTGGAAGAGGCAAGGCATCTCAGAATTTGTTCCAATAACTGGTTGGTGCATTCAGTCTGTCCGTTAGATTTAGGGTGGTAAGCACGACAACGTGACCCCCAACTTCTTACAAAAGGCCCTCCAAAACCTGGCCACAAATTGCACACCCCTGTCAGACACCACATTAACAGGTACCCCATGCAACCGAACTATATGCTGTATAAACAAGCGAGCCAAGGTTTAAGCAGAAGGTAACGCAGGTAACGGCACAAAGTGGGCTTGCTTAGAAAACCTTATCAACCACTACCCATACTACTGAGTTGCCCTTGGAAGGGGGAGATTAGTGATAAAGTCCATGGACAGGTGTGTCCATGGTTTATCTGGAATTGGCAAAGGCACCAATTCCCCGGCATGCCGGACCTGTTAGCTTTTAGAGCGAGCGCACACCCCACAAGTATTTACAAACCTTTTGATATCAGTACCCATAGAGGGCCACCAAAAACCACTAGCCACTGCCCCATGGGTAGCTGCAATACCAGGGTGTGCACTTAACACAGAATCATGAAATTCTTGCAGGAGTGTGAGAAGGAAATGTTCGGGTACAAACAATTTACCTGGGAGTTTATTCCTGGGAGCTTGTGCTTGTGCTTCCAGAATCTCTCTCTGTAACTCAGATGAGACTTCTGCCACAACCACTCCCGGTTGAAGAATGAAGGAAGGAGGTTCTAGAGTGGACACAGAATCAAAACTTCAGGATAAGGCATCGGCCTTTAAATTTTTAGACCCTGGTCGGAACGTAATGGTAAATGAAACCAAGAAAAAAAAAGTGCCCACCGAGCCTGTCTGGGGGTCAATCTCTTAGCAGACTCTATATAGTCCAGGTTTTTATGATCAGTGATGACCGTAATGGGATGAACAGACCCCTCCAGAAAATGCCCTGTTGCCGACATCATAATTTCTCTCGGTCGAAGATAATTTTTTAGAGAAAAAGGCACAGGGTTTAAGGTTAGTAAGAGTGGACGGACCCTGGGACAACACTGCTCCCAGCCCCACCTCTGAAGCATCGACCTCCACGATAAAAGGTCTTGATGGATTGGGTTGTAACAACACAGGTGCTGAAGAAAAACATTTCTTCAGTGCCTAGAAGGAATTTTTTTGCGGCCACAGACCAATTTTTTACATCCGCTCCTTTGAGAATGAGGTCCGTCAAGGGTTTCACCACCTGCGAAAACCCTTTAATGAATTTCCTATAGTAATTAGCGCAGCCCCGGAATCGTTGCAACCACTTCAGGTCTTGAGGTTGCACCCAATCGGAAATGGCCTGAACCTTCCCCGGATCCATGAGGAATCCCTCACTTGATACAATTAAACCCAGAAAAGAAAGTTCTTGCATAAAGAATGAACACTTCTCCAGCTTAGCGTATAAATGGTTCTCCCTGAGTCTCACAAGAACCGTACGTAGATGGTGTAAGTGTGACTGAATAATATCAGAACCAGGAAATCACGATGTACCAATGGTATGAGACAGGGGATTTTCAGAAGGGAAGCCAGAGGTCAAAAAGCTAGAACAAGCAGTGCAGTACAATATATCCCATCATCCCAGGCAGACACTGACAGCTTGTAAGTCTCGTGCAAGAAATGTGTCTGGGCCACTCTCCTTTAACAAAGCTACAGATTGCATATACACTATGTGTAATCTGGTAAAGTGCTGGAGGGGAGATATGTATCACTACGCTTAATGGCATCAGTCATGTAAAACCCAGAGTAATTTCTCTCCAGCACATTAAATTTCGTGAGGATTTAGTTAAGTTGCACAATAGGCTGTTTTTTTTGTTGACATCCATACAGTGGATGGGAGTGTGTCCACCTTATCTCCACCTGCAGAGCCAGCACCGAGGTGTGCTGACAGGACCTGGGTGATGTCACAGTCATGTGTTCAGTCACATGGGGAAGAGACACATGTTCTGGGACTTAAATGGCTTGGCTCAAGAGGCAGTCTTTGGTCAATAAGATTGGAGAGGGGACTCTCCAGTGGTTTGTGCCTTGTGGAGGAAAGACTGAACCTGTGTTGCTCCAGAGTGGGCTGCTACCTGCAAACGTATGGACTTTGTTACAGCATTTAGTTTTCTTTGTTGTTTTCCTGTTTTTGCCTGAAGGACTGTGTTTACTTTCCCCTTCTTGTTGGTTTATGCTGCAATATAGTAAACCAACTGAAGATTTAAAGAGACAGTGTTCCAATTTTCTTCCTCTGCGTACCGCCAAGTGAGTTGAACTACCACAAGTGTTTTTTTTGAATGTAGGCAACGTTCCGCGAACACCAGTAGCAGCCGTGGTCAAACCGCATGTTCTGGGTAAAGGAGGCCAGAAGCCAGCAGACAACATCAGGCAAAAGGGAGGACTTGCTCAAGCATCTGGTGAACACAGAGCAGCAGCAACAGCTGGCCCATCAGGAGACGAGTAAATTGCTTATCCAGCAGATGCAACAGAAGTAGCATCAGCAGCAGCTCCAACAACAGCAGCAATATCAACAAGATCAGTTTAGACAACAGCAGCAGATTGAGTTGATTGCTGAGGCTGTTCGTGGGAAACCGGAAGTCCATTCCACAAGTCCAAGTGACGACACATATGTCTGGAAGGCGGTAAGAAAAGCAATGCAGAAAATGACACCGGGTGATGATGTAGAGGCATTTCTGACTGTTTTTGAGTAGGTAGCGGAGCGAGAGAGACTGCCACCTCACCAGTGGGTGGAGGTGCTGGCCCCTTATCTAACGGCGAGCCTCAGAAAGTTGTTTTAACCTGGCCTTATAAGATGCCCGGGAATATGCCAAATTAAAAACTGAGATACTAGCACGATCAGGGGTGACTATGTCTGTCCAAGTGCAAAGGGTTCATCACTGGGCGTATTGTGATGATAAACCTCCTCGCTCCCAAATGTTCCACTTGATGCATCTGGTGCAGAAATGGTTGCAGCCGGAGTCCTTCACCCCAGCCCTGATGCTGGAGCGGGTTTTAATGGACAGATTTATCCACTCCCTTCTAAGGCCTGTGCAGACATGAGTTGCCCAGGGGGATCCCCGAAAGGCAGATTACCTGGTCGGCCTAATTGTTGGCAGCAGATTATTCAGGATACTCTCCAAGCATGTGACAGCAGAGCTTCTTTATTCAGGAACAATATATGATAAGCTTAATAGATCAGGGCAAAATCATTTGTGTGTCTCTATCTGTGCATCATCTACAGCAGGCTGCTTCTCTCATACACACACACACACAAGAAAACAGGAAAAATAGTCACATGCTCTTCCTGTGTGAGCCTCTGGGTGTTTTGTTTTGTTCTAACTTTATACACAGCATACAAATCTAGTAGCTAAACAGTCATAGACAGGAATGGAGTTGTTGCACCAAACATATTCCAACACCCCCACTCAACAACTACTTATCCTGTTAGTCCCATTGAGGTTCTGAAGTCCACAAACTTGGCTCTTGATAATGGCTTTGTTATACAATTGACTATCATCTTGTCAGACTCGCAATAAACAAAATCGAGTACACCACGTTCCACTAAGTCACGTAAGTGGTGATGTTTTACATCAATGTGCTTGGTCCTTGCACTAATCTTCTTACTGCTGGCAAGTTTAATGCATCCTTGGTTGTACTGATAGATAACTGTTGGTTGAGCTAATGGCTTGCCAAAATATTTTCAAAAGTTGTTTCAACCAAATTACTTCTTGACTTGCATAAGCAGCAGACATATATTCTGTTTCTGTAGAAGATAATGCGACTGACACTTGTTTTCTGCTGGACCAAGAAATTGAATTTTCTCCTAACTTAAACAAGTAATCACTTGTTGATTTCGGATCACTTGAATCTCCAGCCCAATCTGCATCCACATAACCTCTGAGAGTGAGCACTCCTGATGCAGATATCCTAAGATTTAGCCTTTGAGTTTCTTTAAGATATTGAAGAATTCTCTTAATTGCATTCCAGTCTCTTTGGCGTGGCTTGCGTACACGTCGGCAGAGAATTCCGACTGTGGCTGTAATATCCGGACGAGTTGTGGTTGCTATGTACAGAAGCGCCCCCACTGCTTGTCTGTAACTCTCATTGCTGGGTAGCAGATTTTCTTCTCCTTCCAACTTTAAGTAGGACGGATCCATTGGTGTGTTGACACACCTTTGGCTTCTGATACTCCAAAGTGGTTTAGGAAGTGTTTTTACCATATATCAAAGGCAGACGCCTTAGCTGGGATACCTTTGTTTGGCCTTTCTGATCTCCTGACTGGAGGTTGACTTGGTTCTTCTGTGTCTTCCTTGGTGGCTTCAGAGCTTATCCACACTTTAGTGTTTTCGATGTCTGGGTTTGGTGATTGAGATTCTTGTTCTTGCTTCTTAAGTTGAATAACTGGTGTAATTTCATGGAATTTGAGAGATACAGAGTTTTCATCAATCACTATATCTCTGCTGATTGTTACTGTGTTGGTCTCTTGGTGCAGGATTCTGTATCCATTTTGAGTTTCGCTGTAGCCAACCAGGACTCCTTGATTTGCCTGTGATTCCCACTTGGAATGTTTTTCTTTGGGAACATACACAAACATTTTGCTTCCAAATATCCTGAGGTGCTTCAGGTTAGGCTTCTCGCAGTTCCATATGGAGTTTTGTTTGTGGCTTTACCTGGCACTCTGTTTTGAAGATAGCATGTCATGATGGCTTCTCTTTTTCAAAATGGTATGCACCTTATCACTTACATATTCGGTTCCATTATCTGCACGCAGGGCTTTTGGCATTCTTCCAAATTTGTTAAACACTACAGCAAGATATTCTTCAAGTTTTTGTGGAACTTCATCCTTACTGTGAAGCAGGTAGACGACTATATATCTTGAGTAGTTATCAATAAATGTGAGAAAATATCTCTTCTTGCTGGGAGTTTGAACACTCATTGGACCACATACATCTGTATGTATGAGATCCAGAGGCTGTGCAGATCTAGTGGTGCTTATTTTAGGAAAGGATTTTCTGGACATTTTCCCTTTAAGACAGCTAGTGCACATCATCATTTGACTACGCTGGTTGATTTCAATACCATTTGCAAGTTGAGCTATCTTCCTTACTGCTTCTGGGTCTCTGTGCCCAAGACGTCTGTGCCATACATGGATACAGTTCTTATGTAGATCTTGTCTAGCACTCTACACTCTTTCTTTGCATTTTAGTTGATAAAGTTCTTGGATTTTTCCTTCTGCAAGAGTGCGACCCTTTTTTGAGATGATGCAGCTGTTATCTTTAAAAGTAACTACCGTATATACTCATGTATAAGCTGACCCGTGTATAAGCCGACCCCCCTAATTTTGCCACAAAAAACTGAGAAAACGTATTGACTCGCGTATAAGCCTAGGGTGAAAAATGATTATGCCCCCATATGATGCTCCACAGATTATGCCCCCATATGCTGCACAGATTATGCCCCTATATGCTCCAGATTATGCCCCCATATGCTCCAGATTATGCCCAATATGCTTCAGAGATTATGCCCCCATATGCTCCAGATTATGCCCCCATATATTCCACAGATTATGCCCCCATATGCTCCAGATTATGCCCCCATATGTTCCACAGATTATGCCCCATATGCTGCACAGATTATGCCCCTATATGCTCCAGATTATGCCCCCATATGCTCCAGATTATGCCCAATATGCTTCAGAGATTATGCCCCCATATGCTCCAGATTATGCCCCCATATATTCCACAGATTATGCCCCCATATGATCCAGATTATGCCCCCATATATTCCACAGATTATGCCCCCGTATGATCCACAGATTATGCCCCTATATGCTCCAGATTATGCCCCATATGCTCCAGATTATGCCCCATATGTTCCACAGTTTATGCCCCCATATGCTCCATATTATGCCCCCATATGTTCCACAGCTTATGCCCCCATATGCTCCATATTATGCCCCCATATGCTCCAGATTATGCCCCCATATGTTCCACAGTTTATGCCCCCATATGCTCCACATTATGCCCCCATATGTTCCACAGCTTATGCCCCCATATGCTCCATATTTTGCCCCATATGCTCCAGATTATGCCCCCATATGTTCCACAGCTTATGCCCCCATATGCTCCATATTATGCCCCCATATGTTCCACAGCTTATGCCCCCATATGCTCCATATTATGCCCCCATATTCTCCATATTATGCCTCCATATGTTCCAGATTATGCCCCATATGCTGCTGCAAAAAAAATAAAAAAAATGACATACTCACCTCTCGTCGCTGGGGGGTCAGGTGCCGGGGTCCTGAGCAGGTGGGGACACGCTCGCTCAGGACCCCGGCACCTGAGATATTTACCTGTCCTCTCTGCACCGCAGCACTGCGTCCTCTTCCT
The DNA here is from genome assembly GCA_033576555.1 of Oophaga sylvatica. Classification (NCBI taxonomy): domain Eukaryota; kingdom Metazoa; phylum Chordata; class Amphibia; order Anura; family Dendrobatidae; genus Oophaga; species Oophaga sylvatica. Next base: position 221,577,624 of record JARQOD010000003.1, on the reverse strand, counting down.
GGTCCTCGGCAGTGAATGATCTGGCAGGGGGCGCGGCGCTCACTAATGACGTCATCGCGCCCTCTGCTGATCATTCACAGCCAGAGGAGTCAGACGAGGACGCAGCACAGCGGTGGAGAGAAGACAGGTAAATATCGCTGTACTCACCCCTCCGCCGCGCGTCCCTGCAGCCTCTCCTCTTCTCCCGGCAATCTCTGCAGCGCTTCCTTCCTACAGCGGTCACATGGTACCGCTCATTAAAGTCATGAATATGTGCATATTCATGACTTTAATGAGCGGTGCCATGTGACCGCTGCAGGAAGGAGCCGGAGATCGTGGGAGAAGCAGGGGGCTGCAGAGACCACGGCGGAGAGGTGAGTATAATCCGACACCCCCGCTCCCCCTCCCTCGCCGACCCCCGTATATGACCCGCGTATAAGCCGAGAGGGGGACTTTCAGCCCTAAAAAATGGGCTGAAAATCTCGGCTTACACACGAGTGTATACGGTACATTCCCCTTTTGCGTGAGCTTCTTTACTGACAGAAGATTGCTTTCAAGGCTGGGAACATAGAGAACATCCTTTATTGGGATTTTTCTGCTTTGTGCTGAGGAAAATGGACAGTGGAGGTAGCAATCTCCTACTCCTTCAGAAGTCATATAGTGACCATTAGCTAAGATGACCTTTTCTGACTTGCTTTCATTAAGGTCAGTGAAGAAATCCTTGTTATTTGTCATATGACTGCTTGCACCAGAATCTATACAGCATATATGCTTTGCAGATGGGCCTGTACTGGCATAAAATGCAGCGTCAGCACATGCAGAATCTTCCTTTACAGCTGTTTTAACCCTTTGATGACTGTTCTGCCTTTTAAGCTGACTCATTCTTGCTTTCCAAATTCTGCAGTCTGCTTTAAGGTGGCCGGGCTTTTTACAGACAAAACATTCACGAGTTTCTCTTAGTTTGCTCTTATATTTATGGAAATCCTGTTTCTTTAATGCTGTTGTTTCTGCTCTGGATTCATTACTGCTGCTTACATGCTGCGTTTTTCTCTTGAATTCATCCATAAGTTTGCCTTTAACATACTCTAGTGTCAGCTCATCATCTGGCCTTGCATCTAGTGCAGTCACGAGTGTGTCATAATTCTCTGGAAGACCACTTAATAGAAGTGCAGCAATATGAAAATCTTTAATTTCTTCTCCAATACCCCTGAAACGCTCCACAATCTCTAGGGTGTTTCTTATATAGTCCTGCATATTCTGTCCATCACTTAGCTTAGACTGATACAGCTTTCTCATGAGATAAATCTTATTGCTGAGATTTGATCTTTCATGCACTTTCTGTAAGTTATCCCACATCTCCTTTGCAGTTGCACACTTGCATATATGCACAATCTGATTATCATCTATACTGAAGGAGATCGTGCTTTGAGCTTTCTGATCCTTCTCTAGCCAATCATCTGGTAATGGATGAGGCATTTGTTCCTGAGTATATTTCCACATATCTCCTCTTATGAGCAGCATCTTCACCTTGAATTTCCAGGACTGGTAGTTCTGGTTAGTGAGGCTTGGCACTGAGAACTTGACAGGATTGCTGCTAGTGGACATCTTCTCTGTTGCTCTGTGCTGTTTTGCTTTGGGCTTCTGTTGCTGTGTTACTCTGGGGGTTCTGTGTCACTCTGGGCCCATAATCTGTTGGCAGCGGATTATTCAGGATACTCTCCAAGCGTGTGAAAACAGAGCTTCTTTATTCAGGAACAGTCAGGAACAATATACAGTATGATAAGCTTAATAGATCAGGAATAAATCATTTGTGTGTCTCTATATGTGCAGCATCTACAGCAGGCTGCTTCTCTCATACACAGACACAGGAAAACAGGAAAAACATTCACATGCTCTTCCTGTGTGAGCATCTGGGAGTTTTTTTTTGTTCTAACTTTATACACAGCATACAAATCTAGCAACTAAACACTCATAGACAGGAATGGAGTTGTTGCATCAAATGTATTCCAACACTAATAGAAAGGTACCAAGGGATTGAGAGGTCCCTAAGGATACTGGGGGGTGGTGCATCTCCATACTGGGGTACCCATAGGGAGCCTGAGTGCCAAAAGAGGGGTAGCATTCCGAGGTCCCAAGGAGACGTTTAGGGTTGCGAAAGACTGCTGGTAAAGACCTCATCTGCTGGCGGTGTCATGTCCTGGACACATAGCGACCCGTTGTCCTTTGTCTTCTGAGCAGATGGATTGCAGACTAGACAGGCGCTGCTCATATTATGCTTAATCCGCTTGCAGTGTGGACTATCAACCCGGAGATGGACTGTAGTCATATCCTGTGTCCATAAATGGGGTGATGTCAGGATTATTGTGTGAGGGGCAGTGCCAGTCATGACCGAGGATAACGGTGTATTCGTGCACTGGTCTCCCATCACATGAAAATACCTTCTGCTTCACCTTCTGCAGCAGAAGGTATTTTCGCAGCACATCCATATTCATTACAGCATCAACAATAGATTCCACACTGCACATTTCTTCTCTTTCCCTGTACTCTTCTCCTTGTCACACAGTACGTGCCCGGGACAGACCATATCATACGGTTCCTCAGTGTCCTCCCTGTCCAGACTCACTGTGCTTGGGTTCCCTCAGCCGTTTCACCCCGGATCTGAGGGCATCAGCCCATGCGATGATCTGCCACATGGTGAGCGACCTGCCCGTCGGTACTGCTGTGACTTCTCCTGCAGCTTCGGTTTCCACTACTGTTGTCACTGCTGCCAAAGCTGCACTTCTGGTCTACTGGCCCTGGATGGCTAGACTTCTCCTTTAATAACGTTATGGGGATACTGTGGCGTCCTGGGCATTGAGCCCTTGTGGACTTTACGGGCTCCCTGGCATTACTGACTCTAATCAGGAAGTCCTTCCTGCCTTATCACAGTGACCCCTCCTACGTTAACTATATACACTACTCATTGTAATAAAGTGTGCCCCATCTAGTGTCCAAACTAAGGAACTACACTGTCCCTAAACAACTATGGAAATACAATACTATATACATAGCAACATTACAAGGCAACATTAAACATGAAGACGAGAATATATACAATACAAGTCACAAGAATATATACACCAATACATACAGCACCAATACTTAACCGGGTCGTGTTTGTGGAAGACAATAGTCCTTGTAACCCCTTACAATTGGACTCAGGGAGTTTGGTGACTCTAATAAGGTCCACACTCCCCCACCAGTTAATCCCAGAGAGACATATGGCATCCTCTGTATCCACGGCAATGCCAAGGACTACCTTGTTCCCAGAGTGTCTATAAAAACAAACTGTGGTACTGAGTCCCATGAGGTCGGGATTGTGAGAGACTTACTACACCTTGTGATAATCACGCGGGACTTCAGTCTGTTTTGGGACTTGTGGGGAAAGGCGGAGATGCTAAGCGACTCAGACAGAAGCCAATGCTACCCTGATAAATCCCCATCACAGCCGGAGGGGAGTGGTTCTCCTTGTGTGTCGTGGTGGGTGACTAGGACAAGACGGTGGCCAGTGAGACCGAGGATCCTGATCTGGGGGTTTCTGGAGAAAAATTTGGCTCTACTCAAATGTGGGATCTTACCCTAAAAGGGGCATTCGAAAATGTGTCTGTGATAGATGGGATTGTTCAAGAGCTGGGGCTGACACCAGGTTCCCACACTTTGCAGTTGATAGCGAGTTACTGTATCGGGTGACCACACTGAGGGGAGGGGAGATAGTGTAGCAGCTGTTGGTTCCAGGACCCTATCGGCGGAAGGTGTTAGACATGGCCCATTCACATGTTTTGGGGGGACATCTGGGGTAGAGACAATGCAGGAGAGAAAAATGCAGAGGTTCTGTTGGCCGGGATGTTACTGGGAGTGTCTAAACTATTGTAGGTCCTGCCACACCTGCCAGATAACCATTCCCTCACTTCCGAAGTACCCTAGTTCCTTTACCTGTGATAAGGGTCCCATTTGAGAGGATTGTCATGGATCTAATACGTCCTCTAGTTAAATCTGCACAAGACACCAATACATCTTTCTGGTCATGGACTATGTGACCTGGTACCCTGTAACAGTACCACTAAGAAATTCCTCGGCCAAGAGTATCGCCTGGGAACGTCTCCATATTTTTGCACAGATGGGTCTGCCTAAAGAGATTTTGACAGACCAGGAAATCCCTTTTATGACCAAGGTAATGAGAGAGTTGTATAATGTCCTTTGGATTGCCCAGCTGTGAAATTACTATGATATTGGGGTGTGATCGCAAAAGAATCAAATGTTTTGCTGCAAAGTGAGTGAGTAACACAAATATTATTTAATCACAAGTGACAAATGAATAAGGTCACCAAGGAAAAGATCTGGTTAACATGTCCCTGACAGCAAGTGCTGGTAATACCACTGCCTACAACCATATATTATTCAGGATTTGAAAAGTGTATGTAAGAATGGGCCAATATCACACCTGAGCAATGCATGCGACTAGTTTCTTCACATAAGAGGCTTCTTGAATTTGTCATCACTAACAAAGGCTTGTGTATAAAGTATTAAATACATTTCAGTAAGTGTGTTCAATACGTTTCCCTGTGTAATTTCTCAGAATTACACATAACATAATATATGAAAATCTATGGTTTGATTTCTTTCTGGTGAGAATTTCATGTCAATAGCATATTTAGAAATATATTTACTTAGAAAATTGGTGACGTGTTCAATACTTATTTTACCCGCTGTATATATTGATATACACTGCTCAAAAAAATAAAGGGAACACTAACACAACACAATGTAACTCCAAGTCAACCACACTTCTGTGAAATCTACCTCTCCAGTAGCAAAGCAACACCAATTATGAATCAATTTCTCCTGCTATTGTGCAAATGGAACAGACAACAGGTACAAATAATTGGCAATTAGCAAGACACCTCCTATAAAGGAGCGGTTCTGCAAGTGGTGACCAAAGACCATTTCTATATTCTCATCTTTTTTGGCTGTTTTGGTCCCTTTTGCATTTTATCATTGCTCTCACCACTAGAGGTACTGTACAGTAGCATGAGGTGGTGTCTACAACCAACAGAAGTTGCTCTGGTAGTGCAGCTCATCCAGGATGGCACAATAATGCAAGCTGTGGCAATATGGGTAGCTGTGTCTGTCAGCACAGTGTCCAGAACATGGACTCATGTGGCTGAAGTGTGTCAGCAGTTCCTGCATAATGAAAGCAATGATGCTATGGACTGGCTTGCCTGTTCCCCAGACCTGAATCCAATCAAGCACATCTGGGACATCATGCCTTGTTCCATCCACCAACACAAAATTGCACCATAGACTGTACAGGAGTTGACTGATGCTTTAACCCAGGTCTGGGAAGAGATCCCTCAGAAGAACATCTGCCGCCTCATCAGGAGAATTGCCCAGGCGTTATAGGGAGGTCATACATGTCCGTGGAGGCCACACACACTGCTGAGCATCATTTCCTTGTCTTGAGGCATTTCCACTGAAGTTGGATCAGCCTGTAATTTGATTTTCCACTTTGATTTTGAGTATTATTCCAAATCCAGACCTCCATGGGATATCAATTTTGATTTACATTGATCATTTTAATGTTTTATTGTTCCCACCGCATTCCACTATGTAATGAATAAAGATTTGCAACTGGAATATTTAATTAAGTGATACATAGGATGTGGGATTTTAGTGTTCCCTTTATTTTTTTAAGCAGTGTCTTTGCCCCTATGTGCAAAAATGTAATAGGAATTTATGCTATACAGAATATTGAGGATATATTCTAAAGTAGTTATTGAAGCCATATATCTCTAAGCTTTGTTTTAGTAGCAGAAGCACAGTTGCTTTAGACGTTTTGATTCCCAGCAGCCTCTCTGTGGACTTTGCATTTTCTCTAACACAATTGTTTGTTAAACGATTTAACTAAAATTTGCCAGTCTAAATTATACAGTCCAATAGAAGATCTGAGCCTTGAAAAAGTTATAATGTGACAAAGAGAAAATTCTCATGGTGTATAAAAAACAGATGGATAAGGCAATGTCTCTCAGACAGCAAAAGGCCACTTAAATCATGATGTTGTTTCAGTTAGCTATTCTAAATTACAAAATGCATTAACAGATTCCAGGAATGTGACTAAGGCTGGTTTCACACATCCGGCGGGCGCCTAAACGGCGCCCCCGGCATTTAGCCGCAGCGCCGCATGTGAAAAGCTTTCACACATCCGGCGGCCAAAATGCGGTTTTTTTGCCGGATGGTTTCTGATGCTTGGAGAGATAAGAAACCATCCGGCAAAAAAAAAAAACGTTACATGCAGCGTTTTTTCCGGACGCCGCAATGTACATTTGCGCCGCATCCGGACAAAACCGCATGCAACGCATTGACATGCGGCGCCATGCGGCGCTAATGCATGTCAATGCGAAAAAAGCCGCATGCGGCGCATCAGATTGTCAGATGCGGCGCTGCGGGAAAATTCCGGGGGCGCCGCAAGGCGCCCGCCGGATGTGTGAAACCAGCCTAAGCATTCCAAATACCAAAAGGCATCAAAAGTTTATAAATAGAGCTGCTGCTTTTAAAAAAAAAAAGCAGTAAACTTTTCAATTATTTAGACATCGCAAGAAAGAAATAAAAAGTTTGTTGTCATTGCTAATATAGGGTAAGTTCTAGTTCTCTTTAACCCTTTAACGACCGCCAATATGTATTAAAACAGCAGCCGTTAAGGGGCCATATTCCCTCATTGCAGCTTTGAAATAGCAGCTGGGAATAAGGTTATACTGCCTCCCAGTTTTGGAAAATCTCCGGGGTTTCAGCTACCAGGGGGAGCTGAGACCCTGGAGAACATTATTAGGGCCAGTTTTTCTGGTCCCTGATCACATGATCGCCAATATTCAATAAATAATGATCAGGTAAAAAAAAAGTGTGCCAGTTATAAAAAACATTTCTCCCTGACATGACATACGTATCTAAGGAGAAAGAAATTAGATCCCCAAAATCCCCTCTCTGGTAACTCCACCATCACCTTGTCCCTCCAGCTCCATACCCTGACCCTCCACCTATTCTTCCTGAAAAAAATGGCATGCACATGGGCAGTGCACCAGCCGAGATCTGCAATCTGGCATGGCAAAAACAGATGGGATTTTTCTTATTGGTTCATTTTGATCACTGTAATAGACCCTATCATAGTTATCAAAAGCCAATAATTAGTATGTCACCCCCCCAACATGTGTCATTCCCTTAGTCAGGTTACTTTTTTTATTTTATAATTTTTATTTCTTTCCTTCTTTGCCATTAGGGTTAAAGTTGGGGTTAGGGTTGAGGATCTGGTTAGGCTATGGCTAGATTGGGTATAGCGTTAGGGTTGGTCTAGGGTTAGAGTTAGGCTAGGGCTGAGCTAAGGTTAGGGTTGGACTATGGTTAGGGTTGGACTACGGTTACAGTTAGCGTTGAAGTTAGGGTTTTTTAAAAAGTAAAAAAAAATGATGACAATATGACACCTAGTATTGAACGCAAGTACTCGCTACTCGAGTTTGCATCAGGGTCACTCAAGCACTCACAATACTTGGTGTAAACTGGAGCACCATGATGCAAATTCAAGTAGCAAGCAGTTGGGCTCCACACTAATGACGACATATTCAATATGATGACTGTTATGAATGTGCTAGAGATGGCTTCTGAGCAGAGTCTCCCTCTGGTGGTTACAGACAGTACTGAACCTTTCAGCGAGGAATGGCAATCTGGGATCACGGACTGGTCTGATATAAGGGAGGTTCCCTCCCATGATGGTTGCCGGTGATCAATTGTTCTTGTCTCAATTGTGGTTCCTGGTTCATTTGGAAGCTTGCTGAGTCTTGCCTGCATCTTCTGCTATCAGATAAGATATTTTCTGCTTTTATTTTTGTGCTTGCTTTTTGCATTGTTCCCTGCACTTCTGTGGAGGTCAGCCGGGTCCCCTTCTGGGGCCTGAGCTCCTGTCAGTTTATCTGGAGCCACTGTTGTTTGTTCATTTGCTTTTTCCTTTTTTTTCAGTGGCTGTGGCTTAGTTTTGTTACACCAGAGAACTGATTTAGGTGGTAGAGGTCGTGTGATCTCAGGTGTTTTTGCAATCAGTAGAGTTGGTATTTTTTAGGGTTTTTTTGGATTGCAGTGAGTATCCTTTCCTGTACTTTTCTGTCTAAACAGATTGGGCCCCAGCGTTTGCTCATTCTATTTTTGTCTGTGTCCGTGCTTCTTCTTGTCTAACCGCCATTACATGTTTGGGGGCTTCCTATTTTCTTTGGGGATCTGCTCCGGCGCAGATAGCTTTCATCTTTATGCCTTTAGGTGTAGTTATCTCTCAGGCTGTGACGAGGCGTCTAGGATCAACGTAGGAACGCTCCACGGCTACCTCTAGTTGTGTGGTTAGTTCAGGTTACTGCAATCCAATAGGTTCCAGCCTCTCTGGTGTATTGCCGTTTTTGCTTACTCTCCTCAGCTACCAAAACATAACAGATGACCTAATGTTATCAAATTCTGTATAGTACCTTTGGGCTAAAAACCCTCACTATAATCCCTAGATAAAATCTTTGAGGGGTATAGTTTCCAAAATGAGGTCATTTGTTGGGGAGTTTCCATTGTTTAGGCACATCAGGGGCTCTCCAAATGCAACATTCCTGCCATTTTTGGGTTCAAAAAGTCAAAGTGTGTTGCTTCCCTTCCAAGCCTTGCAGAGTGTCCAAATAGTAGTTTTCCCCCTCATATGGGGTATCGGCATACTCAGGAGAAATTGCACAACAAATTTTTGGGTCCATTTTCTCCTGTTATCCTTGAGAAAGTAAAAAAAATTGGGGCTAAAGCTAAATTTTTGTGAAAAAATTAAAATATTCATTTTTTCCTTCCACATTCCATTAATTCCTGGGAAGCACCTGAAGGGTTAATAAACTTTTTGAATGTGGTTTTGAGCACCTTGAGGGGTGCAGTTTTTAGAATGGTGTCATTTTTGACGATTTTCTGTCATATAGCGACTCAAAGTCACTTGAAATGTGTGGTTTTGTAAATTTGTCAGAAAATTGAGCAATTGCTGATCAAATTTGAACCCTTCTAACTTCCTAACAAAAAAAAATTATGTTTCAAAAATTATGCTGATGTATAGTAGACATATGGGAAATGTTATTAATTTTTTTGTGTGGTATAACTATTTGATTTAAGGGCATAAAAATGTAAAAATTGAATGCTGTGAAATTTTCAAATTTTCTATCATATTTTTGATATTTTCATAAATATATATGAAAATCACAACAACCAAAATTTACCACTAACATAAAGTACTATATGTCACAAAAAAAATCTCACAATCACTGGGATCCATTAAAGTGTTCCAGAGTTATTGCCTCATAAATTGACACTGGTCAGATTTTAAAAATTTTGCTTGATCATTAAGGTCAAAATTAGCTCCATAACTAAGGCTGGTTTCCTATTAGCGTATCTGTGCGCAGCTTATGATCCACATAGATCCGCATGCGTCATGCGTACCTATATTTAACATTGCGTACGCAGGGACATGCGTTTGCATCAGTTCGTATGCGGTTGCGTACGCATGCGTCATTTCGCTGTGTCCGGCGAACGCAATATGATGTATTTTTTGAGGCGTCAATTATGTGCAGTCATGCGCATGCGGATGAGTGTGTTAAAACAACGCATTACTGTCTGTGGGAACGCATTGGTACGCAAGGATATGCGTACGCATGAGTTCGAAACGCATGCGTACTTCAGAATGAGCAGGTCCAGGAAATGATTTCACCACCTGCTAATTGCCAGCTGTATAAAAGTAAGTGTGGACACTGCAAGTCCATTACTCTCCAGACTCTGGATGTGAGCACAAGACTGTCTATGTAAGTATAGAAGCTTTGAAAATGTCTGTCTGTCTCTGCAGTCTGTACTCTGTACTAATTTTTTTTTTCTGTTCCTTGTACACTGGTTGCTGCTCTGGTCTCGGACTACTGCTGTGGCTTGCTTCTCCTGTCCAGGATTTCTCCATCCCAGTGGTGTGGTATTGGCACTTCAGTTCTTATGTCCAGGATTTCTCCGTTCTGGTGCTGTGGTACTGACCCTCATTTCTCCTGTCCAGGATTTCTGTCCCAGTGCTGTTCTGCTGTCCCAGTGCTGTTCTGCTGTACCTGTTCTGTTCTGCTGTCTCAGTGCTGTGCTTCTGTGCTGAATGAAAACACTTCATAGAACACATGCCCATAGCAATGAATGGATGTAATATTATTAAATGGGGGAAAACATCCTGCCATCAAAAAATCTATGAGCAATATGGAAATACATGGGAAAATCGCTAAATAGTAACAACACAGAAGAAAAGAAAACGATCAACAAATCCCAAATAATCTAAATAGAAAATATTTTATTGAATTATCAAACAGGGGAGCAGAGAGGAACGACACTGTGCCAATTTACACATGTGGGAACAGGGACGCACAGAGGATAACAAATGGTAAAAATTATATATATGGATGAATATAAATCCTAGACCTGACATAATGGTGTACCATCATGTTAAACTTGTGAGCGATGGTTATTAGGCTGAAGTCAGCAACTATGTAATACACCGCAAGTTATAAATCAGGATGGAAATGCTAGCAAGGCAGTACAAGTGTACAAAATGGTATAATAGCCAGTGCTTTTACCTGCTAGGAGTCAGGAGGAAACAGATACCTCGTGCGTCCGCCCCCTGGGGGCATCAAAACACAATACCAGACCCCAATCAGAGGGCAATAAAACTCTCACTCCTTATCTATGAACTGTTCCAATATTTATGTTCATCCCTCTGCCATAATGACAGTTCTGCTTCACGTCACTTGTCTTACCTATTGCATTATTCCTGTGTCCTCTTGTGTATAAATATGTGATTCTTCAGTTTTTGTTTTAGTCTTTGCCTGATGAAGAGACCTGAGTAGTCTCGAAAGCTTGCAATTTGTTACCATCTTTTCAGTTAGCCATTAAAAGGTATCAACCACTGAGGACTCTCAAGTCTAAATATTTTTCACTGATTCTTGAACATTATTGTCAAGAATCTGCTGATACTGAGTGGAATCCATGTGTGTGGCCCAGCTATGTCAGGCACACATATCCAGGAAAATGCACAGGAAGGTAACCGCAAAAGCTTGATATCCATTCACGTCACTCACACTTTCAGACACACCCATCAGGGGTATAAGAGGTAGTGACACGTAGCAATCAGCGTTCAGTCTGTTTCCTGTCTTAGGACAGTGCAGATCAACAAGTTGAGTTCAGTCTTTCTAGACAGTCTGTGCAGGAGGAGAGGAGTGGGCACATTCTGTTCAGTTCAGTTGAGGAGGGAGAGGAGTTCAGTCAGTCAGCTTCCTGTCTTAGGACAGTGCAATTCAGTGTCAGTCCAGTCTGGACTTGGAAGATACTGAGAGCTGCTCAGTGAGCTCTGGAGAAAGCTGACATTACCATCAAAAGCTACAAGTGCTTATGTTAAGAGCGAGAGCAGGGCGAAGGGCGCAGTGGAGAAGGACAGAGAGAAGTGCTTCAGGTATTGGATTACCTGCACTAATTCACCGGACACCGGGGTCCGAAGCGTTGCTAGTGTTTCAAGCCTAGTAACAAGATAACCGGAGGCTTTCTGGACTACAGGTCGCAGAAGGTAGCCCTAAGCGCTGATACGTAACCGGAGTCAGGGAGAACGGGGACTTTGAGTCAAGTGCACGACAAAAGTAAGGACTTAGTTCTCTCAACATCTGATAATCAGAGACATAGAAGGCTCTACCACAATGTCAGCCGGGCTTGGCAGCTATTGAGAAAAGCTGGAGATTACAGAGTTAACTTCGCTTCATGCAAGTTTGGACTCAGATACATATGAAGTAAAGGAGGCCTCTAACCTGCTCAGCGGTGTCCCGAATGTGCATTCTCCACCCCAACCAGCTCCCCGGGATCTGCTTGAAACACCTACAAGTAAAGGTATGAAAAGAAGCTACATTGTGTGTGACTGAATTCTTAACTACACCCTGCATCATCACCATAGACTTCCAGGGACCAGTCTCACCTGTGGGAGACTTACCACCCAGCTGCCCCATAACATCCCCTGTGAAGATCCTTATAGCAGCGCTGGTCCAATTGATCAGATACCACAGGTGGCGTCACGAACTACCTATCTTATAATCCCCTGTAAATATCCCCTATTGCATGACCGCCAGGGCCACGGACCGAGTCCCGCTGCCAGTGACATCTCCCATAGAAATCAATGGGCTCGGCTCCGAGTACCCCATAGCCCTGGTATCCACACATGTGGTGCGAGTCAATTATCTGGCGTCACGAACAGGATGCGAAGCTTGCAATTGTGAGTCCTGTGTGCCTATTGAACTGTTTTATGCAGAAAAAGACTGTTTGCTGTTTGTCACTTTTGGCGCCAAATACCACCATTTTACCGCCATATTGGCGCCCTGAGGCGCTGGTGAAGAAGGTGGGCGTGCATTCGTGGGCGTGTACCCCCCCTGTGGCGCGAAAGATATGGCCGCCCTCTCAAAATGCTACTATAATGTGCGATCCTGCCCCACTGCTAAGGAAATCCGCCTCCTCTTCATTTTCTATGCAAAGAGGAGGAGACGCAAATCCCGCCTCCATGGAAGGGACCGGACTGTTCCTGATGGAAACTACAGTCTGGCCTGGGACGAGATGGCGGAAGGACAGGAGAATCTGTGTAAAGGAGCGGAGGCGTACAAACCCGGCTCACCGGAGGATTTACTGCCTGTGCCGGAGCTGTCCCCAGATCGGGACACTGACCCCGCTATGCTGGAGCTGCAGAAAGAGAATGCGGTGCTCAGAAGATTAATCCAGCGTCATGCAGACATGCAGGAGACAGAGAGACGCTGGCATGCCCAGACACAGCGGCTGCTGTGGGACGCAGTGTTCTCTCCCACCGACATCACCCCATCACTTGATTTTCCAAAGTCCCTGCTAAAGAAGGCTGAAGGACAACCGGAGGCTGCCCCAAAAGTGCTGTACCTGATCCCACCGATGCGGAGGTGGAGGAGAAGGAGGCTGAGGAGGTCCTGCCCGGTCCGGAGTGCCAGCCAGGCCAGGAGGCCGCAGCAGACTACGATTCCCCGGTAGGAACACCGGAGGGGTCCCAGCCATCATTGCCGGAAATCGACTGGGACGAGATGGAGCGTCTGGATGATGTGACTTACGACCTCCAAACCGGAAATGCCTGGCAACACTGCGGGAAAGAGAGACAACGGCAGGAGGAAGAGAGAAAGATACAGCGAGACCGACAGGAATGGCATGAGAAGTTCTTCGCTGACAAAGAAACCGTCCGCCGAGATAAAGGTACCCGACGGGAACTGCGGCGTCAGGGGTGCGTCACCGAATTTCAACTCCGCAAGGGCTGGGGCTTTATCCGTGAGCCGGGCCTCTATCCAGGGGTCTTTGTGAGCCGCCGGGACGTAGAGTCCCACTTGCCCATCGGTCATCCTGGGAGGGATCTGATAAATGGGGACATAGTAAGCTACACGCGACACTGGGGTTTAAAGGGATGGTATGCCCTAAACGTCTCTGTTGTTAGTGACCCCGTCCCCGACGCCGGTACCGTACACAATACTGAAGCGTCCCAGTCCCGAGCTCCCACAGCATCAGACCGTGCACTGGAGTCGCCCCCTGCATACTCATCTCGACCTACGTCGCCCCCTGCATCGCAATCTGTGACTCATCCTGCATCGCAATCTAGATCTTATTCTGTGGCACCTACTGCAGCGCAACCTACGTTATATTCCGGAGAGGTCCCAGTGAGGTCCCTACCAGCACAAACGAGAGATGTTGCGACCCAGACTTATATTGCAGGACATGATATCCTAGTAATGGAAACCAAAGGACATTGTGTTATTCTGTCCCCAGGGATGGAAAAGGTCAATGTCGCCACTAATAAGTAAAGAAGAAAAACCGGTAGGACCCAGACAGGGGTTTACTGCACCTGAATATGTAAAAAGTTGATGAAGAAGTTCTACAAGATTTGCACTTTATTAATGTTTAATAATATGTATGATGATGTTTACATATTTAAATAGAATACCCGGCTGGGTAAAGAGTTTAGAAAGTTAAAGAGTAAATGTAATGATGACTGCATAGTTTGCATAAAATACCCCGGTTGGGTAAAGTGAAATTGAAGAATTAATGAATACTTGAAATTTATATATATCTATGTGTCTTTTTCCCATGCAAAGGACTGCGTGGCTGTGGACTGTGCCAGCCCAAAAACTTTCAATGTAAATAGTTTGCACTACTGTGCCTTATCTTGGTTTTACACGAAACCATTACTAATTACCTCTGAAGAAAAACCCGTATGGTGTGGCCTAGAGTGAGGTCTGCATTCAGAAGTCCTGCAGCCCACCCAGGACCCACGTGGGAGGTTTTTGGTGCGGGTCCTCCACAAGAATTTGTCTTGTATAATGAGAATGTTTTGATACCTTTGATACTTTTGTATTTTTCTAATGTACAAATTGTAACGTTCAAGAATTCGTACCTCCCGGATGGGAAGAGTTAAAATGTTAATGTTAACGCAAAAACAAAAATGTTTTTCTTTTTCTCTTTTACAGCCCGGGAGTGCTGTGTTTAACCAAGGGGGGATGTGTGGCCCAGCTATGTCAGGCACACATATCCAGGAAAATGCACAGGAAGGTAACCGCAAAAGCTTGATATCCATTCACGTCACTCACACTTTCAGACACACCCATCAGGGGTATAAGAGGTAGTGACACGTAGCAATCAGCGTTCAGTCTGTTTCCTGTCTTAGGACAGTGCAGATCAACAAGTTGAGTTCAGTCTTTCTAGACAGTCTGTGCAGGAGGAGAGGAGTGGGCACATTCTGTTCAGTTCAGTTGAGGAGGGAGAGGAGTTCAGTCAGTCAGCTTCCTGTCTTAGGACAGTGCAATTCAGTGTCAGTCCAGTCTGGACTTGGAAGATACTGAGAGCTGCTCAGTGAGCTCTGGAGAAAGCTGACATTACCATCAAAAGCTACAAGTGCTTATGTTAAGAGCGAGAGCAGGGCGAAGGGCGCAGTGGAGAAGGACAGAGAGAAGTGCTTCAGGTATTGGATTACCTGCACTAATTCACCGGACACCGGGGTCCGAAGCGTTGCTAGTGTTTCAAGCCTAGTAACAAGATAACCGGAGGCTTTCTGGACTACAGGTCGCAGAAGGTAGCCCTAAGCGCTGATACGTAACCGGAGTCAGGGAGAACGGGGACTTTGAGTCAAGTGCACGACAAAAGTAAGGACTTAGTTCTCTCAACATCTGATAATCAGAGACATAGAAGGCTCTACCACAATGTCAGCCGGGCTTGGCAGCTATTGAGAAAAGCTGGAGATTACAGAGTTAACTTCGCTTCATGCAAGTTTGGACTCAGATACATATGAAGTAAAGGAGGCCTCTAACCTGCTCAGCGGTGTCCCGAATGTGCATTCTCCACCCCAACCAGCTCCCCGGGACCTGCTTGAAACACCTACAAGTAAAGGTATGAAAAGAAGCTACATTGTGTGTGACTGAATTCTTAACTACACCCTGCATCATCACCATAGACTTCCAGGGACCAGTCTCACCTGTGGGAGACTTACCACCCAGCTGCCCCATAACATCCCCTGTGAAGATCCTTATAGCAGCGCTGGTCCAATTGATCAGATACCACAGGTGGCGTCACGAACTACCTATCTTATAATCCCCTGTAAATATCCCCTATTGCATGACCGCCAGGGCCACGGACCGAGTCCCGCTGCCAGTGACATCTCCCATAGAAATCAATGGGCTCGGCTCCGAGTACCCCATAGCCCTGGTATCCACACATGTGGTGCGAGTCACATGCGTCCCTCAACTTGAACAAAATTCCAGGTGCCGGCATTGGCCACACAGCCCCAAAGCATGATGGAACCTCCACCAAATTTTACTGTGGGTAGCAAGTGTTTTTCTTGGAATGCTGTGTTTTTTTGACCCCATGCATAATGCCTTTTTGTATGACCAAACAACTCAATCTTGGTTTCATCAGTCCACAGGTCCTTCTTCCAAAAAGAAATTGGCTTCTCCAAATGTGCTTTTGCAAACCTCAGCCGACTCTGTTTGTGGCGTGCTTGCAGAAACTGCTTCTTTCGCATCACTCTCCCATACAGCTTCTCCTTGTGCAAAGTGCGTTGTATAGTTGACCGATGCACAGTGACACCATCTGCAGCAAGTTGATGCTGCAGCTCTCTGGAGGTGGTCTGAGGATTGTCCTTGACTGATCTCACCATTCTTCTTCTCTGCCTTTCTGATGTTTTTCTTGGCCTGCCACTTCTGGCCTTAACAAGAACTGTCCCTGTGTTCTTCCATTTCCTTACTATGTTCCTCACAGTGGAAACTGACAGGTTAAATCTCTGAGGCAGCTTTTTGTATCCTTCCCCTGAACAACTATGTTGAATAATCTTTGTTTTCAGATCATTTGACAGTTGTTTTGAGGAGCCCATGATGCCACTCTTCAGAGGAGATTCAAACAGGAGAACAACTTGCAAGTGGCCACTTTAAGTAGCTTTTTTCATGATTGCATACACCTGGCTATGAAGTTCAAAGCTCAATGAGGTTACAAAACCAAAAAAAGTGCTTTAGCAAGTCAGTAAAAAGTAGGTAGGAGTATTTAAAACAAGAAAATGATAAGGGTGCTCATACTTATGCAACTGTCAAATTTTGTTTGGATGCAGATTGCACATTTTTATGTTAGTACAATAAACCTCATTTCAAGGCAGAAACATTACTGTGTCCAATAGTTATTAGATATATCAAACTAAAATAGCTGTTGCAAAAACACCAATTTTTATCAAACATTAAGCTTAAGATTAATAGGGGTGCCCAAACTTTTTCATATAACTGTATAAACAATATAATTTTTTTTACTAATGTTTTTCATTTATTTTCCACACAGAACCTGGTGCAGCACAACACAACCTGGATCGTCCTCAGTTGGAGAGGCCCCTCATCGACCAGCCAACGAACAGGCCCAATCCCAATCATCCACCAGCGATGGAGCAACCAGGCTGGCTTCACAGACTGGGAAACAGGCAGCCGGTCCATCTGGTTTTCCCCTCTCCCAGCTCTCTGCCACTGGTTTTGTTGGGTCTTCTCGTCAGCGGCAGAGGGCCTGGGAGAGGCCAGTCATGCCCGAGTTTCTTCACTTAGGCTCGATCTTCCGGGATCGGATGAATGCGGTTTTAGAAAGACTGGATAGTGGGTTCACTCAGGTGAACACATTTTTCCAGGAAGTCCACAAATGCCTTGAACACCTGGAAGCCGACCTTCAGAGACCGGCGCAACATTTTTTTTTCATCAACAGTGCGGCACCGCCTGATCTCCAGCTGAACGTGATGCAGGCCTGCCAGGCTGCTTACAGCCAGGCATTGCAGCAGTCCCGATATCAGCAGCACACACAAACTTTGTTTCCTACAGGTCAGCAAGGGCCAGCATAGCAGCAGTGGCAGAATCACCCAGCACCTTTCCAAACATCTCAAGGACTGGGATAACCGTCTGCTAAACAACCGATGACAGCGCAAGTGACCTATCCACCACCACTGGACATTAGGACTGTTCTTACAGCAACCAGCTGCACCACACAGCCGAGTGCAGCAGCCATGCAGCCTTCAACTTCCACCATGCAGCCGAGTGCAGCAGCCATGCAGCCTTCAACTTCCACCATGCAGCCGAGTACAGCAGCCATGCAACCTTCAACTTCCACCATGCAGCCGAGTGCAGCACCCCAGGAACAGGGAAAAACAAAACGCCGCGAAACCAGCAAAACGGCCAGGGAAAGAAAAGTTGGCAAGAAACATTACCAGCCACTTCAACCCTCACCTCCCAATGTGTCTCCGTTTCCAACTCTGTCCCCACCTTCCCTTGGTTCTCTCCCTTCCAATGTGTCAATCCCTTCCAATTTGTTTTCCACTCCTAATGTGTCCTCTTCCCCCAGTGTTACATCTGCTGCCAATATATCTGACCCAATCCTCCAATTAAGTGCCACTTCCCCATGTAACAACTTCCCCAGCCACTCCTAGCCAATCATCACAGCCCGACACTCCCCAGGTCCACAATATCACACCATCGGGCAGACAAAGAAAATAAACATCATTTTTGTTTTTTATTGTATTTATTTATTTTAAATTAAACATTGTTTCGTTTTATTTTGGTTAATAAAAATTATTTTATTTCACAATCCCTGTCTCCCTGTGTTTTCTTTATTTAAACATGTGTGTATTGTTGAGTGAAGTATTAACAGGTGTTACAGTCAAGGTGTTTAGTATTAAAGTTACAGTAAAGGTGTTAGTATTAAAGTCAGCAAACATTACAGGTACATTTTACTTATTAGCTGCTTAAACCATTTCGTCTTGCCATGCCACACGTCCAATATCTGAAACAAAGTAGGCAGCAAATTTATCCCTCATTTGGGCAACTTCCACTGTAGTCCTCAGAGGGTGATCTTGGCAATCCCGCAATATGGTAGCAACAGGTTCATCAAGTTCTAAGTGTTGTCGCTCTTTCACCAGGATGTAATTGTGCAGAACAACACATGCTTTCACAACCTCCTCAATTGTCTCAGTTTTTAGATTGATGGCTGTTCGTTCCCAAAATGCACCATTTAGATACCAGCAATCCAAAGGCACACTCTACAGTTCTTCGTGCCCTTGTCAGTCGGTAGTTGTAAATCCTTTTGGTGTGATTCAAGTCACGACATGAGTTTGGTTTTATGAGGTTGGCACACATTTGAAATGCCTCATCCCCAACCACAACAAACGGCATTGGCGGTCTTTCAGAGTTCGGAAGAGGTCATGGCTGTGGAAAATTGAAATTATTACCATACAAACGTTTGCCCATGTCAGAGTTTTTGAAAGTCTGTGAGTCATTTCCTCGTCCAAATGAGCCAACGTCCATGCCAACAAATCGACAGTCAGCATCTGCAATCACCATGAGAACAATCGAAAAGTATTTTTTGTAATTGAAATACTTGGATCCACTTCCAGCAGGTTTCATAATCCTAATGTGTTTGCCGTCCACAGCATTTTCCAGCCAGAGTTCAGTTGTGGGTTGGGGGAGGAATAAATCACACAGAACGTCGCATAAAGCATGGCAGGTTTCTCCAACAATCCCAGAAAGCGTGGACACTCCCATCTGGAATTGAAAATGTAGAGATGATAAGGTCTCTCTGGTAGCCAGGAATCTGCCGAGCAGAAAATGGGAAAAAAAACAAATCAGTACATGGCTTTTCGAACAATCATATTAATGACAGGTGTTTCTTTTTAAAAATTATGAACCGCAGGATCACCAACAGATGTTCCTCAGCAGGAATTGCTCGACATAGCTGTGAGTCCTGCCTGGTGATGGATCCTTGGAGACATAGCAGCAAGTCATGGAAACTCTGTTCCCACATTCTTGTGTACTGGAAAAACTTCTCAGTGTTTTCACACAGCTATGTGTACAACGAGTGGTAGGCTCTACGGCTCTCTCGGACTTCAACGATGGGGTGTTGCCAATAGCGATGACGAAGTCTCCGTCTTTCTCTTCTTCTTTCTTCTTCACAAGCCACAGCAAAGGCAGCAGCAGCCAATTTCAATGACAAATCAAGATTAATCATGAAGCTCTCCATGCTAAGATCCATCTTGCAGCTGGATACAGCAGCAAAAGACGAGGATTACATCAGTGCAGTTTGTCTATATATAGAAATCCCATGAGACACACCCACTGGGTGTCTGGTGTCAAGGAAACTCTACTGGAAAAGCATTGGAAATATCGAACGCATGCATATAAACAACGCAAACGCATGCAAAAACGCATATAAATGCATGCACATGCAGCTTTTTTTGCGTCATGCGTAAGATGATGCAGATAAAAAGCGCTGCGTAAACATGCTTTTGCATGCGTTTGCACATGCAGATGGTATGCTGTGCACATAAACGCTAATGTGAACTTAGCCTAAGGGATTAAACAGGCCAGCTGAGTAAGTAGTCTAACAGGAGATGCTTCATGGGAGAAATGTATACAAATTAGCTCTGTCACAGAATTAAAGAAATATCTCATAAGCAGGGTTGGATTGGCTCTGACACCTGCTGACAAACAGGGCCGTCAGCTGCCTAGGGCCCCTGCTCCAGGGGCCCCCAACCAGTGGTGTGTCACTAATAGAGGCATACCACGCAGCTGCTGTGGGGCCTGTGAGTCAGGGGGGCCCCCAGTGGCAGAGGAGCAGCAGCCGGTGACAGGAGGCAGAAGCCGGCTGCTGCGGCTAAAGCCTGTCCCTGCTGCTAAAGAGAAATGAACATTCACTCTTCCCCATGCCCCCATGGGCATGGAGAGGAGTGAATATTCATTTCACTTTAATAGCGGGCAGTGTTAGCCGCAGGCTGAGGCTAAAACTGTCCGCTATCCAGCCAGCAGAACAGGGCCTTCGCTCCCCCAGGGGCCCACAGCCCATGAGGCAGCTATGGGGCCCGTAAGTCAGGGGGGCCCGGCATAGATGCCGATACAGTTGAAAGCAATAATGGAGGAGAGAGCATTAGATGACACTCCCTCTCCCATCATTCCCCTCTGCTTCTGACACAGCAAATGTGCAATGATGTCACTTCATCGCGTACCCGCTGTGTGTCAGGCAGACGGCAGTGCAGCTGCTGATACCAGAGAAGAGTTGAAATCAGCGTGGGAATAAGGAGGAGAGGTGAGTATTGTTTGTTTTTTTATATACCGTATATACTCATGTATAAGCCGACCCGTGTATAAGCCGACCCCCCTAATTTTGCCACAAAAAACTGGGAAAACTTATTGACTCTCGTATAAGCCTAGGGTGAAAAATGATTATGCCCCCATATGATGCTCCACAGATTATGCCCCCATATGATGCTCCACAGATTATGCCTCCATATGCTCCAGATTATGCCCAATATGCTTCAGAGATTATGCCCCATATGCTCCAGATTATGCCCCCATATTTCCACAGATTATGCCCCCATATGCTCCCATGTGATCCAGATTATGCCCCATATGTTCCACAGATTATGCCCCCATATGTTCCAGATTATGCCCCATATGTTCCACAGATTATGCCCCCATATGCTCCATATTATGCCCCCATATGTTCCACAGCTTATGCCCTTATGCTCCATATTATGCCCCATATGTCCCACAGCTTATGCCCCCATATGCTCCAGATTATGCCCCCATATGTTCCACAGATTATGTCCCCATATGCTCCATATTATGCCCCATATGTTCCACAGCTTATGCCCCCATATGCTCCATATTATGCCCCCATATGTTCCACAGATTATGCCCCCATATGCTCCATATTATGCCCCCATATGTTCCACAGCTTATGCCCCATATGCTCCATATTATGCCCCCATATGTTCCACAGATTATGCCCCCATATGCTCCATATTATGCCCCATATGTTCCACAGCTTATGCCCAGATTATGCCCCCATATGTTCCACAGCTTATGCCCCCATATGCTCCATATTATGCCCCCATATGCTGCACAATTATGCCCCATAGTATAGGCCTCATATGCTGCTGCAAAAAAAAAAAAAAAATGACATACTCACCTCTCGTCGCTGGGGGCCAGGTGCCGGTGTCCTGAGCAGGCGGGGACACCGGCGTGCTATGGGGGACAGGTGCCGGTGTCACCGCTCGCTCAGGACCCCGGCACTTGATATATTTACCTGTCCTCTCTGCACCGCTGCGCTGCTCCCTCGGTCTGACTCCTCTGGCAGTGAATGATCTGGCAGGGGGCAGGGCACGCACTAACGACGTCATCGCGCCCTCTGCCTGATCATTCACAGCCAGAGGAGTCGGACGAGGACGCTTCGGTGGAACGGGACAGGTAAATATCGCTATACTCACCCCTCCGCCGCGCGTCCCTGCAGCCTCTCCTCTTCTCCCGGCGCTCTCCGCAGCGCTTCAGTCCTGCAGCGGTCACGTGCTACCGCTCATTAAAGTCATGAATATGTGCATATTCATGACTTTAATGAGCGGTGCCATGTGACCGCTGCAGGAAGGAGCCGGAGATCGTGGGAGAAGCAGGGGGGCTGCAGAGACCTCGCCAGCGGAGGGGTGAGTATGATCCGACACCCCCGCTCCCCCTCCCCCGCCGACCCCCGTATATGACCCGCGTATAAGCCGAGAGGGGGACTTTCAGCCCTAAAAAATGGGCTGAAAATCTCGGCTTATACATGGGTATATACGGTATATATATATATGAGTGAGTGAGTCCTGGTGGGCATAAGTTACTAACCCAAAAGCGGCTAAATAAATAGTGCTCATCCATATATTGATTGACCAAATATCCAAGAAAAAATATGGACCAAAAGCAATTGAAAAACTAATATGATTTTTATTGTTACAAATTTTTTAAAACATGAAAACAATTATGTACACAATATGGCAAGGAAAAAAGGCGATACCTAGGAACCACACCCAGTAAGAAGTAGCAGACTAAATAGATAAATGCAACAAGTGCATACCATAGAGATATGCAAATTGCCTCTTCAAAAAAAAAAGAGAGGACTTGTACTCAATAGCGCCACCTATTGGAAGTAGCGATCCTACAAGTCACAATCAACCCTTTAACAAGTCTTGTAATATGACTTAGGATAAAAGATAGAGATACTGTATATACCCCAAAATATTGTTATTTGCAAGAGATAAAGTGCATAGTGCAACAAATCAACCACGGGTATATGCACCTGACAGAGTAGTAGGTATAATTATTATAAATCTGTAACGCAGCATATAACCTCAAAATTCGACCTGCGTAATCAAAAAGTATAGCCAATGGACAGATGCTTGCAATTCAAATATATCCCATAATGGACATGAAAATCCTCAGCACGAAAAAATGCAACATGCATATATAAATGAGGGATATATGATTGATAACGCAGTCAATGAAATGCATATATTATGCATATATTAATGAGGGATATATGGTTAACAATAAATTGGATGAAAATAGCTAAGTCTCAGTAATGCAAATTATGGCCATAAAGATACAGTATAAAGTCTGACATCAAAAACAACCTACTAGATAGTGGGCTGGAAGACCCCACGCGCGTTTTGCAAAATGCTTCCTCGGAGGGTTTTGATGTCAGACTTTATACTGTATCTTTATTATGTGCATACCTGTCCCATATGTATTGTTGATACTTACATGTGGGATACACTTGTGGATGCTTATATCTGAGGGATATTTATGTATGCAGCCATGCATATTCAAACTTATATGCAGGTATATTTTGTGTACATTTCCAATTGTTTATATGTTTGGGTCTGTCATATTGCACTGTACACTTTATTTTGAGCAGCCCTTCATTCGATATACTGCATTCTGCATATATTATATATATGTTTATGGCCATAATTTGCATTACTGAGACTTAGCTATTTTCATCCAATTTATTGTTAACCATAGATCCCTCATTAATATATGAGTAATATATGCATTTCATTGATTGCGTTATCAATCATATATCCCTCATTAATATATGCATGTTGCATTTTTTCGTGCTGAGGATTTTCATGTCCATTATAGGATATATTTGAATTGCAAGCATCTGTCCATTGGCTATACTTTTTGATTACGCAGGTCAAATTTTGAGGATATATGCTGCATTACAGATTTATAATAATTATACCTACTACTCTGTCAGGTGCATATACCCGTGGTTGATTTGTTGCACTATGCATATTATCTCTTGCAAATAACAATATTTTGGGGTATATATCTCTATGGTATGCACTTGTTGCATTTATCTATTTAGTCTGCTACTTCTTACTGGGTGTGGTTCCTAGGTATCGCCTTTTTTCCTTGCCATATTGTGTACATAATTGTTTTCATGTTTTAAAAAATTTGTAACAATAAAAATCATATTAGTTTTTCAATTGCTTTTGGTCCATATTTTTTCTTGGATATCTGGTGGGCATAAGACTGTAGGATTGCGGGCTAGATTATAGTCTATGATTATATGAGGGGGCTGCATTATACCATATGAGGGGGCTCCATTATACCCTATGAGGGGGGCGGCATTATAACCTATAAGGAGGGCTGCATTATACCCTATGAGGGAGCTGCATTATACTCGATGAGTTGGCTACATTGTACCCTATGAGGTGGCTGCATTATACCCTATGAGGGACACTGCATTATATTCTGTGTGGGGGGTTTCATTATACCCCTTTGAGGGGGCTGCATTATATTTTGTGGGGGGGCTGCATTATACCCTATGAGGGGCTGCATTATACCATATGAGGGAGCTGCATTATCAGCTCATGGTAAGCTCCACGGCGATCGAGTGTAGGGTGTCAGCTCTATGTGAGACCTGAAACACTGCAGCAGTGCCGTTAATCGGTGCTAGCACCGATAGCAGACATTTAACCCTCCCTCATGCTGCTGTCAATACTGACAATGACATAGAGGAGCATCGCATAGGGAGGGAGCTCCCTCTGCTCCCATAAGCACAATGACTACGGAGTCCATCAGGGTCATGCAGGGAAGGTGGCCTGTGAGCACCTGCTAAGAGCAGGAACTGACACGCCTCCTTCTTGCCTCTCAGACGCTGCTCTGATGCACTGCAGAAGC
Source organism: Oophaga sylvatica (assembly GCA_033576555.1). Lineage (NCBI taxonomy): Eukaryota > Metazoa > Chordata > Amphibia > Anura > Dendrobatidae > Oophaga > Oophaga sylvatica. The sequence continues at coordinate 221,553,004 of JARQOD010000003.1, read as the reverse complement.
ATTGCAGAGTATCAGATCAGCGATCTGTCAGTATAAGTATGATGTCCCATAGTGGGAAAAAAGTAAAAAAAAAAGTTATTAAAAAGTGTAAAAATATTTTTTAAAAATCTCCAATTAAAGAAGAAAAATAAAGAAAAACAATTAATCCAATAACTACATTTATTTTTGTAAAAAAAAATGTTTTTGAAAAGTACACATATTTGGCTTTGCCGCATCCGAAATGCTCTATAAAACTGTCCCACTAGTGAATCCCTTCAGTGAACACCATAAAAAATAGATAAAAAATGATGCAAAAAACTATGCTTTATCATCATACCGCCAAACAAAAAATGCAATAAAGCGTGATTGAAAAGATAAATAAAAATAGAACTTAACTTGTCCATCTTGTTCAGCAAAAATGAAGCCATGATAAAGCTTCGTCAATGAAAAAATAAAAGTTATAGCTCTCATAATAAAGCGATGCCAAAAATAATTATTTTTTCTATAAAATAGTTTTTTATGGTGTAAAAGCGCCAAAACATTAAAAAAATATAAATATGGTATCACTGTAATTGTATTGACTTGAAGAAAAAAGCTGCCTTATCAATTTTACCATATACAGAATGGTACATTTAAAAAAAATATCCTGAATTGCTGGTTTTTGATCATACAACCTCTCAAAAATCGGAATAGAAAGCGATCAAAAATGTAATGTGACTGAAAACGGTATCAATAAAAACGTCAGCTCATCTCGCAAAAAACAAGTCCTCAAATGACTCTGTACACTGTGTGCAGAATTATTAGGCAAATGAGTATTTTGATCACATCATCTGTTATGATTTGGTAGCTGAGGAGAGCAGGCAAAAAGGAAATACACCAGAGCAGTTGGAAACTATGAGATTGCAGTACCCTGACTAACCACCACAACTAGAGGCAGCCGTGGAGCGTTCCTACGTTGGTCCTAGACGCCTCGTCACAGCCTGAGAAACTAACTACACCTAAAGATAGCAAGAGGAAAGCTATCTGCCCCGGAGCAGATCCCCAAAGAACATAGAAAGCCCCCAAACATGTAATGGCGGTTAGACAAGAAGAAATACTGACACAGACAGAAAATAGTATGAGCAAACGTTGGGGCCCAAACTTACTAAATAGAAAAGGATAGGAAGGGCACTTACTGCAATCCCAAAAAACCCTGAAAAGCACCAACGTTACTAATTTCAAAAACACCTGAGATCACACGACCTCTACCACCTAAATTAGTTCTCTGGTGTAACCAAAAACAAAACAGCAGCCACTGAAAAAACTGGAAAAAGCAAATGTACAAACATCAGTGGCTGAACTGAACCGAGAGGGCAAAAGCCCCCAGAGGGGACCCTGAAGGCCCCCACAGAAGTGCAGGACAAAATGCAAAAATCAAGCACAAAAACAAAAAGAAGAAAATGTCTTATCTGTTAGCAGGAGATTCAGACACGACACAGCAGGCTACCAAGGAAACAAGAATCAAGGATTGAGACCAGAACAATTGATCACCGGCAACCCTGATGGGAAGGCGACTCCCTTATATAAGACCAGTCAGTAACACCTGATTCCCAATCCTCACAATCTTCACTGGACAGTCCAGTACCGTTTGTAACCACCAGAGGGAGCTTCTGCTCAGAACTCATTTCCAGCCTATTCACAACAATCATCCTTTTTATACATGTTGTCCTACTCCAAGCTGTATAGGCTTGAAAGCCAACTGCCAATTATGTAAATCAGGTGATTTGTATCTCTGTAATGAGGAGGGGTGTGGTCTAATGACATCAGGGTCGCAAGAAGCGTGTTGATAAAAAAAGGCGCAAAATAACTGCCCATGAATTGAGGAAAATCAAGCGTGAAGCTGCCAAGATGCCATTTGCCACCAGTTTTGCCATATTTCAGAGCTGCAAGGTTACTGGAGTATCAAAAAGCACAAGGTGTGCCATACTCAGGGACATGGCCAAGGTAAGGAAGGGTGAAAAACGACCACCTTTGAACAAGAAACATAAGATAAAACGTCAAGACTGGGCCAAGAAATATCTTAAGACTGATTTTTCTAAGGTTTTATGGACTGATGAAATGAGAGTGACTCTTGATGGGCCAGATGGATGGGCCCGAAGCTGGATCAGTAAAGGGCAGAGAGCTCCACTCCGACTCAGACGCCAGCAAGGTGGAGGTGGGGTACTGGTATGGGCTGGTATCATCAAAGATGAACTTGTGGGACCTTTTTGGGTTGAGGATGGAGTGAAGCACCACTCCCAGACCTACTGCCAGTTTCTGGAAGACACCTTCTTCAAGCAGTGGTACAGGAAGGAGTTGGTGTCGTTCATGAAAAACATGATTTTCATGCAGGACAATGCTCCATCACATGCATCCAAATACTCCACAGCGTGGCTGGCCAGTAAAGGTCTAAAAGAAGAAAAAATAATGACATGGCCCCCTTGTTCACCTGATCTGAACCCCATAGAGAACCTGTGGTCCCTCATAAAATGTGAGATCTACAGGGAGGGAAAACAGTCCACCTCTCGGAACAGTGTCTGGGAGGCTGTGGTGGCTGCTGCCCGCAATGTTGATCGTAAACAGATCAAGCAACTGACAGAATCTATGAATGGAAGGCTTTTGAGTGTCATCGTAAAGAAAGGTGGCTATATTGGTCACTGATTTTTTTTTGTTTTTGAATGTCAGAAATGTTTATTTCTAAATTTTTTGTTGTTATATTGGTTTACCAGGTGAAAATAAACAAGTGAGATGAATATATATTTGGTTTTTATTAAGTTGCCTAATAATTCTGCACAGTAATAGTTACCTGCACAAACAGATATCCTCCTAAGATAAAAAAAAAAACCACTCCAACTTCCAAAAATATTAAGCTTTGATATTTATGAGTCTTTTGGGTTGATTGAGAACATAGTTGTATCAATAGTAAAAGGAATCCTCTCAAATACAACTTGCCTAATAATTCTGCACACACTGTAGGTCAAAATATGGAAAAATTATAGCTGTCTAAATATGGGTATGCAAACCTTGTTTTTGCAATAAAAAGCATCTTTTAGTGTGTGACAGCAGCCAAACATGAAAACCCGATATAAATCTGGTATCGCTGTAATCGCACCGACCCAAAGAATAAAGTCGTCTAATCACTTATGCCGCAGGAGGAATGGCAAAAAAATAAATAAAACCAATTCTTCATCTGCTGTTAACTTTTTCATTTAGCCTCTCAAATATTACAGTAAGGCTCAGCACACATTTATCCTGTGCGCTGCACTGAGCACTTACACCGAGGTTGCTGTGTAAATTTCTGAAATACGTGATTCAGATGGAACCTCCTGCAGAAGATTCATTATAATGAGTCAGATGGAGGCACTGTGGACGCCATACCACCTATGATCCGGAGGTGTCCGTCATTTTAGGCGTGCATAAAAGTGCCGTCGGCCACAGTTTTGTGGACTTCTGAAAAGAATGACACCGCTAAACAGAGGCCAAACGGAATCCAGAGTAACTCTGCTGCCTGATTATAGTGAATGGATCACTCGGGGGTTTCATCTGAATCACGTCAATCAGAGATTTAGGGTAAGTTCACACTAGATGTTTTCTCAGAGTTTTTTCCTGCATCAAAGCCTGATCTCTTGGCAGGAAAGAAGCTGCAGAAAAAAAAGCATGTTTTGCTTTGTCTTTTTTGCGTTTTTGATGCTTTTTTTTCCAACAGTTTTGGTATGATAGATTTGTCGCTTGTGCATGCTGATAAAGTTTAGTGTTGAAAATAAAAGTCCTATTCCATAGAATCAGGTTTTGGCACAAAAAGTGCAGCAAAACCTGATACCTGCGTTTTTGGTGCATTTTTTTCAGCGCTTTTCATCACTCATTCAAGTCAATGGGTGAAAAATGCTGAAAAAATGCTGAAAGAAGTGACATGCTCCATTGTGCAAAAAAACATGCAAAGCACAAAATACTGATGACAAAAAAAACAATGTATGTGCATGAGATTTCTGAAATCTCATAGTCTTTGATGGTACTGTAAATGGCAGCTGAAAATTTTCATTAAAAAAGCATTAAAAAAAACAGCAAAAACACCCAGTATGAACTTAGGCTGAGATGGAAACCCCAATTTAAGTGCCCAGTGTAGGTCGCCAGACAAATGTGATCCTAAATGTAATGTAAAATGTTCCCAATAAAAGCTTGAACTCAATCCACAAAAAAATCAAGTCCTCACTCAGGTCCGTTATCTGTTGGAAATATAGGGGGCTTCCATATTACTGGTAGCACAAAGGCTCTGGAAAAGCAAAATGGCTCCGCACCCCTCAAAAGAAATTCATCAAATTCTGTGCTCCCAAATCAAAATGCCCAACTCTCTTCTGAGCCCCACAGTGTGTTTAAACCACATATAGCGTCCACATGTTTGGCATTTCTGAAGTGATGAGAGCCCGCCTAACTTACGGGTGCATGCATCCAGAACAATGAGCTGGGCATAATGTATTGGTGACTGCAACGTACTGGTCCTTACAGCATACTGGTCACTACAACGGCAGTTTACAATTTTCACTCCACAACATCCACTACTGACTGTTTCTGAAAAATACCCATGGAGTCAAAATCGTCACTACACCTGTAGATAAATTCCAAAAGGGGTATAATTATGGTGCTTGAACCTCTAGGTTCAAGCAACATATTGTAATCCGATTTCTTATATTTTATTCTTCTTCTACTTCTTCTTCTTCTTCTCCGCGTTTTCTGCAATTAATGCGGCCCGAACCGCTCGGCGCAGAGACCCCGTTCAGGCGGCGTTTCGAAGCCCTCAAAGGGGACAGGTGTGCACACCGGGTCCCAGGCAGAGAACAGTGGCTACAGGCATCACACGGGGACCCCAGGCGGTGCACAGGGCCCCAGGAAGCACACAGGGGCCCCAGGTAGCACACGGGGCCACAGGCAGCACACAGGGCCCCAGGCAGAGCACAGGGACCCCAGGCAGCACACGAGACCCCAGGCAGCACACAGGATCCACAGGCAGCACACAGCCCCAGGCAGCACACAGGGCACCAGGCAGAGCACAGGGCCCCAGGCAGAGCACAGGGCCCCAGGCAGCGCACAGGGACCTTAAGGACTTACTAGTCCACTAATTGTACAATTTTATTGAGTAAATAGGGACCACTGCACTGCTATAAGAAATGTATGTGACAAGGTTCTCTGATTTCTATAACAAATGTTAGTGGCCTGATTAATGAAAATTGCCTCAGAGTAAAACCATTTTGGTTGTCCATAGCAACCAGAGGTCAGCTTTCATACTTGAAACTGCTGAGGTAAAATGAAAGCTGCCCTCTGATTGGTTGTCGGGGAACTAGAGCAGTCTGTCAGGCAATGTCACTGTGTGAGGCCTGCTCTTCCTAATCTGCTAGTCACCTTCTAATTTCTGTGTTCAGTGAATAACATAAAGCAGAATTTCTGAAGGAATTTCCACTGAGGTAAATCTGCCCCATAATCTGCCCCTAAGGGTGTATTCACACGTGTGAGAGGAGCAGTAAACAAATTGCTGCCATTTTTTTCTCACAGCAAATTTTACCATACAGTATTATGTAAGGGCTGGGAGCCAAAAAATAGGGCATGTCATTGTTTCTTTACCGCAGCCCTAAAATACAGTATTTCACCTATGTTCTTAATTTCCATAGGGGGAACTATGCCGCGCTTATTCCAGCAGATTTGCTACAGGTTTTGTGGCAATAAGGTCGTTTCACACAGGAGATTCTTTGGCGCGAATATTGCCGGACATTTTAGCTCTACAAATCACAACCTATTATTTTCAATGGCCGTATTCACTTGGTCACATGACATCACATGGCTACATGACATCACTTGGTCACATGACATCACATGGCCTCATGACATCACATGACCACATGTGAATCTGCCCATTGATAACAATGGGTCATGATTTTTAGTGAGAAAATTGTCCGCAATTCTCATGCCAAAAAATCGCCCTTTTGAAACGGCCCTAATGCTGTGGATTTGCTGCCCCATTGGCTTCATATACAACCCATCCCAGGTTGTGCCATCGCTATACACAACATTCATATTCTAACTTTACTTTCTTACAGTCGACACCTGATACACTGCTGTAAAGCTGGCAGTGCTGGTCAAGCACCATATATTTCCTTCAGGAAATGACCATCTAGTTCTATTTCTTCTTCTCTGCGTTTTCTGCAATTAATGCGGCCCGAACCGCTCAGTGCAGATACCCCGTTCAGGCGGCGTTTCTAAGCCCTCGGTGGGGACAGGTGTGCTATGTATTTTTGGAGTCAATCCGATTTGTAGTTTTTTTAAAAAATCGCATTTCAATCAAAAATTTTCCCATAGGAATTAATGACGACCTTCCATGACCCCCAACTGACATGGATTGAAGCCACAGCGCAGGTGCAGTGACCTTACAAAGATGGCAGCTATGCAAATGCAGCTTCCACACATGACCCGTATCAGCTAATAGAAGCTGACAGATCGCTGATTCAAGGTCTTAAAGGCGCAGCGCGCCAATGACTTCTGAAAAGCCTGTGGAAATATATATATAAAATATATTTATATATAAAATATATTTGCATGTGGAAATATATAGCAATAGTATGCACTCCATACTTCTGATTGCTGCCAACCACTGCTGTACCATCTTGCAACATAATTTAATGTGCCTGGTAAAACTTTAGTATAATTCATTTTTTGCACTGTGCTTAATACTTACTGCTGTGTATTCCTGGGACTGGGGCCTCTGTAGATGCTATCAGGTGGAAAATGCTATAACATATAGATGTTGCCAGGTCTAGTGCCTTTGATGATCTAACCACCCCCTGGTGTGCTGGCCCCAGCTGGCAAATTATCCCAAAGCAGCTCCCACAATCCCACTTTCCTGACCCTGTAGTGTGGACTATATATTTAGGAGTAGTCTAAGGGGCGCATGCATTGTGGGGGCGCATGCATCCCAGAAGTTAAGCATCTTGAAAACGGCAGTTATTCATGGCAGTTAATCAGGGCTGGAATCAGGTACCCCACACTTTGCATTATTTTTCATTATGTACTTTATCTATTTCCTCCTGTGTTCCCTTGTCACCCACATTCACCGCCCCATCCCCCCTCCATCACGACTCATACACATCAGCCCCTCCATACTTCCCTCTCCCATGTACAGCTCCCATGCACTCCTCACCTTCCTGAAAAACCTCAGCCCATCTTGCCCAAACACATCACAGAAAAAACCTACTTACAATTCCAACAACTACCTGCTCTTTATCTTCCTACTCCTACTGATTTCAGGGGACATCTCTGTCAAGATCCCGTCTGGGTTGGAGCCGATGTTACTGCAAACACTAGGGGAAGCAGAGGCAGGTAGCGTAGTCAGGTGGCAGCCGGAGGTCGGTACACAGGAAAGCAGTGTTTGTAGCAATGGATCAGGCGGATAACGTAGTCAGGTGGCAGCCGGAGGTCGGTACACAGGAAAGCAGTTAGGTAACAGAGGAGCAGGCAGATTACGTAGTCAGGTGGCAGCCGGAGGTCGGTACACAGGAAAGCAGTGTTTGTAGCAATGGATCAGGCGGAGAGCGTAGTCAGAAGGCAGGCCGAGGTCGGTTCACAGGAGAGCAGTGTTTGTAGCAATGGATCAGGCGGAGAGCGTAGTCAGAAGGCAGGCCGAGGTCGGTTCACAGGAGAGCAGTGTTTGTAGCAATGGATCAGCAGGAAACGCTTGACTAAAGGCTTGGAGCTCAATAATCTCGCAATGACACACCCACAGGGCCAGGTTTATATAGGGTGTGTAATTGGCAATCAGAGGCCCAATCAAGAGAGCACTAGGTGTAGCCAATCAGGAAGAACAGTCAATGGTATCTGGGTTCAGCAAGGAACTTTGCAGCCAGCAGAATAGCTCAGATGGTAGAGCTGCTGGCCAGTAGACAAGAGGTACTGGGTTCGACTCCTGACAGTACTCCCCTCCTTCCAGGATGGCCTCTGGACATCTCAGGAGCTGGCTTATCCGGGTACCTCTGATGAAAGGCTCTTGTTAGTCTAGGAGCATGGACGTTGTCCCTTGGTTCCCATGAATTTTCCTCTGGTCCGTAACCCTTCCACTGCACCAGATACTGCAGTTTACCTCTGAATTTTCGGGAGTCCAGAATCTTATCCACAATGTATTCTTCTTCACCACGGATCCTTTCTGGTGGAGGAGGTGGCTGAATTCTTCCTGGAAACGGGTTTTCACAGAAGGGTTTGAGCAAGGATATGTGAAACACTGGATGAATCTTTAGATTGTTGGGAAGTTTTAAACGAAAAGCAACCTGGTTAATTTTTGCAGAAATTTGAAAAGGTCCAATGAATTTCTGACCCAATTTGGAGGATGGCACATGTGTCTTAAGGTTTTTAGTGGACAGCCAAACTTTGTCTCCAACCTGAAGAGCAGGGGGCACTCTCCGATGTTTATCTGCTGCTTCCTTATATACTTCCTGGGTCTTGAGTAATATCTCTGATAATTCCTTCTGGGATTCCTGTAATTTTGCAAGCCTGTCATTTACAGCAGGAATGGGAGTGTTCACTGGCAGATTAGGGATAAATACTGGATGTACTCCATAATTAGCAAAAAATGGGGTTTGAGATGTAGCGCTATGTATGGAGTTGTTGTAGGAAAACTCTGCTGTTGGTAAATAGTCCACCCAGTCATCCTGAAGATAGGAAATGAAGCAACGGAGGTATTGCTCCAAAGTCTGGTTCGTTCTCTCCGTCTGGCCATTGGACTGAGGATGGAAAGCGGTAGAAAGATTCACCGTGACTCCCAAGGCTGTACAGAAACTCTTCCAAAATTTGACGTAAACTGAACGCCTCTGTCAGACACCACGCTGTCAGGAATTCCATGTAACCTGAATACCTCTTTGATTATCAGTTCTGCAGTTTTTTCAGCAGTAGGAATTCCTTCAGTTGGAATAAAGTGGGCCATTTTTGTGAGTCGGTCCACTATGACAAGGATGACGGTCATCTGTTTGGAAGGGGGTAGTTCCACAATAAAATCCATGGAAATAGATCCCCAAGGCCTGGATGGAACTGGGAGTGGTTGCAAGAGTCCTAGAGGAGACGATCGTGGGGTCTTGTTTCGTGCGCATGTTAAACAGGTTGAAACATATTTCCTCACGTCCTTCCTACAATTAGGCCACCAAAAGAAACGAAGTAGTAAGTCTTGTGTTTTTGCAACTCCAGGATGTCCTCTCCAGTTTAGAATCATGGACACTTTTGAGGACTTCAAGGCGAGAAGATTCAGGTACATATATTTTGTGTTTCTGCATCCAAAACCCCTCTTTGAATGAAAGATCGACGTCTTCCGAAGGATGGTTAAGGAAAGAGTCCTCTTGATATCCATCTTTAATTCTATTACATAGTCCTCTAGAGTGCAATATTCCCAAAAAATTTTTAGGCCTAGAATTGTATCGTCATTACTAGACCTCTCCTGAGGTTCCGAACACATCCTGGACAGGGCGTCAGCCTTGCCATTTCTTGAACCAGGCCGGTAAGAAATTATAAAATTGAATCTTGAGAAAAATAAGGCCCATCGTGCTTGTCTTGCAGACAATCTTTTTGCTGTACGGAGGAATTCAAGATTCTTGTGGTCCGTGAGGACAGTCACAGGGTGATTGGCACCTTCCAAAAGATGTCTCCATTCGGAGAAGGCAACTTTAATGGCTAACAGTTCTTTATTACCGAGGTCGTAGTTCTTTTCTGCAGATGACATGGTGTGGGAAAGAAACGCACATGGGTGAAGTTGCATTTTGTCCCCAACTTGCTGAGACAGAATGGCTCCCACTGCAGAGTCCGAGGCGTCCACTTCGACAGTAAATGGCAATTCAGGATTTGGGTGTACTAACAATGGAGCAGACGTAAAAAGAGTTTTCAATTTGTCAAAAGCCTCCTGTGCCTCCGGAGACCAGAAAAATGCTTTGGTCTTTTTTGTTAGTGTAGTAATTGGTAGAATGATCCGTGAAAAGTTCTTTATAAATTTTCGGTAAAAATTTGCAAATCCTATGAAACGCTGGACGTCTTTTAAATTTCTTGGAACAGGCCAGTCCACTACAGCATTGATTTTGCCGGGATCCATGCTCAGACCTTCTGGGGAGATGATATATCCCAGAAATTGGATACTGGTTTGTTCAAACTCACATTTTTCAAGTTTAATGTAAAGATGGTTCTCCTGTAGTCGTTCCAAGACTAACTGGACGTGCCTGCGATGCTCTTCCAAGGTGTCTGAAAATATAAGAATGTCATCGAGATAAGCCACAACGAATTGGTCCAAGAAATCTCGAAATACATCATTAATAAAATGTTGAAAGGTGGCTGGGGCATTGCTAAGACCAAAGGTCATAACCAGAGATTCAAAATGTCCATATCTCGTTCTGAAGGCTGTCTTCCACTCATCTCCTGGGCGAATCCGTATGAGGTTGTAAGCCCCTCTAAGATCCAGCTTCGTAAAGATTTTCGCAGAACGGAGTCTCTCAAATAGTTCAGGAATCAAGGGTAGCGGGTAGCGATTCTTGACAGTGATATTATTCATCTCTCTGTAGTCAATACATGGCCGCAGAGTGGAGTCTTTCTTTTCAACAAAGAACAGGGGTGCCCCAGCTGGAGATGTGGAAGGTCGAATAAAGCCTTTCTCTAAATTTTCATCCAGGAACTTTCTTAATACCTTCAATTCAGGTTCGGAAAGATTGTAAATCCGTCCAAATGGAATGGTTGCTCCTGGCAGCAATTCAATGGGACAGTCGTAAGGACGGTGAGGAGGTAATTGATCTGCTTTCTTCTTACTGCAGACATCAGAGAACTGCTGATATTGAGGTGGTAGTTTCTCTTCCTTCTCATGCGAAATCTCAGAGATTTGGACTTGTTGGAGAACAGGGGGTTCCTTATGACAATTATTCTTACAGTAGTCAGATGGAAAGGTGATGGTCCTTGATGCCCAGTTGATAGAAGGGTTATGGACTGAAAACCAGGGGATCCCTAGAATAACCGGAAATTTCGGAGATGAAATAAGGTGGAAACTGACAGCTTCATGATGATCCGGTTCGATACAAATCTCCAGTTCGATTGTCTCATGCGTGACAGGTCCAGAAGACAAGGGTGATCCATCCACAGTTTCCATTTCAATTGGTGTGGATTTGGTCCTACTGGAAATATTATTATCACGTGTAAATTTTAAGTCCATAAAATTTCCTCCTGCTCCCGAATCCAACAGGGCAGAGCATTGTATTTTTTGGGTGCCCATTACAACCTGAATGGGGATTACAAAATGAGATGATGTAGAATGTATTTTGTCTATTTCTGGCGTTACTGATGAGATAGTCTGCAAGATGGAATCCGACTGCTGAGAAAGGTCCATATTGCTGGCAGACCTGTTGTTGGTAAAGGCTATAGTCCTTTTGTTAGGACAGTTGATGGCATAGTGTCCAGGGTCCCCACAATAGAGGCAGAGATGTTCTGCACGTCGCCTCTCCTTCTCCTGTGCAGAGAGTGGTCTTCGGATGACGTCGATCTGCATCGGTTCAGACACGCCTTGCGTCTTTTCTTGGTGGTCCGATGCTGAAAATGAGAAGCCAGGGCTATTCCCAAGTGCTCGCAGTCTCTCCTTTCTCCTTTCAGTAAGTCTCTGGTCAATCCGGATACATAGTTGAATAAAGTCCTGCAACTGGTCAGGGGTCTCAACCCTGGCAAGCTCGTCTTTCACTGGTTCTGATAACCCTCGTCGAAATTGACTTCTCTGGGCCGCTGGATTCCAGGTGGTGTCGGTCACCCAGCGACGGAACTCCGATGTATATTCCGCAACAGAGCGACGTCCTTGGCGCAAATTATGTAATTTGGTTTCTGCTGTGGCACAGCGGTTTGGGTCATCAAAAACTTGATTCATAGCTGCGATGAAAGCTTCCAGGTCATTAAGGAGGGCATAGTCCTTTTCTACATAAGGTGAAGCCCAAGCAAGAGCTTCTTCCGTCAGGAGATTTATCATGAAAAAAACTTTCTTCCTCTCAGTGGTAAAGGGAGCAGGTTGCATCTGGAAGTATATGCGGCATTGATTGAGGAATCCTCGGTACTGCTTGCGATCCCCACTGAACTTTGCAGGCAGCGGCAGCCGCGCGTTTGATTCGGACCCTGAATTGCGCACGTCCAGAAGTTGTTTTTGTAGCTCAATTACTTCCTGTTGTATCGCCGTGAAATCAGTTTGTAACTTGGCATATTTTCCTTGAGAGTCAGTACAAAAACTTTGAAGCTCCGTAACTTGCCGCCTCAGGGTGTTCACAGCGGACTCCATTTTGGCGCGAGATTATTCTGTCAAGATCCCGTCTGGGTTGGAGCCGATGTTACTGCAAACACTAGGGGAAGCAGAGGCAGGTAGCGTAGTCAGGTGGCAGCCGGAGGTCGGTACACAGGAAAGCAGTGTTTGTAGCAATGGATCAGGCGGATAACGTAGTCAGGTGGCAGCCGGAGGTCGGTACACAGGAAAGCAGTTAGGTAACAGAGGAGCAGGCAGATTACGTAGTCAGGTGGCAGCCGGAGGTCGGTACACAGGAAAGCAGTGTTTGTAGCAATGGATCAGGCGGAGAGCGTAGTCAGAAGGCAGGCCGAGGTCGGTTCACAGGAGAGCAGTGTTTGTAGCAATGGATCAGGCGGAGAGCGTAGTCAGAAGGCAGGCCGAGGTCGGTTCACAGGAGAGCAGTGTTTGTAGCAATGGATCAGCAGGAAACGCTTGACTAAAGGCTTGGAGCTCAATAATCTCGCAATGACACACCCACAGGGCCAGGTTTATATAGGGTGTGTAATTGGCAATCAGAGGCCCAATCAAGAGAGCACTAGGTGTAGCCAATCAGGAAGAACAGTCAATGGTATCTGGGTTCAGCAAGGAACTTTGCAGCCAGCAGAATAGCTCAGATGGTAGAGCTGCTGGCCAGTAGACAAGAGGTACTGGGTTCGACTCCTGACAATCTCCCCCAACCCTGGTCCACCATCCCCCAACCTCAATCCCTACCCTACCTCATACCGAAACCATAATAATCTTATTAATATTACTTGCACTCCCTCATCTCCTTCTTTCAATTGTGCCCTCTGGAATCCACGGTCTGCATGCAACAAGCTATCCTTCCTGCACAACTACTTTCTGAACAACTCTCTTAATCTGTTGGCCCTCACTGAAACCTGGATTCAGGATTCTGACACTGTCTCCCCTGCTGCCATTTCCTATGGTGGTTTACAGTTCTCCCATTCCCCGAGACCCCCAAACAGACATGGTGGTGGAGTTGGCATACTCCTGTCCCCACAATGCACTTTCCAGGTCATCCCCCCAATTCCATCACTCTCATTCCCTTCTTTTGAGGTCCACACCATCAGGCTCTTCCATCCTCTCTCCCTCAGAGTAGCGGTCATATATCGGCCCCCAGGCTCACCCACCCAGTTCCTCGACCACTTCTCAGCCTGGCTGCCGCACTTCATGTCCTCAGAACTACCAACCCTTATCCTTGGAGACTTCAACATCCCCATTAACAGCCCTACTTCCACATCTGCATCTCAGCTTCTATCACTAACCACTTCTCTAGGCCTCTCACAGCTTTCAACCTCTGAGACACACAAGGATGGCAACACCCTTGACCTGGTCTTTGTCCGCCTCTGTTCAATCTCCCACCTAAATAACTCACCGCTTCCACTCTCTGACCACAACATTCTCTCCTTCACGCTCACAAATCCTCCACCACCCCAGCGCACTCCTACCTACCACACATTCAGAAATCTACAAGCCATTAACCCTCAGACACTTTCAGACTCCCTACACTCATCGCTGTCCCCAATCTCCTCTTTTTCCTGTCCTGATCTGGCTGTTCATCACTACAATGACATTCTTAGAAGCACCCTTGACCAAGTAGCACCGCTCACCCTCAGAACCTCCAAACACACAGTAAAACAGCCCTGGCTCACATTGCAAACTCGACTTCTTCAGCGATGCTCTAGGAGACTTCATCCACTTTAAATTCATGTTAAGAACTTATAATGCTGCCCTTCACCTCGCCAAACAGACCTACTTCACCACCCTGATCTCCTCACTAGCCAACAACCCCAAGAAACTTTTTGACACTTTTCACTCCCTCCTCAGGCCAAAAGCACAAGCCCCTATCACAGACATTTGTGCTGACGACCTGGCCTCCCACTTTATAGAAAAAATAGATACTATCCGTCAGGAAATCTGCTCTCAACCACCAAGTGCTGTGACTCCCATCCCTCCCTGCATTTCCCCTGGCTCACTTTCCACATTTGATCCCATCACAGAAGAAGAAGTCTCCAGACTCCTCTCTTCCTCTCGTCCGACTACATGCACTAGCGACCCCATTCCCTCACATCTCCTCCAGTCTCTCTCTCCAGTTGTCACAACTCACCTAACTACAATCTTTAATCTCTCACTCTCCTCTGGCATTTTCCCATCCTCCTTCAAACACTCCATCATTACTCCATTACTAAAGAAACCCGCTCTCGACCCTTCCTGCACAAACAACTACAGACCGGTCTCCAATCTCCCCTTCATCTCTAAACTCTTGGAGCGCCTAGTCTACTCCCGCCTCACCCGTTACCTCTCCACTTACTCCCTCCTAGACCCTTCACAGTCCGGCTTCCGCCCCCTACATTCGACTGAAACTGCACTCATCAAAGTGACCAATGACCTTCTTACAGCAAAACGTAACGGCGACCACTCTCTGCTCATTCTACTCGACCTTTCTGCAGCTTTCGACACTGTTGACCATTGTCTCCTACTGTCTAGGCTCCAGTCACTAGGTATTAAGGACACTGTTCTCTCCTGGTTCTCCTCCTATCTTTCTGACCGCTCCTTCAGTGTTTTGTTCTCTGGCTCCACGTCATCTCCTCTTCCTCTCACTGTCGGTGTACCCCAGGGCTCAGTCCTTGGCCCCCTTCTCTTCTCTCTCTACACGGCCCCAATTGGACAGACCATCAGCAGATTTGGCTTTCAGTACCATCTTTATGCCGATGACACACAACTATACACGTCATCCCCCGACCTTACCCCCGCTGTTCTACAGAACACCACCGTCTGTCTGTCCGCAGTCTCCAACATCATGTCCGCTCTCTATCTGAAACTTAACCTCTCCAAGACTGAACTCCTTCTGCTCCCGCCGTCTACTAACCTCCCTAAATCTGACATTTCCCTCTCTGTGGGCGGCACCATAATAACACCCCGGCAGCAGGCTCGCTGTCTGGGTGTTATGTTTGACACCAATCTCTCCTTCACCTCCCATATACAATCTCTTGCCCGCTCTTGCCGTCTACACCTAAAGAACATCTCTAGAATCCGCCCTTTTCTCACCATGGAAACAACAAAAACCCTCACTGTAGCATTGATCCACTCCCGCCTGGACTACTGCAACTCTCTATTACTTGGCCTCCCCATTACTCGACTATCCCCTCTCCAGTCCATCCTTAATGCAGCAGCCAGGGTCATCCATCTGGCTAATCGGTACTCAGACGCGTCCGCTCTTCGCCAGTCCTTACACTGGCTGCCCATTCATTATAGGATCCAATTCAAAGTACTGGTTCTCACCCACAAAGCTCTCCACAGTGCAGCACCCCCCTACATCTCCTCCCTCATTTCTATCTATCAGCCTAACCGACTGCTGCGCTCTGCAAATGACTTTCGACTAACCTCTGCACTAATCCGTACCTCCCACTCCCGACTCCAAGACTTCTCCCGCGCTGCGCCAATCCTCTGGAATGCTCTACCCCAAGAAATTAGGACTATCCACAATTTGCATGGTTTCAGGCGCTCCCTCAAAACACATTTGTTCAGAGTGGCCTATCACATTCACTAACCAAAGTCGTTCTATGTTTAAGTGTGTATGTGTAGCCCATTCACTATCTCCATCCATGCCTCACTCCCTCAAGATGGCTGGACCATCATTGTAAATGCACCATTGTATATACACACCTGTACTTTGTATCTCCCCCACCTCATTGTAGATTGTAAGCTCTCACGAGCAGGGACGGCTTATTTTGCTTTAATTATTGTATTGTTAACGTTGTTACCTATGACTTGTGTTTTGAAACTGTTAAACTGTAAAGCGCTGCGGAATATGTTGGCGCTATATAAATAAAGATTATTATTATTATTATTATTATTATTATTAAAAGCCCCCAAAGTGGCTTTAGAAGCCCAGTGTGCCAAAGTGGCCCCTGAATGGCCCGGAGCGCCAAAGTGGCCTCTGAGGCAAAGTGGCAGCATGTGTCAACATGGCTAAAGTGGCTACCAAGTGGCCAAAGTGGCTACCGAGATGCCAAATGTGCTAAAGTGGCTACCAAGTGGCCAAAGTGGCTACCGAGGTGCTGAATGTGCCAAAGTGGCTACCAAGTGGCCAAAGAGGCTACCAAGGTGCCTAATGTACCAAAGTGGCTACCAAGTGGCCAAAGTGGCTACCGAGGGGCTGAGTGCACCAAAGTGGCTACCAAGGATTCTTGCATGCCAAAATGGCTACCAAGTGGCCAAAGTGGCTAACAAGGGGCCCCGCACATCAAAGTGGCTACCAAGGGGCCATATACAAATTGGGATCACTTGAGGGGGATTCTGCTTTTCTAGCACTTAGGGGCTCTGTATATGGAGTCCGCAAATTATTCTAGGAAAATCTGTGCTCTAGGAGGCAAATAGCGCTCCATCCCACCCGAGTCTCTCCATATGGCAAAGCAGTACTGTACAGCCACATATGGGGTATTTCAACATTTTGCAGAAATTGTGGGACAAATTTTGGTGGCATTTTTTACAGTTTTTCCGATATGAAAATGTAAATTTGGGACTAACACACAATCTTGGAGGTAAAACTGAAAATTATTTTTTCTTCACTGCCCAATAGTATAAAAATTATATGATACACCTGTGATGTCAATATGATCACTGCACTCCTAGATGAATTCATTGAGAGGCTTAATTTGTAAAATGGGATCACTTATGGGGGATTCTGCTGTTCTGGCACCTCAGGGGCTCTGCCAATGTGACATGGCACCCTAAAACCAGTGCAAAAAAATTTGCACTATAATATGGCACTCCTTCCCTTCTGAGCTTTGCACTGTACCTCAAAAGTAGTTTTCTACCACAAATGAGGTATCTGTAAACTCAGAAGAAATTGCACAATAAATTTTGTGGCTCATTTTCTCCTGTTACCCTTATGAAAATGCAAAGTTTGAAGCTAAAAAACACATTTGTGGAAAAATGTGTTTTTTTTTATTTTCACAATTCAACATTTTACACTTCTGTGAAGCATCTGGGGGTTCAAGGTGCTCAATATACATCTAGGTAAGTTCCCTTAGGGGTCTAGTTTACAAAATGGTGTCTCTTGTGGGGGGTTTCCACTGTTTAGGTACATCAGGGGCTCTCCAAACGCGACATGGCGTCCACTAATAATTCCAGCAAATTTTGAATTCAAAAACTCAATTAGCGCTCCTTCCCTTGCAAGCCCTGCTGTGCACCCAAACAGTAGTTTTCCTCCGCATATTGGGTATTGGCATAGTCAGGAGAAATTGCACAACAAATTATATGGAGCAATTTCTCCTTTTGCTCTTATGAAAATGTGAAATTTGGAGCTAAAATCATTTTTGTGGGAAAAATGTGTTTTTTTTTTATTTTCACGGCTCAACGTTATAAACTTCTGTGTTTTTATTGTCTCTTTGGTTACTGCATCTTTAATTACCATGAAGTTGAAATAATTTATTTACACATCTGGTGCTAGTGCTAATTAACCCCTTTGTGCACCAGGACATAACTGTGTCAGAGTGCTCATGTAAGGCTGGAGTCCCACACAACATATAAAAAAATTGGTCCATTTTTCACGGATTAGAATTGCACAAATGTTCCCTGAACAGTGATCTGTATGTCATCCATGTGCAATGCGAGGATGCGATTTCCTTGCATCAAAGTATCCGTGTGACATCCGTATGGCGAGATTTTCTCGCCGGCTTGCAGAATGGACATATAATGGATCTTGTCCTCAAATATTTGTGAAAACATTTTATACAGTAGATAGCAGAATAGCCGATAATTCAATTGTCGGCTTCTGTAAAATCATTACACAATCCGACAGGATATGAGACAAGGTTTACATACAGTAAGCCATTGCATATCCGTTAGATTTATATATATCCCTCACTAATAATGTTAGTAGTGTATGTGTGTATAATTTTGGAACTGTAGGTGTTAAAGGATTAATTCACGGAAAAAACTTGCGTGGGCCCCAGCGCAATTTTCTCCGCCAGAGAGGGCAAGCCAGTGACTGAGGGCAGAAATTCATAGCCTAGAGAGGGACCATTGTTTTTGGGCCCCCCCTGGCTAAAAAAATCTGCCCCCAGCCACCCAAGAAAAGGCGCATCTGTAAGATACGCCAATTCTGGCACTTACTCTCTCTCTTCCCATTGCCCTGTAGCGGGTGGTATATTGGGTAATAAGGGGTTAATGTCACCTTGCTATTGTAAGGTGACATTACGCCTGATTAATAATGGAGAGCTGTCAATAAGACAACTATGCATTATTAATCCACTAGTCTGAAAGGGTTAAAAAAAACACACATTAAGAAGAAAGTATTTTAATGAAAGAATACACTACACAGTTTTAAAATCTTTATTATACTCCTAATCCCATATCGAAGCCATTGTTCTCCTGGAAAAAATACAAAATAAAAAAGCAATTATATACCCATACCTGTCTGCCGTACAGTCAAGTCCCACAGTGCAATCCTTCTCGGGGGGTTAATCAGTTGGAATGGAAGCATTGCACATAGGCTCAGTGACAAGCTGTGACATCACTGAGTCTGTGCTCGCTGACAGCATGAACTCCTGTGACTTCAGCACCGTCATTTTCCCACGGTTCTGAGGTCACAATAGTTCAGCTGTCAGTGAGCACAGACTCAGTGACGTCACCGCTCATCACTGAGCCTGTGCGCGCTGTTTCCATTCATTCTCCAGTAGTTTACAGCCCGAGTGGTCGCATTAGCAGCGCTCTTGCTGTAAACTGATTAACTGTGCTTTGGTGTATGTACTGTAAAAGCTCCCAGAACATGAGCCGAGGAGGATACAGACTGAAGAGGGCCCCTATGCAATAACCTTACATGGGCCCTTTGTAGTTTAATATCATAATGCACCTATTTATGTTTCTGTGGCACAAGCTGCTTGCTGCTTTGGAGGTTGAAATGAGACCCCTTAACTCTTAGACCTCTGTATGGCTGCACAGGTTGCACCAATGTTATGTCCGCCCCTGCCATAAGCAAAAGGTTTTCTTTCTTTGTCATCCACGCATTCATCAATAAAGGCTCAATGGTGTCGTTTTGCGATCCGTCTTGCTGCTGTATATTACATCTCTTATTATATGGAATCTTTTTAAAGGTGATCACTCCAATATACAGTCAGCCTGTGAATAAATGTCTTGAACATTACCATGGCCTCATATTATCACTTGAAGTCACATCTCTCATAAAGATAATTCTTACCTCTTATCTCCAGACAGGAGGGATTCCTGAGACCCTGCAGATAGTTACCCTCACTATGTTTGTTAATGTTGCAATGAGACAATTAATTGAGACATTGAACCCTGTGCAAACTCACACTGCTCATGAAGAAGCAAATTGGGCTACGAGAGTGCACTAGCCTCAGGGGAGACCTATATGTACAGTGGGTATGGAAAGTATTCAGACCCCTTTAAATTTTTCACTCTTTGCTTCATTGTAGCCATTTGGTAAATTCAAAAAAGTTCATTTTTTTCTCATTAATGTACACTCTGCACCCCATATTGACTGTAAAAAAAACAGAAATGTAGAAATGTTTGCAAATTTATTAAAAAAGAAAAACTGAAATATCACATGGTCATAAGTATTCAGACCCTTTGCTCAGACACTCATATTTAAGTCATTTGCTGTCCATTTCCTTGTGATCCTCCTTGAGATGGTTCTACTGCTTCATTGGAGTCCAACTGTGTTTAATTAAACTGATAGGACTTGATTTGTAAAGGTACACACCTGTCTATATAAGACCTCACAGCTCACAGTGCATGTCAGACCAAATGAGAATCATGAGGTCAAAGGAACTGGCCAAAGAGCTCAGAGACAGAATTGTGGCAAGGCACACATCTGGCCAAGGTTACAAAAGAATTTTTGCAGTACTCAAGGTTCCTAAGAGCACAGTGGCCTCCATGTTCCTTAAATGGAAGAAGTTTGGGACCACCAAAAGGAAGCGTTTAGGGAATTAAAGCAAGTAGGTAGTGATGAGGCATTAAATAAATACAGAAGATTGAATAAATTCTGTAAAAAGCAAATCAAGATAGCAAAGATTGAGGCAGAGAGATTCATTGCCAGAGAAAGTAAAAATAATCCCAAAATATTCTTTAACTACATAAATAGCAAGAAACTAAAAAATGATAGTGTTGGTCCCATTAAAAATAGTCTGGGTGAAATGGTGGATGAGGATGAGGAAAAAGCCAATATGTAAAATGACTTTTTTCAACTGTATTTACACAAGAAAATCCCATGACAGATAACATGATCAGTGATAAAAAAAATTTCTCCATTAAATGTCACCTGCTTAACCCAGCAGGAAGTACGGCGGCGTCTAAAAATCACTAAAATTGTCAAATCCCCGTGCCTGGATGGGATACACCCCCGAGTACTGCAGGAATTAAGTACAGTCATAGATAGACCATTATTTTTAATCTTTAAAGATTCCATAATAACGGGGTCTGTACCACAGGACTGGCGTATAGCAAATATGGTGCCAATATTCAAAAAGGGGGCAAAAACTGAACCTGGAAATTATAGGCCAGGGAGCTTAACATCTACTGTGGGTAAAATCCTGGAGGGTTTTTTAAGGGATACTATATTGGAGTATCTGAGGCTGAATAACCTCATGACACAGTATCAGCATGGGTTTACGAGGGACCGTTCTTGTCAGACTAATCTGATAAGCTTTTATGAAGGGGTAAGTTCCGGACTGGACCAAGGGAACGCAGTGTACGTGGTGTTCATGGACTTCTCAAAAGCTTTTGATACAGTGCCACACAAAAGGTTGATACATAAAATGAGAACAATGGGGATAGGGGAAAATATGTGTAAGTGGGTTAAGAACTGGCACACTCGGACTGGGTCACGGTTAGCAGTGGGGTGCCACAGAGGTCAGTATTGGGGCCTCTTCTCTTTAACATATTTATTAATGACCTTGTAGGGGGCAAACAGAGTAGTATTTCAACATTTGCAGATGACACTAAACTCTGCAGGGTAATAAATACAGAGGAGGACAATTTTATATTACAGGAGGATTTATGTAAACTAGAAGCTTAGGCTGATAAATGGCAAATGAGCTTTAATGAGGATAAATGTAAGGTCATGCACTTGGGTAGAACAAACAAGATGTATAATTATATATCAAAAAAGAAAAACTAGAAGTGTTGCCATAATATTAACAAACTTTATTGAGACAAAATATTTAAAACTATTAAAAAAATACATCCCTACAAATGCCACATAAGTCTAAATATCCAGACAAATAGTCACAGTTATAATCTGCAAATGCCCAATATGCAAGGATATATATGCACCTCTAAATATCAGTAGGTATAGGGTATAAGTATCCACAGTATACAGAGTTGTGCAGCACTTCCAATTGTAATCTGCCGGTGCCCAATATGTAAAGATACCTGTGCACCTCTAAAACATCAGTAGGTATAGGATATAAATATCCACAGTATATAGAGTTGCACAGCACTTCCAATGTAAATACCTAAATCCAATACTGTCCCCTTTTATTTATAAGCATATACTCATATAGCGTGCAAAAATAGAGTCATAGTATAGTACATGTGTGCATAAATAAAGGCTGGCTATGAAAAGGTGCATACATATCAAGTAATGCTTATATAAAGTGCAATTAGTGCATATATTAGATGAAGCAAACAGGTTCTCAGTCTAACAGCAATAGTGCAGCTCCCCCTGAATTGCCATATGCCAACAGAAAAGTGCAATCGCAGTACAGTACATGTGTACATAAAAACCATTGGCTACATGTAAATACATGGGCAGCAATAGATAGACATAAAGATGCATACAGTGCAGATAAGCATAAAGAAATAGAGGATATATGACCCGTCAGCAGTAGTACAGCTCCCCGACGCGCATTTTGCATTAGCTTTCTCCTAGGGGTAGGAACCTAGGAGCTGTACTGTAGGTGCACAGGTATCTTTACATATTGGGCACCGGCAGATTACAGTTGGAAGTGCTGCACAACTCTGTATACTGTGGATACTTATACCCTATACCCATTGATATTTAGAGGTGCATATATATCCTTGCATATTGGGCATTGGCAGAATATAACTGTGACTATTTGTCTGGATATTTAGACTTATGTGGCATTTGTAGGGATGTATCTTTTTTAATAGTTTTAAATATTTTGTCTCAATAAAGTTTGTTAATATTATGGCAACACTTCTAGTTTTTCTTTTTTGATATATATTCACTATTGAAGTGCCATTTCTATAGGCCTTGTATAGGTTTTGGATAAAAAGATGTATAATTATGTGCTTAATTGTAAAACACTGGGCAAAACTGTCACTGAAAAAGACCTGGGTGTATGGGTGGACGACAAACTCACATTTAGTGGCCAATGTCAGGCAGTTGCTGCAAAGGCAAATAAAATAATGGGATGCATTAAAAGAGGCATAGATGCTCATGAGGAGAGCATAATTTTACCTCTATACAAGTCACTGGTGCGACCACACTTAGAATACTGTGTACAGTTCTGGTCTCCGGTGTATAAGAAAGACATAGCTGAACTGGAGCGGGTGCAGAAAAGAGCGACCAAGGTTATTAGAGAACTGGGGGGTCTGCAATACCAGGACAGGTTATTACACTTGGGGTTATTTAGTTTGGAGAAATGAAGGCTTAGGGGTGATCTTATTACAATGTATAAATATATGAGGGGACAGTACAAAGACCTTTTTAATGATCTTTTTACTCTTAGACCTGTGACAGGGACAAGTGGGCATCCTCTACGCCTGGAGGAAAGAAGGTTTAGTCATAATCACAGACGCAGATTCTTTACTGTAAGAGCAGTGAGACTATGGAACTCTCTGTCATCTAATGTAATGAGTGACTCCCTACTAAAATTTAAGAAGGGACTGGATGCCTTTCTTGAAAAGTATAATATTACAGGCTATATTCACTAGTTTCCTAGATATTGCGTTGATCAAGGGAGCTAGTCTGATTGCCGTATGTGGAGTCGGGAAGGAATTTTTTTCCCCAATGTGTAGCTTACTGTTTGCCACTTGGGTTTTTTTGCCTTCCTCTGGATCAACATGTTAGAGCAGGTTAGGATAGGATATGGGTTGAACTAGATGGACTTAAAGCCTTCCTTCAACCTTAATAACTATGTTACTATGTTACTATATTACCAGAAGTCTTCCTAGACCTGGCCGTCCAGCCAAACTGAGCAATCATGGGAGAAGAGCCTTGGTGAGAGAGGTAAAGAAGAACCCCAAGATCACTGTGGCTGAGCTCCACAGATGCAGTAGGGAAATGAGAGAAAGTTCCACAAAGTCAACTATCATTGCAGCCCTCCACCAGTTGGGCTTTTATGGCAGAGTGGCCCAACGGAAGCCTCTCCTCAGTGCAAGACATATGAAAGCCCGCACAGAGTTTGCTAAAAAAAACACATAAAGGATTCCCATACTATGAGAAATAAGATTCTCTGGTCTGAAGAGATGAAGATAGAACTTTTTGATGATAATTCTAAGCGGTATGTGTGGAGAAAATCAGGAACTGCTCATCACCTGCCCAATACAATCCCAACAGTGAAACATGGTGGTGGCAGCATCATGCCATGGGGGTGTTTTTCAGCTGCAGGGACAGGACGACTGGTTGCAATTGAAGGAAACATGACTGCAGCCAATTACAGAGATATCCTGGATGAAAACCTCTTCCAGAGTGCTCTGGACCTCAGACTTGGCCGAATGTTCACTTCCGACAAGACAATGACCCTAAGCACACAGCTAAAATAACAAAGGAGTGGCTTCAGAACAACTCTGTGACCATTTTTGACTGGCCCAGCCAGAGCCCTGACCTAAATCCAAGTAAGCATCTCTGGAGAGACCTGAAAATATCTGTCCATCAACGTTCACCATCCAACCTGACGGAACTGGAGAGGATCTGCAAGGAAGAATGGCAGAGGATCCCCAAATCCAGGTGTGAAAAACTTGTTGCATCATTCCCAAGAAGACTCATGGCTGTACTAGCTCAAAAGGGAGCTTCTACTCAATACTGAGCAAAGGGTCTGAATACTTATGACCATGTGATATTTCAGTTTTTCTTTTTTAATAAATTTGCAAAAATTTCTACATTTCTGGTTTCTTTCAGTGAAGATGGGGTGCAGAGTGCACAATAATGAGTAAAAAAATGAACTTTTTTGAATTTACCAAATGGCTGCAATGAAACAAAGAGTGAAAAATTAAAGGGGTCTGAATACTTTCTGTACCCACTGTATGTGTCTTACTAGAACACTTGTCATACAGCATGACTGATGATTAAAATGCAATCCACTTACAAGAAATCATGGTATGTTCTTGAATCCATCTGATTGTGAACATAAAATGTTTTTCAATAACATATTGTTTCAATTCTCGAGGAAGCTTTTAATGACGAAGAGTCAATGGACGCATTTTGAATCATTTTTCAAATTAAAAGGAATAAATGAAACAGATGTCTACAATATGGTGTCAGTCCATGACTTCATTGCACCCAACATAAGTCAACTTTTAACTGTGTCCAGTTAGAAAAATAAATGTATAACATATTGTGAGAATGAATAGTAAAGGTCGAATTATACTGTTAGTCTGTAAACCTGTGCTAACAAGAAGAAGGCATGCAGCAATCGTACTGAAAATTATAAGAATGTTGTGTTTTGGTATCTTATAATGATGCTTGACAGTTTGTGAACAATTTAGATTTTTCCATATTTTTGCATAAATTTTACCCAAATCTACATCAGATTTTCATACAAGTCTTAAAAGCAGATAAAGAAAATCAAATCAAACAACCGAGGTAAAAAAAATTAGACTTTGTCATTTTTTTAATTACAGAAAATGAACCAATACCACATGTCTGTGAGTGGCAAAAGACAAAACAGCTTCCACCATGTTATGTTGGTGGGTTTTCTCACATGAACAGCTGATTTCAGGTCCCTTCATGACATTCTTATTGGATTAAAGTAGCTGTCCGAAACTAACAGTGAATTTCATACTATAGCCCCAATTCATCAAGACTGGCGAGTTTCATATTGGTCTTGATGAGGGGGCAATCTAGAGTCAGATACTCCTGATTTATTAAGAAGCGCAAGCATCTTAATGAATCAGGAGTGTTTGACAAGTGATGGGCTCTTCGCCTCAAATCATACTCCAGTCAAACACAGGAGTAAGATTTCTGGAATAAGGAATGCCAGAGCTAGTAATGAATTAGATGAGCTGTGGTATCATACCCCCTTCCCACCTGAAACTGGGGTGAAAAGCCAAAAAGTTTCAAAATTTTAATGCAACTCTGAGTTGCGCAAAACAATTTCAACTTTTCAAAGTAATATGAAATTTTGTTTTTAAACAGTTGCTTTCCCGTGCCATCATGCCATGGACACCATTGTTGTCCAGTATCCTCCTGATCTTGGACTCATGAATATTAACCTAAGCGAGTGGGAGAGAGGACCTTTTGAACTATGATATGCCTTAGGCCGGGGTCACACTTGCGAGAAACTCGCACGAGTCTTGCACCTCAATACCCGGCACTGCTGCCGACACTAGGGACCGGAGTGTGCGGCTGCATGTATTTCTATGCAGCCGCACACTCCGTTCCCGAGTGCCAGCGGCAGTGCTGGGTATTGAGGTGCGAGACTCGTGCGAGTTTCTAGCAAGTGTGACCCGGCCTTATTCTTGGAGTGATCTTTGTTGATCAGCCACTCCTGGGGAGGGCAATAATGATCTTGAATTTTCACCAATGTACACAATTTGTCTGATACTGAATTGGTGGAGTCTAAAGCCCCCGTCACACTAAGCGAGATCGCTAGCGAGATCACTGAAGCGTCACCTATTTTGTGACGCAACAGTGACATAGCCAGCGATCTCACTTAGTGTGACACGCAGCGACGATCAGCCCCCCTGCTGGGTATCGCTGATCGTCGTTGAATGTCCTGGACCATTTTTTCATCGTTCGTCTCCCGTTGGCCAGCGCGCATCGCTGCGTGTGACAGCGAGAGACCAAAGATCAGCGAGCAGGTATCCAATGTACATATCGGGTAACTAAGCACCGCGTGGCACATAGTTATCCGATATGTACCCTGGTTACCGACTCCCAACTTCTGCTGTAGAGCGCTGAGAGCCGATATCTAGGGCACATATCGGGTAACTAGGTGCCGTGCGGTGCTTAGTTACCCGATGTGTACATTGGATACCAGCGTGCTCGCTGGTCCTGATCACTGGTGAGTCTGCCCATGTGACAGCTCCCAGCGATCAGCTGACGATGTCCCAGCGATCCCAACCACGTCGTATTGTTGGTGGGATCGCTGGGACATTGAAGAGTGTGACAGGAAGAGATGGTCTTATAACCTTTCCAGCCTGATAAGTATCAACAACTTTTCTTCTGACTTCCTCAAAAATCTCCTTTGTTTGTACAATCATACACTTAGACAAACATGTATTGTAAAGATAAACAAAACGGGTCACCCCCTCACACTTGATTGTCATTCCATTGAAAATACCAGACTCTAATTTCTCTTCAAATTATCTGCTAATACTAAAGGTTCACTTATCTTTGCAACTTACAGACATGTGATACTGGATAATTTTTTTCATTTTAAACAATGACACTGTCTAACATTTTTTACTTTTGTTTTTATTCGGTTCTCTTTATCTTCTGTGACAGAGTCACTTGTGAAGTGATGGAGGAGATATGTGTCACTGCGCATGATGGCATCAATGATGTAAAACCAGAGTAGTTTACTCCAGCACACTACGTGTTGAGAGGATTAAATAAGAGTTATGTTATGAGCTGGTTTTAGCAGACCTCCACAGAGCAGGTGAGAGGGGGTCCACCGTATCTCCACCTGAGGAGTCCTGACAGGACTTGCGTGATGTGAACTAGGTGCAAACCAAGGGGAGCTACCCCCATGTAAAACATACGAGAAAAGGCTGCACTCTATCATACCAAAGCATGACAACATAGAATACATGAAATGTTGAATAGCAATATGGCTTTGGAGTATAAGGAAAAATTTGAGATGCTTAGTATAAACATTTGGCCAAACATTAAAAGCCCACCAACCATCGTCAAGGTGGTCTCAATTCTGATGAGTCCCTGACCTAATGTGAACATACCTCTATTAGGCTGATATCTGAATTTCTGGGTGACTGTGGCACCTCTGTCAGTAATGCCTGCATTTATGGGTAAGTAGGGACCTGCTGTAATTAAAATCACCACCTGGTGGGGCGGAGTGCTCGGTCAGTAAGCTAACATTCAAAAGACAAAAAAACCTGACTGGCACATCCAGACTAATGTGAACTAGGTGCACCTAGTTCACATTAGTCTGGATGTGCCAGTCAGGTTTTTTTGTCTTTTGAAAGTTAGCTTACTCCAAAGCCAGATTGCTAGTCAAAATTTTATGTATTCTATGTTGTCTTGCTTTGGTATGATAGAGTGCAGCCTTTTCTCGTATGTCTTACATGGGGGTAGGTCCCCTTGGTTTGTACCTAGTTCACATTAGTCTGGATGTGCCAGTCAGGTTTTTTTGTCTTTTGAATGTTAGCTTACTGACCGAGCACTCCGCCCCCACCAGGTGGTGATTTTAATTACAGCAGGTCCCTACTTACCCATAAATGCAGACATTACTGACAGAGGTGCCACATTCACCCAGAAATTCAGATATCAGCCTAATAGAGGTATGTTCACATTAGGTCAGGGACTCACCAGAATTGAGACCACCTTGACGATGGTTGGTGGGCTTTTAATGTTTGGCCAAATGTTTATACTAAGCGTCTCAAATTTTTCCTTATACTCCAAAGCTATATTGCTATTCAAAATTTCATGTATTCTATGTTGTCATGCTTTGGTATGATAGAGTGCAGCCTTTTCTCGTATAAGGACTTGCGTGATGTCAGGATCATAAGATCAGTCACATAATGGAGGAGTGACAAGGTCTGGGTTTATATGGCTGAAGGCCAGAGCTTTCAGTATTCACTGCGTGCCTGTAGAGGGAGCACTCCAGGAAAGTGTTGCTTGGACTTGTAAGCCTGAACAGTGTGTGTTCTACCAGCCGTGAGCGAGAGGGACCCCACTCACAGAAGGACTGTGTTTGTTCTGGCACTATTTTGTTTTGTTTTCCTGTTTTTCCCAGAGGGCTGTATTTCCTTTACTACACCTTGGTTTATACTGCCTACAGTAAACCAAAGGAAGTTCTTAAAGCTGCAGTGTACCCATGTCTACCTCTGTGTGCAGCCAAGTGAGCCATTCTACCACACTACTTTAAGGACTTGTGTGAAAATCTGATGTAGTTTTAGGTCAAATTAATACAGAACTATGGAAATTTTGAAGGGTTCACAAACTTTCAAGCTGCATTGTATAAAGACTTCCATGCAACTTCCAGAAGGTAACTTTGTATTCAAGTCTGTATTATCATCCATACTGGCAGCTAAGTTTCCCAGCTGAGAGGACCTAGTTCAGTTTGGAGGTATATCCCATGAGAGGTAGAAATCTGTGTAGGCCTACCTATAGGCAGTAGTGCAATGCTAGCAACCAAAATTAGTAGGAACTTTTTTGTGACATGTATAAAAATCTACCAATTGGGTACAAGTTCAATATTAGCCCAATTGTGGAGGACTGGCACAAAGAACTGGTCTTGCCTGTCTATGAAACTAATAGAAATAGCCAAGGATGTATTCTACTGCTCTATTCACACATGGGACTCGGGGAACTCCATTCTAGTAATTTGTGGGGTTGTTTAAGAAAAAAACATAAATTGCACAAATAACCACTAATAAGTTTCAACGGTTTATCAGTCTAGGCAAAATATATCATTATGGAGTCTGGGCTATTTCCATTAGAGAGGATTAGCTAGATTGGATACAAATGTAGCACACTTTCAAACATGAAAATTATTTGGTCTGCACTGGTTTTAAGTCTGTAAATGTAAGTATGAAGTCTTATTCAATGAGAGTGAGCAGTGACTTTAACCATGGTGAGGCGCAGAAACACAAAGTGCATTATAAAGTTGCTGAACTTTTTCTAAACAATGCTCAGGATATGTGATTCACAAATTCAAACCCCTTTAAGACAATCTATCTTAGCCATGTCCTCTGTTCTGTTCCATGACGTTCCTCTTCAGTCATTTGGTAAAGGGAGATTTATATCTCAGTTTTAGCAATGAGAATTGTGCTGCCTAGCAAAGCAAGGCCAAGTATGGCGAATTATAATGAAAGTTCCTGCTCCTCGGAATATTCTTCTTGATTATGCAAAGGTTTAATCTCATCCTTGGGTTTACATTATTAGTTTACTTCAGGCAATGATTCTAACACAGAATTTTTACATGGTACAATGTGATATTTTGCTGCCGGTACATTCATTCCATAAACATTGACAATTTTGTGATAATTTTCTAAAAAATATGTTTCTACCAATCTACATGACAGCTCTACAGGAGGCTCCATGTGATGAATATTAATGTAAATGAAATATATATCACAAATTGTGCCAACACCATTAAAATGTAGAATTGTTCAAACAGTATAGTGGGTTACCTATGTGTAAGACTGTGACCGCATTGTTGTGAATGGCTGGTATGTGTCGCAGAGGAGGAGGTCCTCTGCTCTGTAAGCCTGGAATGTTTCTCTGGGACTTGTAGTTCCATGAGCCTTGCTTAGTGTATAAGGGGCTGGGCTTGCAGGGTTAGTCTGAGAGCTGGGCGGGTCTGGCTAACTACACACCTCCCATCAATGAGTGTGTCTCATATGATATAATGAGACTGGTTTGGTCACATGGTCTCTGTGTTGGAAGGTCCTGCAGGAGGACAGACTTCCTGAATAGCACATGGTGAGGCCATATACCTGCAGAATCAGTGACGGCTAACTACATTGGGGAAGGTACCATCCTTCTGAGGGTCTGGAACTGTCAGGTTTGACCTGTTGGGCAAGTTATCATCCAGGACAGTGATCCCTGGAAGCCAGGACTGACAAGGAGTCAGCATGTGTAGCGGAGCTCCTGGAAGGTAACCTCGGACAAGGGGGTTGTAAGAAAGGCAGAGAGGTGTATCTGCTACATGAACTGTCTGGTGTCATAAAATGTTTTGTGGATGTAACGAAATGGACTGTACTCTATCCGGTTTATGATGTGTTTAAATAAACCGGATGGTCTGTTTAACCCCTTCCCGACCCATGACGCCTACGCTGGCGTCATAAAAACCAGTGGCATCCCGACCCATGACGCCAAAGTAGGCGTCATGCTATAAATCATGTTCCTGCGGGTCGGATGACCGGGGTCACTGAAAGGTCACCCGACCCGCAGGCACAAGACCCTTTGTGCATCACCACAGTGGGGGTGGCTTAACCCCCACATGTCTACGATCGCTCTGATTGGCTGTTAAAAGTGAAACAGCCAATCAGAGCAATCTGTAATATTTCACCAATGAAATTGGTGAAATATTACAATCCAGCCATGGCCGATGCTGCAATGGCATCTGCCATGGCTGGAGACCGCGATCTGACCACCCACATCGAGTCACGGCGGCGATCGGCCGCCGCCACCGAAAGATGGCGGTGATCGGTCACCGTCGTCACTATCTGCTCCCCTCCTCCTGGCCTCCGCTACCCCACCTTCCGATCCCCCCTCACCTTCCGACCCCCCTACTCACCTCTCTCGGTCCACCGATGTCCCTGGATCGGTACCGGCGGCTGCCCGGGATTTTTCATGAGCGCCGCCATCTTGGAAAATGGCGGGCGCATGCGCAGTGCGCCCTGCAGAGTCCAGAAATTTATTTTGATCACTGTGATAAACTGTCACAGTGATCAAAATAAAAAAAGTAAATGAACCCCCCCTGTCATAGGTAGGGACAAATAATAAAATAAAGAATTTTTTTTTTCCTATTAGGCCCTGTGCACATGTTGCGGAGTTTGCTGCGGATCCGCTGCGGATTTTGCGCTGTGGATCCACAGCAGATCCAGAAACCATGTACAGTACAATGCAAATAAATGGTAAAAAAAAAACGCTGTGCACATGCTGCAGATTTTTCAGCGCGGATTTGCTGCGGTTTTAAATCCGCAGCATGTCAATTCTTTGTGCGGATTCCGCAGCGATTTTACACCTATTCCATTATAGGTGTAAAACCGCAGGGAAAAACCGCAGCAAAACCGCAGTAAATCTGCGCTAAATACGCAGGTAAAACGCAGGTCATTTACCTGCGGATTTTAGAAAAATCCGCAAGTGAATCCGCAACGTCTGCACGGGGCCTCAGGGTTAGGGTTAGGCTGGGTTCATATTGCATTATGGCAGTCCGTTAGATGGACTGCGTTTCACCGCGGTATAACGCGGTGTAACGCAGTCCGTTAACGCTGCCATTCACCTCATTTGTGTGCG
This sequence comes from Oophaga sylvatica, assembly GCA_033576555.1. Taxonomy (NCBI): domain Eukaryota; kingdom Metazoa; phylum Chordata; class Amphibia; order Anura; family Dendrobatidae; genus Oophaga; species Oophaga sylvatica. Next base: position 221,521,340 of record JARQOD010000003.1, on the reverse strand, counting down.
ACATAAAGCGGCATGCGTTCGCGACGTGCCGTCATCCAGTGACGGAGCCTTGGACGCGGGCTGCAGCGTCTGGGCTCCGTCACCGCTAGCACAGATGAATCATCGCTGATTCCTCTGAGCTAGCGGTATAGCATAACGCGATCGCGTTATGCTATACCGTTACCAGCCCGTCAAAGCTACGTGTAGAATGGGCTGGTAAAATGCAATATGAACCCAGCCTTAGGGTTAGGGTTAGAACTAGGGTTAGGGTTAGCATTAGGGTTAGAATTAGGGTTAGGGTTAGAATTAGGGTTACGGTTAGAATTTGGGTTAGGGTTGGAATTTGGGTTAGGGTTGGAATTTGGGTAAGGGTTGGAATTAGGGTTAGGGTTGGAATTAGGGTTAGGGTTGGAATTAGAGTTAGGGTTGGGATTAGGGTTAGGTTTGTGGTTAGGGTTAGAGTTAGGATAGGTGTTAGGGGTGTTTTGGGGTTAGGGTTGGGATTAGGGTTAGGCTTGTGGTTAGGTTTATGGTTAGAGTTGGGATTAGGGTTAGGGGTGTGTTGGGGTTAGGGTTATGGTTAGGGTTTGGATTAGGGTTAGAGGTGTGTAGGGGTTAGGGTTGGGATTAAGGGTTTGTTGGGGTTAGGGTTGGAGTTAAAATTGAGGGGTTTCCACTATTTACGCACATCAGGGGGTCTACATACACGACATGGCGCTACCATTGATTCCTGCAAATTTTGCGTTCAAAAAGTCAAACAGTGCTCCCTTTATTCCAAGCCCCGACGTGTGCCCAAACAGTGGTTTACCCCACATATGGGGTATCAGCGTGCTCGGGAAAAATTGCACAACAACTTTGGTGGTCTAATTTCTCCTGTTACCCTTGGGAAAAAAAATGGGGACTAAGAGAGTTATTTTTGTGGAAAAAAAATGATTTTTTATTTTCACGGCTCTGCGTTTAAACTTCTGTGAATAACTTGGAGATTTAAAGTGCTTACCACACATCTAGAGGAGTTCCTTGGGGAATCTAGTTTCCAAAATGGGGTCACTTGGGGGGTTTTCACTGTTTAGGCACATCATGGGCTCTGCAAACGTAACATGACACCCGCAGACTATTCCATCAAGTCGGCATTTCAAAACGTCACACTTCCCTTCCGAGCCTTGACGTGTGCCCATACAGTAGTTTTCTCCCACATATGGGATATCAGCGTACTCAGGACAAATTGGACAACATCTTTTTGGGTCTAATTTCTCCTGTTACCCTTGGGAAAATAAAAAAATTGGGGACTAAAAGATCATGTTTGTGGAAAAAATATGATTTTTTTATTTTCATGCCCGGGCATTATAAACTTCTGTGTAGCCCTTGGGGGTTCAAAGTGCTCACCACACATCTAGATAAGTTCCTTGCGGGGTCTAGTTCCAAAATGGGGTCACTTGTGGGGAGTTTCTACTGTTTAGGCACATCAGGGGCTCTGCAAACTTAACATGACGCCAGCAGACCATTCCATCAAGTCGGCATTTCAAAACGTCACTACTTCCCTTCCGAGCCCCGACGTGTGCCCATACAGTAGTTTTCTCCCACATATGGGATATCAGCGTACTCAGGACAAATTGGACAACAACTTTTGAGGTATAATTTCTCCTGTTACCCTTGGGAAAATAAAAAAATTGGGGACTAAAAGATCATGTTTGTGGAAAAAATATGATTTTTTTATTTTCATGCCCCGGCGTTATAAACTTCTGTGTAGCCCTTGTGCTCATTACACATCTAGATAAGCTCCTTGGGGGGTCTAGTTTCCAAAATAGGGTCACTTGTGGGGGGTTTCTACTGTTTAGGCACATCAGGGGCTCTGCAAACGCAACATGACGCCCGCAGAACATTCCATCAAGTCTGCATTTCAAAATGGCGCTCCTTCCCTTCTGAGCTCTCCCATGCGCCAAAACAGTGTTTCCCCCCACATATGGGGTACCAGTGTACTCAGGACAAACTGTACAACAACTTTTGTGGTCCAATTTCTCCTGTTACCCTTGTGAAAATAAAAAATTGCGGGTTAAAAAAATCAGTTTTTGAGGAAAAAAATGATTTTTATTTTCACGGCTCTGCATTATAAACTTCTGTGAAGCACGTGGGGATTCAAGGTGCTCACCACACATCTAGATAAGTTCCTTGAGGGGTCTAGTTTACAAAATGTGGTCACTTGTGGGGGGTTTCTCTGTTTAGGCACATTAGGGGCTCTGTCCGCCCGCAGACTATTCCATCAAGTCGGCATTTCAAAGCCTCACTACATCCCTTCCAAGCCCTGACGTGTGCCCAAACAGTGGTTCCCCCCCACATGTGGGGTACTAGCGTACTTAGAACAAATTGGACAAGAACTTTTGGGGTCCAATTACTCCTGTAACCATTGTGAAAATAAAAAATAGTGGGCTAAAAAATCATTTTTTGAGAAAAAAAAAGATTTTTTATTTTCACGGCTCTGCGTTATAAACTTCTGTGAAGCACCTGGGGGTTCAAAGTGCTCACTGTGCATCTAGATAAGTTCCTTAGGGGGTCGAATTTCCAAAATGGGGTCATTTGTGGGAGAGCTGCAAAGTTTAGGCATACAGGGGCTCTCCAAACACGACATGGTGTCCGCTAACGATTGGAGCTAATTTTCCATTCAAAAAGTCAAATGGCGCTCCTTCCCTTCTGAGCCCTGCCGTGCGCCCAAACAGTGGTTCCCCCCCACATATGGGGCACCAGCATACTCAGGAAAAACTGGACAACAACTTTTGGGGTTGAATTTATCCTGTTACCCTTGGGAAAATAAAAAATAGTGGGCTAAAAAATGATTTTTGAGAAACAAAAATTATTTTTTTATTTTCACTTCTCTGCATTTATAAACTTCTGTGAAGCACTTGGGGGTTCAAAGTGCTCACTACACATCTAGATAAGGTCCTTGGGGGGTCTAGTTTCCAAAATAGGGTCACTTGTGGGGGTTTCTACTGTTTAGGCACATCAGGGGCTCTGCAAACGCAACATGACGCCCGCAGAACATTCCATCAAGTCTGCATTCCAAAAATGGTGCTCCTTCCCTTCTGAGCTCTCCCATGCGCCAAAACAGTGGTTCCCCCCACATATGGGGTACCAGTGTACTCAGGACAAATTGCCCAACAACTTTTGTGGTCCAATTTCTCCTGTTACCCTTGTAAAAATAAAAAATAGCGGGCTAAAAAATGATTTTTGAGGGAAAAAAATTTTTTTTTCACTGCTCTGCGTTATAAACTTCTGTGAAGCACTTGGGGGTTCAGAGTGCTCACAACACAACTAGATAAGTTCCATAAGGGGTCTAGTTTCCAAAATGGTGTCACATGTGGGGGGTTTTCACTGTTAAGGCACACAGAGGCTCTCCAAAGGCGTCATGGTGTCCGCTATGGATTGGAGCTAATTTTCCATTCAAAAAGTCAAATGGCACTCCTTCCCTTCTGGGCCCAGCCGTACGCCCAAACAGTGATTTATAACCACATATGAGGTATCTGTATACTTAGGAGAAATTGCCCAACAAATTTTAGGATCCAATTTATACAGTTGCCCATGTGAAAATGAACAAACTGAGGCTAAAATAAAATTTTTGTGAAAAAAAAGTACTTTCTTTTTTTTACGGATCAATTTGTGAAGCACCTGGGGGTTCAAAGTGCTCACTCTGCATCTAGATAAGTTCCTTGGGGGGTCTAGTTTCCAAAATGGGGTCACTTGTGGGGGAGCTCCAATGTTTAGTTACACAGGACTCTCCAAATGCGACATGGCAACCGCTAAATATTCCAGCATATTTTCCATTCAAAAAGTCAAATGGCGCTCCTTCCCTTCTGAGCCCTGCCGTGCACCCAAACAGTGGTTTATGACCACATATGAGGTATCTGTGTACTCAGGAGAAATTGCCCAACAAATTTTAGGGTTCATTTTATCCTGTTGCTCATGTAAAAATGAAAAAATTGATGCTAAAAGAAAAATTTTGTTGGAAAAATTAAAATGTCCATTTTTTCCTTCCACGTTGCTTTAGTTCCTGTGAAGCACCTGAAGGGTTAATAATCTTCTTAAATGTAGTTTTGAGTAGCTTGAGTGGTGCAGTTTTTATAATGGTGTCATTTTTGGGTATTTTCTGCCATATAGACCCTCAAAGTGACTTCAAATGTGAGGTGGTCCCTAAAAAAAATGGTTTTGTAAATTTTGCTGTAAAAATGAGAAATCGCTGGTCAACTTTTAACCCTTATAACTTCCTAACAAAAAAAAATGTTGTTCCCAAAATTGTGCTGATGTAAAGTAGACATGTGGGAAATGTTATTTATTAACTATTTTGTGTCACATAATTCTCTGGTTTAACAGAATAAAAATTCAAAATTTGAAAATTGCGAAATTTTCAAAATTTTGGCGAAAGTTCCATTTTTTTCACAAATAAACGCAAAAATTATCAACCTAAATTTACCACTATCATGAAGCCCAATATTTCACGAAAAACATTCTCAGAATCGCTAGGATCCGTTGAAGCGTTCCTGAGTTATTACCTCATAAAAAGACACTGGTCAGAATTGCAAAAAATGGCAAGGTCTTTAAGGTCAAAATAGGCTGGGTCATGAAGGGGTTAAGTGAGAAACCGTTCCTGTGTGCCTTAATCCCATTGCCAAGCGAGTGTCCCCCAACACATACAGTGAGCGCTATCTTACATATGCTATAGGCAGGGGTGGGATTCAAATTTTTAACAACAGGTTCTGTGTTTGTGCGTCGGAAAACCACACCCATTTTAAGTCACATCCATTTTAAGCCATGCCCATTTTTTAAAGCCACACCCATTCACACACACATCTTTTCCTCAAAAAAAAAAGTAGAGGGGCGCAGTCAGTTGAAAAACAATAAATTGGAATGGGATCAGAACAGTGCAGATTCTGGCCAGCAGCTCTCCTGACCCGAGTGTGACAGCTGCAGATATTTCTATATATATATTTCTATGCAGCTGTCTCACCTGACTGACCGGCTGGCCAGGCTGTGCACTACATTCTGATTAAGAAGTCTCTTTCTAGTCTCATACTGAACTGAAGATTAAACTATAGTATTATGTAGCTGGGACTTACAGTTCTACCTTCTATCCAGAAATACAATATACAATAATTAGTGATGAGTGAACGTACTCGGATAAGGTGTTATCTGAGCATGCTCGGGTTCTAACCAAATGTCTTCTGCATGCTCGAAAAATATGTTACAGTCCCCGCGGTTGCATGTCTCATGGCTGTTCGACACCCGCAACACATGCAGGAATTGCCTAACAAACAAGCACATTTGCTCATCAATAATAATAATAATGTATTTATTTCTCTAAGGATAGGGTCACACGACCGTATTTTGTCTCATCCGAGAAAATCGTTCCGATTAAGCTAATCACACTCTGATCGGAGTTTGATCAGAGTGTGCTCACAGCGTGCTCCGATTTTCGCGGATGTGGAGAAGGTGGAAATAAAAAGTTCCCCATCTTCTTCATTCTGTAAAGCTGTGAAAATCAGACTGCATTCAGATGTCATCCGAGTGCAGTCTGATTTTTTTTTTCACGGACTCACTGATTTGCCTGGCTGAGTGCGATCCCATAATCGGATGCAACTCGTGCGTGCTGCCATTTTTTCTTCTGACCAAAATACGATTGTTTGGATCAGCCTAAAGTCGATACTACATAATATCTGAATAATAAACGTGTGTCTAATATCTAGACAAATGGGGAGATGCTGGGACTTATACTAGTGATTGTAATAATAGAACATATTTATTGTATTACCTGCAGTAATCTCTATAGATCAGATGCCAATATGCAATGCTGGGACTTACAGTTCCCCCACCACCACTGCATGTACAGTACCTAAGGTACGATATAGGTATTACTGTCATCTTTATAAAGTAGACCGTATAAAAAGCCGCAGGATGTAAATGTGACTCTATACACCTGGGTACATACAAGTGGATTGCAAGCTTCTCGGTAATAATGTCTAAGAAGGCACCAGGATCTGGGAGCTGGTGGTCTGTCTCCAGCTGGGTGGCTTCCTACAGCTGTGCCCTACAGACAGCTCTGAGCATAGACCTCAAGCTCTCCAGAGAAGAAGACAACTCAGGGGGCTAGAAGAACTGCTCTTCCATGGAGGCCTTACTACTCTGACCGGCGTCTATCTATCATAGATAGACGCCGGTCAGACCACCTCAGTCCACACAGACTCCTCCAGCTCCACTCCAGGTCCCAGGCAGCGCCACAGCTCAGCTCACACAGTACCTCTGTCCTCTCGGCTCCGCCTCGTGACTAAAGAAGATGGCCACGCCGCTACCCAATCGCCGCACTGCAGAGATCAGTCCGCGGGGGCCGGGGCTGGCGGTGTGTTGCGGCGCTGCAAGCTGGCTGAAAAATAGTATCGGACATGGACGTACCCAGGATCAAAACTAGGGGGGGCAAGGCAATGTCGCATCTTATACACGTTACATCATATACACTGTACATTATCCTGCATATTAGTTATGGAGCATTAGAACTGTTGTATATTGTATAATACAGCAGTGTATGCGACACTACGCTGTATATACCATATATTATACATGGCAGTCGTGCTCATGTCAGGAGCGGTACCAGCAAGTCCGAGGATTGCAGTGCGATCCTCGCATGAGTTATACGGCCGTCTGTCTATGCCCTTGTTATAATAATACTGAAATATTAATCTATTATTAAAGTATTAAGGAGCTCACAAGTAAAAAAAAAGCCCCTTACCTCTCCTGTCCCCCACCCACACCCCAACAGCCCATCGTCTCACATGCAGCCCTCAGTGCTCTGTCCCACTGACCCCACAATACCCCCATCCTCTTACATTCAACCCCAGTGACCTGTCCACCCTCCCTCACAATATCCCCATCCTCTCACATTAACCCCCCAGTGCCCTAGCCCCACAATACCCCCATCCTCTTATTCACCCCAGTGCCCTGTACCCCTCCCCCACAATACCCCCATCCTCTCACATTAACCCCCCAGTGCCCTAGCCCCCACAATACCCCCATCCTCTTATTCATCCCAGTGCCCTGTACCCCTCCCCCACAATACCCCATCCTCTCACATTAACCCCAGGTGCCCTAGTCCCCACAATACCCCCATCCTCTTACATTCACCCCAGTGCCCTGTACCCCTGCCCCACTGTACCCCCATCCTCTCACATCCCCCCACAGTGACCATGACATGCCTGAGCAGAATGAATTTAATAAATTCCGTCCCCTCTTACCATGAAGCTGCAGGCAGTGGCTGAGGCAGGAGCAGGAAGTGTCCAGTGTCTGCACACAGAGGGCACTAGGACCCAGTGTGGCTGAGACAACCAGAGCCTGCACATGCACAGCAGAAAGTGAAACTACAGCTGCTGCCGACCAGGAAGGAAGGAAGAAGCTCCTCTCTGGTGAGACAGCAGCTCCGTGCACTGCGCACATTACTCCCATGGTACCGGATCGCCGCTCTGATTCTCCCCGGTTCGGGGAACCAGCTGCTTTTTGAACAACCGGTTCCATCGAACCGGGGAGAACCGGCTGAATCCCACCCCTGGCTATAGGGGAATATCTAAGGCAATTGTTGCCAGTTTCTGAGAATACAAGTGCCATTCGGTCAAATTGATGGAAAGATGGCTAATCCCCTAAAAACCTGGTACAATAAGGTAGGGTCAAAAGTTCAAACAAAGATTACAACATCTCAGAGATTCTCTTTTACATGTTTTGAACCAAACTGGTTCTCACTCATGGCAAAAGATCTAGACCAGTGTTTCCCAAACTCCAGTCCTCGCGGCCCCCACGGGTCATGTTTTCAGGATTTCCTTTGTATTGCGCAGATGGTGGAAGTATCATCAAGGCATCAGGAATTCTCTCACCTGTGCAACACTATGGAAATCCTGAAAACATGACCCGTGGGGGCCGTGAGGACTGGAGTTTGGGAAACACTGGTCTAGACCATCTTCCCCATGTGCAGTTATCCCTAAGGAACAAAACAGACTTTTTCCATGCACCCTCTACTTGAACGTCATCTCTCTTCTCTCTTCCACTCTCTTTACCTGAGAGTGGTGATCTGATGTAAATGTGTAGTTTACAGGTGCAATAAACTTGTCAGTAGGAATTGGATTGTTGTGTGGATAAAAATATACAGTGTATTCACCATGAATACATGTACAAATTTCGATAAAAATATTGTTTACACACCCAATGGGGCTTCTGTAGGCCCAAACTGTATGTTCATGAATTGCTTCTAATGGGGAGTTTGGTACCTCAGATAGTAATCTATGGTTGCACTCAGAGTGACTATAAGTCTATAAAACACAACCATAAAGACATTGTGGGAGCTGCAATACTGCCAAACAAAACACCTGCCAAACCACAGCTTTGGATAAACTAATGTCTTAACTCCCAAGCAGCTTATCATGTGCCAGCTACCAAGGGCCATTGAAAACAGTCACCTGATTATGAAGTTCAATGTTATGGACTGACCTGGGTTGGAGTAGTGGTATTGCAACCACTAGGGGCAGCAGTAGTCAGGGATAGCCAAGGAGTCTGTACACGGAGTGGCAATGTAGTTTTAACCCCTTAACGACCGCCTTTTAACGGTGGCAGTTAATGGTAATTATTCCTCAGTGCCGCTTTTTAACGGTGCTGAGAAATAAGGTTATAGCACCCCCAGCGTTGGAAAATCTCCAGGGGTAGTGGAGACCCAGGAGAACATGATTCAGGTCAACTTTTACTTTCCCCAGTGTTGCGATCTCCGTTATTCACCAAATAACATCGACAGCAAAAAAAAAGTCAGATTTCCCATTTATTTCTCTCTCCTCTGATATGATCTAGCCCATTAAAGTAGAGAGAAATGCGGTCCCCGTGCCATCCCGGTACCTTCGGCACCTCTAGCATCCCCCGGTACTGTTCCCCAGCCCTCGACATCTTCTTCCGGGAAGAAAATGGCAGGCATATGTGCAGTGCGCCCGCTGAGATCTGCTGGCCGGCAGCTGGAAACAATAGGAGATTTTTCCTATTGGTTCATTTTGATCACTGTGATAGACCTCATCACAGCGATCAAAATAAAAAAAATAGTGGAGCCAATCAGAAACTCAGGGTGGAGACAAGCAGAAACAACACAGGTACAAGAATTTGGGTTAGTACAGACCTGTTCAGTGAGTTGAATAGCACAGAGGGAAGATCTGCCACCTGGTGCACAAGAGATGCTGATTTCGAATCCTGACAGTACTCTCCTCCTTCCAGGATGGCCTCTGGACATCTCAGGTGTTTTTCTGGATGTCTCTGATGATAAGCTCTTGTAAGCCTGGGGCATGGACGTTGGCCTCCGGCTCCCTTTAATTATCTTCTGGTCCGTAAACCCTGCATTGCACCAAATTTTGTAGTCTTCCTCGAAATCTTCTAGAGTCCAGGATTTCATCCACAATATACTCTTCTTCACCGTGGACTTTTTCTGGTGGAGGTGGCTAAGTTCTTCCTGGAAATGGGTTTTTACTGAATGGTTTAAGCAAGGATACATGGAACACAGGGTGAATTTTAAGGATGTTAAAACATTTTATACGGAAAGCAACTGGGTTACTTTGTCCAAAAATTTGAAAAGGTCCTTTGAATTTTTGACCCAATTTAGAAGACTGTACTTTCATTTTCAGATTTTTTGTAGAAAGCCAAACCTTGTCACCGACCTGAATGGTAGGAGGGGCTTGCGATGTTTATCTGCTGTTTCTTTGTAATCTTCTTGGGCCTTTTGTAGTTAGTTCTTTCTGATCTTTCTGCAACTTTGTAAGTCTGTTTGTAACAACAGGAACTAAAGTATTAAATTGAAGATTAGGAATAAATACCGAATGCAAGCCATAGTTAGTAAAAAATCGACTTTGGAAGGTAGATCTGGTTTGGTTAGGGTTTGGTTCATTCTTTCAGTCTGCTCATTGGATTGAGGGTGGAAGACAGTAGACAAATTGACAGTAACTTCTAAACCTGTACAGAAGCTTTTCCAAAATATTGATGTAAACTGAACACCTCTTTCAGAAATGACATTGTCAGGAATTCTATGCAGCCTAAATGTCTCTTTGACCATTAATTCTGTGGCTTGTTCAGCAGTAGGAATCCCTCTAGTTGAAATCAAAAGATTTTTGAGCCGATCCACCACATCAAGGATAACAGTCATTCCTTTAGATGGAGGTAGGTCCACAAAAAAATCCATTGAGATTGATCCCCAAGACCTGGATCGAACTGGAAGAGGTTGAAGAAGTCCTAGAGGAGAAGATCATGGCGTCTTGTTCCGTGCACATGTAACCATAGCATGCGTATTGGGGGCCTTTTAGACCCCCATGCTTACTTTGTTGCTATTATCTGCAAAATTACTTAAGTTAGAATTTTGAAACTCCAGGTAATCCTCAAGTATGTCGTTGTTGGTAATATCCAGTTGTTCATATAATTTTTTTCATAGGCGTTTCGGTGTAACAATGCTTTTTTGGTGAAAACCACATCTGTACGGATTGGGGGCCTTTTAGGCCCCCATGTATTTATCATGTTCTCAGTAGTGTTTGTGTCTCAAGTTACTTTACTTGTACTTAGTAATGCTGGTGGAGGGGCCAGGGTGTGGATAATGCCATATGAGGATGTCATGTGATTTTTGAAGGGAGAGATAAGGCCATGACATCATCTCAGGTCCTTCTGAACACAGTAATGAGGACAGTATATACTATGAGCTAATTGTGAAGGACCTGAGATAAGATGTTGAGAGGAAGTCTGATTCAGTTTCAGTTTCTCTGATTCTAAGAAGCCTGCAAAGGGTAAAGCTATTGAGCTACAGACATCCAGAGAATTGTACAACACCTAAAAGAAAGTATAAAAGGTAAGAGATGCTGAGGCTGAGAGGAGGGAGGGGGCACTTTACACTTACAGTGTGTCATACACAAGCAAAGAGTGGACAACCCTCATTGTGTTAATTGTTTTTTCTTTTAGTTTGCTAATGTGTAGCCCTGGTATGTAAGGCACACATTATCCTGGAGTCTGCACAGAAAGGTAACAGTTAAAGCTCACATCATCCATTCACACTTTAGACACACCCTCAGGGTATATAAGTTTGTGACATGCAGCAGAGACAAGTCAGTCTAGTCTGGACTCGGGGAGTAGTGAGGAGTCTTCCAGGAAGTGAAGTGAAAGACAGTCACTCAGTTGGTTCCTGTCAGCAGTTCATAAAGTGGAGGCTAGTAAGGGTGAGCCAGTTCATCTTAGCCTAGTCAGAGCTGTTGTCACGCGGTCTTATGATATGTGTACGATGTCAGTAAACTATTAATACAGGAACAACACTCTATACAACAACTAGTATAGCAACATCAGCATGTAAGTATAGAATAGATTTACCTGACACGATATCTGCTGAACTCAGGGTTAATCTTGAGGACTTGATGAGCTGAAACAGGAAAGAGGTGGACCGGGGGTCTAACCTGACCCTAAAACTGGGGTCCTAACTAATCCCTCACCTTGGAGGTACTGATAATGGTTCAGAGGTCCAAGTCTCCAGCCTAACCCTGTCTCCTATCAGTCCCTGAACCCTGTAATCAGTCCTAAGAAGGATTCTGATTACCACCAAAGGGATATGGGCTGATCTCTGCTAAATACACAGATTAGAAATATAAGACAGACTGAGAAAAACAGACTTGCATACACACTCAAACACAGAAGGAACATAAATGATCTGGGATATTAAACTCTAAGCAAGGTGAGCTTAGAACAACTAAGGAGCTCTTTAACTTAAGTCTATACAGATACAATCCTATCTGTGGTCTGCATGAAGAATTTCACTGGCAACTCCCAAACAGACAACCAGAGATTTAAAGGAAACCAATCAACAAATAATTAATTGCAGCCGGGAGAAACTGCACCCAGTCCCAGAACTGAGCACAGACAGAATTAACTCCCTAACTGCCAAACACAAAGAAACAGCAACTCAGCTGTGAGAAGTCAGAATGTGCAACCGCGACGATCTTCGTGGCGATGCACACATGACAGTACCCCCCCTTCTACGAGGGGCCTCCGGACCCTCAGGGCCAGGTTTGCCCGGGTGAGTTCTGTGGAAGGTCCGCACCAAACGATCTGCGTTAATGTCAGACGCAGGAACCCACGTCCTCTCCTCTGGACCATACCCCTTCCAATGCACCAAGTACTGAAGGGACCGGCGATTCAGACGTGAGTCAATGATCTTTGATACTTGAAATTCCAAGTTACCATTGACCACCACTGGAGGAGGAGGTAGAGGTGATGGTATGACTGGTGCCACGTACCTCTTAAGTAATGACTTGTGGAACACATTATGAATTTTAAACGTAGGAGGGAGGTCCAGACGAAATGCCACAGGATTAATTATGGAACTGATCCTGTACGGCCCGATGAATCTGGGGCCCAGCTTCCAGGAGGGAACTTTAAGTTTTATATTCCTGGTAGACAACCATACCAGATCGTTCACATTAAGATCTGGACCAGAAACTCTCCTCCTATCAGCCATACATTTATAACGGTTCCCCATAGCACTCAGATTATTCAATACACCTCTCCACACTGAAGCAAGTGACGACGAGAAACGTCTCCTCCTCAGGAACCCCAGAAGGGCCCCCCCCATTGAAAGTACAAAACTGGGGATGAAAACCATATGCCCCAAAAAACGGGGATTTACCAGTGGACTCGCTCCGCCTGTTGTTAAGAGCGAACTCTGCCAGAGGCAAGAAAGAAGACCAGTCCTCCTGGTTCTCTGAGACAAAACACCGAAGATAAGTCTCTAGGCTTTGATTCAGACGCTCTGTCTGACCATTGGTCTGCGGATGAAAAGCCGAGGAAAATGACAATTGCATCCCCCGACGTAAACAAAATGCCCTCCAAAACTTGGACACAAACTGAGACCCCCTATCTGACACCACATCAGAAGGCAACCCATGAAGTCTCACAATCTCCCCAATGAACACCTGCGCCAGAGTTTTAGCATTAGGGAGGGCAGGAAGAGCAATGAAATGTGCCATCTTACTGAACCTGTCAACAACCACCAGTATGACAGTCTTCCCTGACGACTGAGGAAGGTCCGTGATGAAGTCCATAGACAAATGAGTCCATGGACGCTCCGGAAGTTTCAAGGGTAAGAGGGTCCCAGACGGACGGGTATGAGGGGTCTTAGAGCGAGCACAAACCCCACAGGACGCGACAAAAGTTAAAACATCTTTATTAACGTTAGGCCACCAAAACCGGCGAGAAAGGAGATCTAAAGTAGCCTTACTCCCTGGATGTCCTGCTAAAGCAGAATTATGATGTGCCTCAATAACCTTTTGTCTCAACTGATTTGGGACAAACAGTCTCCCTGGAGGTCCTGCAGGGGCGTCCCCCTGAACCTCTAATACCTCCTCCTCAAGCTCGGAACATACAGCCGACACTACCACCCCCTCCTGAAGGATAGGAATCGGGTCATCCATTTTCCCGGCCCCTGGGAAACTGCGAGACAAGGCATCCGCCTTAACATTCTTAGATCCAGGGCGATAAGTGACAACAAAATTAAACCTGGTAAAAAACAACGACCATCGAGCTTGTCTGGAATTCAGACGCTTAGCAGATTCCAAATACAGCAGGTTCTTGTGATCAGTAATGACGGTGACCGGGTGGACTGCCCCCTCCAAAAAGTGACGCCATTCTTCAAAAGCCAACTTAATGGCCAAAAGTTCCCTATTGCCGATATCATAATTCCTTTCGGCGGACGACAATTTCTTAGAAAAGAAAGCGCACGGATGCCATTTACCAGGGGACGGACCCTGGGACAATATTGCACCCACCCCTACGTCAGACGCGTCCACCTCCACAACGAACGGCTGTGATGCATCTGGTTGGATGAGAACGGGTGCCGAAGCAAAACATTTTTTCAAAGAGGAAAAAGCTTGGCAAGCTTTGTCCGACCATTTAGAAAAATCCGTCCCTTTTCTTGTCATGTCAGTGAGAGGTTTGACAACAGATGAGAAATTACAAATACATTTCCGGTAGTAGTTAGCAAACCCCAGAAAACGCTGCAGAGCCTTAAGATCCTCTGGCTGATCCCATTCAAGCACTGCTCTCACCTTTTCAGGGTCCATACGGAAACCGGAGGCTGACACCAAGAAACCCAAAAACTGAAGTTCCTGTACGGCAAATACACACTTCTCCAGTTTGGCGTATAGTTTATTGTCTCGCAAGATCTGCAACACCTGTCTCACATGCTCCTGGTGAGACACAAGATCTGACGAGTAAATTAAAATGTCATCCAAATATACGACCACAAACAGCCCCACCAGATGACGAAAAATGTCATTAACAAAATGTTGGAATACTGCTGGTGCAGTAGTCAGACCAAAAGGCATGACAAGGTTCTCATAATGTCCCTCCGGCGTGTTAAACGCCGTTTTCCACTCATCCCCCTCTTTTATCCTAATCAGATTATACGCCCCCCTGAGATCCAATTTAGAGAACCATTTGGCGCCAACAATTTGATTGAAGAGATCAGGAATCAGAGGGAGTGGATACGGATCTCGAACAGTAATCTGATTAAGTTCGCGGAAATCCAAGCAAGGGCGTAGGCCTCCATCTTTTTTCTTCACAAAGAAGAACCCCGCGGCCACTGGGGAAGATGAAGGTCTAATATGCCCTTTGGCCAGACTTTCCGAAATATAATCTTTCATAGCCTGCCTCTCAGGACCAGAAAGGTTATGTAACCTAGCTTTAGGTAACTTAGCATCAGGAAGTAAATTAATAGAGCAGTCATACACGCGATGAGGAGGCAACTCCTGACACCCCTCCTCAGAGAACACATCCCCAAAGTCCTCCAAAAAAGGAGGCAAAGTACTAGGCACGACCGCACTGATGACTGTGTTCATGCAGTTACTTTTGCAAAACTCACCCCATTGGCTTATCTCTCTGGACTGCCAATTAATCACAGGGTTATGTTTAACCAACCAAGGAAGTCCCAACACAATAGGAGTAGGTAGACCCTCCAACACATAACAAGATAATAGTTCCCTATGTATTGCCCCTACCCGAAGGTCAATGTTATGAACCTCATGAACAAAGCTACCTTGGCCGAGAGGCCTGGCGTCAATGGAGAATATAGGGATCGGTTTGACCAATACACTCAGATGCATACCTTGAGCCTGAGCAAACTGAGCGTCAACCAGATTAGCCCCGGACCCACTATCAAGAAGAACAGAAAATCTCTCCACTCTCGTACCAACCACCACCTCCACTGGTACAAGGAACTGAGAAGAACTAGCGGACGAAATACATACTCCCAGGTTGTCGTCCACCACACAACCTGGGATTAACAGTTTTCCGGCGACTTCTTGTTCAACAAGGCACGGGACGGACATCCCCCAACAAAATGTCCCTCTTTCCCGCAGAAGAAACACCTTCTAGTCCTGCGGCGTACCGCCAATCCCCTCCTACGAAATGATGTCCCTCCCAACTGCATAGGCTCCTCCGAACAGACAAGGGGAACCTCAACATAAGGGACTTTAGTGGTAGGTGGAGAAACAACAGGGAGTGGGGTTACCTCGCACCTCTCCCGGAGCCGTCTATCAGTACAGATAGCCAGGGCCATAGCAGCCTCCAGTGATGGAGGAGAATCATACTGAGCCAAAACGTCCTTTAATTTGTCAGAAAGCCCATGACAAAACTGGCTCCTAAGAGCTGGGTCATTCCACTGAGTATCTGTGGCCCATCTACGAAACTCAGAAGCAAATTCCTCTGCCGGACGATCTCCCTGCTGTATCTTACGTAATTTTGTCTCAGCAAGAGAGACCCGATCTGGGTCATCATATACCAAACCCAGGGCAGTAAAAAATCGATCTACTGACTGTAGAGCCGGGGATCCCGGAGGAAGGGAAAATGCCCAGGATTGAGGTCCCCTTGTAGGAGCGAGATAACAATTCCCACTCTCTGCTCTTCACTCCCTGATGATCGAGGCCGAAGCCGAAAATACAATTTACATGCTTCCCTGAAGGTAAAAAATTTGTCTCGCCCACCAGTGAACCTGTCCGGGAGAGCTACTTTAGGTTCAAATCTGGTTTGCTCCGAGGGAGACAAAACTTTGGACTTAATGTCTGTCAGCTCCATGGATAATCCCTGCAACTGCAGAGCCAGCTGGGCTACTGGATCCATGGCAACTGGGAATAATTTTATGGGCCAGTGAAAATGTCACGCGGTCTTATGATATGTGTACGATGTCAGTAAACTATTAATACAGGAACAACACTCTATACAACAACTAGTATAGCAACATCAGCATGTAAGTATAGAATAGATTTACCTGACACGATATCTGCTGAACTCAGGGTTAATCTTGAGGACTTGATGAGCTGAAACAGGAAAGAGGTGGACCGGGGGTCTAACCTGACCCTAAACTGGGGTCCTAACTAATCCCTCACCTTGGAGGTACTGATAATGGTTCAGAGGTCCAAGTCTCCAGCCTAACCCTGTCTCCTATCAGTCCCTGAACCCTGTAATCAGTCCTAAGAAGGATTCTGTTTACCACCAAAGGGATATGGGCTGATCTCTGCTAAATACACAGATTAGAAATATAAGACAGACTGGAGAAAACACAGACTTGCATACACACTCAAACACAGAAGGAACATAAATGATCTGGGATATTAAACTCTAAGCAAGGTGAGCTTAGAACAACTAAGGAGCTCTTTAACTTAAGTCTATACAGATACAATCCTATCTGTGGTCTGCATGAAGAATTTAACTGGCAACTCCCAAACAGACAACCAGAGATTTAAAGGAAACCAATCAACAAATAATTAATTGCAGCCGGGAGAAACTGCACCCAGTCCCAGAACTGAGAACAGACAGAATTAACTCCCTAACTGCCAAACACAAAGAAACAGCAACTCAGCTGTGAGAAGTCAGAATGTGCAACCGCGACGATCTTCGTGGCGATGCACACATGACAGCTGTTCCTTAACCTGAAGACAGAGACAGCTTTGGAGAAAGGGAAGTTTGCAGCAGAAACTTCAGTCGCCTGTTCCAAGGACAGTGAAGTTCAGTTGATGTGTTCCTGAACTAGGAGAATACTGAGAATCTGTCAGCAAGCTCCAAGGAAGAAGCAAGAAAGTATTGACTTGTACTACCTTAGGAAGTGTGCAGTGCCTGTGTTGAGAGTGGAAAGCAGGGCGAAGGGCACAGTGGAGAGGACGGAGCAGTGCCTTAGGTAGTAAATCGCCTACACTAATTATCCGGTCACTGGGGACCGAGGAGTTGCTATTGATTCACTCATAGTAACGGGACAACCAGAGTCTTACTGGACCTTAGGTCGCAGAAAGCAGCCCTTGAAGTGTCGGTACGTAATCGGGGTCAGGAGGAACAAGGACTTTTAGCTAGGCCTAGCATAGAAGGACTCTGTTCTTACCACATAGAAGGCTCCACCACAAAACTGACCGGGCAGTACAGCTATGGAGTTAGCTGGAGTATTTGGAGTTAACTTGGCTCCATGCGAGTTGGACTCATCATATTGAAAGTTAAGGAGGCCTCTAACCTGCTCTGCTGTTACCTGGACGTGCAGTCTCCACCCCGACCAGCTCCCCGGGACCTGCCTAAACATCTGACAAGTAAAAGGTATGGAAAGACGCTGGATGGTGTGAGACTGATTCATTTATCTGCACCCTATATCATTATAACCATAGACTTTGAGGGACCAGTCCCACCTGTGGGGGACCCATCATCTAGCTGCCATAACATCCCCTCAGAGATCTACAGCAGCGCTGGTCTTAGTGACTAGAAAACTACAGGTGGCGTCACGAACTGTTATCTACCAATCCCCTGTAAATAATCCCCCCCATCATACGCCTGACCGCCAGGGCCACGGACCGAGCCACCGCTGCCAGTGACACAAATCCCATAGACTTCCATGGGCTCGGCTCCGAGTACCCCATTGCCCTGGTAACCCACAATTGTGGTGCGGGTCACACAAAAACTTGGCGTCACGAACAGGATCCGAAACTTGCAGCATTGCGAGCCCTGTGTGCCTGTGGAGTGTTTTGGTGAAAAAGACTGTCTGTGCTTTTGGCGCCAAATACCGCCATATTTGCCGCCATATTCGCGCCCTGAGGCGCTGGAGAAGAAGGTGGGCGTACCTGAAAGGCGCGCAGAGTCTCGGACACGCCCCCGGCTCTGACTCAGCGGCAGGTCCTGCGACAGGAAGTGAACGCTCTGACATCAGAGCGCCTGCGACGAAGGTCCTGTCCCCATCGCTGTGCTTGTGGAGCGGCAGCTTCTGGAAACGGTAGGCCCCGATTAACCAAGGGGGCACTAATATGTCGCAACAACCGGCCGACAGTGCGGCCCCAGCCGGAGGCCCTGACCCCGCGCCGCGTGGCATTGTAGCGCCGGATGGGGGCGCAGGCCCAGCACCCGGGCCGGTAGTCCCGCTCATGCCACTAACGCTCCCATATATGCCTGGGGCAAAATGGCTTCCCCAGTACAGCGGCGAGCCAGGCACTTTAGCAGGATTCAAACGGAAGATATGCAGTGTCCTGGAAATGTACTCTATGTCTGAGAGGCAAAAAGCTGCAGTATTAATAGGGCAGCTAACTGGCGCTGCTGAGAGAGAAGTGGAGACTTGGGCTACCACGGACCAGGAGTTGGTGCCTGCGATCCTCTTAAAGTTACAGGCCATTTTTGAAGATCGCACCGAAACAGATCTCCGGATGGCATTCTACAACTGTTCACAGCAACCAAGTGACAGTATAAGGGACTATGCCTGCCGACTACAAGGGGCCCTGAGAGCCCTCAAGCAGGTTAATACCATAAGTGTCATTGATGAAAGTAAGATGCTGAAAGAACAATTTGTGCAAGGACTGAGGTCCCAATCGGAACGCAGAACTGTAAATTGGTGGTCTTTAGATCATCCAGATGCCACCTTTGATGCCCTAAAGGACATGGCAATAAAAGGACTGCGACCCCTGGGCAAACCTGAAGTGGCAACCCAACATCACCAGGGTGAAATCACTCTGGAACCGGCAGTTACCACCTTTTCTCCGCTAGCGGCAGAAGCCACAACGCAGGTGATGCCCCCTAGTGAATTGGACTGTCTGCGCTCGGAGGTGCGCCAGTTGACTAAAAATCTGGCTGTTGTGATGAGTGCCCTGCAGCTGCGGAAAGAGGAAGAAGGAAAGATCTTATTAGCCGACTGCCCGGAGGATGTCCCATGGTTGAACTGGAGGAGAAGGAGGACGTCGCCCCAC